>JAWWEV010000043.1:11641652-11691894 GCA_035583235.1 Hafferia zeledoni
TAGAATGTATCTGAAAGGGCACAGCTACCTGCAGATAAATGGGGAAGTCTACAATGTCTCTACACAGTGTGTAGATATTCCATGGTACTTACTACATCCATAGCCTTGCCTGACCTTAAACCCAAAGTTACCCTCCTTCAGTGGTGCCACAGGGGGTGCACACAGCCAAGCTCCTGGGAAGCAACAACTACCTCTTTTGCCTGTCAGTACCTCCCCCATGGATTTACATTTCACTTTGGTGTAAAAAAAACCCCAAAACACCAAAAAAGGAGAATTTTTGAAGCCAGAATCCTTTTGATGATTCTGTGTTTCTTGTTGGGCACTGACCTAAATTGTACCAATACTCCTGATTCCTTCAGCATATTTGCAAAAAATTACTGCAGTACTGCAATTTCTGTTATAACATCTGACAAATTAAAAATAGATTAAAAATAAACATAAAAATGAATGCAGCAATCTGTGTAGAGCTCTCACACATGGTTATCTGAATAGAAAGTCCAACACAAATCTCAAAAATTTTGCTTTTCTCTTCCTGCTTACTGCTTAAATGCCGGCTTTGTACGGAGGCATGACATTCTGTAATGAAATTGCAACATTTTGTGGGGAAGTAGGGGATTAAGAAGACTGAGTAATCAACAGCTGAAGACTCTGCAGACCAGAAAAGGATGGCAAACATCCATTTACATGGATTTACCTTAGACAGAAAACTTTAACTGACTTACAGATTGGAAGACTGGCATGTTCACTAACCATAAATATATATAAATACACTAATCTCATGTATGTATATGTACATACACTTATATACGTATGTGTATTTATATATATATATATATATATATATATATATACACACACACACACATATATGCAACACTGAAAACAGCCACAGAAACACGGAAAGCTTTACTACAGCCAAGAGCAAAGACCTTCTTAAGAGTCTGCTGTTGAACAGAAATCACAGACAAACAGAAATACGAAATCTTTCTTCCTTCATAGGGCTAACTTGCTCCACTTTTTATATAAGAAGTTTACCCATGCCACCTTGCCTTCCCTAGAAGAAATGCCAGTTATGACTCTAGCAATGGCCAAGACCTCACGATGGTACAAAATCTGGAGGAATACAACTCCTATTGCATGTTAAGCTTGACACTGCCTCCAGAATAATGCTGGACTGCACTGGGGAATCCTACAGAGGAAAAGACTGCATTTGTCCCTTGCAATGCCAGGTTTTGTTTTTCTCCATGGGAACGAGTAAACTTTGATAGAAACCTTTTAAAAAATACTTGCACAAAAGAAATGTATTAAATGGATTCAATGAATTATTTCCCAGATTGAGCAATGCAAACTGGTCTAGATTTTGCCTGCATGGTATGGGATTTGTAATACTCCAGATGTTGTAAGAGCCTAGGCTTAAAATAAGATTTCTGTCTCTGATTTTCCACATTAGCCATTTCCATCAGTTCCAGAACAGTACTAAACGGTGATCTACTGAGAACTCAGGTGTGGCTGAGAGCCATCCTGCAAGTGCCCATGTAGGAGGAGGATGGTCGTGTCAGGTCACATCATGGGCAGACTCATTAGTTGCCCAAGCAGATTTCATCAGCCTTTGAAAGTACCTCAACTGAAAGACACCACCTTCTCCAATGAGAGTAGTTCAGACATCAGAAGGACCAGATTATCATTCATCCCAGGTTGTTGGGCACAGTTCTTTGAAGAGGCTTTCTGTGGAAAGTGCTCCAGCCCAGGACACACGGTCACTGATGATATTTTCTGAAGTTACTGTGCAAAATTTCAGCATTCAGCAAAAAGGCACAGGTATAGCACAAGCTTGGAATCTTTACATTTGCAAACTCTTTTGACCTCACCATATTTTAATACAACTGGCTGTTTATGTATTACATAATACAAAAGTGGGATCTGAGAATTTTTCCTGAAGCAGCTCCTCAATTAGATGCATAGCACGTTGCAAAGCAAAATCATTTACCAACAGACTGATATGAAGGCAAATGGGCAGGTTCACAACAGAGCTACTGATCAATCATTTAAAAACTAAAGGCAGAATTAAGCAAACGCTTAATGTTGGACAAAAGGTTGTTCTTACAAATACAGACTTTATGTTGAGGAGAGGTTAAGTTTCCCAAATCTTTACATGATCTAAGAAGCCCAAGTACTTTTTCCTCAGGTAGTCCTTAATCTGATTTGTAATTCAGATTCCAGAGCTGAATATGAAAAACTACTGTGAAGGTACCATTTAATGAGTGATAAACCTAGACTTTAATATCCCTATAAATAATTTCTATATTAAATTTTATCTTTCTTTGCAAAACAGTACTGTGTTGATCTTGAAGTGTTGTATTTAAGGTCTCTCAAACAATAGAAATTCAGAACACAGCACAAACCCCATCGTAGTAGTTTTAAAATATTTCAGATCTGCCTTTTTAATCAATTTATAGAACAACTTACTTTAAAGTAATATGGATTTTTCCATAGGCCATACAGTGCAGCTAAAGTCAAATGGAGTTTCCTTGGACAATATGACAAAGCTAAAAGAAATGATATGGTGCAGAGTAGCTGTACAGTATAAAGATATAAATTTACAATTTAAAAGGAATTATACAATACTTCAGACTGAGAGGGAAAAATAAAGGCCATCTCAGTTCATACTTCAAACCATGATTCACCTTCTTAGAGATTCCTTAGGTACATGGTTGGATGGCTTTAAATTTAGAATCAGCATTTGTGTGGCTCTAAAATGCACCTTTTTAAAAAGTAAAGTAAATGAATTTATTATTTGATTTTCAACTAGCACTCTGGGTATGTACAGAACTTTACAAGAGTTGAATTGTACTAAGCAAAGAATGGAAGCAGAGCTTAACTGAGGTCACAATCTAAGAGGCATGAGCAAATACAATACAAGATAATGTAGGGTGCTTGCCTTGTAAGACAAGGCAATCCTTTTGGTAAGGAAAAGCAGGAATGAAAGTATGCAATACAGAATGATTTAGAGAGAGAAAGGCCACAGTCAAACAGGGAGCATGAGAATCTTGAGGAAAGTACTGAGGAATTCAAAAGTCAATGGGGACATTGTGGGGCTCTGTGTCAACAGGATGAGAGAGAATGAAGGCATCTTTTGGGGTAAAAGGTTAAATTTTTCTGTCGATGAAGTAAGGCTACTGAAAGGTTAAGCCAATTTAGATATGCCCCTTTCTGGTTAAACTGGAAGGGAGGGAAATATGAAAGAAGTGGGAAGGGAATGTCATCTTCAGATAGAGAAACTGGAATGTGAAGAGGGAAAGAAGTTTTGGTGGTGGTCCTGTTGTCAGTGGAAACATAAGAAGGAAAATCATTAAGCATGGTAATTGTTCACTGATATGCAAAACTAGTCTCCATTCAGATAAAGAGAGCAAGCATAATGCAAATGAAACACATGTCCCAGCACCACCCATTTGTACTACCAACACCCGTATTCCACAGGTCTCTGGGGTTAAGACTACATATAGAGACAGGTAGAAAACATAGCAAAAGAAAATATTCTTAAAACTCACTAGAAAATACAACTTTCTTTTTTCTTCTCTGAATCCTGAACTTTGTAGGTTTTTCAATATAAAAGGAAAAGCGAGTTACAGTAACACAAAATGCTCAAATGCCTCCAAACACCATGCTCAGAGTTCAACAGCCAGTGGCCATCAGCTGTTGCCCATCAATTCATGACAAATGAGGGGTGGACGGAGGTATCTTCTGTTTTGCAGATTATGAAAAAGTTTAATCTCTTTGTCAGCAGCAGCCAGATGAAGATGAAAAAGGAAATTTATGCTTTTATTCAGACTCCCGTCAATACTTTCTCTCCATGGGTAGAAAAAAATTGCTATTGAATGACAGAGGCTGGACACCCCCCAGGGAGAGTGAGTGTGTTGCCCAAGGGCTGCATTATTCGTGTTGACACATAAACCAGGGAACAACACACCAGCTCTAAACTTCAGTCTTCTGCTCTGTAAAATACTGCTCTGGTCAAGCCTGAGAGCCTGCAATATGTTTCACACTTGTTTTTCAGAGTGTTCTTAAATTTTACAAGGTAAAATAAACACACCTAAAAGGTCTTCCACAAACATTCAGGCAAAAGTTCTCAAATAAAAAAGAGTCTGGGCCAATTCTCAGGCTTTGCTTTCAGTACGGAGACATCTGTCAGACTGTAGAGTGGTTTCTTAAGAAAGGAAACTCAGTCCTATAATTTGTGGCATTGAGTACAAGACTGTATAAAACTCTGAATGATTCAGAAAGGAATGATATTTCACCAAGAGGGAACAGCTTCCTTCATCTTTTCCATCTCTCAGAATTTTACTGTTCTGATACTCTCTGCTAGTCAGTCAGAACTAAACTACACACTCACAAATCTCCCAGTATGGTCCCTATTCCAAAGAACGGTGCTACTGGTCCAAAGTTACACAGTATACCATGGAAAGGCCTCCTTAACCCACCAGAACCCTACCTGGTGTGGCAAAGGCAGGTGGGCCTTGTGCACCATGAGCTGTTCCTCCCAGTGGCATCGCTGTTCTCATGCAGACCTAAACTCTTCTGAGTTCTACTGAGCAGTGCAGCCAGGTCTGGTGTCTTGCCTACTCCATTTTAATTATGCTACTGTTTATTAATGGATGATTTTTGTTCTACTCAAGCCAGGAATAAATATGAATCAATATGCACAGTTCTAAGTTTACCTTATTTTCCATTTGTTTTGTTATTAGATCAGTAAGTTAAATACACGGTTAATTAAATATTTTATTAGAGGCAGGAATATCATCATTCCTTATAATGCTTATTTGTCCTTAGAAGTATTTAGAAAACATCTATCTTTATTGTCTTCACTTATACAGTTTTTGTTTGGCTTTTTTCCTGTTTGGCTGGATTAACTAAGATAATTTTTATGTCTCCTTTATTCAGTATAATTCTCATAAAATTTAAAGCTTACATCAATTCTCAAAGATCTCTCTAGCTTCCTAAAATATGTATTATGTTCTGAACAAAGAGCCTTCTAAGCAATTATTTGACTTTCTTTGGTGTCTTTCCCAACGGCAACATTTCTTAGTCCATTTACATTATACATATGGCTGTTTGGCATTACCATTCCTTAACACTACCCTTTATCATCCTCTAATTCCCCTCAAAATACAAAAACTCACTTTCCTTTCACTGCACAAATCCCATTAACTCTATTAAGATTTACTAATGCATATCTGAGGGTGGACAGCCACAGTGCATATGATTTCTGAGATTCCTTGTGACTTTCACATCTTCATGTATATCCTTTTTACTAGATATTATGAAGTCTGATATCACCTCCAGTGAACATACTTATTAAGAAGATGTCCCATAATAAATCTATGAAGTTGCCCTGTGGTTTTATATTTCTTCACTTAATATGTCACATTATTCACTACAGCATTTCAGTACAGTAATATTTATGGTTGGAAACAGACCACAAACCCTCATTTATGTCAATCTACCTTGCTGTTTTGCATATATATTAATATGATATTTGCATCTAAATAAATTCACTAATTCTTTGTGAAAGAATCCTTTGTTTACATTAGTAGTGTTGATGAAACTGGAATAAAAGAAGTGAGGTCTGCTTCAAAGAAAGCCTGTTTTCTTTGAATAGGAAAATTAATTCTAATAGTATAAGAAAGATAATAGTATGCAGTGGTGAGAGACTAATGCAATGCACACTGGCTTCTGAAGAAATGAAAATAAAAAGGCAGAGGAGAGCCTGGTGCTGGAAGGGATGGGAGGAAGGCTAATGGGTAAAGCAGTAGTCGAATATTCAAGTCAAGGAAACTGTGCCTGAGTTAGGAAACCAAGGGTAGAGAAACCATGATGAGGATAAAAATGTGGGTGAAGAACCAAGAGAATATCTGAGAAGTTTGTACATCAGTATTGCAGGGAAATCTGGTCCCTGATTACACGGTTGTCACACGGTGTCAACTGCTCACAGACAGTACCGCTGGGACATCCTTGCCTAAGTCACATCTGATGTTTGCAGAGCTACTGCAATGATATCATGTATTTTGAGGATGATAAATCCAGAAAGTCTCTGAAGTGACTGTGTACAAACAAAGAGAATTGCTGGGGAAATCACAGGAAACACAAAAGTTACAAAGACGTGGGAGGCTAAGACGAGGTGGGGAAGCTGAAGGTTCATTCAGGGAAGCAGGCCAGGACATGACTACTGGTGGCTGGGTGAGAGGAGGAGGTGACAAAGGGACTGTCACAGCTGAGCAGCCAGTGAAGGCTCAGAAATGGCACATCTCAGCATCCTTTATTCTCTGCATACAACTAACACCCAAATATTATTTTATCTTTGTTCTACAGAGCTCTCTTCAAATTTGGGACAGCATGCAGTAACATAAGGACCTACTGTTCTAACCAACGTTAAGTGTCACTAAAATGTTTATTTAGGTTAGGTTATGCTCCAAAATTGTAGAAATGTAAAGCAGAGAGTGGTGAAAGAATTACAACTTCTTCCATCAGCTCTCCTAGTAAAATATTGTGGAACAGCATGTCTGAAGGACTGTCAAAGCCTGTATGGATGGATTTCTACTCACTTGTCTCTGCATACAAAGGTATTTTCCTCTAGCACGGAGAAATCTTGTTGCTTTGCCTTGACCATGCTGCCAGTTCTGAAACTGAGTGTGATGTATTCCCACTCAGCTTCCTTGTGCCTAGGTTTCATGGTGCTGGTCACTGCCAGCTCTCTGCCATTCTGCCATCAATATGTCTTTTCCTTCCTTCTCCCTTCCGTACCTGTCCTTTTCCCCAGACTGCCTTTGGCTGCAGTGTGCTCACTATGCAGCCCTGCCCTGGGCAATTTCATGGTTTATGAGGCTATTTGTCATTTTATGCTGATTACTCTGCATATTAATTTTTCCACTCTTGACTCATGTCCATGCAGCAAGTAACCTGTGTGAGACATCCTCCCCATCCTCCTTAGCACATCCCAAACGGTGTTTCTGCCAACGCTTCTGTTCCCAGTTGCCCTTACACTAATCACTGAAACACTGCTCCTTCACACCTGTACTATGGGTGTACAATTATCTCCTGTTCTGAATTCCCAGTGCCTTTTGGTATTTTCTCCAGATGTTTTTCATTCCATACAGCCAAACTGTGGCTGGCCCAATGACCTCCCATCCGGATCAGTGTAACACTCCCTTCTGATTGCCAGCACCAGAGTGATATGTTTCTCATTCATTCAAAATATAACCAACATCCTAGCTTGCTAGCTGACATTTTCAGTCACTTAATTCCATTGAAGTCTAACAATACTGAAAACTCATATGTTGCAGTTGAAAACTGAAATATGTCTCCCTTATTATCACAGAGGTACTGTTGAGATCTTAAATGAATAGCTCACAGTATGCCCCTGACATAATGTTCAACAGCTTCTTATTCCAAATTCCCAAACTCATAGGAAAAAACCCAACCTATAGTTCTAATGTCTCCAAAAGATGTATTTTATGGGATTTTCTCTTGTGTGTTAATTTGACAACACATTTCCAATTGAAAAATATTTATTTTAGACTATTTGGCCCATGTTTTGTTGTTGCTTTTAATATGGAAATATCACTGGAATTTTGGTGATATAACTAAATCAGCACAGAAATTCCTTTCTCTCCTGTACCAAAAATTATGGATATCTTCTCTACATCTCACTGTTTTAATGATTCAGGTTCAAAGCAGATTACTATTTGTAGACAAGAGCTGACACCAGGGCATTTATTTTTTTAGGTTATTCATCAAAAGGATAAGCTGTGCAGACAATGAGATTTTTAAAGTTTGTGTAAGTCATACATTTTGTTTACCTATAAAAATGATCAAATGTTGTGGGTGATGGCCAAAATTCAATGGCCTACTTTCACAGAATGGGAAGGCAAATTCTTCACAAGGGCATGTGCGAGCTGGAGGGTAAACAAAGCTTTTGCTGTGAGTATATTGCTTATAGTTAATATGGAGAGGGTTAAAACTCAGATTGCGGTTTTGACAGAAAAGAAATGTTGGTTATTACAGGCTGATTTCAGGCATGTCCGTAATGCTACTGTAGGCTTTGTATATTCCCCAACATGTAGCAGAGAGCACAGTGGGGTTTCCGGGATAGCTAATGGGAAGTATGAGGCCAAAGACAGTATCAATTTTAAAATTGCAAGTAAGATCCTAAGTTTTCCATAGAGTACCTTTCATGATGAGTAACACTGACACAGGTACAACAGAAAACATTTGCCATTTATTTTGAGAATTATGGTGACTCTTACCTCCCTGTTCACACAGCTGTTGTGCTAAGGCATCCTTGAATATAACTTGGCCCCTGTGAGTAGCTGTAGCCCTGTGAACATAAAAGACAACAATAAATAATGCAGTATACTTATTTTTATATACATTTATGTATCTATATGCATGACTAATCAAATCAGAAGTCCCATTCTGCTTTCTTCCTGTATTCTTCTTTTTGCACTCTTTTAAATTTACAGAATATCAAAAGAAAAGTTCCTAAACCAAAATAACTGGATTGGTAATAAAAATCATTGACACAGAAACTTGGTGAAGAATATAACTAGAAGTAAGCATACCACAAAACCAAGCACACTGCTCTGCCTGAGAAAGTGCAGGTTCTGATGGCAGAGCAGGAAAAAAAATTGCAGAGTGGCTGCCCTGTGAAATTATTAGTCACATGATGCAACAGGCAATAGCAATGGCAGTATTGTTACATGCTATGCATAGAGTGTAGAGCTTGAATGGGGATCTGGAAATCTTCTCTGGAAACACAGGGAGATATGAGAAAGTTCTATTCTCCAGGTCTCTGTCAAGTATCTCTAAAAAAATGAGACCCTGCAACATTTCTCGATATGCTCTATTAAGTTTTGCTGCCAATTAAGTACTTTCTTTATATTTCCCTCATTGTCCAGAGACAATAAAGTGGATTATTTTCTCTCTCTCTCTTTTCTTTTTTTTTTATTTTATTTAAATCATCATCATTCATTCTCTTTTTTTTCCCCTCAAAGAAAGAAGCCTAATACCTTTACACTCCCTGTCCTCTAACCATTCACTTTCTGAACAACATACTGTTCTCTTGTTCTCCTCTGGTCTCAGTCTCCATCTCTGAGACAGTGATATGCCTATAGCTGCACAGGCCGTTGCTATGCTTGAGGTCTCAATAGTTTTGTCTAAACAATAACTATTTCCCATTACTGACCCAAAGCTGGCAGACCAGCTAACATATCACAGATAAAGATTTGTCATTTTGTTTTCTCAGCATCAGCTAGAAATACAATGCAATGTGATTTGTTTTCTCTTATAGAGATGTCATGCTAACAGCGATAGTTATTCTTTATTTCTGATTGCTCAGTTCTTTCCTCTTTTCCAAGTGCTGTACTTCACAACACCAGTTTTATCTCAGAGATTTCAAAACCTTTCAGTATTTTCAAGTGTTGGATTTTATGTCTGATTTCTTTCAACCAAAGTTCTTCCAGTATCTGTTCAGACTCATACACTCTTCATACAAGTTCTTTAATCTATGTGAACTCCTTGAAACAGCCTCCTGGTTCAGCAGGAGGATGGTGAAAGCTACTTTATGAGTGTGGTTTTGCAGCCAGCTGTGTGCCCTCTCTAACAGATGATGCCTCACTTGTTTATAAAATGTCATGAAGGACCATAAAGGAATGGTCTGAAAATGAAAGTCAGAATTACTTTTTTCTTCTAGGCCAGTTACACTGAAAAAGAACAACAATAAACACATATCAAATTTTTCATGTACAGTGGATCCTCCAGGTAAAACCCATCCACAAACTGTCAGAGTACAAACAGAAGTAAAGGAAAGCTTCTCTGGGATCTACTTTGCTTCCTGCATATGTAAAAAAGCTCTATTTATGCCAATGTGTGTGTCCAGAAATGTAAAACTGTTACCACCTCAAGCTCCTATAGCTTTCAGGGCACTCTCCTCTGTTGTGGTGAAAGGAGAGCTGTTCTGCCTTTCCCATCTTGCACTTTCAGAGGCAGACATAAAGCTGGAGCCTTGCCTCACCTGGCAGTGATAGCATTTTGGTCACAGTCCTGGGATTCCACTACCAGTGTGAAGTTTTGGTTGTAGTCCCTACATGTGCATCACAGAAACTATTCGAGGATTTCCAGCACTTCTTTAAAATACAGCAAAACCTCATGCCATAGTTCTACATTAGCCTTTCTACATCTGCTGTCATGACCAGTGATAATACTGAGTACAGAGTAAAATAAAAACAAATACATTGCTCTAGCACATAAAGGCAAGAGAGCTGAGACTTTAGGTCTCATTTAAAAATCTGAACTGAAATATTTCTTAGAGCTCTGTTGTGATGAACATGCAAGAAACCATGATCATTACATACAATTCTGCAAATTTCCTCACAGGTGTTTGCAGTCACACAAGTCAGAATTGGACCAAACAATTCTTACTTCCCTGATTCCTTTAGGAGGACCAGATATGGTGGTTTCCTCCAGCAGGACATGGCAGGGCATCCCACAGCTTTGGGTCCAGTACTGCACCAACAGATGTTTCACAAATATGTTTCATTGTGTTAATTCCATGTATTGAGTTTGCCTGGCTCAACACACAAGAAAAAGCCACACCTAAGGCACAGAAGGTATTTTGAACATTTCTATCCCCCAAGCTGGCAGGGTAGAAGAGAGGGCTCTTTGCAGGCAGTGGGAAAGAAAACTTATATTAATGGTAGACCGGGACTTCAGAGATGCTGTTTATGCAGCAGCTCAGGATACAATTCAGGGTGTACACAACAACGATGGCAACCAGAGCATTCCTTCATAAGGCAGATAAGAGCAAACTCTTGAAACACAGACCACATGCAGAGAGGAGCTTGAGTATGTGTCTGAATGCAAACAAATACCAAATAATACCAATAATACCAAGCACTGTACTGTTTACTGGATCTCTGCATGCGTGTGAGAAAAAGGGGCTTTGGGCACAGAGCCAGCAGCCAGTGAATGATCGGCATCTTTCTGTGTCTGTCATCCCTTGCTTGATAATGCAGACTAGGAGCCAATTATTGCTGTTCCATAGCAGGAGTGATCTGCACCCTGGGGAAAAGTGCTCCGCAGAAAGGGCACTGCTTGCTACAGTGTGAGTTCAGCATTAGTCTTACAATGGGCACACGCACCAGCCTGCACAGCCTCAGAAAATTATTCAGGATATTGCTGCTGTCAGTTTACCAGTATTATCTGCTTGTTTTTCTCTGTATTTATGCTTTATTCATGGAGCAAAGGACAATAATGCACTGCAATTATACATAAACTAAGCTATTTCTACAAAGAAGTGTAAAACATACCTTTTCTGTATTGCACTTCCTTTCCTGGTGATGGTCCTCCCTGCCAGGTGAGGTTCATGGAACGGGATCATGAATTTTTCTCTTTTAAAAACATGTAACATATCCAAACCCACATCCATTCCTACATTCACACTCCAATCTAAAAACTACATAGTACTTATGGTAATTGGAACAAAAATAATACTGGCAAGGGCTGAAAAAGACTCTACTAAAGAAAGAAAATTATTCAACTATTAACTGTGGGCTTTTCCTTTTGTGACATATGTATCCAGTAACTAATTTTTGTGCTGTTTCTGAACAGTTTTTATGCTGTCTTTAAAGTAGTTAAATATTGCTTAGAGGAACAGTACTTACTGACTACCATTGGATGTTACTCCATACCAGTCTATAGTCCCACTCTGACATTGTCTGATTCCCAGCTAAAGGGCAAGTAACTAATCAAATCTAACGTGTCAGTCAGCCAAAAGGCAAGACACATGTCCCATGTGTCCCCAGAGGAAATTCCTGAGTAGGAATGAATCTTTCCAAAGGGATGAGAAATACAAGAAAAATGAGAGAGAACAGGGACATCCTGACATGGTAAGTGAAAACTTTGTAAGAAAAACAACTTTAGAGGTAATAAGGTTCCTCTTTATATTAACCTCACTCTTCCATTAGCCTAGATGTATTTGTCTGCTTGAGGCTATGCAAGAGAGAGGGAAAAATGTGTTTTTAAGCCTAGCAAGAGGAGATAAAACTGCTGACAGAGGAAAAAAGAGATGTGAACACAAGAAGACTATATCAGGTGTCAAGGCTCAGTGGCAGTTCAAGGCATTACTAACCCCCTACTTCAATTACAGCAATTTTGTAAAGAATTTTCCTTCCTAAACCACAACTATACAACTTGAAATCAAGTGCCAATAAGGCCTTCTAGATTATCTGTCACTGGGGGAAAAAAAAAAAGATTTGCTGATTCTCTACTTAAACTATATATAGCCCATGTCACCTGTGAAATGGGAGTTGAAGTGCCACCCTGCTCCAGTGCCAAAAATCTTAAAGACACTTTATTTGAGTGCAGTATTGCCAGCTCCTCTGAACACTGTCTAAGTAATATCAATTTGTGCCCTGTGCAATGACAGAAATCTTTCCAGGTGATCTGGGAGAAATAAATCTGGAGACACTTGCATGCCAGAGAGAGACCTGGCTCCCACCTCCTGTTGGTTAGACGCAGCATGCTGAGCACAGTGCCTGTCCAGGCCTGCCCCTGCAGTTTGTCACCATTCGGTCATGCTCTGGGGGTTTCTCTGCCCTTATATGAATGCTTGGCATCTGCACCTTCCCCTGCCAAGAGAACGCACTGGGAAAAATTAATACATGAGGGGGCTTCCAAAAGACTCAGGTGTCATCTCAAGGCAACCAAAATGGTTTTCAAGAGGACAGCAGCACTGCCCAGAGCCCAGGGTAGACAGCTGCACTCTTTAAGCAAATAAATGCATTGATTTTTAATGTATTGTTAAACCTGTATGATTATCTCTGTTGGTAGGGTTGCCTTGTTTAACCTGTTCTCTTTCAAAAATATATTCTCCCCCAGTATGGCCTAATTAAGGCACCTCTAAATAAAATAAGTTTAAAAGCAGGATGCAGTTGATTACCTACACAGGGTAGTTGTGCCTAGACTTTCGTGGTGGGAGTGTGAACCATTTTCTTCCAGTGGCCTGCAAAGGTCATTTAAAGACCATTTTGTGTGTGTGGCAGGAGGTGAGGTCAGGCTGGTGTGCATTTTGGCTGAAACCATCAGTGGCAATTTCTTCAAGAGCAGTCAAGACCACGTATTAAACCTGACTGGGAGCTGGTGCTGGTGCTGGGGCCAGTTGGGAAAATGCACAGAGCACTCATGGCTGCTGATCCAGAAGGTGCTTGGGTGGGAGGCTTTTAGCTACTGGTTAAATGTCTCCAAGCTGTTATTTCAGTTTCCACTTGTCATGCAAGCACAGTCTAATTAAAGCAGCAGGAACAAGATCTGAGTGTTCCGAAATGCACATTTTGACTCTGCCTTTCCCTCCCTGTCCCCAATGGTTTCTTCCCTAAGATGTTATAAAAAAAAAAGTCATCTGTCCTGGCCATATTCAGCTGAAATTGCCAGGGAAAGTTGGCAAGTAATTGCAATTACTTATGTAAACATTTGTTCAGGGGACTGGAATTAGCATCCTTGCTCTAAAAACCTCAGTCAGAGGTGAAAAGTCTTCACAGGGAAAGGACTAAAATGGTCTTCAAAAGCTGGGGTATGTGCTAGCAGGCAGAGT
This sequence comes from Hafferia zeledoni, assembly GCA_035583235.1. Classification (NCBI taxonomy): domain Eukaryota; kingdom Metazoa; phylum Chordata; class Aves; order Passeriformes; family Thamnophilidae; genus Hafferia; species Hafferia zeledoni. The sequence goes on from JAWWEV010000043.1 coordinate 11,655,295, forward strand.
AATCATTTCATTTGGGGCAGCTGTCCTGTGCTGAAGTTTGTGGTTCACATGCATAAATTATGGTCATGAATTACTTCATGGGTGAGCTGAGACTCCTTTGCCTTCACATAGGGTAAATACAAGAGGAACTAAAGCCACCTGATTTTCTCTCATCTCTGAATTTATGTCTGGGGACTGCACATGTGGGGAAAGGGACTCAGCTGTCAAGCTGAAGGTGCAGTTATGATCTTTGTTAAAATTAAAATTGTGTTTAAAAAAGTTTGAAACTAAAGAAGTCTAAGAGAAAATGTAGAGCAAACTTCAAAAGCCTTTTCACTCCCAATAACGACCAAGGAAAGAAAGTTCCTTTTGCAGAAGTCTTTGGTTTTAAACCAATGTTTAAAGCCATGCACATGCATTTCTCCATATGGAAGTAAAAGCATGTATACACATATCAACTCCCTTTACCTGAGCCCACACTGACATGAACCAAACATGGCTCAAAACATTCATATGGCTGGCAGGAACTCTCACTGGCTCTCTACATGACATGCAGAGGTGGGCTATGTCTCCCTCCCACATGCTATCTATGCACTCTGAAAAGCTAAATTTAACTCAGTGTTGTGGGGCCCAACCTGCATCTTGCTGGTCTTGCAGAATTCTTGTCTCATTTAGTGCTCCCCATGCAAAACATGCATTTTTAAAACCTACAACTTCAACCACACTTCAGCCTCTATTTTAAAGTGTGCAGTCTGTGCACACTCCAGTGTGTTGACCTGATGTGTACATTTTTCACTGTAGTCCAGAGCACACTTATAAGGTGGGTTCTGTTGCTGCTATTTGACATTTAACCAAAAAAGAAGTTATATGCCTGAGAGACAATATGATGATTTGGCATAAATGTAAGAGGAGGAACAGAACAGTTAACATCAGACTCAAATGAAACATTTAATTTTTTTGGTTTAACATAGAAATTTTTGCTAGGCTATGTACACTTAGAATGTGCTGGTCTGCTTAGGGACTGATTTAAGTACATATCTAGGGGTCCTCTTTAAGCAATATTTGAATAAAAGAAACTTTCTCAAGGAGAGAAATAAAGGAGATGGACCTACAGAAATTTCCTTCCAGTATCTGAAGGGAGCCTACAAGAAAGATGGAGAGGGACTTCTTATAAAAGCATGTAGTGACAGGACAAGAGAGAATGGTTTCAAATTGGAAGAGAATAAGTTTAAATTAGGTATTAGGAAAGAATTCTTTACTGTGAGGGTAGTGAGGCACTGGAGCAAGTCGTCCATCCCTGGCTGTGTTTAATGCCAGTTTGGATGGATTAATGCCAGACTGGATGAAGCTCTGAACAAGCAGCTCCAGTGAAAGGTGTCCATGTCCATGGCAGGAGGCTTGGAACAAGATGGTCTTTAGGGTTCATTCAAACTCAGGCCATTTTGTGACTCTATTCTGTGATTCAAAAATTATGATCTGTATTACAGAGGATGGATCTAAGCTAACAGCACTGAAAACAGAAGGGTGCACAGGCAGCTCCAGCCCCTACACTTTACAATTTATAGGAACTTGCTTTTGTCATCCTAAAGAACACCAAATTTTTGTTTGGTTGCAAGGTGCAAGTACAAAGATGGATATAGCATAATAGCATATATGCATTATAAAAGAGGTAAAAAGTAAGAATTACTATTTTAAACTGAACATAAACATTTTCATCCTCCATTCCCTGGTATCTCAGAGACCAGAAAGATGTGAGCTTTTGAAAATTCTATCTAGTTTTTACGTGACTAGAATGATTAGAGCCTTGCTGACTGAAAGCAAATTAGGACAATACTTTCTTCTCAGCTACAGGAAATTCAGCATTTTCATTAGTATTTTGCATTGTGTGATTATAAAGGAGAGCAAATTCTATTTTTTCTACACTTGAAATAAAGGGTTATTGCAGTGGCATCTGCCAGGCAGTCAGCTCATATAAATAATAGAACAAGCATTCATTGTCTCTCTAGTGACACAGTGCCAACTACTAGGTCCCTGTTCTCCACCTTTTTCACTGTTTCACAGAGGATGCTGTCCTTGTCTTATGCTTTGCCATCTATTGTACTTTATTATCTAGTGAAACATGGATTGAATGAATTCTAGGTTTTTTAATTTTAAATAAAACATTTATGACTTTTAAAATCTATATCTGACCCTAAGCTAATAATTATTGCATCTATGTATTACATATATTTTTGGTATATTAAAAAAATACTGTTCTTTCCAAATTTTCCTTGTGTAATCTTTTACAGCCTATAATCAATCCAGATATTGTTCAATCACCTAAATTATCCTAGGAATAACAAAATCTTTATCTTTTCCTGTATCACAAAAAGAAATGTTGCAGTTACTGTGGATTTTAAATTCTTGGAACCTCTAAATGAAAACAAATGGACTTGCAGTCATTTCCTATATGCTTTCACAATGACCTTTTTCTTAACAACATGCACCAGTTAAGTCTGGCAGTGCTGATCAGTTGGGGTGAGTTCAGCAGAGACCACCAAGATGGTTTGGGCTGGAGAACATGCAAAGAGAGGCTGAGGGCCCAGGGCTCATTCAGCCTGGAGAAGAGCCTGGAGTAAAGCCCCTGTGCTGCCTCTGCAGGGTGTCAGCAATGGCTCAGCACCCCTGGGCACTGCCTTGTGCTGTGGGTGGGAGCTCTGTGCCTGTGAGGCAGCAGCTGGGGCAGGAAGGACCCAGCTCCTGCCTCCACTACCAGCACCAAAATGGGTGAATTCAGCAGCTTCTGAATCACAGCCAGAGCTTTATCTTCCTCCACCCAGGAGACCATGGCCTGCTCACACAGACACATCTTCACATCTTAGAGAGGATCATAAGAAAATTCAGGCTGGAAGGGACCTCAAGGGGTCTCCAGACCAACCTCCTACTCAAAGCAGGGTCAACTACACTAATCAAACCTCTACACCCCTGCTATGCCTTTAGCCACATTGCCTAACAGCACCTTCAGGCTCAGTTCTGGTATTTGTGAACCTTTTTGCATGATAAAATACTAATAGGGTTATCGAAATTATGTTCAACAAAAACTGCCGTGTAAACATTGTCTTGAATTGGTCAGTCACTTGACACAGGCATAAATATTCTCAATTTACAACTCATTTGGACAGCAGCCTCCCATGTAATATACTGTTCCGACAATAATGAATTTGAACCCTTGTTCCTCACTAGGAAACAATCCATGATTAGTCTTACTCAGAAATAAATTACCTGCTAAGCTACATTGCTATAATATCTCCTTTTGATATGGTGTGAATAATAATTCTTTAAGCCCATTATTAAAAAAGACATCAGACTCTAAAACCCTTCTCTTAAAGTAAAGTAATAATGAAGAGATTTATAACTCTAGCCTTGAAACAAACCAAAGGAACAGGGAATCTAAGCAACAACATAAGCACTTCCAGGATAGATGGTTGCTCTCGGGGTTTTATTACTAATTTTTCCTCTGAGCACAGATTTGTTTTCAGAATCTTTGTCAGAATGAGCACAACACTACCATGAATCTTTGTAGGAAAATATCCTGTTCTGAGACTCTTTAGCACAGTCCCAACACTGGATTCCCTGTGCCCCAATGAACAAAAAATGGCATTACTGGGTAAAATGCAATCAGACTTCAACTCGTCATTTATTTGCTAATGACAATTTCCAATCAAAAGGAATATATTGGGAATTCAGTTCAGCAATGTTGCCAGGAAGGTGAACTTTTCAAATACACACAAACAGTTATTGCTTTGTTACATAATATATTGCTTGGGAGCTCAAACTCCCATGTCTGGAATCCCAAATTCCAAATATTTCAGATGAAGGCGTTAATTGGGGACTTGCACATATGGTGCTGTACACAACAGAGTGGTGCTGGAAATTAGAGAAATTCATCTGCAATTTGATTAGCTAAGAAGTTTATGGTTGATTAATGAAACATAAAACTTGAGCTAACAATGATAAAAGAGGATCTCTTCTCAAAACTGATATTCTAATGGGATTTTCAGAGTGTTGCAGTTTTTAAGATTTTTTGAAAATACTGCATTGAGTAAACAACAACAAAAAATGTGGGTTTGTGCTTGCAAATCTCTCCTCTTTATCTGAGGAACTTTGTGTAGTAGGTCCACTGCCACATTTAGGATGGTGCCCTGTAACCTCAAAGAAAAGACACCTCTCATAAGCTGTTTGGGATAAATTCACAAGTGTCAATTTAAATCAGACAGGTTTTCAAAAACCTTGGCTGTTCTGAGAACTCCCTTTGACAAAAATATCTCAAGTATTGGCTCCAGACAGAGCCCCCTGGAAAGGGGAAGCAGTGATGTCCCATGTCTGAGATTAACCTTCCTAGTGCAGTCTAAGTAAACTGACCAGACTTCTGACCATTGCTGTTATGCATGGACTCCTAAGAGACACTAGAATTGATGGAAGGTACTCCAAGGTCCATAAAGGCATTCCTTATATAATTAGCAATTTCCCATATTGAATGGTCACCAAATATCTGTTGATCTCTGGAAAAAAAATCCCATGTCTGTATAGAGAATGGCTGAAATCTTGAAAAACTACAATGGCAAAACAAAATACCATAAGCTAGAAGGTACTTTGTCCCTATGGATGGGAGGGATGTGGCTGTGAATCCAAAGACTTGAATCAAGACCCATCAGACAGATGGAAGGAATAGCAGTAAACTGTTAACTGGTAAAGGCATGTGGATGACAGAAATACAATTATCAATTGAGAAGAAAACAAGACATATCCGAGAACAGCATCTAAAAACAATGTTGTAAAAATAGCAGCACTAACTGTGCAGTATCACTCGTTTGGCACATACTAAGAAAACAGGCAGACTTCATCAACTGGCAAAGGCAACTCTGTGTTATTCTAGTATGAAGACTGTTAAAACCAATATAGTACAAACAACAAATAAAATGTTTTAAAATACAGCTGGTGATGTATGGCTTTTAGCTTCCAGGTACATCCATTTCTGAGGATCCTTCAACTGAACAGCTCATAGTAAAAGTCTGGATTCCTTGCATGACATTACTGCCATCTCCTTTTTCTATTTATTTTATTGACCTGGGGCCAATCCCTTGTCTTAATTTAAACTAAAGACTTGGGTTTATATATTAATAACACATGCTTTTAGCTGCAGAATTTCAAATGGTGTATTTATTTCTATATCTCAATATGTTTCCACCTAAACATTGTTCTGGCTATATTACTGACTTTGCAGAAAATATTTGAAAAATTATCATAATTCCTAAACTAAAAGAACTAAAAAACAATAATTATCTTCAGATACATTTAGTAAGCCAGAGCATGAGTCTTATGCAAGTTTCCATTCACAAATTTTTTCACCTGTCCTAGCTACTGAAATTTTCATGTTGTCTTTTCGTAGTGAAATACCTGACTTTTTTGCAGCCATAGGTAGTGTTGTGGAAAATTTTCTTCAATACTTGTCATGCTGTTACTTGGTCTTCGGAGGAGATTACCAGTAAGAACATAGTAAAGAACTTTGATGTGTTGCTTTTAGAAAGCAAGATTGAAACTGCTCTTTTTTTTTTTTTTTCCCCAGAATACTTCATATGCTTCATTATGCACAACAAAACACAGAAAGTATTTGCTTTCCAAATGCTAAGCCTTATTATTTGGAGCATAAATATTGGTCCTGTTGAGTTGTATTTTAAATGAACTGCGCTTATATTTCTTAGCAGTCTCTTTAGATACTATTTGTGGTTTGAAAAAACATTTATACGAATTAACATTTCTGAAACTTCTATGAAAATAAATAAGAAAATGCCATTTCAATTTTGGGAAATGTACTTTAAAAAAAGATCCCTTTTAGAGCCTTGCATTCCTAAACTCAGTAATCCATGTCTGCATTCCTGATGTCAGGTATGCTGAATGATGCTGCTTCCTGATTTTACTATGAGTTTATTTGGTACTGGTTTAACTTAATGTATTTTCCTGTGCACATCCATGCAGTGGAAGTTTGTACATGATCATTCCCCACCTGAAGGAAGCAGCAGTGATTTCTAAACCACAGAAAGGTCACCACATTGGTGATCTTTCCCTTGGTCTCTCAACTTAACTTGACATCCTCCTGGCTGAGGAGGAGTTTCCTAAACCTGTGCTCAGCTGGAGCTCCTTTCCAAGCGCGAGCTGCATCAACAATTGTCTTCATTTTTACACAATAATTCTTCCCAGTGTTTTCCTTAGCATGGTCCTCTATATTTAAACATCCAAGGTAATGTATTTAGGACAATTAAGCTGCTGTCAACTTTCATTGGAATAGACCTACAAGTTCAGAAAGAATTAATGCTGCAAGAAAGAGGGACACACAGACAACCATATCACTCCAGAAATACATTTTAGGCTAAATTAAAGTGAATTCCCCTGCATGTTTTGCCTTCCTGTTTTTACTGACATGGGCACCTTTCAATGCTGGTGACAGAAAATTTTAATATTAGTGACTGTTTGAAAACTGGACAGTTGCCCAGGAAATGGATCTGCACTGTGTCACCACGTACAGCAGTTCCTCATTTTAGAACATAACCCTCCTAATCAAAAGACACACAACATAATGAAGAAAAATTACCCCAGTTACTGCTATTTCAGAAGCACCTGTAGATGAAATGAGCTTGCAGTTAGTTATTGCACCATTAACCTCTGATCCTAAGGAGCTCTGTGGTCTTGGGCACATGAACGTGATTAAGTATGTACATGACAGCTCTTTGCTGAGCACCCCTTTGCACTGCCTGAGGATGCCACAAGTAACACGATGTCAGTTTTCTTTGCAAAACTGGGCAGAAGGTGTCCCACAATAGTCTGCTGCAGTCTGGGCATGGCTGCCAGCACAGGTGGCAGTGATGCCAGCGTGCTGTAAGGGAGACCTGGAAATCTGTGGGCCACAACCTGCTGAGACCAAGGGATCCTTCAGAGTCCACACACCTTCCAAAACTCACCTTAACACCACCCAGCACACCCCAGAGAGAGGGAAGGCTCACAGATCTCAGGTGGCCAAGATAAAGCATTTTTTGAAGATTAATAAAATACTAATGGGAATTTCTAATTTTCACATATGGAGGCTTTTTGTTATAGAAGAGTATGTAAGTCTTGTTTAAAAACTGGGTAGAGTTTTCAATCGCAAAAGCAAGGTAAAAATTAAAATATTAAGCCAAAAAATGCCATTCCAAGTTATTGTTAAGTGAAAATTAAAAAAACACCCAACAATCTCTTCCAGCTTTGTGTACAAAACTTCATCATACAATTACATTGATTTTTTTTCTCTCATTCTAACAAATGTTAGAAAATCTGAATGAAAGAGCACACAGGACAGGGTATGAAAGCTGGGGCATATAATGAGCCTGAAGTCTGATTTCTCTCCTTTTCCAGTGATATGTTATTTGTTTTCTTGTACTTTGTTTCCATTGAGAATAGATGTTCATAATAGTGAAAAAAGTACTCCTTTTTCACAAAACATGTTTTTTTCTGGTTTTTATTTAGGTGTAACTTTTAGTATTCTCGCATGAATGTACTTTCTTTCAGTTATTTAAAATTCATGATAACTATTTTGTTAACTCCAAGAAATATCAAAGAGAACATGTCCTGCTTCTTGCAGCTAAGCAATGAGCAAACCTACAGCAAGTGACAGCACTGGAGGGATCCATGGTTCCTGCATAATTAACACTTCCAATAAACTGCATCATCAGCACAGAGTTAAAACTTCTTGCTTCAAAATTACCATTATATGTGAATGATACTGTCAAGAGTTCATATACACTTGGAGTGATAGTGAGGTAAAAGTGCTTTTTCAAGTCAGTGCCAATCCTAAATTTAGGCTTTGCAAGAGCAATTTTTTTTACAAAAGCCAAAGGGAACAGAAATATTTACATAAAATTCATAAAAAGCAAACGGATACTAGTTAAATATTCTGATAGGTTTCTCAATGTTCTGGATTTCAATGCACTAATTCAAGAGGAATTTAAATAGATAAGTAAATAAATACCAGAATAAAGGTTCATTTACATTTCTGCAGGGAGAGATACAAAAATAACAGTAAGAAATTCTAGAAAGTATTAGATTTTTACAGTGTAATTTAAATAATTAACAATAATATTTATTGCACAGCATAGGCAAGACTTGTCTTTAAATTTATAGATTCCCTTAAGAATAGTTTTAAGTATATTCATGTAAATATATTCCTTTTTGGCTTGTGGTAAAAATAATGATACCATTTGCACCCAAATATATAAAACCACGAATGTTATTCACTTGACAAACTGCACAGTATTGCTATCTATTATTCTCACAGAGAACATAAGGGCACATAGCGAGGGGCTGAAATGCAATCACAAAAGGTATTGTAAAGCATATTTTTGACACCTTCTAGCCCAGCCTATGCTTAAATGAGAGATTGGTGCCTCTTATGAATTAAACATAGTTCTTGATTTATGTTCTGTTACCCTTGTATCAAAACCCATAGTTCCAGAGCAAAGTCACTGAGAATTCATTTAATGATATTGATGATACACCTAACACAGAGAATACAAAGTAACGAGCAGTGCAGAGCATGGCTTTATAAATCACTCCTACAGAGCATTAGGCAATAAATAACAAGCTATTAATTCACTCTAAATTATGCTAAAACATGAAAACTACTTGTGCAGCAAATTACAAATACCTACCATTTCTAGTAAAAATGAGAAACTTCTGACCAAGAAATTTTATCAAATCACATCACATGATCAGATTTCAGATTAGCCCCTTTCTTTAAAACAAGACACACACTGCAAAAAAAATTATAATTATGTCATTCTTGACACAGCCCAAGAACTGAGCGTGTCAAAGCGCTTCCAGCACCTGCATTTCTGCATTATCCACCTGCTTCTGCAAGCTGCTGTCTTGACTGCACAGGCAACTATCCCAGCAACTAGTAGTGCTGCTGCAGCTCTTCAACTGAGTATGAAGACCCAGGTACTGAGAGTTCTTTGACTGTGAGTTATCAGCACCTTATCCCATGAGCAGCTCTCATGTCCTACACGTACACCAACACTCACACTGTGCTTCACTACCCATGCGATACAGCCCTGTGCAACGGGAATTAACAGCAGAATGGGGTATAACAGAGATTAGGAAACCTCTTCCTTAAGAAAATTAAAATTCAAGGGCAATGAATGATTAATTTACATACCATTTGACATTAAAGATGGTTAAGGGTTGTTATGGTTGAGAGTCTTCGGCAGTAAAAACAGGTAATTTGTTTCTTACAGTCTACTTTGTAACATTTGGGGAAATGAAATGTCAGGTTGGGTTTCTGCAATTACCCTGTACAAGTTATGTACCATTTGTCTGTGTTTGAGAAGTAGTAAAACAACCTCCAATTACACTTTCTGCTTACAAGTGTTTGAATCCTTTAGAGATCCAGTTTTGTACGCTGTATAATTTGTCAGGTAGCAACTCTAGAGCTGGATTATGACCCTACTGTGTAGGTCATGGGCAGCGGCATGTGTGTAATAACCATAAAAGAGGAAGTTGGATTTCCTAGGAACTGAAGCTACTACAGTCCTGATATATCATCCCAACAGGGAAGCCCTCACAAAGCTGTGCACAACTACCTCTCTCTCCTTGTTGGATCTGCTCATGGCTATAGAGGACACGATGAGAGAAAGGTACTTGTGCTAAAAAGAGCAAGGCTGTAAGCCTAAGACATCTGGTTAATGGCCCATGCATTGACCATGCTGGCTGAAGCCCAAATATCACTCCTTCAGGATACTTAGGAAAAAAGCAGTCTGGCAATTTGCTATTGCACTCAGCGTGACTATTGTATTCCTTTGTAAGTCTATTTAAACACAAAGAACAAATTCTGCTATTAAAAATGATGGTGAGAAAACTGAAGGCTGAGGCCAAGTGCAGATGGACACTGTCCACATTCCATATACATGAAGATAAAACCTTTTCATGAGCACTTTTTATCTTAGTTACCAAACAGTGCTCAAATAAAAGAAATAGAATTGCCTGAATTACTACAACAGGATTTGTCAAGCCCAGGTTTGGGCCTCCCTGAACTGTTTTGGATCCTTTATCTCTGTGCTTCAGTAAAACAGGGATCTCCAGTATGGAGTCACCTCCTGAACTGACATTTCGATAGTGGAAATCTGGGGATTGTCACAGGCATAAACAAGCCAGTAAAACTAAACAAAAACAACTCTGGAAGAATAATAAAGTCGTCACTCAAGGATTTCTACTTTTTACAAATTTCTATAGGCAAGGCGCTCACTTTCTGCACAAACTCTTCCCAGGCCTGGTTTAACCTGCACCCCTACAAGCTTTGCTGTCTCACCACGAGCTCACTCCTCCCTTTTATTTCCCAGATTGGTTTTTTTCTATTCATACCCATTTTTGAATTTCCCAAAATAATCCTAACAATATGCCAATGGGAAACACAGTAAACAGTTCTTTCTAACTATCCCATCTGGAATTATATCTCCCATTTTAACTACTCCTTTGAAAAGAAACCACGTAGTCTAACATTGTTTGAACTACGTTTTTAGAATAAAAATGTAATTATACTCTACGAATATGAACCTCAATGCTAAAATTTAGCTTCATTCATCCATAACTGTGTATCATTGCCAGGACACCAGAGATTATGCTAGTCACTGCAGGTCTTTCTCTTGCTTTGTATTTCAACAGCCTCCAACAGCCCTCTACACAATAACAGCTGTATAGTACTTTTGCTCTTTAATTTGTTTCAGTGGTTGCGTGAGCAGATTGAGGTCAGTATAATGCTCTCGAAATTCCTAGTGGCAAACCACTAGGAGATGCCCATAGTCCAGACTTTTCTACATAAAAAATAAAACAAAATCCTGAGTCTGACTCAGTTATCCAGTTTTGGTACAGGTTATTCTATACAAAATCAGAAATGTTCCAAGGAAACACAGCAGCAGAAACTTAACTCATGTATTACAAGAAAATACAAGGCAAAGTATCAGGATCCCAGTCTGCAGAGATCAGGCTCAACTGTAAATCTCATCAAAATAAAGTTTTTAAATATAAATATTGACTTCTTTTACGAACAATGACAACCCAAGCCATTACTGGCTGATTTTCTAGCTACCATCTCAGCTATATTTCCTAATTCTAACAGAACCCTGAAATTAAGTACTGTCAGCAGCAAAAGTTGCACTTTTCATGCTTTGCCTTAGTAGACCATCAATAACTTTAGCTAAAGACAGCTGGTTTTGGTTTTATGTTATTTTGCTATCATTACTGCTGATTTAACTCTGTCCATGCAGACTCTCTGAATCCATAACTTCACTCCAGGGCAGCTTTCTGCAGGCTCATTCTCTGGGGGAGCTGCCCAGCCCTGGCTGGAAGTGCTCTGGTCTCTGGCAAGTGCTCAGTGAGAGTGACTCTGCAGGAATGCACAGACATGAAAGGTATTATTACACTGCTATTTGTTATGCTAATTTGGTTAAGGGCCCGTTGGAATTTAATTATAAACCATATTTTCAAGAAGCTCATAAATCAGCCGTGAAATGTATTCTGTGCTCACTTTTTCACACACAGAGTAGGACCCAACAACCTCATTTCACCAATTAAAGCAAAACAAACAAACAAACAACAACAAAAACCAAAACCCAAGCAAACAAACAAAAACCCAGCACAAAAAAAAAACAACACCAGAACCCTCCAACAACAAAACAAAGAAACAGCATTTATTAAAATTCTGTTTATTAACTTTTCAAACATAACCTGAACGTTTAAAGATATTACTTAACCACTGGTAAACAGAGTGGTGCAAAAGCTTCCAGCACGTGCAAACACTGAACTTCACTTGCTCCATGATTTTGTTACTGTCTGGAAATCTAATGAAACACATGAAAACTTCATAAACTTGGTTTAATGTTCCTGTTTTGGCTGAGGTTTGTATCCTTCCCTTTCCCTCTGTCACTGGGTGTTCAGTGCTCCTGAATCTACCAGCTCCACACGAACCCTCCATGCAGTGAGAGCCACATGTGCCACACCCATTGGAGGCGCAGGGCACACTCAGCTCCAGCTCTGGCTCTCACTCAAAGGGATCGTTACCTGCTCTGTGCTGGCATTGGCACTCCCTGGTAGCTCCAGCCGGGAATTCACATTCCAAATCACATTCTGCAAGACTAATCACATTCTGCTGCCAAAAGTCAGACGAAAACTCTGCTTTGAAATCCAGCTTGACTACCTTCCCTGTGATGCAGAGATCTAGAGCAGTGAGTTTCGATGCAAATTAACTACCTTTACCAAACTAAACTACTGCAACTAAACCACCTTTACTGAGCAATGTAATAATCATCTATATTGCATTACACAACTTCAGTCAACCCCAGAAGTATTTGTTTATGATTTTAAAAAATTATTATTTATTTCTTCTCCTAGACCACAGGGCTTGTAGCCCAAAGTATCCCAGAGGTTTGAACATCATCACAACCACCAAACATAGCTACTAGTTAGATCCCTGGTGGGTTACAAATCAACCACAGAAATATCCTTACAAATACAAGTATCCATTCCTCACATATTCTAAATATTAGCAAGAGTGAGATCTTTTTTGTTATTTTTATTTCATTCAGGAAAATTTGTAACCATAAAGTGTCCTCTTGAGACGCTTTGGTTTTACATCACAACAAAGCATTAAAAGATCAACCCTTAAAAGCTTAACAACAAAAAAGGCCAAGTACAATCTCTATGTACTGAAACTAATTACTTTTATGACAATCTACTTATCCACCACATCAGTCTGGCAACCTAATTCATGAACTCCCAGAGTCTTAGTGTCTAAGGTTGTGCCATATGGCACTGCAAATTTAGATTTAAATTTGACTTCAATATTACAGTGGTTATGTCTTTAAAGGCACAAATCAATGTACTAATTGATACATGAGGAATGCATTCATTTTTAGAAATTTGACATTAAATAATTCACACTTTTCTGAGGCATGACTCATGGGGAACACAGTGCTATTCCAGATTATGAAATTTTTCACTATTGCCAGGTATGCTGCTGCCACAGGAGAGCTATGAATGAACTTTGTAAGGAGGAGAAAAGGCTGACATGGATGGTCTGTGCATTATTGGAAGGGAAGTTTAAAAAAAAAAAAAAGGAATCAGTGTGTTAGAGAAAATGAGAAAAGGAGGAGGACTTGTGAGACATTTCATATTTCCTAGTAAAAGGTATTGAAATCCTTGCACAGGCTGGAAAAAATGTCATCAATGTACTTCAGAGCAAAGACAGTGTCATCACAGACTCCAGATCTATTTGCTCTCCCCTTGATAAAAATAAAGCCAATTCCTCATCTGTCAACATGGACAATGGCTTACAGCACTAAACTAGTGGGTTCCAGTTGAGGGACACCTCACATGGTTTTGAAAGAGAGAGGGGGGATTGGCACGCCATGTCCTCCCTTCCCCATGCTATCCAAGCTGTAGATCTCTTCTGGTGGAAGAGTCAGGAGCCATCACAGCGCATTTGTTGCCTCCTGTCCAGATGGGCAGAGACCTCCCACCAGTTACAGTCATAGCCAGGTTAAGGTAGCAGAAGAGGGATGTGAGCTACAACCAACGTTAACTGACAGTGCAAAGAGCAACACAGACACAGAGCTGTCTTTTCCATCCCTTTACTCACCTGACTCTGGGACTCCTGATGCTGAGAACAACCAGAAAAAAGAAGTCCCCTAACATGTTAGAGACTCCACAGAGTAAGAAACCCTTTGCTCAAAGTCAATGGGAGACACACCTTTCCTAAAGTAACTGCATTTCATCATGTTAAGTTAACTGCAGGGTCCAGCCTCCTACAACCTTTTTTGAAACAAAAAAGACAACAATTTGCACAGAGGTAATTGGAATGATGACCTAATTGCCCATACTATTTAAAACACAAAGCTCTGGCTAAGAACATTAGTGACCCCTGAAACAGTGCCAGCTCTGGGAGCAAAGGGACAGTAGTTCCAAAGCTGGGCACTTCACCCGAAGCAAAGGTCAACTCTCCCTGGCAAGCAGGAAAATATCTGAACAGATTTCATGGCTTCTGGCAAAGCAAAGTGTCACAGCTGAAATGTTTGCCCTTGCAGAAATCATGGCTGAAATTTTGCATGACTTTCAGCCTGATTCAAGTGCCGCAAGGGGATCTGGTGGTATGTAGGGCACATGAGCCTGGGACAGCAGCCACAGAAGGCCAGCTCTGATGCTACAGAATGCCTCACTGGAAGTTTCCCAGGCATGCGGATTCAGGCATGTGTAGTATTCACAGCCTGGTGAAGGGAGAAGGTCTCTCCTGAACTCCCAGAAGAGACATCAGTGATTGACCAGTCATGCTCCCCCACAACTGCCACTGAACAACGCCCTGAATCCAGGTCCAAGCAAAGTGGCCTGGGCCACTTCAGTAAACCATGAGTATTCATGACTCTTTCCTCCAGCTGTTCAGTAACAGAGCAAAAGGCAAAGCAGCAAGCCTGGAAACAGTTGATACTCACTCATTGTCCACTTTGGTCCAAGGTTGGTCCATGGATCTTCCCTCACAGAGAGGAACTTTTCCCACTTAACTTGAGCTAAAACCCTCCACTTTACCCTGGCACCACACAGCTTCTTCCAGAGAGGGCAAAGAGCAAAAAAAAACCCCAAACCCAACAATAACAACAACAAGGAAAGTCCTAGCAGATAGACAAGGGATCTGTTTTAATCCTCAGCTCTTCCATGGGGCTGGAATCTACGTGTCTCTGTGGAGTTTAGGATGTCACACCTTGTCATAGTCAGCAGAGAGCTGAGCTCCATCTTGTGCTGACCCAGAATGGCTCCAGAAAAAGCCACCTACAGTACTTCAGCTACTTCCTAAAGCTTACATTGTGCAATTTAATGAGCCCACAGCCCAGAGAGAACAGGTACCACTACTCCCAAACCAAAATTCAATCCTGCAGTTGAAGATCAGGTATGCCTGAGCCACAGTGACCAGCACATCATCCTGTGACCAGTTTACAAACTCAGCCTGTATGACAGCAGAGACCAAGCTTGGAGCAGGTATTCCCCATGCACCCGAAATGGTGTTGGAAACCATAAAGCAGAGACATGTGTCATGACCCCTACCTGACAAGCTCAGTTCCCCCAGGAAAGGAGCTCCTTCTGGGGTTGGAAGCTGCAGGACTAGCTAAATTCTTCCATTTGCTAAGCTGTGAAGTCTCCATACTACCTTCCATCAGACCATAGAAATACTGACCATTTAACATTCTTTTCAGTCTTGGTTTTTGCTTCCGTAAAGACAGTTCCTACAAAATTAGCAAACTGAAAAATCCTTAATGTTAGTTGACATTATTTATAGAGAATGAACATTGCTTTCACTCTACTGTTTTAAGCAAATAAGTATTTCCAATAGTTGTACAGGATCAAAGAGGCATTACTTTTAAATGCTATCAGATTTAAATATTTAAATACTTTTCAGGTAGTGTAGGAATTGATTCACAATATCTAGAATGGAGAAAGTCCTGCTAGAAATGGATTTGTGAAGATCAACAAGCCATTGACAATGCTTTAACAACTGATGTTTTTAATGTTGTTTGAATGTACACAATGTCTGGTAAAATGTCTTTCTGCAAAGTCACTGCTTCTTCTTCCCAGAATACCCTGTAATCTCAGGGCTCTGGACGAAGGTTGCAACATGCCTGTTACCTGAACCCCTCCCCTATTGAATGTAAATCCCCTTACTCCCAGTGGCCCAGAGCCAAACCTCCTCTTGTTTTCTGCTGGTGAGTTTTGAATCCCTCCAAGGTCCATATAAACCCCTGACCAGAGCAATAAACTCTCTTTTCCTTCTCCCTCTCTGATGGTCTCTGTGTGTCCTTCTCAGGGGCTCTTGGGGCCCACGTGGTCATGGAAAGCGGGGAGCACATTTTCTCCCAGGTAATGGAATAACCTCCAGGACCAGGAGAATCATCCATACCATTGCAGATTGCATCCCTACAACAGACAGCAGCAACGAGGCAGAAAGAACCCCCAAAGAGAAAAAGTAGTTTTTTGTTTGTTTGGGTTTTTGTTGTTGTTTTGTTTTTAAAATTCAGTATCTTCTGGAGATGTTATTTTCCCTTTTAATTTTGGCAATTTCACAAATTCTAGGGAAGTTCCCCACTACTTCATACACTGTCACAGCATCTTCAAGCCATCTTTACAGCTCTTCCATCATATTTTGTGTAAAGAAAAACTTTTAGCTCATCATTGCAGCAGCTGCTAATGAAGATCTCTAGGCTTTCTTCTAACTGATAAAGAGAGAATGACAAATATTTTAAATATCCATTAAACTGTGCTAAATCAATGGTGATTTACACAGAATTTCTATAGGAGTACACAGCACATCCACTTTAATATCAAGTGAGTTAATCAATGATACTACAGTGAACGGCAAATGAATTCTTAATGACAAGAAACTCCATATTACAAAAATAGAAGCTAACAAGAAACCCCTCTGCTGCATTTTTCACATTACATCATTGGCAATAACTACTCTGAAAAAATTGAAAGGAAAACAGGAGCGTTTTAAAGACTTTCATAGATCAGTCAATTTCATGGAACAGGATAAGGGAAAAGTTTTAAGCTTTTTAACATCTATTATATATATATATGTATAGGAAATTTACTTTAACAGGTGTTAGATTAATTAAAAAGTTATCATCACAGAATTCAGGGGGGTTTTTTTAGCCACTGAATACAAGTCTGGGGAATCTATGGGTGTCCTTGTCTCACTTTTACAACCTCTTTTGTTTGACTTGTAGGTTTTAATGTGCATCATAACACCTCTCATCCAGCAGTAAGAAACTCTCTGGGGAACACTTGCAGAAAATAGGACATTGAGTCCATAATTAAAGTAATCTCTTCCCAGGCAGATGCTTCAGTTGGCTCTCTTATCACATATTACAAAAGGCATCTTGAGGCCTATAAAATGTGTGGCAAATGGCTTTGGAGATGAGAAACAGTAATTTTTCATCTAATTTTGATCCATAGACATGTAAGTACTGTATTGCCACTTTTTGGTATGAAGCCAAATAACTCTTGTGGTTGTTGAAATAAGCTTGGCAGTAACCAAAATTAAAGAGTACTCCAGCTTTTATCCTCAGTCGGGAAAGCCTTTTTCTAACTATCTTTGCACTTAGCAAATAAGCATGCCATCTCAAATATGCCAGTTAATGCCTACATCTGGATTTAGAAGAAAGGCTTTATGCAGCTTAACTCACCATACATATTCTCTCTGAGCATTAAAACCATCATTCAAATTATGGCCCTGACGTCTTCACTGCTTTGCCAAACTGTCTGTGATACTGACTGGGAGCGTTTCTACTGTTTAGCTTTTGTATTTTAGGATGTTTAGGACATTACTCTTTGAATGTGTAAGTAGGTTCTGCAAAGTAGTTTGCTCACATCAGTTATAATCCTTTGCATAAACACTAATGCTGATTGGAGCTGGCTGAATTTATGGGGCATGTTTTTAGTTCCTGACAGCAACCGACGCGTTGAATGTGGGCAAAATTTTACCTCAGACTACTGAAGTACTGAAAATAAAGACAAATAGATTGACTTTCTTTCATGATTCATTTCTTCAAACTTGTTATTTTAAACTCTTCCCTGCTTGGGTGAGAAATCACAGAGATTGCTGGAGAGCTGCTTACTCTTTAAGACTATAAAAATGCATTTTTCACAGAAAATGGCTCAAGTGAATGTACATTACTACTCGATCTAAAGAGCTTATGTTGTTCTAAGAGGGTATTTGGAAGACTATAACAGAAAATTTACTTCTAACAAGAACTAAAAGATCCAAGCCACTGCAGAGCCATAAGGAAAACAATGCCATCTTAGGAAAACCCTAAACCACACTGTTATAGTGGCACTGCACCTGTAAAATATGTAATGAGAACAGCCATTCATCAGCAAACAGAGACAGAAAACAGGATCTGAATTACTTCAATAAATTGCTTTTAAATTAAAATTTATTATTATTTGAATTAGTGTAGGATCTCCAAGCCTTCTCCTAGGTGATAACTCTTCTGCATCACAACAGAGTGATACACAAGAGCTGCTATGATGATGCCCACATCACCATTACAATATCATTACCATAGCTACTACTACAGCATCTTTATGTCATCATTAAAAGATCAGGAGCCATCCTGATACCTCTCTGAGGCTTCTGGAGCCATGACTGAGCTGCTGCTCGCCAGGAATCACTGAGCAGTTGATGTGCAATATTGGCTCCTCATTCAGGAGTTATTGAGGAATGAATTCCATTTTCCAAAAGACAAATAGTGTAAATCATTGGAGAAAAAGGGAGAGAGATATTAAAAGATTCTGGTTTAATCCTCTCTAATGTCAAGAATGGAATAAAAACAAAGCAAGGAAATTATTATTAACTATTTAATTTACCTCTCTATATTTTATCTTTTACCTGCCAAACAATAATTGTGTTAGAAACCACTACAAGTTTTGGAGCTGGGGAACAGGGTTAATGAGCACCTAGATCACAATATGATCATACACAGACCGCTGCATAAAAGCAATTTTTGTGTTCTGAATGACGTTAAAGGAATTAACTGTCATCTGTGAATACTGTAAAAAAGTCAAGCAAAGACAAATACCATCGATTATTAGCACAACTCCATTCTGAGGACATTTGTATAATGTATCTATTGAGGTTATTGAAGGATTATTACATTTGATTATTTATTTGGTAAGGTTTTATATATAATACGACTGTAATTTTTAAATGTTTAATTATAAACAGGTTGAATTATATTCCACTCTATATTCCTAGATAAGAATTATCTAAATATTAATGATAGATTTGAGTTTCTTAAACTGAGAATGAAGGGTTACATCGTATTTTTAAATACAGTTTAAACAATAATTATGAGAGGTGGTTTAGAGTTCTCTGATCTAATGTCTTTTATATCTTCAAGTATGAGGTTTCTTTCTTATTTGTTTCTAAACTTTTGCTAGAACGTGTTGTGAGGAGACCATTGTAGTATAGACAGAGGAAGATTTTTTTTTTTTTTGTCTTACTGGATCTTCATATTCATCATATCCAAGTTTTCACATTATATATACATACATGAAGTCTTGCTGCATATTAAAGCATGTCTACATAATACTTTGTAGATCATTCTATTAAAATGCATCCAAACAAGCAAGGTGAGAAAAGTAAGTTAACATTTGTGAACTGAAGGGACAGAACATCCTTGTATGTCCTTGCCTGTGTGCACAAACAAAGCACAGCTTCAAACAAGTAATCTGAAGGCATAAATTTTGAAAAATACAAAAACTGTCATCTGTGCCTTTGATGACAGCACCAACATGCATGACTGCTCTGCTGGATCAAGGCCAGTGCTCAGCATCCTGCAGCACTGAGCTCTGCACTAAGTTATTTAGCAATAGTCCCTTACAAGAAGTCAAGTACTTCCTAAGAAATACACAGACAATGCACTTAACCTCCTACTCGCTCATGCACTGGACACATTATCTGTGTGAGAGATGGCATTGAAATGAACAACGAGACATTCCAGAGGTACAAAGGGCTTCCATGCAGACATGGGGTCTGATTCTATGGGCTTGTCTGCAGTACTGAAATTTTGCTTCCTAAAGCATCCCTTACAATTGTCCTTTGTCTGTATTCACCTTTTTATGCACTATATGTTTACCTGTAGAGAATGGATTCATGTATGTTTAGTGCTCACTCTTTGTATATCTGACATTTTCAAAGGAATTCACAAAAACTGTTTCATGCCTATTTTATTAAGGATATTTCTTCTAGGACATCATTTTGAAAGGTTTTTTATTGATCAGTTATTACTTGCCAAAAGGCATTTCATTCAATTCCTCTGGTACAGAGGAAAACCTCTTGATGGAAACAAAGTGTTGGGAGTGCATGTAGTATGTTCTGTACTCTAGTCACATTTTCAAAATTAAGCTATCTTGAGAAATGGGGAAGACAGAGAAACTCTTAGAATGAAACAAAGATTTATGCTGTTGATGAATTAAAATATAGTCTTAAAAATAACCCTGAGGTTAAATTTGAGGGATATTTTTTTCAGAGTTCAAGAGAGACTTTTAAACACAACTACTGGTAATTGAACCACAGATTGTGGATTGATAGTCTCATGCATAAAAATAATGGGAACATTGTGCAGAAAGGAAATAAAGTAAAATCTAATCTCTGCTCCTAGAATTGCCAAATGAACATTTGTAATAAGGGAAGTAATTCTCATCGTGACTGTTTTATTATCTATATTATTTATTATTTTATTATTTAGATAATACCAATAGAAATTCACTGAATTTCATTTTATTTCATGTAGAAGGTGCCAGAATCCTATGTGGAACCACAAAAAAATCTTAATAGAGTAGCCAAAGGCTATATTGAGCTACCTTCTGCTATCATACAAGTATGTGATATAATAAATTTGCATCATACAAAGAAAAGAAACCATCCTAAGATTATATAATCTTGCAGTTTTTATTCTGGCATTACACCATGTTGATGGAAATAGGATTTTATGGTTTTGCTCATCTTTGGAATTAAGTTGGATTAACACCAACAGAATTTTCACGTGCTTTTACTTTATGTTCACATACCCACTCTTTCTGGCTTTGTTGGTTCTGCTTTTGTTACACCTACCATGCAGCATGAGGAGCCTAAAACAGCAACTGACCAGTTGTCAGCAAACTTGGAGAAAAGATTAAAAACTGAGCAGTCCTCTCATTAACGTGGGCTTTTAATACTTGTATCAGTCTCCTAAGAGAATACTAGACAGCAGATTTTTCCTCCAAGGAAAAAGGAAAACAATTGCAAAATTTTATTAACTTTAGAAAGTCACCATTTTTATTCATAGCCTTCATCAGATTTCAATTGTTGAGCAGCCCACTCATTGGAAATTCTTGACACAAACAAAGCTTCTGACTGTTGAGGGGGGTGGGGATGACTAATTCATTTTCATGGCTTGGTAAGGCGTGCTTATGTTTAGCTGCTGAGTCTGTCTGGGTGGGATTCAAACTCAGATTTAAAAAATCTTGAAAAATGTGTCTGTATAAAGGTTTACATGTGAGCTAGGTAGTTGGTGATCCATTCTTGCCAGTGGAGATCTAGGGCTTGATTCAGCTGCCTAAATGTATTAAAATAATTTGGAATGTCCTAGGGAAACTAGTAGAGATATAGAGACCTCCTGGATCTGCAGCTACCTCTCTCTAGATGTAGACTCTCAGGCTCTGGAGGTCTATGGAACCAGGCTACCATCCTCATTAACTCTCAAGGGAGTTACAGACACACAGCTCACATTAATACCTTCCTGGAGATATCCACATATCCTATCTCCAGCTGAAAACAACTGAAAACCCTTCTGAGGAGTGGAAAATTAGGTGCAACCCTCTTCCATCCTCTCTCAGGGTTTTCTTGCTTTGCTTGGAAGACTTTTGAAGACTCATGATCACAATACCTTTTGTGCTACCACCTTCTGTTAACAGAGTTTCTGAAAACGCCCAGAATTCCTCACTGGTCATCTCTGTTTGCTTTACACAAAACATAAACTCAGACAAAACTAACAGACAAGTAAATCTAATTCTGCACAGTCACATTAATCTTTGCTGTTTGGGGTCATACTTAGAGGAGCCATAATGATTCCATGCACAGTGTTTGCATTTCACTGGAAAATTAACAAGCACAGAAGATGAAGGAGGCAATCTGGGCACCACATCAAAATGGGACATGAGAACAGAGCCAAGATCTGAATCAAATATTGGCTCATGATTTTCAGAATATTACACATAATGCTGATTGACAGCACAACAATGCCTCTACCCAGGGAAGTGGAAAACCAAGCAAAGGAGTAATTTTTCTTCATAGTTCCACTAGATTGACACACCAACAAGGAACAATTACTGATTTTTTTTTTTCCACAAGGCATAAGTTATAAGCAATATGGAAATATTAAAATGACTGCAACACTGGGCTAATATCAGAATACGCTGACTGTAAACAAGGACTGTATCTTATTTGGCACTGCCTGTACATCCCTTGACTCAGAGTCCACACCAGTATCACAAAGGGGGGTATGAAATATCCAGCTTCACCCTTATCTTGCAATAAAGAGGAGGAGGAGAAGAGCAGCACTTATCTGAAGCAGGGACCTGCTGCCTCACAGAACCCCAAAGCCAAGGCCGTCTGTACATGAGGGTTTCCATGTGCTTTGTGGCACCTCCTCAACGGACTGCACGGATTTCAAATCATAGCAGCAACTAGAATGCTGTGAGCAACAATGTATTTCATGGTAAAATTCTGTGACATCATAGGAGGGAGAAAAACTTACATGACAATGTAATTAAGATTTTTCTTGATTATATATAAATCTAAGGGACCTAAGGGACCTCCCTTCTGATATTTGCTATTTTCTGTTTATTTTTATGTTAGTATTTGTGTGTATTATCATTGTCTATAGCGTAAACATAATTGTGTACTTAATCTTGAATATTATCCTCTGCATTTCTGTCAAACAATTGAAAAAAAACACACTAAACATCGTGTCTTTAATGACAGTTTAGCAAAGTGGTCTACCAGGGGAATGTGGTTCCTTCAGACAACACAGTTCCTTTTCCACCCTGGCTGGAGGACTAATATAGCAAACCATGTAATCTTCTTGAGTGTTTATTCAGTATTTCCATAATTATTATCATAGGTTTTCTATAAATGCTTTAAATAGGTAGCCAAACCTCTCAATCACAGTCTTTATGTTCTGTAGTGTTTGTACAGCCTGATATTTCACGTTCATACATTAACACTATTGCTGGTTCCTGAAACAGGCTTAAACATAAAGGCATGAAAAGACCAGTTCTGGAACAGGGTACTTCAAACTTCCCAGAAAGGAGTTGTAACTTTAGGTGCTCATGGGAAAAGGCATACTCTCAGTGAAAAACTCATCTCCTTTCTTGGAAATTTCTTCCAAGGTTCTTTCAGTAGTTCAGCTGTCTGCTTCAGCATTGGGTCCCAAACGTCTTCTGGGACCTATGCTGAGAACTGGCTGCTCCTGCCTCAGGAGAAGTGATGTGCCAGTCCCTGCCTCAGCCACCACAACTCTCTTACCTCTGTCTTCACAGGGGGATACCACCACAGCTACTCTTGCTCCCCTTTAGCTGTTTGCACCATAAGCTGTGCTAATTAGGTCTCACATATGTATGATTGGGCCTTTTAGCACTTTCAAAGGCTTCTCAGTGCACAGAACATTAAGATCAGCTGTGATGGGTCACATTCCTTACATGGGTTATTAGACCTTGCCTACAGACTCAGACTGACAGCTTTATGATAGTCCAGTCTACTGTTAATAACAGCTATAGACAGTATATATAGACTCAATTGTCATTATTAGGCACCAGTTCAGTGACTATCAAAAATGGCTAAAAATACTTATTTTTCTAGGCAATTTCTATAGCCATCGATACTATTTAATACAATAACTGGAATTTCTGCAGTAAACCATGCTGCTGGTCAAAACACAATATGCTTTTGCTATTTAGGTCAGCTTTATCACTTTTTCAAACTAGTAAGTTAAGCCATCTATAAAACAACAGGCTTAACCTAAGATGCAGCCCAGCATGCCACTCTGCTTAACAGCCATTATTATCCCCCTGACAGGCTGAGCTTTAACTAGGTTAGTGTGAGCTTAGAGCAGAAATTACAAACCACAAAACCCAGCTGAAGGATTATGAAGATAATGTTTTACAAATTTGCACACGACCAGAGAAATGATTTGTTAGTGTAAAGGAGGACCTACTATTTTGTGGTGGTAAAGAGCATTTACAGATCCTGACGATTTGCTTAGGAGGCTCTGGTGTTCAACACCTGTTTAAGACAGTCCTAAGGTATTGCTGGGAAAACTATTCTGCAATAAATGATGCATTTTAGCTTTTATTTCCTCAACTCATCTAACGGTATCTATGGTGAAAACATCCAAAAGTATTACAACAAGATGTACAACAGGGACACCAGCAGCTTTCAGTGTTTCTCTTAGAAGAGAAACATTCTTCTGAGTATTTATTTAGTAGCTGTAATAAGGTACTTTGAGGAAAAAAATACCATCCAGAGCAAAAATAAGACTGCACACAATTAGTGCCAAAAAAAAAAAAAGTAAAAAAAAAGAAAAGAAGAAGGCTATTGTTTCATTTTGCACAGAAGCAGGCTGGCTCCAGCCACCTTCCCCCATGGAGCACAAGGCTCCACACCATCTCCTGTCCCAGTGAAACAGGGGGGAAGGCTTGCTGAGCAAAACACTGAGCCAAGGAAAGATGCATGGCTCCATCAGGTAACATTCTATTCAGGTACAGCAGCAGCAAAGCACTGTTTGCAATGGAAAGAACTGGACTACATCAAACTGCAGAGATGAGAAATATTCCAGTGGGACAGGAATGAGTGCTGTGCTGCCATGCTGGTACCTGAGGTATGAATCCCAATTTGCTGTGCCCTGCATCTCACACACTCAGCACTTCGTGTGTCCCTCACTGGCTGTTCCAGCAAACTAACCATGGCCACAAGCCACCCTCCTCAGCCATGACTGGGAAAGGCAGGCTGGGCTGGTAACTGGAAACTGAGACATTTATGTCAAGAATATTTCTGGCAGTTTATAGACAAATGGTTGTAGCAGGCAGGACTGTTGCAGAAATGTCCAAATTTACTGGCTACTGACTTTTATGAAACTTAGTATCTTGAAATCTCAACCCCTTTGACATGTTTGGTTATCAACTGGTACAAGAGCTACAAGGACGGACAGACTGACAGCATCACCACACAAACCTTGTTTCTTACGGGTTCAGTGCTTTTCAGGATTGAGCTCTAGAAGAGCACACCAAAATGTATAGATGAAGTGAAAGAGAACTTTGCCCATAATGTGTTAGGACTGTGTCACATCCACAGAATTCCACTGTTGCAGTGGAAGCCAGAACAGGTCAGTAGTGTGTGCAGTTAATAAAAGCAAGCTGTGTACTGACCTGTGAGAGATTTGCCTGAGAACCTTTGTCCAGTTCCTCATGAGAATTGTCCAGGGAGAGATACCAACACTGCAAAAATTGCATGCCAAGGCTAGTGCTAATTAATAACCTTATTATCCATCCCCAGAGGGGTCAAAGACTAATGAGCTCATCTGAATCACAGACATATTGGCAACAAACAGCACAGGAAGCTGTCCATATCTATATTGCACTGTTTTCAGAGCCTATAAATTCAGGTACCTTTTGCAAATACTTTTAATTTATACTAAATTCAAATAATATATATTAAAGTTAATATATATTGAATGTAATATATATTAAATTTAAACTATACATTAGATTTAAAGAGTTAAAAAATCTTCTTATTTGCTATAAAGGCACAAAGGGAGACAAACAAGGTAGAGTCAATTCTTTGGAACTCCTGAAGTCAAGGACTGGGTAAAGCAGGCAGGCTAACACTGCATCACAAAAATAGCCTTGTTTACTGCAACTTGTGATTTAGTAGGCAGGGGAAACACCAGCTGAGGCAAGAAAGTGTGGGCAGCAGAAGAAAAATTGAGGAGGAGGATCAGAAGTAAAACATATTTCTCCTCTTTTCATTTCCTTCAACTGATGATTACATTTACTCAGTAGTCCTGCAGCCAAGTGTGATCCTGGAGTAAGCACCAACTTTGGAGAAGCTGAACCTTTCCACTCCAGTCTGAATTTGTTCTGTGGGAAAGCGAACTGATATAATTGCATCATTTTGCTCATCCTCAAAGACAAAACAGTATCACCCAACCTCATGCCAAGGGGTGAGGCATTCTGAAAAGTCACGAAGCCCGACAGTCCCTTGGGCCAGGGACCCTGGGAACAGCTGTGGTGCTGGGCTCCTCAGTGCAGGATCAGACCGCTCAGCCCTGCCAGCTGTAGGTTTACATTTATGCTGTAAATTACATGGTCAAGAATAAATTCAGATTTCTGCTATGTATGTCCTGCACTGCAGCATGGCTAAAGACTCTACTGATGTAGTGCAAACACCACCCTTTTTGAAGGGGTGCTAATGCTGAAGAGGTGGATTATGATTTATACAAACAGGAAATTAGAGGTTGATTTCCAACACTTCAGTCCTGATCTGTTTCCACTGACAACAATATTGAACCTTCCATGGATTTCAAGATGGGCAAGATGGGCCTTAGAAAACATTTCTTTAATTTCACTTAAATGGGAATCAGCAGTCGTATTAGTGTTTCTATTTCTGTGGAGCTATTTGTCAGTTCTTCTTCAACAACGGCAAACATGAAAAAAAAAACTCAACACAAAACCATGGGAAAAAAATCAGTCACAGGAAAATGAATGACTGGTTATAAACTGACCTCAAAACCCAGGGTGAAGAGTCACATCTCATAAACATTCATAGTCACTGTGCAAGTTAGGACCAACAATTAAACAATTATTTCTTGAATACCAGAAAAGGAAAAAAAAAATTGACTAAGTAAGGGAGAAAGCAAGACTACACAGAGAAGATGTACAGGCACCTTAAGTAAAATATTTTAGCTGCTTCGACTTGATCAACAAAGGAAACTATTTTTAGAAAGGAATAAAGGGAACTATAAAATTCACAGGCTTTACTGTGAAAAACCCCCCCACAGTTGACAGATTTCCTCAAGGTATATACATCTGTTGTATATACAACAAATAAATTCTCAGAATTTAATTGCCACTCATCAAAACTAGTTTTTTTTTCCTAATTTGCTGTTAAACGTTTAGAATAAAAAAGAGCTAGAAATAAAATTGTCGTCACAGCTAACAAATAATGTATCCTGACTTTATAGGCAAAAAACCCATGCATTATGTAGGTAAAGGGAAATCAATCAACAGGTACTGTGTTCACCATCAGCAACTTATGTTCTCGAAGTCTGTCACTCATTTTTTCTTTTCACAACAGTAGAACAACTTCATTATGTGGAGCACTTACCTGCAGCTTCCCAGTATAGATACAAAGGGAATAATACTCAAAGGAAGGTCTGTTTTGGCAACAGGAAAGTCACGGAAACACTGAAAAGGTCTCTGAAATGTTGCAATTATTCCCTTACTGAATTAGGGAGCAGTCTGCCTTTGAAGGTCAAACCTGATACTTTTCCTACTTTCAACTGGCTGTAAGTGTATTTTCTCTCTCCAATCTGATCTACCAAAATCCTGGGACAAATAATTAGAAATTACTTGAAGGTAAAACATAGTGGTATATAAGCTCATAATTCAAGTTAAGCTATGTATTTTGTTGGAACTTTATACAGTACTAAATCAGCAAATGATTACTTGGGTCTTTAAAAAAAATTACCAGAAAAACCTCTTGGTAATTCTTGGTTCAGCAGAAGTCAAAGGTGTTTATAATTAGGAACAGTAAATACTTGTGCATGACTGCTCTCAAATACTTGTACCTTATGTTGATACTTACAATCCAAGTAACATATCTGTGTGATTCCAACATATTAAATTTAATAGTTAAAAAATCAGGTCAGTGCAAATAAGCTATATACGTAAAAGATCAATAATATGATTAATAACTAAGAAGAACCAATTTCTGTTTAAATGCTAGACTTGTATGTTATTTCTCTGATGATGTGCACCATTACAAACCACTATCTCCTTCCTACATGCTTTGAAAATATCCACTCCTAATATGCACAGAAACTCTTCAGCCAGGAAGAACTCAGTATTTTTACTTCATATTGAAGTCTACACTCTGCAGTTCACCCTGACTGACTCCTTCACCCCGACATAGTGTGAGCAGGTTGGATCACTTCATCATCTCCCAAGTGCTTTGTTCCCATGGCCTTGGGGTGTGTACGTACATGAAGTTGACACAGCCCGTCCCGGCGGGTGGAGCAATCCAAACAAAGCTGAGGTTTGTAGTCGGGAGATGGCTCACATGGGATGCAACCACACTGCACATAAACTGGTTTCCAAACTGGTGGTCAGACATAATTCCTAGGAGAAAGACACAAAGAAGAAAAACAGTAACATGTGTTAATTGCTCATTGCAAGGTGCTAACAGACCCAGAAATACATCTGCCATGTGTTTCATTGTGCAACATGGAGAGAAAAAAATCCAAGAGTACGCCATTGAGTAATTAGAATTACTGCCAATCAAAATATTGGAGCTGGCCTTTGCTTGAGCCAAGAATGACTTTATATTTACTGTAAGGCTCCATGTATTTATTGCTGTTACTCCTCATGAGGCAAATTTCAGAGGAATTATTTGCATTTTTGAAGAAGGAGCTGAAATCACAACATTATTCCATTACGTCATTTACACCTATTACAGATCTAAAAGAAAATAAACCTGGAGAAAAAAAATTTGCCCTGTTTTAATAAGAAAAAATGAAGCTTTTGGAGAAAGCTATTATCTTTCTGTAGACAGTTTTTTCTATTTGCAAAAAAGCAGAGGAGCTCTGGATTCATGAAACCTTCTGATCTGATATAAAAGCAGCAACCTTTCACAGTTTTATCAGTATACGTTCCTTTGATTTTTTGGGTTTTTTGAAACATGCCTGTAATACATGGATGAATGTAAATGTCATCTATTAATCCCTCCCTCTGGAATCCACTGCAGTTCATCATTAGACAAAACCCTGTATTTTTTAACATAAAACAGTATCTGACAGCAATCTTCTACCCCTCAGAGCCCTTCTGTGGTTTCCTACAAAGCAGTGCAAACTTGGTTGTTTGCTTGACACCCTCTGGCTTAAACTAAGACAATCTTACTGGAGTGGATCACTGCACCTTTAATCCTAGCACATGAAAGAGTAAATGTTGAAACCATTCTTTTAAATGCAGTTATCAGAAGGGAATGCCTTCTTCCATGTTACTTCAAATATTGAACCTTCAGTTCAGAAAAAGTGACATGGGCTAAAACATTGCTAATAGGATCAAAGGAAAAGAAAATGGTTGCAGATACTTCTGTGCTCAGAAAGGTCACTGTCAGATGTTAGGTGATTGTGTCTCAAAGTTTATAGTGGCTCATAGTTCTCATATTCACTCATTGCAATTCAAACAACAACAGAGAAATAAAACCCACCTCTGCCTCTCAGAATCTTTTACTACTGTTTTTGATGGCAATTCTTCTGTAATGGGAATGCAGCAATCTCTCTTGAGCCCTCACAGATTCAGAGGTAGAAGGAGTGGAAGGCAAGTGAGAGATTTACATCAAAGGGGAGGACCAACCCTTCCTAATGCAAACACATTGTTCCACTTGGTCCTCCCCAGTGACTGCCATACCAGCAACGCATTGCAGGGAGGGGTGACTGTCTCACAAATAAACCATTTCACATTTTATGGACCAAAAGCAACATCTGAAATCCCATTCAGGCACTGGGATCACAGACTATAGCTCAAGGTTATAGATGTTCTCTGTCCTGAGGGCTATGAAACTGTAAATCAGCTTCAGTTTTTCTGGGGGGAGAAACGAGCCACAGTAAATTTAAGCAATTCTTCTTTGGAATGACAGGAGGCTGCAGGTGACGGTTGTGATGCCTGCATGTTTTTTATAAACAACCACAACCTACTCAGTCAGGGTTTTTCAGCTGGCTCCCCACTGAGAATACACATGAGACTTTCTGTCATTCTCACAGTTACAGCTCAACTCCCCAACTGATGCCAAAGCTCATTGCGTCAGGATAGTCACAGAGTGCCTGAGCTCCCGAGTGGAGCCTCTTCTCTAGAGATGAATAATAGGGAAATCCAGTAATATGGTATTTTACCTACTCTCTTTATTGCAAGAGCCCAGATGCAGATGAGGTTTGGCCATCTCTTGCCATGCTGTACTGCTATTTTAAGTCTTTATTTGCCTTTTGTGGCTAATTGGGAGGGCTGTCATTAACATCCTCAAGGAAAGCCATTTGACTGGTGCCCAGGCTCACTGCCCTGCTCTGACTGCTGGTCTATCCAGCAGTGCCCTTCTGAGACAGATGTGTACAAAAACATGCTGAGTGAGATCCCTCACAGGGTGAGTGCTATTTAAACAACTGCTTTGCTTTGCTGAGTGTGAAAGGTGGTAGCTGTGCTTCTTTCCCAAAATTCTGAGTCTTCTTCCTCTCTCTTTGAAGCTTGTGCTAAAGGCAGTGACTCCAGTGATGTGGGCTGGGGTCTCTGGGACTGATGCAAAGCACCAGCCACTGTCTGTCATCATCCCTGGCTGTACAATGCGGAACAGCAAGCCACAGACTTCATCAGGTTAATTAAGTAACAGATGCTGTCAGGGGAGAAGCAGCAACAGCCCTTCAGTTTGAAGAGATCCCCCTTTCTCCAGAGCCAGCCAAATACAAAGGAGGACAAAGACTGCCCTACCACATCCCCCAGCCGGGGGACAGGCACAGCAGCTTGGGAAATGTGACTGCTCCCCTCCTTGGCAGCAACTTGTGAGTTAATGAATTCCCTCGGTTTCAGGCAGTGGACTGCAAAAATGTGTCTAATACATCAAACACATACAACATCTGTGGAGAATTTCTTTTTTCCTTTGATTTACGTTTAAAAAAAAGAACAACTTTTCAGTGACTAGAATGAATACTAAACAATTAGAAAAACCAACTCATTCAATATTTTTTTTCCTTTTTTAGAAAAAAGTCAATGAATAGTACAGCAACTATTCAAAATCCCAACTTTATAATTTTATCACCACTATCTTTATGTTTTATTAATAATTTATTTTCATAATTTTAACAGTAAAAACAGCAAAACTGATCTGCTGGACGTTTCCTTAATGCCTCAACTCCATTTAGGAGTTCAGGTCTTCAGAACATTTAACAACAACTTAGTACTGAAATTTAGGTGAGTGACAGTGCTATTATAAAACCTTTTTGAGGCTTAAATCCCAAGGTTTCCCACCAAAAAGATGAATGGAAAAATCATAAAAATGCAAAAAGTTGAGAATGCAATTCTCACTAAGAACTCACTAAATTAAGGATAAAGAAGGTTATTTCCCCCCTTCTTCCTCCAGTCTCTCTGCAGTCCCTTACTATGGAACACAACTCCTCCTTTCTCCTCCATCCCCTCTCCAACCTTAGTAAGTTGCTTCTCAGACTGAATAACAAATCAAAGGACAAATGTGAAACAACATTCTGCTGCAAAAAAAAAAAAAATTGAATGAATCCAAACCAAGACTGATTATATAGCAGCACTGAGAACAAAACTATATCCTGTATGTACCTCAGACAGCTTCCAGCACAGAGTGGGCCTTCATTTCAGGCACTTGGCTCAGGTCAAGAGTGTTCTATAGGTACCCCCCTCACACTGTATACATTCAAATCTACTGTTCACAAATCTAACAATCTTAAGGTAAAATTTTAAGATCTGCCTGTATAAAACTCTATGAGCACTTAAGCAAATAATTTTCTCCATGTGATTTATTGAATACTTATTGAATACTGAAATGTTCAAAGGTTTGAGAAACCTACATGTCACTCACAGCTCTAAGATGTGCTCCATGCACAGAAGCTGTGAGCAGCCCTCTGAACTCCTCTTGCCTTGGTTTTTACAGCATGTGCTCACCATAATGACATATTTCAGACATCTGCACTTCCTAAATTCTCCACCCCCTAAAATTTCTGAAGCTTTAGGAGACTCAGTATCATCAGTATAACCATTACCACCATTCAAATCCCAAACAAGCTTTCTACCTACCAACAGCACTGCTAGGAGAGGAACTAGAGAGACTCAGTCTCTCTCTTGGGAATTTAGCAGCTGTTTTTATTGTGTAAACTTTAAAAAAAAAAGTGCTTAGCTCTTTTCAATGCACTGTGTATAGTCACTGAATCAAAGAACTTCTATGTGAAGAGATTTCAAGAGATAGAATAAATACAAGAAATCCAGGGATAGAGAAAAATTATTATTGAATGGAAAATCTTAGGCAAAGTCAGATGAAAAATACAGAGCTTTAATCTTTACACGTTTAAAATTTTTTGATTGATAGTCAGAATCACTCGTAAGGGTGTAGCAGCTAATGCAGGTAACTATTTTGTTTCTTTTATGTGGTGGCATAGAGGAAGATGAGCAAGATGTAAAATGTTGTGTTAGGTGGCCCATAGTGGCCAAATTCAAGTGTAGTTCCCAAACTCATTATTACTTTCACCTTGTTGTGTAGATTCTCCAAAAGGGAGAACTATAGAGGATAGAAATATTGTCCCATTTAGGCCCCTGGAAGCCAAAAGATGATCTTTTCTATTGGCACAGCTTGGAAAGCATCTAATGGGGGCAGACAAATCCAGAAAGATTCACATCATTTTCTGTTTTTTTAAGTCTGAGAAATATGTTATCTGTGATAGTCCTGACTTAAATGCAATAACAACATAATGTTTGGTATTACAATATGACATATCCTCCTTACACATCCTCCTTAGAAAGCAGTTTTCTAAACCAGAAATTTATGCAGGGAGCTCATCTGCATGCCAAGGTCCTTGGTAAATCCCTCACTGAGGCTAAGACTCAACAGAATTTTCAGTACTGAACCAGATGGTAGGTAGTCTACCATTTCCTATTTATTACATGAATTGAGTATGATACTAAAGGAGAGGGTTAATGTTAAACACGGATGTAAAATGAATGACCACATTTTAATTTTGTTGCCTTAAAACTGATTATCTGCTATATACTTACATTTTCAAAGCTACATGTGTCAACAAAATGACATAAAATATTGATGAAATACAAAGAACATAAAGCCCAAGTAACCAAATCACTCTGGGATCTTTGGCAAAGAAATCATTCCTGATTAGGAGATAACAAACCTAAGTCAGAAACAGACATTTCCAAATTAGATTTTACATCATATAAAAATGACGTACCAATATCTTCCCTTAGGAAACAGAGCTGGAGACCTACATTCTCCAACCTGGCTGTAGCAACTTGAAGGGTGATCCACAAATTGACAGGCTAAGAACAGTTCTGCCTGTGTTGCAAAGCAGGGAGTGATGCAAACAGGACTGTGCAGAATCCCATGCCGAAATGGCCAAACAGAGCCTGTAGCTTGCTTTTCCAGCACCAGGGACTTGTTCTGAGAGGGAATGTAGGACTATTCTTTTTTTTTCAAAAATGAAAGGTGCTAGTAGCCATATTTTTTATAATTATCATTTAAAGCAATCACTTTGGCAGAGAGCTGATTTCCTCAGCCTCTTCCTCCCATAAGCACATCCTCTCTGTGAAGTTGAAGACCAGTTACACAGAGATCCCCCACCCTCCTGTAAGACTGCACTACTCATATGCAGGACTGCTGGACAAGTGCCAGAACTTGATGGCTGCTGACAAGGAGCCTGGCTTTTAGTAAAGTCCCTCCAGGACAGGTCTCCAGGACCACTGCACAACCAAGGTTCTCCTGCAAGTTAGGGGAAAGCCACGCACCTTCCCACATCATTTGAGATGCAAATTGGAGGCACAGTTGGACAGGTGTCTGGAAAGCCCTGAACTTACAGAAAGACAAGTGCAAGCCCTAAGGATGTTTTTAAGTTAAAACCTGAATGTATATGGACACAACGTGCTATTTACAGGTGCTGAAGCTGCAACTTTCAGACCACATTTTCAAAAGTAGGGACTTTCTTCTGTCCTATATCTCTTTGGATATTTAAAGGATCTTTTTGATCCTTACTTGTAAACATGTGTAAAATGAAATACATGTTTTCACTGAATGCTACAGCAACTGAAATAATGTTTTTTTTTTTTGAAGAATATTTGAGCAATATCCTTAAACTGTTTATGAATCCCTTTCAGGACTCTGCAATGTACATCTTAAAATTCTGTGGAGAACCAGTGGTAGGAAGAAAATCAAATTGCTCTCTGTTTATGTTGAGTTTTCTTTCTTTAATTTTGTTTTGGTGTTTGTTTTGTTTTGTTTTTTTCTTAAACCCAAATGTGTTGAAGAATAACATTAGCAGTCTCTGTTAAAAATGAATAAAAAATATCTGAAGCTGGTAACTGTAATTTCACAAATGTACAACTTTGAGCCCATGCTGTTTACACCCAAGCACGCAGCCAGCTAAAGGTAAATAAATTACCCATGCAAGTCCCTTTCAAAGCGAGTAAGGGTGCAGAATATGGCCCTGAGTGAACTGCACCCACCCAGCTAAAATATGTTGTTGCTGATTGATTTTGGGAGGGGGTGATTTCATTCTGCTTCACACGAAAGACACATCTCGTTTAACAGACTGCTAAAGCACTTGGTAGCCCTTGTGATCAATTAAAGGTCAGGATGGCTTGGTAAATTATTAAACAGTATGAAGAAAGATAAGACCAGAAACTGTCAGATATATTCTTCCACCCAGCAATATAGTACCTTTATCTTTCTTGAAGTCATGTGTTTCACTATTATTATTACTGTTTCATTATTAAATAATAAATTCTTTCAGCATATGGAATGCTGGGGGGGAAATATCATCCACATACTAATAGGAAAAGTAGAAAAAGACCAGATAAATGTAGAACATCTTAATAAAATCTGTCACTAAAATCTGTAACTCCTGTAATCAGAAGACAACTATAGCCTTAATACAGCAATGTGATTGTGGGGAAGGCACCACTCTGCTGAAATAACTCCCACTTGGGACAAGAAGCATGGGGTTTGTAAGCTTTTATTTCATATGAAAAATTTAAATGCTGGGGGGTTTAAAATTTTGACAACAATTTATTGCAAGTTCAAGTTTGAATTACATTGACAAATTGGGATCCAGGTATGAAGCAGATCACCCTGGGGCTTTTATGTGCTTTATGCTCACATTTTTGAATATTTACTGGAGCAAGCCCTTTACTAGAAGCACAGGTTTGCAGAGTGAACCTCTAATACACAGATTTTTGAAAATTTGCTCTGAAAGAGTGGATATATTTTTGCGTAATCTCTCTTTTATTGTTCTACTTTAAAGGAATTGTTAATCAAAACTTTTGAGCAGCCTTTTGTTAGAACCTACTTAGGGGTATAATTGCATCTCAGGGATTTATGAGTACTGGTTTCATTAAACCTAACAACAGTTAAATATATGGAAATTGTGGTGCATGAGGAGGAGAATATCCCTTCTTTTGCATAATTCCCCAGGACACTGACTGAGCCCCTTGTGTAATGTGTGATATGGCTGCACAAGTCAGGGGGATGGGGGTGGTGAGACCCTGGACTGCAGCGTGTTGCTGTTTCCAGGGTGGCCAATGTCAGAAGGGATGAGAGGACAATTTACAGCTGAAGTCTAAGTGCTCCACAGAGAGCAACATGGTGCTAAGTTCTCCAAGGCAAGTAGATTTAATAGCACTAAACAGGGACCACAAGTAATATAAATAGAAAATGCTAATAAGCTACTGTGTTGCTGAAATACAGAAGAAGAAAACAAATCTATTTCCAAAGGCTTGAGCCAAAATCTATTTTAAATGTTTTCCTAACAGCCTCAGCATGTTTTATAATAGCAACTTTTTCTTTATAGAAAATACCTTCATTCTGTAATAGCTTTTCATAGGTCTATTTTAGCATCATAGTCCAGTTTCTTCTGTTGAAGAAAAGCAGCTGTCCCTGGTTTGCGTTCACTTACCAGTTTTTTCTACTGTTATTGTATTTGGCTGGTGAGTATCTCATCCACATAAGCAGCTCTTGTACAACTTCCCCAAAATATTGTATTATTCTCAGTCTTTGCACTTTGCAAACCTAAATCTGTGTCCCAGGAGCCAAATATCAGACACACTGCTGAGTGTGGCCTGAGTGGTTTGCATAGTGACAACACCCCTTCTTGGCTATACTGGTGCTGGTAACACCTCCTGGTACCCTATTTGCTCTTCTATAGCCTAGCATGACTAATTGGGGTAATAGCTTCAAGGCTTTACCTACAAAAGCTTAAATCTCTCTTTAATTTATTTTAAATTAACTTAATGGTTTCTGGCAGCAGTCCGCCTTGTAACGCGTTTCCTATATTTTGATCCTTCCCCCGCAGACATATTTTGCATTTGCCTGCGCTGCCTCAGTCACTGAAGGACTCACTCAGTGTCTGGCATCTTGGTTGTGCTTGCACTGTCTCTAATTACTCTTTAAATCTCTGTTATCGACATTACTGGTGAACTTCGATGCTTTAAAATTGATAGTTTCCTCCAAGGCAAATTAAGTCAAGTCAAACCAATCAATAAGGATAACTGTATAATGAAACCAGAGGGACTTCCATATAAATCTTTCCAGATGGGGTATTTATCATTTACAGACATCTCTTCCTGTTTTGGAGTGATGTCATTGTGGAAGTTACCCAGTTCTATTCCCCAGTTCCTCACCTCAGATGATCTGAAAGTCAGCCTGAAACCATGTATTGTGTTGTCTGAGTTTCAACGGGGATAGAGTAGGTTTCTTCCTAGTAGCTGGTAGAGTACTGTGCTTTGGATTTGGTGTGAGAGTAACATTGATAACACACTGATAGTTAAGTTGTTGCTCAGTAGTGCTGACATGTAAAGTCAAGGAATTTTCAGTGTCTCATGCTCTGCCAGTGTCATAGGTTTGGCCAGGTGGGCTAAATTTAGGCTTTAAAGTTTAGATTAGGCCTGAAATTGTCAGGTGACTTGAGCTGGGCT
>JAWWEV010000043.1:11691994-11723652 GCA_035583235.1 Hafferia zeledoni
TGTGTTATATTGTAGTTTTAATTTCCTCTTTTCTGTATAAATACATGTAGTTAGTTTTAAGCATAAACCTGGGTTTTTAGAGTTTTTTTTCCTCTCCCTCTTCTTTCTTCTTTAGCTGGTTGGGCGGGGGAAGAACCCTTTTCACTCTGTCTTGGACAGTTGGCGTTTTGCCAGCTCAACCTGAGACAGCCAGCAAGCAGGTGCACAAGAAGCTGAGAGGAAGCATGGCCAGGACAGGTCACCCAAACTGGCCAAAGAGATATTCCATACCACAGAACATCATGCCCACTATATAAACGGAGGGGAGCCGGCCAGGAGCTGCCAGCTTCTGCTCAGGGATGGGCTGGGCATCAGTCAGGTTGTGAGCAATTGCATTGGGCACCAGTTGTGGGGCTTTTTCACTTGGGTTTAACTCCTCTCCCTCTTTTTCATTTTAATTACTATTATTGTAATTATTAAACTGTTATCTCAACCCACAGGTTTTACCTCCTTCTGATTCTCCTTCCCATCCCACTGGGGGTAGGGAGGGGATTGGGAAGTGAGCAAGTGGCTCACTGTAGTTGAATTCTGGAGCTAAACTGCAACATACGTACAGAAGCCACAGTGTGTCCCTCACCAGCATCAGCTGCAACATCACAGAGCTGGAGACAAGAGGCAATTCCCACTCAGAGGAGCAGTCCCAGAGACACTGAAGGTCTCCTGATCCTCTTCCCACAGCTGGGCTTATAGCAGCCTTAGCAATGCCTGCATTAGAGGGAACTATGTAAGGTCTCCTACAGCCCCATGTCACCTTGCTGGGACACTGAAGTGACCTGTGGCATGGCCAGTCCCTCAGCCTCTGGAGACTTATGGGATAGGAGTGTCTCAAAAAGGCCTTTCCTACCTGTTCAGGAAAGGTTACGCTCAGGCAGCAACTATGCATCTGTGAGGGAAAAGCCAAATGAGATAACAACCACCTATGGTTTTACCTTCATGCATTTATACACAACTAACCACTAGAACATGTGCCATTTGTAAACACTATTTATAGTGTCTGTAACACTTTGATCAGGAGTGAAGATGTTTGCATTTTTTTAGCAGTTGACACCAATGACAGAGGAGCACTGGTTTGCCTTTCTGGAAGTTGAGAGAAGAGTTACAAATTTCTCAGAACTCAAACTGTAAATAAAGCTGCATAACCAGCACCATGGTCATTCTCAACCTCTGCAAAGGGGTGAAAGGAGCAGAGAAATTACCAACCAAGTTAGTGGGAGAGGTAAGGGAGAAATGGGGCTGGAAAAATGTGTCTGTGGGTTGAATGGAGGAATTTCCACTGAAATTGTCAAACTCTAAGAGTTCTTTTTTAAAAACTATGCTGAATTCAACACTACTGGCTAAAATAAATCCACCTGTATCTCTGTCTGGATCAAATTAGTGGTGGAAGAAAGCACAGTCCTGTACACCACCTCTATGCTCCACAGATATTTTGATGTATTGCGACAAAACCGGCAAGATTTGCCTTATCTATAGCCACAAATCTATTACACTTACAGCTTTAATAGCATAGGAGAACCAAACTGGGGGTGCTCTGGCTGGCAGTGGTGAGAAGGTGTTAGGTCTGGGCTAAAGCATCCCTGTGCACTCTGCAGGTGGTGTGTGCCAGCTGCAGGATGTGGGGATAGGAGGAGCCCAGAGGTGACTGCCAGCGTGGCTGAGACCAGTGTCAGCACCTCACTGACTCCCACCAGGGTGATGATACCCTGACCATGCAGTGTCACATCACTGTCTCCAGAGAAATAGCATGGGAAAACAGACACAGAAGTTTTGATATTCAGGTACGCAGTAAAGCTGAAGTTTGAATATCATAGTGTTTCCCTGTTACACACCACTCACTCTTTCCTCCATCACCAAAAGAGGAGTATCAGCTGTGATTTGCTGACTTCTGTGGTATTTTTGGCAACAAAAGAAGAAAAATTCCTTTTCTATGAACACACAAACAGTTGCTTTAATTCTCTCTGCATCTTTAACAAATCTTTTTGTGATTATTACAGGACAAAACAGGAAGTCTGACAGTTGTTCCCTTTCACTTGTAAAATGGGCAATAATTTACTTTGTCTCCTGGTTTATCTTAAATAGTGCAGTGATCCCACTCTTTGCACCTTTGTGCGGCCTCTCCCATGCTGATTAGCAATGGACCATAATGTTGAGAGTATTACTGAAGAGAAGAGCAGCATCACCAGAAGGCTGAAGGTCTGCCCACTGAAGGCAGAATGGCACCCCTAAGAAGAAAACTCCTCAGAAAATGTATTGCAAGCTGCCAAACATGAACAGCAAAACTTTAAGGTTACAAATCGTAAATACTTAAAAACTTATGTAAATACATAAAAACTTTATGCACCAAAACAAACCAAAATAATCACAGTCAACAAGCTCAGAGGGAGAGCAAATTATTTTAGTAATTCATTCCCAAATTATTACTTTTAACTCTAGTGATGAAGAAAAATCCCCTATGATAAAAAATCTGGTGCTTTGCCCCCAGCCATATGGTATATATTAGAACACACATACCACAGACAGAAAATTGTTACATCCCACTTTTGTTTTTACCTCACAGTACACACAGTCAGTTGAGAGTCACAGGGAAAGCAAAAAAATAAATTCTGCATTTCATTCCTTTTCCTGAAATTGACCTCCAAACAAAACAGCATCAATATGAAAAATATGAAAAAGCACTTCTTGATCAGATATAAGAAAGGTAAATAAAAGCAAGTTACCAAGAACAGCAATTCTCTTGTAAACTATCAGTCAATGTCAACCGAAACATTTTTGGGAAAAGGCTGCTGTTACTGAAGTCTTTGTCCTCAAAAGAGCACTTTGTGACTAAATGGTAAAAGCTAATCTTCTGCAATTTCATGTGCAATATAGGATCTTAAAATACAGTCCTGGGAGTGGTGCCATGAAGCTGCTGCTGGGTGGGCACAGCTGCAGGGCTGAGCAGTGTCCCCCAGAAGGGCACACGCTGCTCCACAGCCCTGGACAAGGTGCAGCCCCAGCTGTGGTTGGTGTCCTATGCGCTTAGGAGGGAAAAAAATTAAAACAGAAAACAATATTCACATTTGAAGCCTAGTCAATATTCATGTGATGGCAGGTAATACCACAACACCTGTGAAAATTAGGTGTGCTACAGAAACAGGGTGCAGGGTCCCTCTACTACTTAATGCCTTCCAAATCAACCCATGGTTTTTCTGGAAAGAGCTTTATCCAGAGCTATGGAAATATGAGGACTACACCAAACCAATGATCACATGTGAGAGGTCTGAGTTGCATTTCAGAATCTGGGATGAAAACGGGAAAAATATTTGGACTCCAGACGTGAGGGGTTGGTGTGAGCAGAGTTTCCCAGGTGCTGCTACAGGTCTTTGAACTAGATGCTTGAACTTAATCTTAAAACTCACTTGCTTCAGTTCCATAAATGAATGCTTAGCTAAAAGCCTGCCTGTCCTAGCTGACACCCCTACTGTGACTGTGGAAGGATAAATGTTCCAAGATTGTACTGTGGTTTTAAAAGGGTTTCAAAAATACACCAACTCTAAGTAGCACCCAAGGGACTTACACTAGGGAGCAGCAGTCCCATTAATGTATAAAGGGAAGGCTAAAAAAATTAAGATAAAACATGGCTCTGCTTTTTGACGTGCTAATCTGCCCTTAACAAGAAAAATACCTCGAAGAGCTGCAGTCCTACTGTGAAGTTCCCCCCTTCA
Source organism: Hafferia zeledoni (assembly GCA_035583235.1). Lineage (NCBI taxonomy): Eukaryota > Metazoa > Chordata > Aves > Passeriformes > Thamnophilidae > Hafferia > Hafferia zeledoni. The sequence goes on from JAWWEV010000043.1 coordinate 11,695,735, forward strand.
TTATGGTTTTACAATGATGAAAAAAGTGTGTGTGTCAGAAAGGGAAAAATTTAACTTTCCATCTCAGGGTCTCAAATACGTTTCTATTGTTCAAGTCAGATTAGCAGTTCAAGGAATGAGCAGGTTTCCAACATTACATTAATCTCAGCCCCACCATATGTGCTAATTGAGGTGTTTTCTTCAGGGACTTCCAGGTACTTTGCAGTTGTAACTTTGCTGTCTTCTTACAAATACCAGCCCTTCTCCACATGTCCATGTTCTCTAATCTGACACTGATGTTTCTCTTGGAAGGCATCTATCGATTTATGAATGGATTTAGTGCTTCTGAATCTTGTTGTTTATTGATGAACTAGTATATAACAGGATTATTACCTGTAAATAAATGCTTTACAAATCTGAGTAGATCAGGGACTGTTCAATTGATCTGCAAATATGGACCAAACACGTCAGACAGTTTGATCTGGAAGAATGGGAGAGCCTAAAGCTAACTAACAGAACTATTTAGTGCAGTCCCAAATCATCATTGAGGAAGGATATTGTATTGATTAAACTGCTTCTTGGGGAGATTGAAGCCATGTCATATGACCGAATCCAAATGGTGACCTGGCCGTTCCAGAGTGAGGCTGATGACAGCACCATGGTGGCCACCTGGGCAAGATGCTCCACAACTAGCAAAGATATGAAGGAGTGGGAAATGCCTGTGTCCTGCTTCCCCAAAAAACATTCATGGTAGAATATTGGTGATCCCTAATTGTGGCTGTAATGAATTTACATACTCCACACTTAGAACACTGCCTGATCTTTATTTGTCATTTTATCTCCATGAATCACCATATTTCATTTTGAAATAAGTTCCATTATTAGTTTTCCATCCATTTTTCATTAAATGTTTTGAAATACCAGCACTGCACAACTAGAGCTGCAGGTTGTCCTGGCAATATGTCAAAAGTTCAAGGGTTGCCAAAACTCTGCATATAGGTATATATGGGTGTACTATTTTTTTAGGGTAATGCATACAGGTTATCATTCCTTACACAGCTCTATGCATTGTAGTGCAAAGTGTAGATAGCTCTTTGGAAATTACATCTAAGCTTAAAAGAAATAGCCATAGAGAAATAATAATGATGGAAAGACCAAATACATGGAATATGATCTTCCAGCATTTGAATGCTTTTATTTTCCTTGTTCTTGAGTGATACATTTAAGATATTCCTTAAAATAGTAAATTAAGGAAATAAAGCATTTTATCACACACAAATAGAGACCCTCACACTGTGTGACATAAACCCAAATCTGTCAAACCTGTATCAGCAACTGATACCACTTGAACTAGGTATCTAAAGATAGTTAAGTTTGGTTATGCTGAAATCACTTCTCTGAATAATTAGACTTCTGTGAGCAGCTTCAAATTAGCTTTCAGCTGTTTAAGTCAGCTACTGATAAGAATATATAAAGTTGTAAAACTTTTATAAAAACTAAGTAAACACTTGAGTGGCTACAGCCCCTGATAACTCCCACAGACATGGCCCATACCACTTGAACCTGTACTTTAGATGCTTAATGAGTCAGTTCTCACACAGCAAATGGTTAGACTCCAATTATAAACAACTCCGAGAGATAGGCGCCCGTGATGGGCTCCACAGAAGGCTACCTGTAACTTATGACCCATTCAGTTGCACAAAAATTTCAAGCATTCCTTGATAATAAGGATTATGCGGCACAAAAAAAATAATATGTGCAACAAAAAGACCGTGGTTCCCTTTAGTTAGCCCTACAATGCAGCTATTTCCAAGAAAATGAAAGATTTTTTTTTTCTTGATAGCAGGCACTTTTTTGTACTATCAGAAAAAATACTTTCTAGGGATCATAGCCTATGAGCTAAAAAAAATTCCCAATATTCACTGTAGATGTGGCATTCAGAATTTTTACCTCTTTTAATAACTAATTCTTCTCACTCTGCAAATGGCTGTTTTCAGAGACATGTAACATGGATGTATTATTTTTGGAGAATCAAACCATTACAAATAGCTAGCCCAGTAAATTTAATTTAGTTTTGAAGTAGGAAAGTAGTAAGACAGTGAAAAATTGGTCAAAGAAGAACACTGAGAACAATAAAAAGGCTGAATTGAAAAGAGGTCATAGAATCACAGAATATGCTGAGTTGGAAGGGACCCACAAGGATCATCAAGTCCAACTCCTGACCCTGCACAGGACCATTCCCAAGAATCACACCATGTGCCTGAGAGTATCATCCAAGTGCTTCTTGAGCTCTGTCAGGCCTGGTGCTGTAACCACTGCTCTGGGGAGCTTGTACTGGTAGATCTCTAGACAGTACTGGGCAAGGCAGGCTGGTTTTGGTGCTCTCTGGGGTGCTTTGAAACCATGAAGGTAACAAATGATGCTATATTAGTATAGGAAAGTTGAAAATAATCCTCAAGACAAATACTTCATGAAAAAAACCAAATCTTTGCTGCTGAAGGGGACTGTTTTAGTGTGATGTTTTATTCATAAGAATGAATGCATGACTATATTCAAATCTGAGCCTGAAATGCCTCAGAGCATCTGGAAAAAAGCATGATAGGTAAACAACTACATCTCTACAAGTATGGTTGTAGATATAAGTATGTTTCATATCAATATAGGTCTTCTTACAGGGAAATGAATCAGCTAGTACAGTACAAGATATCTCTATCCTGTTAGAACTGGGTCTCTGCCAGACAATATACCAGTCTGATCACAGCTTCCCTTCCTAGAGCTCCTGTTGTTCCACCAGTACACATTTTTTTGTGCATAAAATACATCTTAAAATCCAATAAGCCATAGAAAACCTTATTTTAGTGCTTCTGAGACTTCTGTCCAGATAATATTTCCTGAAGGAAAGCCTTTCTTTGGTCAGATTGTCTAAGCAGGAAGAGTACTTATGCTTTGAAGCCAATACTTTTCCTGTGGGGCTTTACCAACCCATGATATACGTGGTCCTGCAGTTCTGCCTTGTAACAACTCAAAGAAAGAACTTTCCTCCCTTCTGAAGGATCACCAGTGGATTGTGTTACATCTCAATAAAAAGGAGCCACACCACATAATTGCAGTACATTCCAGGAATGTTGACTGTGAATTGAAGTCTAACTTACAGACTTTCATGCATTTTGTGAACATACTGTTAGTTTTACCTCCCCTGAACCCAACGTCTGAGTTCTTGGTTAATTTTTTTTACACTTTGATTTAAACAGCTTCCTTTGAACAGCTAGTTTCTCTGTTCTCATGCCTACCTCTCTCTCACTCTAATTGCTTCACTAAACCTTCTTCCCCTCAAACTCTCCACTGTCCCATTCTTTCTACTCTACCTGCTTCCACTCTTTCTGTAGACTTCAAACATCCCTGTTCAGATTTTCTTTACAAGCCATCCCTTCAACCTCCTTCTTCAAGTAGCTCTGAAATGCCAGTTCTCACTACAGGACTGCAGAACAGAGCTATCTTCACCATACTTCTTGAGAAAAAGTGGGCCTAAGGAAGTACCACACAGCTAATTCCAAAGCAACCCACAAAGGATACAAAATCTGGCATACATTGGTCAGGGTTTTTTCTGTCATCAGTCTCAGAATAATATGTTTTCAAAATCCAAGAGTTCTGTAGAAACCTGTCAATTCCTCAAGTGACTTCTAGAACTAAAATGACCCACAAACAATGGAAAATACCCCTTCATTGCAGTGGGCCATCACCAAAAGAGCACTTTTGTCTACGTTGTTCAGCCATTTGGCTGAAATCTGCAGAATTCCAGTTTGGCTGCTGACAACTGTTGATTCCCTTTGTTTCATTACCATTATTTGAAGGGCATTGTTGTTTTCAGTGTCATCTACACATAAATGGCCTATGTTGTAATTAAACTTTGATCAAAATTTTAATGGGATCTCAGAGGAAAACAGTATTTGACTAACATGCATTATTCTGCATGTATTAATCAAGTGAATTCTTGTTGAACTGCCGGAATCTCACATAATAACCACTCTTCTCCATTGTCAATTAGCAGAGCAGAAAAATGACAGAATCTGTTTTCACTGAAATAATACTTCTGTATCCAGAATGTTCTGAAACTTTTTATTTTCATTTTCAACTCTGATTAATTTAGTTTCAGAATATCATTTTTAGCCTTTCCTGAGGCACTTTACTTAAAAATACAATATCCCTACATGCAAAAGTAGACCCAAAAAATAACAAAACATGTATTTATGGCATTAAGTATTTTAATCACTTAGGCCAGCTGTTCCTTATAAATCACCAATAAATAGCACTTTGATGAGTATTGTCAGAAAATGTTAGTCAGTATTTTCATCAGAAATCTGGAAGATCTGAAATCACTGACTGCGACGCTTTCTAATGATACAAACATTGGCCAGCTGGGAACGAACTGTGAGTCAGGTTAGTCACATGGAAGATGGTAAACAGAGTACTTGGTAAACCAAGTCTACCTTAAAAACAGGACAAAACAAAGCAGAGCCCCTCAGACCTCTGGGGACAAAGAAACTTGCAACAGTGAGGACCTGCAGGAGGAAGAGACTCCCCCTGAAGCCTGAGGTGCCCTTGCAGAACCACTTCACTGCAGCTCTGCAGTACTGAAGAGGAAAGACCCACCACACCAGGAGAGATGTTGGAACTGAGTTAGGCAGCCCTATATGCTCCCTGTGTAACAACCAGTGCAAGTAAAGATGACAGGTCATGTTAGTAGGTGACTAGTAGGCAATACTAGTAGGTGACTCTTTCTGAGAGGTACAGAGGCACCAATTTGCCAACCTGACACCCTCCCTGTCACTCTGGTGAATCAACAAATGGTTGCAAGACTGGTGCCACAGCCTTGGTCTGCACTAGTAAGTGCTCCAGCCACACCACCCAAGTGCCAGAGAGAGAAAGTCAGGTTAGAGACTGCCTAAGGAACCTGAAGGTGCACAGGTCTGTGGAACCTGATGAGACACATCCACGGGTGCTGAGGGAACTGGCAGATGAAGTTGCTCATGAAGTTCAACAAGCTCCAGTGCAAGGTCCTGCACCTGCCTCAGGGCAATCCCAAGGTTGGACAGAGAATGGACTGAGTGCAGTCCTGAGGAGAAAGACTTTGGAGTACTGGTGGATGAGAAGCTCAAAATGATCCTGCAGTGTGCACTTACAGCCCAAAAAGTCAATTGGATGCCAGGCTGCATCAAAAGAAACATGTCCAGCAGGCCAAGGGAGGTGATTGTGCCCCTCTACTCTACCCTGGTGAAACCCCATCTGCATCCAGCTCTGCGGCTCCCAGCAGAAGAACAGCATGGACCTGCTGAAGCTAGTCCAGAGGAGTGCCACAAAGATGATTAATTAGAGAAATGGAACACAGTTGGGATTTTTCAGCCTGGAGAAAAAGCTCCAGGGAGACATTTTAGTGGTTGTCCAATACCTAATGGGGGCCTACAAAAGAGACGGAGAGAAATTTTTTACAAGGACATACAGTGATAGGACAAAAGAGAATGGCTTCAAACTGAGACAGAGTAGGTTTAGATTAGATATGAGGAAGTAATTCTTTACTGTGAGGGTGGTGAGGCACTCTTACAGGTTGCTCACAGAAGCTGTGGATGCCCCATCCCTGGAAGTGTTCAAGGCCAGTTTGGATGGGGTTTTGAGCAACCTGGTCTAGTTGAAGGTGTCCCTGCCCATGGCCAGGGTGTTACTGGATGGTCTTTAGAGTCCCTTCCAGTCCAAACCATTCTATGATTCTATGCACTAAGGCCACAAGAAAACATATTGCTGGGGTTCACATTTTTAGAAGGAAGATGAAAATTGCCAGAGTCTGGAAAAAGAGCTCATCTACCTTTTACCTTCTGTTTAGATATAAAAATGATTCCTTACACCAAAAACTCAGTGTTAAATCTCTATAGGTTATAATTTCTTTCTTGGAATTAAAAAGTGATTTGGTTTCAGTAGGTAAGTTAACCTAACATAAAGAAAATATCCACAATAAAGGACTTTCAGATACACCACCAGAGACAGCAAGAAACAGCTCCTGGAAGCTCAAATGAGACACATCAGAATTAGAAAAAAATTAGACATATTTTTAAACAGAGTGTGATTAACTGGGAAAAGAAGTATACAAAACAGATTCTTTGCTTCTTGTAGAACATGTAAGGTCATGCACTTTCGATAATAACTAGAATACTTTCAGCTGTAAGCTAGAAATGACTGAGGAGGACAAAGCTCAATCCACATTATTCAATCGCTGTTTGACAATGAGCTACCAATTTGAAAAAAGACAAGCACTGCCCTAGAATGTATCAGCTCAATTATTTCTACTAACGATGGGGCAAGTATTAGTAGGATGCTGGTGAAGTATTGCTAAGACATCACTTCAATAATTGTGTGTAATTATGAATGCTTGTGTTCAAAAAAGATTAACTTAGGCTGGAGCAGCTGCAGAGAAGGACTACTAGGATGATGAGAAGAATGTAAAATATTTCACAAAAGGAGACAGAAAGAGCTTGTCTTGTTTAGAGAGAGGATGAGTGCTATCACTAAATATCACGGGGTTGTTAAGGAGCTGTTTAAGCCAAAGGACAACCATGTTATAAGAACAAAGGGTTGAAACTGGACTTGAATAAATTTACCCTAATTTAGATGCTTTTTAATCACTAGGCAAATGAAGCATTGAAACAATTTTGCAATAGGAATTTAGGAGATAAAACTACTATAACCAGCTTTAGGATGGAGCTTAAAAGCACATTAGAGCTCCAGCATCGCTGTCACAGCTCCTGCAGCACCAGGGACCGGAGCCAAACTGAAAGGTTCCCTCCTGGGGATGGCTCACTGGCACTGCTGGGGTCAAGCACCAAAATGGGCCAAACCTCCCCAAACTGCAGGGCCCGCTGAAAATAGCCTTAAGCTTAATTTGTGATCAAGCCTGAGGTTGATATCTTAATAACTTATCCCCTCTTAAAAGAAAGAAAATTATATTTACTTATAAGCAGCAGAGTTTCCAGGCTTTCTGTTAATATCAGAAATCCACTTTTAAAACTTCTACTAATGACAGACCCAGAATCACAGACTATGCTGTGTTGGAAGGGAGCTGCAGGGGTCATTGAGTCCCACCCTTACCCTGCACAGGACCATCCCCATAATCAGTCAATTATTTTTTCCATAGCAAAGCTCAAATGACACTGAAATGACACGGTTAGCATTTACTAACAGTAGTTCAGTGTAATGTTGTCTGACATGTTTAAATAAAAGCTACTGCAGGTACTTTTCTTGTTGCATATGAAGTGATGAAGCAGTGCTTTAACAACAGTCTAGCTGCAATAAGGTCATATATTTTCTTCCCAACCCTTCCTGTTTTTCATAAAAGGTCATTTCAATCCATTGGTTTCCTGAAATGCTTCAAAGTTATTATTTGTCTTCAGGGCACAAAAAATACGGAGTCTGCTTATGAAGACTGTATGCTCTTTTCCCTTTATAAGAATAATTTTTAAACTACTTATATCTTCCTACTATGCTATCAGTTCTTGCTTTCTTGAATGCCATCACTGCTTTAATTAGATTGACAGCTTCTCACTTTGTTATTCTGAAAACTGTAGGACTGTATTTAAAAAACCCCCAGAACACTTCAAGAAACAAACTGCAAATAAAATGGATGGAGATTTCAAGTGCATGTTCCTCTGTGTTTAGAATTATTAGTAAGTTTTCATGAATTTATTAGTTCACTAATAATAATAATTCACATGAACAGGTCTTCTTGTTCATGTGAATTAGAAACAAGGTTTCTTGTTCACGTGGCTCGTGCAACTCATAAAACCATGCCCACAATCATTTCCTCCGAAAATATCCACTTCACTCTATCCCATTTTTTCCCATTTTTAACCATTCCAGACCTCATGTGTTTTCTCTGGTGCAACTACTTGCCTTCAAGATGTTTTGGGGTTTGTTTTTTGTTTGTTTGGTCAGGGGTTTTGGTGACAGATAAAGTGTGGGGATATGATACCTTTTCTTTTACTAGGAAAACAAGGTAATTTTTTTTTTCAATTAAGAAGGACAATGAAAATAAAGACAAAATGATCTTTTGTTGTTTTTGTTAGACTGTGGTTCATGAAAGTGAGCACTACTTGACTGAGGTTTTAACATGTTTTCATATTTGGGTGGGATCTTTTAAATAACTGGCATTGTTTTTGAAGAAATTTATATTTCATGTCATTTATCTATAATAAAAGATCTAGTATAAGCATAGAAGCTCAAAATAAAGCAAGCCTCGAGATTACAACAGATAGTACTCAAGAAACAAGACCCTCTTGTAACTGGTCAGAAGATGCCTCTGTTGGAAATTGCAAATCAGTTCAAAATTAAATGTTTTTTGAGTCATTCCCTAGAGACTGGAATTCAGCCTTTAAATACACATGAGAAACCATCAAATATAAGTCAATAAAACAATGCATGAAAAGCCACTTGTCCTGGCGAGACTCTTCTACACCAGCTTTTGAGAAAGCACTTCAGAGGGTTTGTAATAGCACAGATTCCATAGCCAGCACTAAACCAGATTGTGTTAACAGTAACCTTTTTTCCTTTTTCCTACCCTGTGCATTACCCTGTGATGTTAAATATAATTTACTTAAATAAAATCTTTTACTAAATATAGTTGCTTTCTGGAATTTCAAAGCTACATTTAAAGGAAGCCATAGCTGCAATTTAGCTATTCCCAAGGCTGAACTAGGAAGTTGTTTGTTACCAAAACTAGACAATACTCTGAGTGTCTGAAGGAGGAAAGCCAGGGTGAGACTCAGCTCCAGTAGAGACAATGTAGACATGCTGGTGTGTGAGTGAGGAGTCTTGGCTTCTCAGAGATGATGGAGGTTGGAGCAGCCCATGGCACAGGACATGTGTCCACCTTAGGACATTGAATTCCTACATGTCACCAGTTGTATCAACTGCAGACAGATGTCTAATACTACCCAAGATGCTTAAGGCATCCAGAAGATACAAGACCTGATGGAGGTTCTCTCACAGGTACTCAGCCTCACTTGTGTACACAGGTACACAGCCTCACTTGCTGCAGGTCTATGGATATGCACGGTTGGGTCTGACCTTAGGCTGAGCATAACAGAGCTGCAGTGGATATTCCCACTCTGAGGTACCTGAATGCAAATCCTGGCCCAGCTGACATTGTTAAATCTCTTTAGAGTGACATTTTTGGCTGTGACTGTAATTACTCAGTATCCACCTTCCCAAAGACAAGGACAGAAGGGAAAAGATTAGGAATTCATACAAGGCCCACATTTTCTTCAGCAAATAGCACCAGAAGACAAAATTCTGTATTTCATTCTTAAATGGAAGAACCTGTAATTCAATTATTACTTTACACTCAAAACTAAGTTGGAACTATACCAAAATTCCTAAGTAATTTTTCATAATTATACAATTTAAATCTTCATATTTTACTGACAAATGTCAATGTTGTAAAGCTCAGTCACAGAAAAGCCAAAGAAAATTAACCAGTTGTAAACTGACTTTACCTCATCTTTGGGGAAGGGACAGGAAGGGCTCTAAAGCAGAGTCAGAATTTTGTGAGCATTTTACTTAAAGGATAAACAGCTTAGTCCATTCCTCCTGACCAATTTGTACATTTATGGTTTGGATAATTACTAAAGTAATATTCAATGCCCTGTATCAACACAGGTTGGAAGATGAACAGATTGATAGCAGCTGGGCTGAGAAGGGCTTGGGGGTGCTGGTGGATGAAAGGCAAGATATGACCCAGCAATGTGCACTCGCAGCCCAGAGAGCCAAACATATCCAGGGCTGCATCCAAAGTAGTGTGGGCAGCAGGGCAAGGGAGGGGATTCTGACTCTCTGCTCTGCTCTCATAAGACCCCATATGGAGTGCTGTGTCCAGCTCTGGGGTCTGCAACGCAGGAAGGGCATCGACTTGTTGGAGCAAGTCCAGAGAAGGGCCACCAGGATCATGTGAGAAATGGTGAAACTCTCCTATGATGACAGGCTGAGAGAGCTGGAGCTGTTCATCCTGGAGAAAAAAAGGCCTTGGGGAGACCTCATGGCAGCCTTCAGTACCTGAAGGGAACCTACATGAAAGACGGAGGGAGACTACAAGACAGCACAAGGGGGAATGGCTTCAAACTGAAGGAAGGGAGGTTTATATTAGACACTAGTGGAAGGTGTCCCTGCCCATGGCAGAGGCATGGGAACTAGATGATCTTTAGGGTCCCTTCCAATCCAGGCCATTCTGTGATGATAAATTTACCAGATGGAACTCTCAGCAGTTATGGACCAGAGATACCATGCCACCAACTTCTCTGTATTAAACATTGAATATTCTTATAACATACTTGAAGCAGACAGCTTTTTCCCTGTCAACTATTGCACCCTTCTAGCAAACTTCATACATCTCTTATGATGACAGTTTAGATCTTAAAAGCTAGATTGCTAAGGAACATCCCAATCAATTAAATTTAAAATGCTTCATATGCTATTAAATCAAAATCCTCTGTAGCAAAATATTCTACTTTGCAAAGTCCCTCAGTGTCCATGAGCCAGTCTGTCCCACCCTATGAGTTCCCTCAATCTAGGTTTTTTTATGTAAAGTGCTCACCACAGCATGCTGCCATAACTGAATATGACAGATGTCTTTCAAAATTCTGCCGGATGAACAGCAGCTTGCAGCAGAAAACTGCATCTTCAGAAGTGTTTCAGTCTGTCCTTGGAAAATGGGGCACCTGAAAGCACTGATGCGTGTGAACGCCTCAGCCAACCAACGACCCCAAGTTACATGCAGCAAAAATGAAGTCCCTAACGAAAGGATGCTCAGAAACAGGCTGAGGAGTAAAGCACAGAAGAAAATCCTAAACATTCCTAGTTTTAAAAATGTGGAAAATTCCATCACTGAATTCCCTAGAAATGTTTCCAGGACAGAAAATGTTTTTGAATTTTACATATCCTGTTCAGCATATTTCAGTTGAAAACAAATAATGATTTATTAGTCTCATGCAAATCAAAAGTCCTTTAGATTATCACAGATATTTGATAAATTCTTTACAGCAAATCTGAATTCCATATGCATGCTAAATCTTTACCCAAACTTCCATCAGAAGTTAGCACACAGTCTTCGATAGTCTCAGGGAAAACTGCAGCTAAAGCACAACTCAGTTTATTTTGGTTGAACTCTTGGCAGATTATGACTAAAGATTTTTTAAAGAGTTCATTACATCTTTGCCCTCCTTAAGCAAAGGTTATCACAAAGCTGCTTGTTGGAGTGAATTATGACTACTGGGTGGTCACTAGTGCCCGTGATATTCCTTATTACATATTCAAAGATAAATTTAAATCAGTAGTTAAGAGGAGATATCTCTACCAAGCCTTCATTATGAATCTAAAAATAGAAAATTTCATTTACAGGGAGAAAATTATGAGCTTAACGGATATATATGCTGAGCAAGCAGATGGACTATTTCAACAATTTCACTACTCCTATCAAAATTAAAAATTTAAACTTAATCCTCCTAAAAATTAAAATTTGCAGGATGAAACAGCTCTTAAAGATTTTTTTTTTCCTATACTTTGTTAATGTCCATATTCTTCATCTTAACAGCTAATGCTGTCAGCATTTATTGATTCAGGCTCCTAATAATTACATCATCCTTCCAGCATGCCAGAGAATGTCAAGGTGAATGTGATGCCATATGACTGGAGTGTGACTCCAGTGTCACAAAATATTTGTGTCACTAGCTTATCCAGAAACAAACATAAAGCAAATCTCAGAGTGTTACAGGAGCAAAATGACTTTAGTAACAATCTGCTATGTAAAATGTTTCATCACTTCCTGTAATGCTGTCAAAATAGCCTTGTCAAGTAATTATTTAAACAGTTTTATTTAAATAAACTAGAGCTCAATGAGAGTGCTTAGCCCAAATCACATCTTCCCAAAACACCACGAGATTTTTCAACATTCAGCTATTTAATTGGAAGTTATCTGGGGGAAAAAAAACCAAACCAAAAACCACTAAAAACCCTCAAACTCACAAAACAACTTCTCACACAGCTGCAAAGTCTCTTTACTTCCCTTCAATGAGTACTTGGGTATCTCATGGATTTCTCCCAAAGATTTTTTTCTTTCAAACTTTTGAAAAGTTCGGGCTAAGGCTTATGAAGATGCAACTGTTTTCGCTATAGACTGCAACAATTTTAATAATTGCATTATTTTTCCTAGGGGTTGAAATGAGGCAAGAATTACAGTAGATTGACTCCTTTGGTAAGTGTAAATAAGTCCTGGTTTAAGGCTTTCAAAGCTTGAATTTATAGTTTTGAGCTAAAAGGCATATTTTCTCTCTTTTCAGAGCAAAATCAGTGTTCATATGACAGTAGGTCTAGTAGGTCACCAAAAATAATTAAACTCAAGCAGTAGATGAAGTATGAAAATATGAACACATACAGTTTGTTAAAGAAATTAAAAATCATCATTCCTTCTCCCTCTTTCAGGAACTTTAAAAAATAAGGTGCAAAGTCACACCGGGACTGACCCAACCACCCTCCATTCAGTAAGAAAATCCAGCAGAGCAGAACCCGAGGAGCAACCCTACCCCAAGGAGAAAGGACTTCAAAGGTCTGCACTTCATCTTCCTGGGGATTTTGTAGCAAGGATGACTGGACTGAATTCACTTTTGGATTGACTCATGCTCTTGTGAGGTGGTGTTCACATATAAGCAAGTGCATTTGAGACTCTTTGCAACAGTCACTTCAAATTAACCTCAAATTTTCTAACCTCATCAATGTATTGCAATCAGCAAATACCCCTTTTAGCCATGGCACAAGCTGAAGGCACGACCATGTGCCCAGGCAATGGCATAATCCCTTCTTCTCTTCACCTACCAACACTCCTGGTGATGGCTGAGCAGGAGCAGCACAGATGGAGGGATTCTGCCCTTCCCTCTGTACACCAAGAGAGCAAGGAACTGGCCCTGCTCCCACTGTGCCTCTCAGCAGCATGAGCTTGGTAGCCTCCTTCTCTAGTTCCCGTGCTCTAGCACCCAATAAAGATGCAACCATACCAATCATTCCCTACAAACAGCAACTGCCTTCCATTCGTGTATTCTGGAAAATTGGGATATTCCTTTGAGCAGACCTGAAGCAGATTTTTCTTGTGAACCATCTCTGAAAACACACAAATGATTATCAGTCACAACACGGACAACAGACAAGCAAACAGCGAAATCAACTGGTAGGACAGGTGATGATCAGGATTTAACAGAGGGCTCTTGAGCTCCCTTTTCCCGTGAGACTTATTTTTCACCACATATAATCAACTCCACTTTGAAATATAACAAATTGGCAGATATGGGGGAAGCAGCCTGATCACAACATTTGTTTGTCATAATATGCTAGAAATTAGTTTACAAACTTGTCTTCGAAATTACAATAATAACCATTTCCCAATAGCATTTCACATTTGCAAGAGGCTTCAATGCATCTTAACTGATGAAGTCCAAGAGCACAGTAATTTCAGCTTGAATGTGCTATCGCCTCCTGATAAATATAAAACACAGGGAAAATAATAGGCCTGGCACAACGGGGAAGTCAGGAGCAGGGGCTCTGAGTGACTGTCGCAGCACAACACATGACAATCAGGCATCACAGAAACAGGCTCAGGACAAGAAGCAACACAGGCAGGCACATAGGCAGTTCAAGCAGCCATGGGAACATTTGCTTAATATATTCTTGAGGCATACACACACAGAATGCAATTTTAAGATGGCCCTAAATTTCTAGGTGATGGCCCTTTTCCCCCTACTTTATTTAAGATACTTCTGTTGCTACAAGTTACCATGCAAATGCAGCGTGTCAATCCAGCTGAATGTAACTCTCAAAGCATAATGACAACATCTTTCAGAGGGGAAAGTATTTTGTTATTGTTAGTGCAATCAATGAAGGCTTAATTCATTTTTCCTTGACTTTTATGCACTATTATCCATATTATAATAACAGTCATGAACAGTAAAGATCTTGTTTTATTGTGCCAGCATGTTAGTATAGAATAATAAAGAAAGTCCTTGCTTTAGAGATCCTGCTCTGTTGGACAAATATTAAGAAAATAATATAATAAGAAAATCAAATAATAACAGAAGAGAATTGAGTCATACATTGACATTTTACTAATCAATGACAAAAAGGAGTGATTTACCTATAAAAAAACAGGGAAGATGTATTTTAGGGCAAGATTTAGAATCATCAAATCATTAAGGTTGAAAAAGACCTCCAAGATCATTGAGTCCAACCTTTAACCAAATACTACCATACCCATTAAATCATATCACGAAGTGCCACGTCTAATCCTTTCTTGAACACTTGCAGGGATAGTAATTCCACCACTTCTCTGAGGAGTCTCCTTCAATGCCTAACCACCTCTTCAGTGCAGTAATTTTTCCTAATATCCAATCTAAACCTTCCTTGGCACAACTTGAAGCTGTTACCCCTTGTCCTGTGGCTTGTTGCCTGGGAGAAGGGATTGAGACCCACCTGACCACAACCTCCTGTCAGGAGGCTGTAGAGAGCAATAAGGTACCCCTTGAGTCTCCTTTTCTCCAGGCTGAACACCCTCAGCTGCTCCTCCTTAGACTTGGGATCCAGACCCTTCACCAGCTTTGTTGCCCTTCTCTGGAAATGCTCGAGCACCTCAAGGTCTTTCTTGTACTGAGGGGCCCAGAACTGAACTCAGCAGTCGAGGTGCAGCCTCACCAGTGCCCTGGTTCTGCTGGACACACTAGTTCTTAACCACCTGGGCACACTGTTGGCACATGTTCAGCTGATTGTCGACCAGCACACCCAGATTCTTTTCCAATGGGCATCAGTTTTTACACAAAAAATAAAAATTTGGAATATGATGGTTAACAGCATTCAAAGTGCACCAGTTGAACACGGTACTTGAAAATAGGATTAAAAAAGGACAGTGAGGAACAAATGCATATTGTCTACATATGCATTGTATATGATGCATTGTATATGGCTGTATCTATTTATATATTAGTTTCCATTATTAAAAGGACCTACAATTTGTACAGTTCAAAGAGTGTTACAAATTACTTTCAATAAATATTAGTATAGAAAAAAATCTCAAAACAATGAATATTTAATCTCTTATTATATTTTGAATTAAATCCTTACTGTATTGGGATCAGGATCTTCGCAGAGGTATGAGGTAGCAAAACCCCTGATCAAGTCATAAACTATTACATTAGTTCTTTACTACATGCATTTTATAAAAAATTAAAACGCAATACAAAAAAAACTCCATTAAAATTCAATTATGCTCCAACTTTTCCCCACACTGTTTCCTGGCCATCCAGTGGGGGAAAAATGGATGTATATAAGACCTGAAAAAACATCACTGCTGAATAAATGTACTTGCTAAATTGAATCACAACTGGCCCCAACCCTTCAATTAGCACTTTGGATTTGGCTATATTAAACTATTTCTAAAGACATTTTCTTATTTAAAAACTCCAGAGGCCCCTTTACAAGCACTGCCACACTGGAAAATGCCCCTCTGTGTCTCCAGTGCAGGGATCACCCTGATCTCCTCGGCAAAGCATGAAGTGTTGCCTGTTAAACACCCACCTGCACCCACTATTCAGAGCTAACAAATACAAGCCATGTTACACGGGCCACTCTTATAGAGGTGCATTCTCCTTTTCAACCTTGACCACACAGACATTAGCGGGAGCTACAGGTATATTTAACAGGTTAAAAGCTTGAGGTATTTTACTGTCATCTTCATAATGCTCCAAAGATATATTTGAAATAAATTATGGAGCAGACACCATCACTCACTTTTATGAATACTAAATTGTGGACTAACTCAGAGCTTCTCAAGAGATTAGGCAAAATTGGATTTTGATGTCCAAGAGCTGTTGTTGCTATGGCAGGGGTTACGGTAGACCTGACATGTCCAAGAGTATTTTTAGAAAAGTTTTTGGGGTGATTGAATTGGGCTCAACCACAAACTAAAACAAGGCCATTTTAAGTATTTTCTGAGTAGGCTCCCTCTCTGGTTAGCTTGTTCCTCTGACCTTGGGGCATTTCTGTCTGCCTTATCCAATTACATGTGGGGAATTTTCTTCCTCAGCAGTCAAAATACTTGCAAAAACAGTTCCTTGACAGGCAAGAGTGGGTAATTACTGCCCATGATAATGAATATATGTTGTGTTAATAAAGCTGAAACCCTCTCCACAAGGCGCACATGAGAGTCAATCACTTGTAGAAATGGTCAACTTTTGGCCATGAAAAGATATTTAAGTAGTAATGAAACATCATGACACACATACTTTGAAAATGTTATCATCCTTACAGTTTCTTTACATACCATTTGTAGGGGGAAATATCTTAAAACTAATCTCAAATGTAAACTTTCTTGACCAATGTCAGTCTGGCACCAACTCACTATTTAATTGACTGTTAACAAATTCTCCAAGATATGACTGCTATACAGACATTTTATCTTCCTGTTAATTGGTAATTATGCATTGGCAGAAAAAGCAGTGTTTCTTTCCAATTATTCCAGAACTCAGTGATTATTTAAACTTTACTAATTAGCAGCAGAGGGCTGGTACATCTTCTGGGTAAACTGTATTTGATAATCCCTATTAAAATATACATGGCAGTACTTGACTTGCAAAAAAAAAAAAAAGGGGAGGGGAGAAAAAAAGTGGAAGTTCAAAGGGTATTAGATACAGCACAAGGCAAACGGGGGCCTATTAAAATTTCCCCAACTGTTCTAATGAGAATGCCGAGGGTCATTTCTTTCTAGTTTACCATCTGTTTGGTTTCTGGCAAATATCTCTGGTGTGAAGGGAGGGTCCTGGAGCCCATTTGGCTTGTCACAAAGTAAACCAGGGATCTACAGCAATTTCAGTAAGTTACAAAACTGGGCTTCAGGATCAGTAGCATGTACATAGCTGAAAACTTTTTCTAAGAGCTGTCATTTCCCAACTGTTCCTTACTTTTTAGAACTGTGAACAAGCACAGAACACCAGAGTGTGAGCAGGGGGTTTCAATTTTACAGGCTCACCTAACAAGAAAAATGCAACAGTTGGCCTTTTTCCATCTCACAATGTTAGTGGGGGATATTTTCCTTTATCTGTCAAAATCTGAAAGCAAAACATTGTCCCAGAAGTATCAGTGTTTGAGCATAAACTGATGACAAAACCAAGCCTCTGAAAGTTTGAAACCACACTCCCCATCCAGGAGCAGCAGGAGCCTCAGAGGTCTCCAAAGTACAGTCCAGAGTGATGCACTGACAGAGCTGGCGCACACTTTCTGTGCTATCCCCTTGGAGATGACAGTGTGGGTGTCCTTCAGCCACCCAGGCACCCTCTTTGCTCCTCTGTCTGGAGAGGAAACCAGCAGCAAACAGTGTCACCAATGACATCCACCTACAGTTACTCTGTCCTCAGGCTGCTCAGAGTCAAAGGGGATGTGGGACCTGGGAACCATTTTAATCCTTTTGCCAGTTCCCAACTCATACAGAGCCAGATCAAAATGATCCTTCATCTGTAAACTGAGAGGGATTGTTGCATTTGATCTGCTATGCTAACACATAGGTAACCAAAATACCAAGTGGAGGATTTTGTGAAGAGTGCCTTAATCCTGTCAAAAGGCAGTGGAATATAAAAAGAAAAGCATGTAAGATAATTTGCTTGGCATTACATTATTTCTGGTGATTGATCTTCTCAGGATTTCCTCTAGGAAATTTATTATTCACCACATTTCAGAGAATATTTGTAACTATTTTTCCTATTTTTTCTTAAATCCCAGAGAGTCAATGTTTTACTTACAGTACACGTGACCATCTTCATGGGATAGGAACAAAGAATTGCAGAAGAGAAAAGATTGCAATATGATATTTCATCTTCTATTTTTTGCTTTCTAGCAGATGCAGGTTCAGGCACTAAAATGTTTCCAGGTAACATCACTCTCATAGCCTCTTATAAAGTAGCCCATAGAGTTTAACAAAACCTGAATTTCATGAGCAGTTTATGACCTCAGAATAGAATAGAGACATCTGCTTTAAAATATCATAAATTGAAAGTTGTATAAACCTACACAGAAAATAAATCTTTCTGTGATCCAATTAGGTTTGTGGCAACACTTTCCAGTGTAATGAGAGCTTGGAATCCACTGTCTCTATCACAATAGAGCCTATGAACTTTCAAGAGGACCTTTTCAATTTAGATTGGAAGGTTAATGCATATCCAAATATTATCATGAAATTACTTGTTAAGTCACATTTCCGAGAAGGTAAACATCAGTGCAGTAATTATGACTTTGCATAAAGTTAGGGGTTTGGGAGCTTAGCTATAAAGGCTTATGTTTTCCACCGTAGTTTGTAAGAAACTAATTACACCAAACTTAAATATAATTTGTCATGTCTTCATGACGTGAAACCCTACCAGGGAGCCAGAAAGCCATGGGAAGGACCTGAAAGCATGGAGATGCAGTGTGAGTGGAAGGTCAAAGGCAAGCTTTGATGTGCACAGCCCAGCACATCTGTGTGCTTACCCAGCCTGTCAGCCAGGATGATCCTGTGTAATGAGACAGATTCGGGTCCTCAGCTCACAGCACTCCTTATCACTGCTGAGGGATTACCCTGTAATCTTCTCCTTTAATTGTAGAAATGATACCGTGCTCCTCGCTCTCCAGTGCTCATGGCTTTGGATGAGCTGAGCTGTATTTTCGCGCTAAGGCCAAGCTACAGAGTGGCACCTCTACCACTCACCACGTTATTTCTCCCTAGTCTCATTTGCAAGCAATCATTTCCATCAAACCCACCACTGCAATTTTATTGTTCTTTTTTTTTTAGCACTGCCTCCCACTTTTCTCTCATATACTTGGAATAAATCAAGCAATGAAAGCCCCTAAGTGACTGTATGGACACCCTGGCTGTATGGCAGGTTAGTCTTGGTGGGCTGATAAACCCCAGAGCAGACCCAGATGAGCCAAGTTGTTGAAAAAAAGACTGAACACCAACAAGAAGCCTCAGAGATGAGCAGAAGAAGGGAAGAAAACTGGTGGATGAAGAGATCCCACACGAGACCAAAATGTGTCTCCAGAGACAGAGTGCGAATAATATTGTGGGGTATCAGTGTGGCTTGTGAAGGGGGGACACAAAAAGTGGGGCTGCTCTTCAGCAGGCAACGCTGAAGGATGTGGAAAAATTCCCAGGTACACATCACAGTGAGCAGGAAAGGAGAGTGGAAATTATACTGGAGAGATGCAATGGAGGGTATCTGTTGGATCAGGGGATCTAAGGAAGAAACAACTCTCTTCTTAAAAGCTTCATTTAAGGATCTTTTCTGTGATAAAGGATCCTCCAAGCTTGGCTGATGAAGTTTCAAGTACACATTTACTTTTTCCTCCAGTTCTAATTTTAGCTTTACAGTTTTAGTTTTACCTTAACACAGACAGTGGTTCAGCCTGGGACAAAACATTAATATTTATGACCACTAGTAACTTTCCTACCCAAAAGCTCACATATTTCTCCCTAAGAAAATTGTTTGAAGGTTTCCTAAATAAAGATTTCAACAAGCTTCATGTCAGTGTAATTCCACAAGAACTACTTTTTGGCCAAATAATATATACTGAAAAAGAAAGAAAACATAACCCTTAGAATGAAACTATTTTATCTTTTTTCTTCAAAGCTTCTTGACACAGTTAACAGTTATAACTTACAATGATTGCGTCTCCATTGAATAACTTCCTAAATTGGGTCATTAAAAGATAAATGTAGCCACAACACAGTAACTTATAGCACAGAAGACAGATATACACATGTTGGGGAGACTTCATATTATTGGGCAGTCTGGAAGATTATGATAATCTAGCGTGACCTCCTGTGTAAAACAGACAAGACCATTTCAATGGTAATATTGCAAGGAAGAAAAAATATTCTTCCCTGCACCGTAAGCAACCACTATCAACCCAATTTCAGAATATCGCTATCTTCAGGTTTTAAAGGCCCAGCTTTGCCACCCCCCCCCATCTAATCTATGATAAATCACATAAATCTTTGAATTGAGGTCTCTGAACCTGACTAGTCCTCAACATTAAAAAAACATAATAATTTCCAGCAAGCTAAATCTAACTTGAGCATCACAATCTCTTGCTGGAAAGCAGAAACAGCCCCTTTGCTGATTGGAAATGATGACACAACAGATGGATCCACGGTTTCTAGAGAAAGTCCTTTATGTTTTCTTCAGAAAACAAAACAATGTTATTCCCACCTACTATTTGACTAAACAACGTATTAAATGCTGTGGAAACTAAACTACTCTGTTTTTCTACTGGTGGATTTTAAAATATTGTTAATTTTTAAAATAGTATCATTTACATGCTAAATGCATTTTGGAAGCAGCCAGCCTTCATCTCTCACTGCAAAGTAGAGATAGGAAAATCTTATGTAGTTCTCAGTCCTGTAAGCCATCAGAGCCTCATGGACTGAGCATTCATATAAATCTGAGTTTAAAAGCCATTGCTATTTTTCCTTCACTGTTTACTGTGACTTCAAAGACACTACACATGAGCATCATCTGTTAGGAAACATTCAGATTGGGGGTTTTGTCAATATATACACAAGCTTAGAAGGTAGCCAAGAAAACCAACAAAATGATACTTTTATTTAAAATATTTTGTAATTAACAGCTGTAGCAGAACTGACCCTACAGTTTACCCACAGAAAGTTAAAAAAAAAGGTCAGAGATGGCAGCAGTTTTTGTCTGGCATAGATAGAGGCATATTTGAGACAGAGTACCAGATCTCCCCAGGCACGGTATTTGAGAATTTATATTGACAAGCAAAGTGATGCAGCTCCAACTCTGCATGACTGCGTTTACCTCACTTTGGCTTTTGTTTTTTTTCCAGCCTGTGGGCTTGGAGCTTCTTTTGGACTGCAGAAAGCACATATCACCAGTTTAGTTGTTTCTTATCTTACAGTGACTGAATGTAACACATCAAGACATAAAGAATGACCTTTGGCTAGTTAAAAAAGGCCACAACTTTTTTCCTGTCATACATCACATGTTACTTTGACATCTGTCTCACAAAAACATCCACTGTTAACAACCCTGTTCTACAAATGGAGATACAAATCTAGGGAAAAATACAAACATACTTTGTAAATGCACAGAGGTATTTAAATTCTTAAAATTTTTCTTAATTGTAATTCTTAAATATTTAAATGTGATTAAATACGACTTGTATACCTTGCCCGTGAGTTTGCCATGCTCTCCCCAATTATGTGATGCAAACACCTACTTGATGGCAAGATAATAGCTTGCCAGTAACTTAATCATTGCAAAATTTTCACATTGATAAGTTCTCTCTGTCTTGCTTACTCTGCCATATTCCACTCATCTTGTAAAGCACATATTGGGAAAGGAGAAACAGCAGTACAACCTCTTCCAGAAAAGAAAATCTTTCAGTGCCTTTTGCATAAGGCTTGAAATACCTGTGCCAGCCATGCTCTTCCCTCTAAAGGCAGAGTAAAAGGTTGATCAGTGGTGTCATTCACAGAGGCAAAGCCATTCTCAAATTATTCCTCAATACTGTTTTAAATAATGTTCTATTCACTTTACATTCATTCATTTAAAAGCAAATATAAGTCTGGTGGATGACACTCACACGCCCAGAGCACTCTTGTTCCACATGCATTGTAACAGACGTACCACAAGAGGTTATTATGAAGTACTGAAGTCTAACCTCACATGAATTAACATCTAAACATGCTACTGCAAGAGCAGTGTAGCTGCTGTCCCAGACTGTACCTTCACCCTTGGCTGCTTGTTAGGGGTCACTGAGTTCCTCCAATTGGAGGAACACAATTCTTACAATTATTTGTAAGAATATAAAAAATGCTACCAAATAACAAACTGCAGAAGATATAGATGTCAATTACTTTCACAAATATAGAAATTTTTCAAAAATGCTTGCCCTTAGCACAGCTGCTGCTGCTGGATGCTACAGCAGAACTTGAAATACAATAATAATTCCACAAAGTCTATTATACCCCTTTTATTACAATTCTGGTTTTCCTACATGGAAAATAACCAAATATATAAAATATCTTGACCAGCATACTGGTTTTGAGGAAGATGCTATTAAGTGAATGGGAAAAATAGGTTGACATAAGCTAAAAGGAAACATTTTTTCAGCCCAAGAACAGTTAGAAGCTTTGGGCTAAATAGTTTATACAAAATGCCACACCATTTAAAAATGGCTATTTAAAACAATTTAGCTGCTGAGGGTTTTCTCTCAAAATTTATATAATTCAGCATACTAGTATCAAGGCTGAGCAAAGATGGAAGTGCAGGAAGCCATAAAAGCTGCCAAAGTCGCCACTGCTTTATCTCATTGACTCCCACTGACTTCCATGTATTATTGATGGAAGCCTAAACTAACCTGTTTCAGTAATCATGTTGTTATTGACGTCCTCTGTACAACCAAGTATTCATTACCTTGGGTTGAAGAATGTAAATTACTCTGGACTTACCAAATCCAAAAGCACTGGAACCAGCGATGCTCTGGGAAGCCTGAACACTGGTAGATGTGTAGAGCCCAGTCACCAGTAAGCCATCAAAGAAGGTACTTGTTGAAATAGTCACTGAAATGAGAGAAATAAAATATGTGTAAATATTTATAAGCAATACTTTAGATCCTATACATGTTCTGTGAGCAGGCTTTTGCTCTTGAATGAGATCCCATCATGGAGTGCAGCAAATCCATTTGAATTCCCCCAGTATTTATGATAGTTCTACTAAATTGGTGCTTGGGAAGTTGCCTTTGCAAAAAATTACATTATACACTAAATGCACAATGAGTTAGTAAAACAATACATCGGAATATATGGCGTGTAAGCAATTGTCAAGACATTAGAATAAAAGCAATGAAATAATCAGGGTTGGGATACTGTTCTTTCTGGTCCTAAATAGAGTGCCAAGCTATGGTTTTCATGCATATTACAGTATTACACACAGAAGTCATAGGGCATCTGAGACATTACAGATTGTTTGTATTTAAATAGCTCAGAAATGTATTTTTGAGCGATGCTCAGGTAATAGCAGAAAACATCCAAATCATCATCATCATCATCATGGCTTGGCTTAGTGAAGGAAGATTTGGGAAGGGCTCTCCCCACATGGGTGTGCCCTTCCAGCCTGCCCAGTGGATTTTTTAGGTGAGGCACAGCATGCACAGAACTGGCTCCACCCTTTAACTCCTCAGGTTCATCTGCCACGGCCGAGCGAGCTTGGACGGTGACAGTGAAGTCCTCAGGACTAGAACCTACAGCCCCCGGTATTCCCAGGAGGTCTCCCATCCAAGTACTAATCAGGGCTGACCCTGCTGAGCTTCCAAGATCTGATGGGATTGGGTGTCACAGTGGCAATAGGAACTACAAGTAACACTGCAATCTCTATATTCTCTGATAGAATTGACAATTCTTGCACTCTTTCTTTAATTCACACACACACTAATTCTCATATATTTACTTTGGTATGTTTCAAATTGTACCTTTGTACACTTAACATCAGCTTCACCAGCTCTGTCTTGGAAAGACATTATTGACAGTTTTAGTTTTTTTCTATTATATGAATGAAATATCCTCTATGTACAGAATTCCTTCTTTAATCCTACAACAGTGGGCAACCTTCTTTGCTTCATAATAATCTCCTGTCTACTTTTTCTAACATTACATTGCATATCTCTGAATCGAAAATCAGAACTAGGAAATTTTACCGACCAAAAAAAGACTTGATTAACTCACTGATGTAAATTTTCTTCTCTTTCTCTCTTCACCTTTGTCTATGATCATCTTTTTCTACAATCTTTACCCATATTTAATTAAAAGTGGATAAACTGCAAATCTATGGCCTACCACATAGGTGTTTCTTTACTGTTTTTTAATTGCATTATGAAGGGCAAAGAACCTGCACGGAGATCTCTCTGTTGAAGAAGTTTTATGACTTGTAGCCTCATTTACTGAAGATGCATCAAGGCCTCAGTTACCATGTGCTTCTCCTTTCAGACTTCAATCCTTCCTACCCCCTTAACACAGAGAGATTGGTGCTTGACAGGGATTGCTGATAAACTCTCATCTCTCCCTAAATCACATTCTGCTTCCCTATGTTGCTCTCTCTTTCTGGGAACATCATGAGCCAGTGACTGGCCAGGGACCTGAAGCAATTATGGTGAGGAGACTGCTAAGACAGTCACTGGTGATACACATTCAGCAGAGAACCAGTAGGGTTTTTCAAATCCTAATAGTCATTTAGTGTTTGCTCTATGGCACACGTTTGGCTTAAACTTGGTGCTTAACATTTACAAAACATAAAAATGTTGACAGTAGTTAATTTATTTTGAGCAGAGGAGCAGTATTTACCATCTTTAATTTATTCTTCATCTCCAATTATCTTCATTTCTTTGATTATTCGATAGTACACTGAATAAACTCTGACTCCAACTTTTCTGCTCCCACTGACTCCAAATTTCAGTATTTTGCAGTAGACACTTCTCTGAATTCAGATGCAGGTTCAAAGCCATATGCTCAATTTTTAAGAACGGGCCACTTCTGATATATGTTAAAAAACAGCAAAAGACACAAGATTCTTTTTATTTTTTTTAATAAAAGTTGCATTAGGGAGAGTAAAAGAAAATAAAAAAAGGAAACAATGAATTTTTCCTGTATTTGATGATGAAGTGGTGAATAATGCATGACCTTTTCTTCCCTTTATGCCTTTAAACCAACAAAGAGGCAAAACATATGTTGAAAAGTATGCCTATGTGTTATTTTTGAAGACTTGGCAAAAAAGTCAGTGAAAAGCATTGATAGAAGGGCATTGGGCCAGTACTTTGCTGCCATTTTGTTTCCCTGTGGGGAAGCATCTTATTCTTTCCTGGAGAGGATATAATGCAAAAGCCTACTGTGAACAGGTGACCAGTTTCTCTGTGGGAAAGAACTGATATTTCACAATGTCTGTATTTGACTTTGGACATATTTGTGTGATTGTCAACCCTAATTTTACATAAGCATGTAATAGGTCAATTGTTATTGTTGAAAAATTTCCAACACAGTATGGCTCCCTCATTAAGCCTCTGGGAAACTGCACAATGCCTCTAGCACATTTTTTCAAAACAGAGCACTAGGCTGTTATTATACACATGTCATACATTTCAGAATAATTTCATAGTTCTTCAAGAGGAAAAAAATTAATCATGACATTCTCAGTGATGATTTTTTTTTTCTACCCACTGGTGAAACACATCAAATTCCCATAAAATGAAAGAAAACACACACCATGCCAAGTGATAATGGCCAAGAACAGGAAGTTGTGCTACAGCACAGCCTGGCAGCAGGACTATGATTTTGTGATTTTGGTCTTATTACTGAGGGCTCTCCCCTTCCAAAAGCAACAAGAAGATTCCTCTGAGAGTTCCTCCACCAGGCTTTGTTTCTGCCTTTACACCAGCTCTTGCCATGTATAGTCGATGCCAAATATCTGGCACCTCAGAAGTGAGGACCAATGCTGTGACCTACATGGACTTTGGAAAACATCTGGAAAGGCACACCTGCACAGAGCACCCAGGGCTGGGCAGGCAATGAGAGCTCTGGTACAGCCTCACCACTGTCCCATGGCACCCAAGAGTGGCCCCCAATCCACTGCAACACAGCATTATCATCTACAAGTCCAAGCAGGCATTACTCCATCCTGCACAACACCCTTCTCTGGGAGGGAAGAAGTGAGGACCCTTCCTGTCACTGGGGACTGATCAGTAGGGCAGGGGATATGCTGGACCCTGCCAGCCCACACGGAGCAGCACCGTGTGCCAACCCTCCTGGCTGCTGCACCAGGGCCAGCAGGGATCCCCTCACACTGGGGGTATCTGCCCATTGTACAGAGGTTGGTAGGAAGCTCTCAATTGATTTGAAATAGTCCAGCAAGAGAGACTGAGAACATCTTCCCAAGAAATGTGGGAGAGCTGCATTTGAGAACAACCTACTGACCAGGCCACAGCACAAATCTTAGAGGCAAAGCTGATAATTATTTTAAAGGTTGCTCAACACTTCCTTCTATTTTCAGTTCCTGATATCTCTGCCAATTTTTGCCCTCTTGGACTTTCTGGGTTGGTTTGTTTTTCATGGTGTCTGCCTCATACTGATTTAATTATTTAAGAGAGAGGGAATTAAATCAAAACACTTCATTCATTTCTGAGATGATTTGAGAAAAATGTGTTGCCCTGGATGAAAACCTCCAGTGTCTTTTGTTTTCATCAACTCTTCTGCTCTGAAATGTCAGAGCTTTTCTGCGAGGTCAGAACAAATTATATTTTATATATATACACCCACAAAAAAAGAAAAATTCAGAGTTCACACATGCTCAACAGCAACATTTTCATTTTTAGTATCAAAATATTTCCGGAGATTCTGTCCTCATTTAGTAGTCTTAGAGCACTCTCTCTAATAGAGCTCACTGAAAAAATTTCCATGAAATATATTTTAGTCCAGGCTGTACTGCTTTGTTGGAGCAGAAGTGCTTTGTGGAGATATTATTTCTGATGATGTTTTGATCCGGAAAGTTTCTCAGTGTTTTAAAGCAGGAAGTCATGTGTGCTGGTTGGAGAGAAAGGAGGGAAGAGAGGGATCTTTATCAAAACTCTAAGCCTTCTGATGAGAAAATATCAATTCAGAATCTTCCTTCTCAAAGGCTGGGCAATGTGCAAAATGTCACAAAAATGAAATTGCTCCTAGAATTTCACTAGCACCATCACCAACAGCTTAAACTTAGGAGACACAAAAGCAGACCTGAGGGTAAGAGTGAACCAGGATGAAGAAGGTGGTGACTGGAAACCAGTACATGGAATAGTGGAAGAGAAAATTTTTGGAGAAAAAACAGGGAGCAATGAGGAAGAGAGAACCACAGCTGGACAAAGTAGCCAAGAGCAGGAGCCTGGAAATCCTGGAGAGGTTGAGTACAAGGGATTCACACAGTGACTAGGGGAGAGATCAGGTGTAAAACCAAACAAGGAAGTCTGGGTCAGTGTCACATGTTGGTCAGTAGGCACAATGGCAACCCTCTGTGCACTCTTAGCCCACCTTCTCAGTAAGTGAACAGTGTTTGCATGATGGATATGAAACACTCCTGTCCACAAAACACATGGATAGGGGAATAAACTCAGTTTCTTTTGTAAAAGAAAAGTAAATGGCTCCATGAAAAAAAAAATGGTACTGGGGCTGGAAAATGCCACAGGTGAATCCTCCAGTGCTGTTTTGACCTACCCTTCTTTCTGTACAATGTCTATGCTCACAAACTGTGTTTCTGAGAATCATGAGGCCCTCAGTTCAAAAACATGGAGAGTTGCTGATTGCAACTCCCTGCATGCTCAGCACATACACACTGCTGTGCTCACCTGGAGTCACTAAAGAGACTGGCTCAGAGAGCACACAGGCTGCCTCATCCTGCTAGTGCCAGCACCTCTGGGAAGCTTTGGTGTAATTTCCTTGGGAGGGGAGGAGATGCAGAAGCCTTTTCTTTTCTGCAAGAGCCCTGGCATTGGTGCCTCCCATGGGACAAGGAACAGCAGTGCCTCTGGCAATGCCGGGAGCTGACATGTCTGGAGGAGGAAGTGGGTCAGGAGGAAGGAGGCTGGCAAAGATGCTTCTGAAATTACACCAAAGGTGGAGGTAGCAGCATAACAGGAAAGACAAAGTGCATTTTAAACTGTAGTTACAGTCAGATATTGTCATAGTTTCAGCCAGGTGGGGCCTAAATTTGAGTTTTTAAATTTAGACTAAGCCTGAAAATTGTCAGGTGACTTGAGGTGGGCTGGGCTAGCTGACAGCTGACCTCTTCTAGCCAATAATAT
>JAWWEV010000043.1:11733444-11748146 GCA_035583235.1 Hafferia zeledoni
ACACAAAACAAACAAAAAAACACAAAACAAACAAAAAAACACAAAACAAACAAAAAAACACAAAACAAACAAAAAAAAACAAAACAAACAAAAAAAAACAAAACAAACAAAAAAAAACAAAACAAACAAAAAAACCCAAAACAAACAAAAAAAACCAAAACAAACAAAAAACCAAAACAAACAAAAACCAAAACAAACAAAAAACCAAAACAAACAAAAAACCAAAACAAACAAAAAACCAAAACAAAGAAATAGGTGGCAAAGTTAATCCAAACAGTATTTGATCCAAACATCACTGACTGGGCAAACACAACATAATGTTTGGAACACAGTTAAATCCACAGACCTTAGCTGGTCACTCTGCCTCCTGTTCAGTAGCACCTCTTTATATCACTGAATGAAGTTTGGTCCCAAATAAACCCCCAGGGACACCAGATACCTACAATAAGATAGGCCATTAAGGCAAGTGTACTAGCTGGTTGATATCTTACCTAAATGGTGAAGTTCTTTCAACCTCCTGTTCCAGTGCAAAAAGAAGAGACTCTTCAATCAGCTTCCTCTCAGAACTACTGAGGTCACAGCAGAAGTGACACCAGTATGTTGTGATAGGTCTAAATCCCAACATCCTTTCCCACAGAACAACTAGAAGGAGAAAATACTCCAGGTATTTTCACCAGCATATGCCCATACTTGGAGGCAAATTCTGAGCACCTGGTGAAAAGAAACATGTCCCTAAATGTGGAGGAGAAACATTTACAGTTCTGACCCAACTCCTGAGTCAACAAGCAACATCACTGTCAATCTGTATTATCTTGAGTAAAATAAGAGAAACTTTCCCCTTAGGGAAAGACTCAGCATTGGTTTTACTGCAGATGTTTGAAGCTGGACTCTCTGAGAAGTCACATATTTAGAGAAAAAAAACTGCAGAAGTCTCTGGTTCATGCTCAATGTCTCCCTTTAATTCAGCAATTAAATGCACAGAGGAATGGCCAGACACCATTAAAAGCAGTCATGTCACTAAACAGATTATAAAGCTCTAGCTATGAAAAAATAAGGTATAAATACAAGTAGCATGCATCTAGGAAACCATATACTCAGTACTGCCACTTCTGTCTTTCAAATTCTGCAGCTGATTCAACAAATGACTGACATTTGTCTCACCCTCTCAGTGTTGCACACAGAAGAATGAGAAAGGAGAATTAGATAAGCAGATTAGGATATGAATGTGGTCTGTGCATCAGGTGGGATGCATGGTACACTATCATTGCAAAATACAGAATAGACAGAAGTCAGAAAGAGTGTGCTGAAATATATTTAAAATCCACACAACACAAGGTGTTCTAGGAATCCACTTCAGTACATCTTTCACCACACTAGTTTCATTAGTAAAATCTTAAGAAACTTGGAATTCGCAATTTTGCTAAATAAGATTCTTCAATAAATAGAAATAATGCAGGGTCAATATTAGTTGAACATTTATTGTTATCATATATGAAAAGATGGAATAATGAAGGAATTTCAAAAGGCTGAAATGTTTAAAAATACATAAATGATAAAATATTCTTACTAGTCTTTTTTTTCAATGAAAATTGAATACTTTCATGTTCTTCAGTACCATTTCAGCTTAGAATTGAACATTTCAGTTCATTTTGTTGGGGGAAAAAAAAAAAAGAAGTAAATCTTTACATCAACATTTAATGTTCTTTCCAAACACTTTGTTTTGGGTGTTCCCTTCACTCAGGAGGGAACTTCACTGTACTTCAAGTTTTACAGTCTAGTTAACACATCCAACTTCCCGACAGATAAAAGCAGTAAGAACCCAACCACAGATTTTGTGATACTACATACCAAAAATGCACAAAACTTTTACTTGAATTAAGCCCCCTTTTCCAAAATTTTGTTTTCTAAATAAAAGAAAAAAATGGGTCAAGAAAAACGTTAGATTTTTTCCCAAGTAAGGATTTCCTTCTACAAAAGCTGCATTTTTTTATTATAAATCACTCCTGCTGCAACTGTTTTATTCCATTTCCTAGAGAGCAAAGGTGCACTTAATCTCTACTGACTGAACTGTAATGCCTCCTTATGATGTTTTTTTTCCCCTTTTACGTCTGACATATTTTTCCTTATTGCTAACACTGAAATAAACATGACTAAACACAGTTTTCCTGTGAGCTCACATGCACAAGTAGCTTCAGCAATGCATTCATTTTGCTGTTTATATTACCCTGTCAAAAACAAGGAGAGCTTGGCAGATTCACAAGTCCTGAAGAACAGTCAGAATGAAACCAAGCCATCATTAGGCAGTGTCCCTGAGCAGACTAGTGGAGAGCAGCAGGACTTGTTTCAGAGTTCAAGATGAGATCTCCCTCCAAAATCCCTAGAAAAAGGTCATATTATGTGATTTATGCTGGTTTTAGGCTTCCGCTTTCTCACTCAAGGACAACTTCCATGTCCCTCATCTTTGTAATGAGACAGAGTGTGCAACCTCCTCTCCTTCCCATTCCCACAGGTCTCCAAGGGCAAGGAGAAATACGTGCCACACAGACACATCACATCTAACTACCTCAGAAAGTCAGACAGCAAACAATTCAAGACAGATTTAATTCAAGAAAACACTCTTGGAAGAGATATTTATGGATGCACACCAGGGTATTAACCTGTACCACTGCTGAGCTCATTCTCTTCTCCGTTACACTTGTCATTTGCTTTTTGCAGCAACCAGAATTCTGCTTCACGCTGCAGAGCAGCACTCTTCAAAAGGGAAAAGCACTGCATCAAAGCAAGATTTCTGCCTTGGTCCACAGCAAATTGCTTGGCAGTCCTTTTATTATATTTGAGCCATTCTCAGGCAGCTGGGCCTCATTACAAGCAATGGAGCTTTAGCCAGTAACTTCAGAGGTATCAGGAAAAAGCACTAAATGCAAAGAAGAAAATTTAAAGCATGTTAAGCAAGAAAATGAAATAGTATAGAGCACTGCTAATGCTGTATGCTAAGTGTGCTTCCTGGGGAGGGCTGGAACCATATATGCTTTGGGACAGACGCTCCTACAGAGTTTTTGTTTTCCTTCCAGCCTGGTGGGGCACTGCCCTGGTGGGGGCCTGGCCATGCCACAGCAGAATCAACAGCTAAAAGATACAGTCCATCCCTCCTGCTTCATTGTACCAGTCCCAGCAGAGGAAATACCCCCAGGCAGAGCACTGGGGCAAAAAGTAGCTTTTGGGGAAGAAAAATGTGGTTAAGAATTTGCCTGTACAGGATTTTCTGATTTATCTGTTGTGACTTTTAACAGCAGTGATGATGCAAATTGGAAAATACATAATACTGGCAATTTGAGGGCAAGACCAGACTTAGAGCTAAGTCTCAAATAGATCTACAGCCTTCCACATAGATCGTTATGATTCATACACCACCAGTAAACCCATGAGGCTGTCTGACCTGCTGTGCTACAGAAGAGAAGTCTTGGGAGAGCCAAGTGTGGAGGGACAACAGAGTCCTGCCAACAGGGGGCAAAGCACTCAGAAGTAATCAGCAAATCCAAGCCCCTGCATGCCAGGAAGGACAAGAACTCCCAAGACCAGCACCAGTGAGGGGGAACAACTTCTCCACATGCCCCTGCTGACACCTGCTGTGGTTTGTCCTGCCAAAGAACGAACCAGCACTTTAGTGTAAATAACCTTAAACAATTCACAGTTTTATAAAGTTAAACACAACCTCACTTATGACACTTGCAGCCCTACCAGCTGACAGTGTTGAACTTAGGGTGCACGTCACAGGTCTCCAAATGCAGTCGAGTTTTGTTTAAGGTCTCTTGTGAATTTTGTGGAACACAGGAGGGGAACTTTTCTAATCTACCAAAACACATAGACTTAATGAAGATCATATTCTTAGACAGATTTGAATTTTTTTTTTTTTTTTTTAACTCTTGGAAAAGAAACTCTCTGCCATCATTCATTTGGCTCACTCACCAATGTAGCAAAGTTTTTTGGTCTGTTTGTGGTTCAGCAGCCACATGCAAACATACCTATCAGGTCTACCCCATCTCCCCAGAGATACCAACACCAATTCTTCACCTTTTTAGTGCAACTTCATTGTGAAATAACACAGCTACAACCAAATCCAAGACTAACCTCAGCCTAACTCCAGGACTTGCTTAGCCTCAATCTTCCTCTCAAATATTTCTGCATTTCTAAGGAAATGCATAAATGTTGCAAAGACAAAAATTCAGCTTTCATCCTACTGAGGTTGTGCAAATCTTAACTGAACCATATTTTTGTGAAAGGTATACTTAAAAAGAACTTTAACAGCTTCTCTCAGTTGAACTTTAGGTGATTGATTTCAAAGTAGATTCTATGAAAGAATGAACAATAACAGCGGAAGGTCGAGGCATTAATATTAACCTGTAATAAAAGGAATGATGTTTAAACCATTCCTAGAAATAAAAGATGAGTACCTGGTCTGAGAGTGCTGGAAGAAGCACATAGCTTGAATTATATCCAATCAGGCAAAATACAGATATTAAACATTTATGAGCAGCTCTGATATATTCTGAATTAATCAGTTCTGCACATTTAAATGCTTTAATATTTAATGCTGCTACCTCAATAGTCCTGCAGAAATATTAAACTTTTGTATAGTCCTTTAAGTGGAATAGCAAGAGATTTTACTACACATAACATCTGAATTGTGCTGGGCTGTGTTTTGTGGAGAATACAACTGAAATTCTCAACATTTTCACCACAGATGAAACAGAAATAAGGACAGTAATAATGAAAGTAACAATTATTAAGCCAGGGGTAAGTACATGTCCAATCTGATTATGTCTCCTGGGCATGACAGATTACTCAGGAAGGCTTACTAATATCATACTTTGGTGAAATCTCTCAGATGAGTGTAAATGGCATGCTAAAGGCATTTTAGACATTGCAGCGTATTAATGTTAGTGTGTTAGGATAGTAAATCTTTTCCAAAACACCAGCTGTGGTAAGCAGAATATATATATAGATATTTAGCTGTCCACAAATTCCCTCACTGTAAAAATCACACTCTGAAATTCTTCTTTATTACTGCCAATAACGGTAATTTTAAATACAAAAACTGTATAGTAATTTATGACTAGTTTTAAAATACGGTGTTTAAAAGCATATTAAAGTTGAAAATGATGACATGACCCTTTTTAGAAGGGAGTGAGTCATATAGGATGCTGATTCCATTATTAAAATGCTTGATTTGATTGTAAACAGATTTCTGAGATTCTCTGCTTTATTACCTCTGAATAAAATAAAATTTTCTTGGAAAATTCCTAGATAAAATAGTTCAATGCTGCAACACTACAAAACTGTTGAGGTTTCATGGAAATTGTAAGAGGACAACAAACAGCACAAAGCCTATGCTATGAACACATTTATTTCTGTATCACTTGGACTGATGGTTTGGAGTTCAGATTCTGCAGTGCCTGAGCTCCTGCCCATCTCTTTGCTCCTTGCCAGGCAGTGTAAATTAAATATATAGCTCTCATTCTACATGGTTTTGCCTGCATTGCATTGATGACCACAAAACTGAAATTACCATACTATAAACTTAATACTGCTGGTAAATTCAAAGAGAACCACAGTGATCAGTAATACCCTACAACTGAAGATACAGTACATAAAAATCAGTATATGTAGGTCATCAGCCAAGACACTGCCACCCATATGAGCTATTCCTATATACAGAAAATCCAACAAAACCTCCCCTTAAAACAACAAAAAAGCAAAATCAGGAAAATATTTCAAGTCTTTATTTTCCATTTATTTTTGATGAAAAATAAGCATCACCCTTTAACACAATTTCCTTTCTGGTGGCCAAATCTGCCACAACTGCTCACACACAGCAAATGAAACAGAAAAGCTCCACTTCCTTGCACCATTCCGTGCTCCTACTGACCCACAGTCACACCTAGAGACCTCAAATGGCCAAAGCTTTCACACACAAACCCCCTGCTCCAGCAATCACTCTTGGCTGATTTCACAGCATTGCTGGTCAGTAAACTACAAAACTGGCAGTAATTCTGTCCTCTAGTGAGGTGCTTGTGAGCAGCAACCACAGTTCTTTACAGAACCAGCTAAAACAAAAGCAGGTCCTTCATTCCCAGTGCTGAACATCAGTGTCCAAGAGCAAACACACACATGTGAAACTATTGCAGGCAGTTGTTTTGTGAAGGGTCATGTTTCAATTAAAAACAAAAAAAAGTATGGGGAAGTTAAGAGAAAAGGCAGGAAAGAAACTGCAAGGACACAATCTGAGAAGAGCCATGAGACCAGAACACTCAGCTCATGGAAAGGCCCTGCAATGGCCAAACACACTCTCTCATGTTGCCCAAGGAAATCACTCAGAGATGTCTCCACACATGCAAGGAAGCAAGACTTCATTAGAATAAGGGGGAGATTATCAAAGAAAAAATGGGTGTTACTGATTTGGTGGTTTTTTTCCTGCAAGTGATTCGTATGATCCTGAAAAGAGGTAACTCCATGGGATCTGCCACCAATGGAGAGGCATTACAACCACTGCATCAAAATGTGCAAGTAACAGATAAATCACAACTCTCACAGAGGGATACATGTCATCAAAGCAACCCCCAACCAAGAGTTCAGAAAGAGTTTAAAACCAAATCAAAATGATGAACCAAAGTTGGCATAAAATAATTCCTAGAAACTTTTGAGTTTTTTGCCAGAAAAGTCAGGGAGGGCCTTACAGAGAAATGGGATTTTTATTGAGACAGCTGTGGCAGATGGGGAATTATCAGGTCAGAATGGTGAATTAATAAACCAAATAACATCCTGACCTGACTGCACTAAGTTTTTCTCAAAAACAGGACAGTGGGAAAATTCGGACTAACTTGAAATATCCTAAGAAAGAGAAACTCTAACACAGACCTGAACAGATGGGCAATCACATTGAGAAAGACATTAAAGAATTACTTAAAAAAACCCAAATTACTATAAACAACACAGGTATCTACACAGGTGAACTTGGACTTGCAGAACAGTATCAGAGAAAAGAAGTTTTCCAGTATGCATTATAGTCTACATATGAAAGGATAGTGGATACTGGCTTGGATATCACTACTGTTTCAACAGACAGAAAAAAAGCTGAGAATTAAACCCCTAATTGGCTGTGTATGTTGCTGACAAGGCTGGGGAGATAACTTGTCCCCTTGAAATGCAGGAAAATAAGATTTCTTTGGGTAATGGAAATTTGAGAAAGAGATTGAGACAATTAGGAAAGCACTCAATCTAATACCCTCTTCAGATTTAAGAATGGCAAAAAACCCCAAACCAACCAAAAAACACCAACACCCCCCCCCAAACCTTTTATAAGACAATAAAATTGTAACATATCAAAAATTCAGTGCACCAAGATCCCTCAAGATCCCTAAACCCTGGCCATTGTGAGTGGTGCTCTTGTGCCTCCCTGGGCAGAAACACAAAGGCAGCAAGAAAGGACAGAGTCACTAAACCCTCTCCAGAGGCCCAGGATCTCAGGGGAATCTTAGCTGCTAAAAGTTCAGCGCATTTGAGATGCAGTCTACCCACTTACAAATTGTTACTAAAAATCTGCAGATAATAAGCATAATATTAATAAAGATGGGAACTGTGGTAGTAAAGGTCAAACATGAGATGCGTGCAATGGTAGCATGAAAAAGCTGTAAGGACAAAGGAGGGCCTCTACCCAGTGGCTTTGCATCAACAAGGAGCAGCAAATAATTCTTTATAAGCATTAGGACTCACCATCCAAGCCAATAATCATAATAAGAAATTATATTGCAATGGATCACACCACACTGATAAGCTGCAGAGAAGCAGAAATAGCGAGAATCTGCTTTCTGTGAAGTGCAGAGAGCTAAATAAAGATATTTTAAAGACTTACTACTTTTTATCACAGGTAAGCAGCCCTGATGTCACAACAGGTTCAGTGTGCTTTGCCCAGACTGACCTGAAGAGTGGGAAGCACCCCGTGGAAGTGGATCCAAATGGCAAGGAAAGCACAGCTGTTACAAATACACTAATCTTCACCAGTTTACACTGATGGGTGTTGCTTTATGTGTGAGGGGTAAAACAAACAGCCTTTCTTGGCCAAATTGCTGTATCTAGGGGGTATTTTAAGGCAAGGATTAGCAGAAATTAAATTAAGGGAGAATGAGAAGTGACTGATACGCATATATATATATATATATATATAAGACAAATATGGAAATAAGTACCACTTACATAGCACAGCAAAGACATACCTATGCTGTTCCAGTAATGTATGCAAGTCTCTTGCTTGCAAATCAAATTCCTTCAAACTTGTCACAGATCTAATCATAAAGGGGAGGAAACCCTGCAGGTCCCAACAGGCAGTCTCTGAGTCACCTACATGCACAACTGCACAAGTTTAAAATACTAATCTGAAACCTGATTTTCTTTCAGCAAGGGAAAATCTTTTTTCAAATTGGCCAGTAATTATAAAATAGCAATACATAAGTCTGCCAAACATCTGTGTACCATTTTAATAAAAGCAAACCTTTAACACTGATCTTTTAGAAGGTAAGGTTGTTGGAAAGTTATAAACCAACTCAATGAGGCATTTGAAATGAAAATGTCTTCAAGTTACAGCTAGAGCATCATGCAGATCTGTGCATTCCGTGCCATGGGGGGTCAAGGAAATAATACCAGTAGCAGAATTGTAAAGCATATTAGGAAGGCAGGTGCTGCAGTTCATTGTTATGCTAAAAAACTTGTAACAATCTTCCATAGTAACTGCAGCTGTCTTTCTTTTACCAGTGTATAATAATTATCCATCTGATTAGCAAATATAACCACCTGCAGTTAACTGGTTTACCAGTTTAACTACTTGCAAGAGTGAAATGCCTTTTAAAATTAGGCAACTTAATGCTAAAACTAAAATGCACTTTCAAAGTTTCATACTGAAAAAGTATTTCAAATGACTGTGGAATTATCTGCACTTTGGTACAAGTGCTCAGAAAATATTTTTTCTAAAAGGTGAAAAAGTGTTCTAAAACCAGTCTCAATAGATTTTAAAATACAGGTAGCTCAGACAGTATTCTATGGAGGAAAACTATAACAACCACATTTTTTTTACTAGATATATCCATCCCACTTCAGGCACCCAGGGCCCTCAGAGAACACATTTAAATATATACAGCCGTTACTTGTGGTCAAATTATCAGCCTCTCTCTCCTCTTGCCTCAATGATTGTCATTTTGCTTCTTGTATGAAAAAGTGGTTCCTCTTGAGCATTATTCAGGCTGAGCCTGGAAAATTCTACCTACCATTTTCCTAGGGCCATTTGACAGCTGAGTAAAATATTATTAATTTTTGTCATTAACATAAGTCATCATGGTAAAGGATGAGGAGGGCAGATTTTCTGTCTGAGCTCTCAAATTTTCACGGCAATTTTGATTGGGGCGATCTTGTTCTTCTACTTAATCTCACCAAACAACAAAAATTTAGCAATACAGGCAAATCAGGTCAGTGTCCTTCTATGAGATACACAAGTAAAACTTGCACTTTTGGATACAAACTTTCATTGAGGTATTTAATTTCTCTTTTTATGTATTTATTGGCTTCAAGGTAATTTGTAGATCAGAAAAATCTTTCTCTTTCCTTGTTCTACCTTAGTTTTCTGTGTGTGGCATCAGAAGAGACTCACATTTGAAATCTGGTTTTGTATCTACCTACCCCTGTAGCTTCCTTTTAAATCTGAACATGAGTTTTTTCCACTCCTTTCCTGCTTCCTCTCATCTAAGAGAAAGGAACATTTGGGTAAGTCTCATTTCCACACAAGAACCAGCATAACAGAATCACAAGTGTTTCTCCAATACGTCTCTCACTCATTGCTGATCCCACTGGTTGATTTCAACTAAACACAACAGAAAGGTAAACATCTGAAAACTGCTATGCTTTTGTAAATCCTCTGAAAAAACAGTACCAAGAGAAAGGTGTGTGGTCTCCTTCATTCCCCTCCCTGTTTGGTCTCTCCAGGGCCCTAAGTTTTCGAGCATCCCTTTGGAAATATCTAAAATCTGAATTTTGCAAAGATTTTGAGCACCGAGGTTCCCATTAACTTCATCTGCACTTACGTGTGCTGGAAACCTTTGAATATGTCATCAGCACATGCCATAGGTATTTAAAATCCAAGGCAGTGCCCATTGCTGTGCACATCAAGATGTCCTGGAAACTGAGAGCAGTCCCTGCAGGAACAGAGTAGGCTGAGCCACAGCTTTAAGCAAGGGTAAAGCAGAAAAGGGTAACTACAAACATAAGAGTTCAGCACCAGGCAAGTTCTAAGCTAAGGATCTTTCTTCCTCCAACCCAACCACCTCCATGGCTACGATGAGTGCAAGGCTGCTCTCTTTGTCAACTTTGACATTTTATATGCTTTCTATAACCCATTTCTTTTTAACAATTGAAAAATGCTTTGATACTTAAATGTCCAATAAATATAATAATGTGTGTGTTGATTTCAGCAATAGCAGATACATTTAAAGCTAGACTGTATCAGTGCCACTTTGCCATTCAGAATGTAATTATAAAAGTAAGGAGATTAAGAATTATGCCTTAAATATTAAGCTGTCCATGTACCATGGACAAATATATGTAATCATCTGATAAAGATTCATAGCAAAATATTATTAAAAAAATCTGCAATTTTTAGGGTTTAAATTCTGGGAATTTATATTCACATGTAAGCCCTACTGATTCGGCTTGCTCCAGTCAAATCCACAAGCTTACATAGTTGCAAAGTCAGGCTGGAAATCTGCTAAGAAACTGAAATTCTGCAAAGAGCTAAACTTTGAAGAGGGAATTAGGGAATTTTTTACTTACGAATTTTGGGTGTTTCTTTAAAGGAAAGCAAGGAGTAGCAAAGTATCACATAATCACAGAATATGCCAGGTTGGAAGGAAGCCACAAGGATCACTGAGTCCAACTCCTGGTCCTGCACAGGGCCATCCACAAGAGTCACATCATGTGTCTGAAAATATTGTCCAAATGCCTCTTGAACTCTGCCAGGTTTGGTGCTGTGACCACTTCCCTGGGGTTCCAGTGCCCAACCACCCTGCGGGTGAGAAACCTTTTCCTACATCCAACCCAAACTTCCCCTGATAAAACTTCAGGCCGCTCCCTCAGGTCCTGTCACTGGTCACTGCAGAGGGGAGTTCAGTGCCTGCCCCAGCTCTTGCTCTCATGAGGAAGTTGTAACTGCAGTGAGGCCTCCCATCAGTCTCCACCAGGCTGAACACACCAAGTGGCCTCAGTCAGTCCTCATATGGCTCCTCCTCAACGCCTTTCACCATCTTTGCTGCCCTCCTTTGGACAATCTCTAACAGCTAAATATCGTTCTAATACTGTGGTGCCCAAAACTGCACAAAACATTCCAGGTCATGCCGCCCCAGAGCAGAGCAGAGCAGGACAATCCCCTCCCTCGCCCGGCTGGCGATGCTGTGCCTGATGCCCCCCAGGACAAGGTTGTCCCTCCTGGCTGCCAGGGCACTGCTGACTCAACTGGCCATTGACCAGGAACCCCAGGTGCCTTCCCATGGCTTTGCTTTTCAGCAGCTCATTCCCCAGTCTGAACAGGTACCTGGGGTTGCCCCATCCCAGGTGCAGTGCATATTCTAAGTGTCCAATCTTCTTGGCAGCTCTTCCAACTTGTACTCCCTTTGAAACAATATAATTCTCTTTTCCTACTCTCTCTTCCTGAGCAAACACCTTCCTTGCCTTCCAAGAAGAGGCAGCCCGGGGAGCCCTGTGCCCCTCGAGCCCAGCTGCACACCAGGATGGCAAAGCACATGAGCACCACTTGGCACCATGAGAAACTCCAGCAGCCACTACAGCAAACACAAAGGTCTGTTAAAGAGATCTCCCAACTGTTCACCCCACTCACTACAACACACTTTCTAAAATTGTTTTTTAAACTTCCACAAAACCATAATTTGAAATGTTTCTCGTCTTTGCCCTCACTGAGAATAAGTTGATGTGTCAGTTGGAGGCTGGCATCAACCATTTTTGGATGATTGGTTTCAAATCCTCTAATCAGCTTACCGTCCAAATAATTGAGCTGTGTGTTGGGGAAGGCCCTCTGAGGCATGAGTGAAGACATTCTTCCTCCAGCCCTGGAGCAAAATTAAAGCTGTCATTTCCAGCCCCCCACGTTGCTTGCACCTTCCTGTGACAGCCAGCCACAAGCTGCTTCATTTGCCCAACACTATCTGGACCCCCAGCTCTCTGCCACATGTGTAACTAATAGATTTACAGGGCAGCACCTTTATTTTTCTGAGAAATACTGTTTTACTATACATGAAAATTTAAGGCTAGGATTTAGTGACATATTTTTCTTCTATTTTATCAAAAATTCTAATCCTCACTAAACTAGTCTTACCAGCCACTCTATGAAACAATAGGAGACACATGTGACCCTCAGAGAGGAAGTCCACCTCAGAAGTGATATAAATAGGAAGGAAAATATATACATTAGTATGGGATACAGTAATGGATGCAAAGTGAGATTTTCTACTTGCACAGGCAGAACATAATGGGCTTTTAAACAAGGATGGCATCCTGTGGGGTGATTTCATCCCATGCTGTCCATCCTTAAAGGGAACAAATTACAGCTTGCCAGTAGGGATGATACAGCTGCCAGATTCACTACTCCCTTTCTGGCCATCCCACCCGGTGCAAAGCCCACTCAAGAGGGTAAAACACCATTTTCCACCAGAAAATAGGCACTGACAAAGTTTGCCCATTCCTCGTGAGCTCACACCTCCCCTGTCTATAGCATTCTGAACACCTGCCCCTCCATCCCCTTTCACAGCCCTCCCTTATTTCCAACAGCTAAAGCACAAATGGATTGGGAGCTCTGTTTTCCTCTACTCTCACAAACTACCATGCCCTGGTTTTAATATCTTCCCTTTATTATCTTCCTTTTATTATCTTCCCTTATTTCCTAGTTCTCTGTAATTACATATTGGGACATCAAACAGGGAAGCAGGGACTGCTTTCGAAGGCTTTTATAATTAGCTTTTCTATTGTGTCCTCTAATACCTCCTCTGGCTTTAGACTTACTTTTTTCTGTTCACAACCTCCTGAACATATGGTGGTAAATATGCAGCATGCTGTGAGCTTCACCTGGAGTCTACTTACAATATATCTGCAATGTAAATAACAGACTTCGTGTCAGTCAATTAATCACACACCAGTGCTTGGCAGAGGGCAGGCAGATTGCAGGAAGAGAAATTGGAAAGTGGCGTCTTGATCAGTGGAGGACTTCAAGTATTAAATATTACTTAGCTGGCATCTTTCTGTGGCATCACTGCTTTTGCCTAAAAATATTCTGTTACAAATGCATTAGACTCAATTCAAGGCCAAATTCTCACTCATCAGGACCACTTTGGTAACATTTCACCCATTGGCACAGTAATCCCATTTCCACAGAATATGACCCAAATGCAAACTTCTTAGAGAAATTAAATGAAATTAAATTAAATTTAAAATGAACCTAGGATGATGCACAAAATTTAAATATTGCCATTCCAGTAAAAGTGGGGGAGGGTTGGTAGAAAAAATTCAGAAGTATTACTTTACGGATGTCTTTTATTCTTGTTTTTGCAACAACACATATGAGCAAGACAAAGTACTTTGTTTACCTGATTCACTTTATTTAACTCAAGGGATTCATGAGGATATCATCAATTATAGTCACAAACACATCATTTTACATTTTAAAAAAAGGAGTCTACTTCATTAGAGCGCTTCTAATTTGAAGATCTCAAAGGATTTTCTGTACTACATTAAAATCTCTGCATTCCCATCAATGCAAATGAAAATACAGAAATAAGTCACCTAATATTTAAACAAATTTGGGTGGAGCACAGAACAGAAGTTAAGATCTAATGGAAAGAATTTTCCTAGTGACAATAAAAATCTTATTGAAGGTAAAGAAAATGCCTGTTAATGGCTGAGATTCTCCTGCATCTCTTTGTACCTGGATCCAAACTCATCTCTGCTTGGGCTGGTGCCTTGGCCTCAGGCAAGGAAACAAGTGCCTTCAGCCACCTTCCACTCACCTCACACTGCTGCAGTTCAGCCTTACATGTCATCCAAGGGTTTGTGTGATTGCCCTCATCCTGTTTCTTCTGAGAATTTATTCCCACAGGGATCACTACGCTCTTTCTTTGCAGTTGCCCATTACAGAAAGTTCCTCTTTAAACAGGAGATGATAAAAAACTTCAGGGACCAAACTTTGGCTTAAAAGCCACTGACTTCTGATGGCCAACAGAAGAACTGGTTGTATGCCCAGGACAACAAATTCTCTTCTAGATATAACCAGGAACCTAAACCCCCATTGCTGCTCCTCAGGGCTTTGGTGCAAGTGTGGGAGCAGAGGCAGCCTGGTGTCCCTTACCATGCCCACCTCAGTGAAGAGAGGACCTCTCTCCCCATCACTGCCAACCTCTGCTCACCTGGGACAGGGCCACACATCCCCCAGCCCAACTTGACCACAAACCAAATGCCAGGACAGTCAGGCCCTGGTACCTGGGATCCACAGGAGACTTCCCTAAAGGAAGTGTGGGTGTCTAAAGGATGGCAGCTCTTGTAGATATGTAAAAGCTAGCAGAATTTGGGGGGGGGGGGGGGGGGGGGGTAATATTTTAGACAAT
>JAWWEV010000043.1:11748690-11760481 GCA_035583235.1 Hafferia zeledoni
TCAGCTGCTCCTTAAAGGAATTGTCCTCCAGATCCCTCACCAGCCTTGTTGCCCTTCTCCAGCCCCGCTCCAGCCCCAAATGAGGGACAGGCAAGGTTGTGTCCCCAGCCTGTCCTCATGAGCAGGAGGGGGCCAGGCAGCCCTTCCCCTTGGCACTATCCAGCTCATTGGGAAGTAGGGCAGAAAATTCAGAGCATCTCAGCCCAGGCCAGACCTGACATCCCGTTCCAGAGCAAGCGCTGCCAGTGCCGGGCAGGCGGACACGATGCCAGCAGCCAGAAGGGCTCAGGAGGGCTGGCACCACTCCACACGGTGCCCTGAGAAACCAGTGGGTGGAAAGGCCAGCAGCCAACACACCTAGCTGTCCATAACTCCCTGATTCACCCTCCAAAATAGAAGCACTGATTTTTGACCCTCACAGCATCGCCGGTGCCTGCGTGATACCTTCCACCCTGGCACAGCCACAGGCTCCCACAGAGCCAGCCCATGGCCAGCCCCCAGGGAAACAGGGCTGTGGGTACCATCAACTCCAGCTCTGCCTCCACACAGAGCAGCCCATTCGAACTGCAGCCTCCACTGGAGTCAATTAAGCAGCTTCTTTCTCTGGACAGGACTTGACCATGGAGCAATGGTTGAGTCGGAAACAAAGACAAGTCCCAAGGTAGAAGATCTTACAATATTTCTAAGTTAATTTATAATCCAAATGCTTTTACTCTTAAAAGATAAAGTAAGTAAGATGTTGTGATTAAGGTGCAGAATATCTAATTTGAGAGATGCATAAAAGGAAATCAAGTGCTATCTATCAGGAAGACAACGGTAAAAGGAACTAATCTTCCCCCATCCTCACTATAAATCTCTCACTGAGAACTACTACATTATAAAGAAAAAGAATTAAAAAAAAATAAAAAGGAGACATGTTAAACACTACCTAACAAGCTTCATGACATGAGCACAAAAGTCTTAAATTCGATGTCATAAATTCAATACCATCAAAAGATTCAGCTACTACATCCTTAGAGATGGTGCTGTGTAAGTCAAGCACAGTATTAAAAGACATTGAAATCTTTAATACGTGTTGAATATTTTAAATTCATAAATCTGATTCACAGAAATATCACAGGAGCACCATCAATCCTTCTTCCTGTTCTGACACATTTTTTTTGATAGATTTGCCACAGTTGCTGCAATTAAAAGATATCCCAAACATTTACAGAAAACAGATGAGACAGAAAACTGCCCTTGTGGACACTATCACATGCAATCATCATGCTTACTCCAAAAAACACTCCCAAATATGCCAAGATTCATACCTGCATATATTTAAATAACCACTTCGAAAGAGATTAGACTTAAGGCATCCCACCTATTCCCAGAGGCAACATGCAGTGATCATTCCTTAGAGGTATTTCCATGGGGAAAATAGCTTGTTCAGAAGTACTGAATGTTGTGATACTACCAT
Source organism: Hafferia zeledoni (assembly GCA_035583235.1). NCBI lineage: Eukaryota > Metazoa > Chordata > Aves > Passeriformes > Thamnophilidae > Hafferia > Hafferia zeledoni. The sequence continues at coordinate 11,750,150 of JAWWEV010000043.1, forward strand.
ATATAAAACCCTCTTTTAGTTTCACATTTAGGGCACATAAGCCTTTATTTTCTGTTTAAATGTAGTAATCTTCTTAACAGTATAATCAAGTCTTTAATATATAATATTATCGGTTTATATTTAGAAGGAATAACCATCATGTTAGTGGTGATGGACATATCTCTTTATTCATCTGACGAAAATACCCTGGATAAATCCTTTTCCCCAACTCATTTCTGCAGGGACAGCAAGCAGCTTTATTTTATTTAAAAGCAAATCATTCAGTTGCAAAATATTTACAGTTAATATGTAAAAATCCTGCTTTAAGTTTGAGAAAGGTTTCTTTCTTCTTCCATTTCTCACAGGGAAATATTCCAATTTGTAGCTTTTTAAGTAACACAACATTTTGCAGGCTACAAATTCAACAAAAGGCATTCCTACAGTGAACAAACCATGAAAACCTAAATTATTTTTGCATCCTTCCAGAGTTTTGTGTTCCTGGAAAGTAAAAATGAGCCTGACCCCTTGGGTACATTTAAGTAAGTTTATATTTAAACATACCCCAGGACTCTCTTTTTTTTGTTCTTTAAGAACTGGGACATCTCCTAATAATTCCTAATTCCTGCCCAATATACTATCAACTTTGTACCACATAAGAAGTGCCCCCACCAATAAAAACCTGAGCCAGATCTAAGCCACAGAAATGTGCTCTTTCTGGGAGATACTGAATGTGGATCTCCAGGACAGCAGACACCAGAGCTGCCTTTTGGCATATGGGAAGCATTGCATTAGGACTGCCACGACACACACAGTAAACATACTAAATAGCTGCTATACACCCAGAACCCTGGATCACATATTAAGGTAAGATCTCTGCCACCTCACTCACATGTATTTCCTTGTGGCACCTTTTCTGATTCTAAGCAGCATATTAAATGTTTAGCCACCCAACATGTAACTATACTTCCTACAGCAGTCTGATTGTCTGCAAAAGAAAAGCTCAAGAAATAGCAAAACAGCCAAGTATGTAACAAGGGATATCATGGAACCTGCTCTTAAGTGTATAACTAAAATAAATTTATTATTTTATGTCAGTTGTACCTAAGCACTTCCAAATTGATCAAAAACAATACGGGAAATGTGATGTGTTACTATAATTCGTTTATAATTTGCCTCAATGGTAAATACCTATATAATGTACCCACAAGTAAAACCCAAAATTAAAAAGGCTATCAAATTCTGGCCTAGCTAATTGCTAAGGCATCAGTCTCTCTTTATATCAGACCACAGTGCTCTTGATGTAAAAAAAAAAAAAAAACACAGAGAAGATTCTCCTCTAATTCAAACACATTACAACCACTCTGCATACTAAACATAATAAACACATGTTCAATTCAGCAGAAGAGATGAGAAGTGAACTGGCACACAGCTGGAACATCATCTAGACTGTTTGATCAGGGCATGTTTTTCCTACCTAAACATCTGCCCAGTGGTTTGGGGGGAATTCACTAGCTGGAAAGTGGTGAAGCAGTGACATTGTCTGAGCCATGAGCCCAGCATTCTGCAAACAGATAAAAGAGGAGAAAAACCCTAGTAAAGCTGACAATCTGACCACTCCCTCAGAGTGGTCACCTCTTCTGCCTCACCTTTCTGCACCTGGACACCACAGTCAGCCTTGCCCCACCACAGCACTGCCCCAAGAGCAACGGGAACTGCCATCCAGATGTTCCGCTCGAGGAGTAAATTAGGAAGAATTTCAAGAAGAGAGCAGGGTTAAAGCTTGTCCTGCTGCCCAAAGCTCTTGTCTCATCAGTGGTATTTACATGATGCATCAAGGACCTGAGGCCTTTGCTGGCCCTGATCCTCTTTTATGGTGATGACAGTCCTCCTCCTCCTCCCTGGAGTGCTAAAAGCTGGAACACTCCAAGGTGTCAGACAGAACACGTGAATTCTTTTTGTCAAAAATTTGACAATTCTGAAGATTTGAGGTATTATGTTTTCTAGCACCTGTATGAGTTCTGCACCTCATGAAAAATCTCCATGCTCTAGAGAAAATACATCCATTAGAACAAAAGGTTCCCTGTTTCTGACTGTTTGCAAGTAGAGAATACTTGGTAACTGCAACAAGAGAATACTTGGTAACTGCAACAAGTGCAGGCTTTGTAATTCCAGCCTGAAAGGCTCTCACTAGTCACTCACTAGTGTTTCTTAGCAGTTAGTGATGTGCAATCAGGAGAAATACTGTACTGCAATTAATTTTACAATGTGTTTTCTCAAATGGAAAATGTTGCAAATAGGAGGAGGATTTGCTCTCTACTCTAATACCACTAATTAGGAAAAAGGCACTTGGAGGGAGTGGGACATTTTGGGCAACATCCCAGAAGAAGAGTAGTCAGCATGTAATGCACCACTACTATTTCTCAGAGACAGTTTGGGGTTTATAAAAATGATTTGTACTAAGAAAACAGCCAGATGCCATTGCATTGGCACTCTGTTGGTGATGAGTGGCATAAAAGCTCCCTAACATCTGCTACCACTTGATGAAACAAAACTTACATCTTTTTGAGTGAAGAAGTCCACAGAGCAATCCAGGCTGCCTGAGGCTGGGGAGGGATCGGTGCTGCCCGATCCAGCCAAACCCACACCTTTTCATCTCTGCTGGTTGAGGCAAATTCTGCAAACATCACAGCTCTGCTGAAATCCTTCATACTCTGTAATTGCATTAACTACAGGCTGGAAGAAAAGTAAGGCAATAAAGAACACAGGGATCACTTCCCTGAACAAAATAAACCTGCATACCTCAAATCCAGTTTCTACGTCTGCTCTGAGCAGTTCATTTCTGTTTGAGGTGGACAGCCCTGGAAATATTATTCCACTTTATAAAGAGATAATTTGAGAGACACAAAGACTATTCGTCTAGTTCAATGAATGACAATTCTATAGATGCACTGCAACAGGTTTTCAAGTTCAGAAACAGAAATAACCTCTAACTGTAAGACATCCAAGAGGCAAGTGACAGATCTCCCCTAAGCCTTTTTTACTGAGAACTGCATTAGGGAAAAGATTTCCATTGAAAAAGAAAACGGAACAATGTAAAGGAAAATGTGGTCAACTTATACATTAGTAGCCACATAGCAACCACAGGTATCATTGTAGAAAACACGAATTTGTTACCTTGGAAATGTCTGGATTGCTACCAACTCTTCTTTGGTGCCTTAAAGAGAGAATTATTATTCTATAATTTATTTTGGGAACAAACACGAGGAGAGTGGTCTCAATTAGATCTGTTCAGTGGCCGGAAATTAAATGGTCAACTTGTCAGAAGTAGAACTGTTCAATTTTTGGTTCAGTGCTCAAAATGAAAAGAGAAAGAAAGAAAGAAAAAGAGATCAGCTTGGGTTAACATAAAAAGGAGAAGTACTGAGGGGTCTGGCACAAAAAATAAATTAAAATATCTGTTAGGTCAATATGAAAATCTTCAATGAACCCAGAAAAATTAGATAAAGAATTCTGTTCAACCAGAAAAGTCTCATTCCATTTTCTAATTATGCAGGTAACTTCTTTTATTTTTCTTTTTCACAGTCAGTTTCACAATTAAGATATGTTTCCAAAACAAAAAGCGTAACTATGTTTTGAAAATATCAGTAATGTATTTCAAATGTTTCACTTCTCTCCATTTTGCATTAAAACTTTTACCACATTCTACTCAAATAAATTATCAGCTTTTATCCTTCACGAAACAAGATTACAAATAAATTCACTATGAACATGGCAATTCGAGATAAATTAATTCATAGAATCATAGAATGGTTTGGTTTGGAAGGGATCTTATGTATCATTTAGTTCCAATGCCTCTGCCATGGACAGGGACACCTTCCACCAGACCAGGCTGCTCAAAGCCCCATCCAGCCTGGCCTTGAACACTCTCACGAATGGGGAGTCCACAGCTTCTCTGGACAACCTGTTCTAGTGCCTCACCACCCTCACAGTAAAGAATTTCTTCCTAATATATAATCTAAACCTGTCCTCTTTCAGTTTAAAGCCATTGCCCCTTGTCCTATCACTACATGCCCTTGTAAAAAGTTCCTCTCCAGCTCTTTTGTCACTCCTCTTCAGGTACCAGAAAGTTCCTATGAGGTCTTCCCAGACTTCTCTTTTCCAGGTGGAACAACCCCAATTCCCTCAGCTTGTCTTCACAGGGGAGATGCTCAGACCTTGATCATCTTCATGGCCCTTTGGACTTGCTCCAACAAGGCTGATGTCCTTCTCATACTGGGGGCTCCAGAGCTGAACACACTACTCCACTTGGGGTCTCACCAGAGTGGAGCAGAAAGGCAGAATCTCCTCCCTTGACTTGCTGCCTGTGCTGTTTTGGATGCAGCACAGAACACGTTTGGCTCTCTGGGCTGAGAGTGCACATTGCCAGGTCATGTCCAGCCTCTCATCTACCAGCACCCCCAAGTCCTTCTCCTCAGGGCTGCTCTCAATGTATTCTACACCCAGCCTGTATTCATGATTGGGTTTGCCTATACAACACTATCAACTTTGAAAACTATTTGACAGGGTATCAGGCATCAGCAAATCAAGTATAATAATCAGAAAGCATGAAAATATTTGCCAGAGGTTTGGGATCTTTGTACTAACCAGAATGAGGTTCTGAAGGCTACAGTCATTTTGGGCCAGAGTCAGAAGAATCACTGTACAAAAATGTTGAACGCTGGACTTTAGTCAGAGATCCTTTTTTTTCCAACATACATAGCCCTTCATAATACTGATTCCTTAATTTTGACACCTGGCATTTCCTCAAACTGCTGCACTGAAAGACTGGGCAACACTTTGTTAAACCAGGTCCTTTGCTATAGTCAGTTGTGCTGTTTTGTTTCTCTCTGCAGTTCTTGGTATCAATAATCTTTTTATCCAATGTCCAGATAAATGTGTCTAATTCTGGAAGGAAGGTTGTTTTTTTCTAGCAATGCATTTCCCCTGTGAGATAGGAACACTGGAAGGTTATTGTGGGTTGGAAACCACAGCTTGTTTAGCCAGAAAGATAAATATTATCTATATTTCTTGCTCTTTCCTATCTATTGTATTGTCCTGGAGAGCAGAGGGAAACATGGAAGGCAAATGGCAGAGACCTTGCCAAGCCTCATGACATGATGAATGACTTCTCACATCCCAGGGCGTGACATGGAGAGGCCACAGAGGGTCATGCTGCTGTTTCCAGATGTTAAAAAGGCTGGTCACCTACCAATTGCTTTCATTTCTACTGCAGGATGAGCTCCCCCATGTAGGACCTACCCAGCTCTTCCACAAAATACTCCTCTGCAAGAGCACTGGCCACATACCCAGGAAAGCTGATTTTCTGCATCCGTGATAAATCATTTATGAATATTCTACCAGACATGTTGAATGCTATGACCACAAAGTACCTCTCAGCTATAGAGACAAGAATATTCCCAGATTTCTTCAAGTCTTCTGGGCAGTGAGTGTTGTGTGCTCTCTCTTTTTCCCTTTCCTTCCCTCCTCTCCACTATGACACGCACATGAACAGACAATCAATTTTCACTGTCTCCCCATACATTCCCAAGAAGCATCCTACACATATTACTTGTGGAGAACCAATAGGCAAAACCATTCAAACCAGGCTGGGGCAGGAACTGCCTGCAGATGTGATGCAGCGGGATGAAGAGCAGAAAACAGCATTTGCTCTTGGATGCATGCCTGTGTATGAAAGGGAGCTTGCCTGATGGATTTCACTCTACAAACTGAGGGGGTTTTTTCTTTGCCAACTTCTGATCATCTAACTGCACTCTTGAAAATTACACTGGGGAGATGGAAAGAGGAAAATGGTGAGGTCCCTTATTCTGTGTGCTTTTCACCAGCTGGACAGCTCAGTGTACAGCCACATTGCAGCCAGGCTCTGGAAGGGGACACAGGATAGGGTGCTGGCATCCAGCCATCCATGGCAGCAAGGAATAATGAGGAGGACAGTAGGAGACACAGACACAGCTGGAGCTGGGGCTGGCAGGCAGACCCTTTTCTTATCTCAAATCTGTCAGGTCATACCTGTTTATTTACAAAACTATCCTTCAAGCAGCCATGGGGAGGAATAAATTACTCTGTCTAATGTGAGACCATCAAAATGCTGCTAAGCATGGTGCAAGAGCACTTGGCATTTCATATCAGGCTGGTTTGTAACTCAGTTCCCTTAGTATGGCCCCGTCTCTTGCAGGAAACAGGCAGTCACAAACATGCATATATGTGAGTAGAAGCCATTCAGGGAAGCACACACAGACTTTTGATGATTAATGTGCTCACCCTGCTGAAGAAAACCAAGGGCACTGCCAGTTCCCCCTCTCCTGTATCTTGCAAAACCAAAGAGGGAAACCAGTGACCACCCTGCATGGCTGCATGGCCCAAGGCTTCTGCTGCAGGAGAAACACAGCAGTTTACACAAGACTTCACAAGTATTTCCAATGTCCAGTGAGCCCCTACACCCAGAATCAGTCAAATACTCCACACTGTCCCTCCTCTGAGTAGGTAGAGAGATGGAGGGGAGCAGGGCACGGGGGTGAAGGCATGCGGGGCCACCATCCATCAGATGTGCTCTCCTGCTGGCACCCTGCCCCTCAGGAAGAAGGTGGGGACAGGCTGCCCCCCAGCACACCACCTTCCTCCTGGGGAGCAGGTCTGTGGGGAGCACTGGTCCCACTGCAGGGCTGGATACGTCCCATGGTGTTTGTGACCCTGGGACATGGGAAACTGGAGCAGAACTTGGGAATGCACTGAAGCACATGCACAGTTCAGAAAGAAACTTGCAGCACAAAAAATTTTAGGAAGGTCAATGTAGAAACCTGAAAGAAGATGCTGAGTATGGGAGATGGATTTGTTGCCTGCTGTCACTCAGGGCTCTTGCAGGTTGAACTTCAACAGACATAGTCTGGAAAAGTGCCATTGATTTCAGCCCCCAAGGATATGCTTGTGAAACTCTCACAACCAATAATAATATCAAAGCACTAGACAGCAGCAGGGAACAGCCACTTCTGTTTTGTTCCCAGGATGAAAAAACATGGCAAGAGACACCTTACAAAGACTGTGACAAACAGCCTCCACTTTGTGATAAAAGCCTTTGGGAGAGGTCTGAACTCCTTGCCTGCTCCCCAGAAACTTTCACAGGCCACTCATGTCCAGTCCCCCAGGACATCTCCTGCTTTCTAGACTGAAATGTTCACATAAAAGCCATTGCCTACAACAGGTCATGAGGAAACACTGTAAGGGATGTCCTGATTCCCTGGGAAGACCAAGACCCCACTGGGAGTAATGGAGAGGAGCCTTGTGGCTGGAGATCCCTATAGGCATACAAAACCCACATCCACCAAACAGCATCCCCAAACACAAAGCCATGCTGACGGCAGCAGGACAAGGGAAAACAGCCAACAGCTACACCACAGGGAGTCTGGAATGACGCAGGTGATGCTGAGGTTGGTGAGACGAAGAACAAGCCCACAGGTGCCTCTGCTTGAAGCTAAGCTGAACCAGCTGCCCGGAAACACCGTGATGCCACTGAGGCATCAGCTGCTCCAGATGGTTGCAGGAAACAATGGCAAGGAGCCTGTGGTTTTGTGCCTGTCCACTGGGTGCCATCTCCAGCCCCAGCCAGGACCTCTCCAGCTGCAGAAGGACAGAGTAATACCTGACCCTGGACTGTGGAATAAACAGCCACAAACCCTAATGTCCCCCCCACTAACCCCAGTTTGTACAAGTAGGAGGTACACCTCTTGGAAAAGGCCCTATTTAAAGGCAAATGCTTAGTGAGAAATAAATTTAAACAAAACAAAGTCTTCAAAAAAACCCACTTCCATGACCCTGCTCTTCTCTTTAGGAAGAGTCAAAAATGTGTTGCCTGTGGGAGGCATCTGAGCACTGAGGGAACCTGGAGAAGGTTCCATGGGCACGGATCAGGCAGATCTCTGTCTCCAGAATGCCACTGCCCATTGTCAGACCCCACCTGAGCTGAGTGTACTGTGTGACACACACTATGGTTTTCACTTTCCAGGACTGACCTGAGGGAAGGAGGGATGGAGGAAGGCCATCTGCCTAACACAAAGGCATTGTCTGACATACTGGGAAGGTCTTTCCCTTAGCAATCCGCTAGTGGGCCTTGACAGATGTTAAAAGTTGCACTATCAGAGTTTGTCCTATGTTTATCCCATAGGTAAGTCCCAACTGGGGGGCAAAAAAAGGTGGGAATTACACAAATATTCCAGACACACATTTGCACTCTGTCCACCTTTCATGCCCAATGAAAAGGCAGGAAATGTTAACACAAAGAGAGGAAGCATGTTAAAAGACTGAACTTTTCATCAGAGACTATTGAAATTCTCATAACAAGGGCCAATATGAAAGGTTGTTTATTCTCAGAGGTAAGACAGTGCCATTTCCTTCCCTCTCCATGCAGCAAACATTCATGACAAATCCAAACCACAGCTGTAGGGCATGAGACACACAAAGCAAATAACGGTTGCATCTGAATCCATCCCAGCTGCATCACCACGGCTATTATAGGATTGAAAATCATACTTCAACCAGTCAATGTGCAAATGCTGTAGTATTGTACCATCATAAAATGCTACGTATTTCTAAAGCAGTGGCCTCCAAATAGCCAGATCAAAGCAACAATACGGAAAATGACTAATGCTACCGGTCTGACAGTCTTACCCTGTTCTACTTAATGAACCAACATGGGGGGTTTGGTGGAATAATCAATATGGGAAACAATGGAGAAACATCCTACACACCACCATGCAACAGTAACACACAAATCACTTACTAGTCACCTTAGGTCTAGATGTAAAAGGTTTATCTCTAGTTTTATATATCAATCTATTTATATATAATTACAACTACTGATTAATTATAAGAAAAATATATTTGTTAAAAATTTCTCCCTAAAAGCCACTTGTGCAAACAGATTTAGCAATGAATTCCACAGATAAATTATCCATATTAGAAAATATCTTTAAACTCAGAAATCAGAAAATACATGCAATATTTCCCCCGAAACGGTAATTTTGCACCCTTTGACTTTTTATAGGTTTCTTTTCATCCTTGACTTCAGTGCTGGGTGACATGCTATAGGAAAATCCGTGCACACATTCCAGCTCCCACAGCAAGCTCCAGGCCTGGGCCGGTGCATTCATTGAGACAGAGATCATTTTTTCATGGACACAGCCCAGCCCAGCACAGTCTGCCCTATGCAGATCAACAATACCGTGTCTGTCCCACAGTCAGATGTCACCTGACAAATGTGGGTCACGCCAGCACGCCATGCTGGCTTGGATTTCTGTTATTTGGGGCAATCAAGTCTCCTTTGCAGGGGGGAGCAGCCCCCTGATGAGGGGAGAAAGGATTTAACTGGAGATTACATCTCTCCTGCAAATTTGCAAGAAAGGCTCATTTAGGCCTTTGTGGACCTTCTACCTCTTTTCATCAATCCCTTGTCTGATGACATCTCTGGCTGGGCCATCTGCTGACCACTTATGTGGCCCATGATTTAGAGTGATGACAGCTGAAACTACTGAAATTTTTCATCTTCCCCGGCGAAACTCAGTTTGTGAGAGGCTGCCAGCTGTGACTTTGCCTACCTTTTTGGTTTAAGGTTGGCACCCTTCATCAGTGTCTGGTCAAGGGATCTTAAAACCAAAATTTTTTAAAATTTGCAAAGACATACCACATGAACTCTGGGGCCAGGCAAGAGCTTCAGAATTACAAAAAATGCATTGGTCAACTTCAAGATCTAGAAACCCACACTCAGTAACATACTAAGTAAGACTGAGATCTGGGAAATTCAAACAGGCTGCAGTAGTCATAAATCAGCCTCCTTTTGCAAAGCTCACTTTATGTAAGAAAATCCTAAATACAGCAGAGCAGAGTCAGGGTGCACTCTGGGGGCTTCGGTGGACGAGGGCGTTTTTAGTAAATGCTGACCCAAGATGAAATTTTTATAAGCTATGAAACCCTTATGCAGCTGCAAGATATTGCTCGGGATCTCAGAGGAAAGGAAACATTTGAAGATCAAGGGTCCTCCCCACTCTTAATAACTCCCTCACCATTACTACCTATTGTCAGCCTTGCATTTTTAATATGTGTCCCTTAAGAGTTCTAAAATAATCCCTGGAGCTAACTGGAGTCCCATGAGCAAAATTTTTTCCACACTTCTTAATTAAAAAAAAAAAAAAAAGAAGGAAGTCTCCATTCTCCCAAAAACCAGAGGAGGGTGTAAGTGGGTGAGATAAAAGGTTTTGAGGGAATACCCTGCCAAAGAGGGAGGAAGCTGACCTGGCTCTTGGGCTG
>JAWWEV010000043.1:11760581-11781692 GCA_035583235.1 Hafferia zeledoni
GTGTAAGTGGGTGAGATAAAAGGTTTTGAGGGAATACCCTGCCAAAGAGGGAGGAAGCTGACCTGGCTCTTGGGCTGAGGCTGGAAAACATGGACCAAAATCTGCACTTCTACTAACACTGCAATGTTGCTAACATCACCTCCTGTGAATTATTTACTTCCACTGACTTACTAAAAGCTCCCCACACTTCAGCAGAACTGGTAGGGAAAGTATCCATAACTGAGATTCTGCCATTCAGTCATAATCCCATTTACACCTCAAGCAGCATCACTACTTACATTCCAGTTACTTTCTTTCTTCCCTTCCTTCACTTCAAACTCAAACATGTTTTTATTTTCTAATAATCAAAGAATTTACAACAAAAATACCCTCCAGAAAGGTAAGTAACCCTAATGAAAACAGGTATCTGTATATATTAAATATTGAAGTTAGTAACAAAGGTGGAATTGGACAGACTTTAAACAACTTTTTATCAGTGCTTAAAGAGTGCACAACTACCACTTAAAATAGTTGAAAACTGTTTTTTTTACAACCGATGACAGCAATGGTTCCAGACAATATACAGTATATCTAAGAATAGTAGCAGTCATTGATGGAAGCTGATAACATTTGGGGACTGAAGGTTAATCCGTTCTGGGAAAAAAAGAAGGAACAATAGAGAGTCAAACAGAAACTCAAGTCTCATTAAATAAAACTATTTTAAGGGTAGAATGATGAGTTTTAGCATCAATCATGGGAAAACAGTTCAAAGGTGTTCCTAAAAGGTCTAAATTTGAAACCTTGGGAAAAAGGAACTGTTTGTAGTGACAGCAAAAAAATCTTAAGAGATAAGACAAAATACAGTGTAAAGATAATCTGTATTTTTTAAACACTACAAATCTGAATGTTCATTTTGAGCTTTCTGTGATTAAGGTCAGAGACTCAATGTTCAGTCAAGTTTATCCTTATTTCTTTATGCAGTCCCAATGTACTTATTTGCCTGGAAATTACGGTGTGTGCTCTCAGCACATTGACATGGATAATCAAAATTGAAAAAAAAAAATGAAGTTGTATAAAAATTTTCAATTTATAGTGTTGTTGGGGTTTTTTTCAAGAAATTATATTTGGCTCTGTATACCACAAGGAAAGCCCAGAAGAAAACCAAAACAGGATCACTGCTGTTTTCTACCAGCAAAGCTATGAGTAAGCCAAGTGAGTCCTGATGCAACCCTCTGAACATGCAACCACCACTTGGGAGGAAAAAACTGAGCAGGTGCCCACATTAAACCGGTGCTCACTTTGTCAGTTTGCATTTGAGCAGGAGCATAAGTGCTTTGCCAGCTCTAAGACTTAGTTCCATTTGAAATAAGCTAATTGAAGGAACAAAAATCTGCCAAAGGTAATAAAATTGTTTACTGATTTCTCAAGTCAATCTTCTACATAAAAGAGCATATTTATATGCAGCGTAGGTCTGGTCCTATTCAATCAGTGATTAAATATTTACTGATTGCAGGAATAGGGCCAAATCTGGAGTATTTTTAAGGATTAGGGGAGAAGTGCTAACTCCCAAAGTATCTAATTTAACTATGCAAAGTAGAGAATATTATTGCCTTTTTTTACTTATGAAATTCAAAGGCACAGGGAAATAAAGTGCCGGACTCAGGGTGTCAGAGAAGCCACTTGCAGAAGCTCCTATGCTTGCCTGGTTCCAGGCAAGTGTCTTCTGCAACACATGCCGTACCTCTGCCATCCCATCATGCTGGGCAGCACAAGGGACAGTTGGGCAAAGGTCCAAGAGGCCCTGTCACAGCTCCACTGGCTGCACAGTGGTTTGACACTCCCCTGAGAGGCCAAGGAAATGTCTGAACAAATTAGCAGAAAGTCATTAGCAGATTTTTTTTAATCAGAATTTTTTCTTTTCCAGCCCTTGGTGTATGGTTTCATCCAATTCACTCCTCTTTGAACCTGATGCTCTTGCATGCTGCTGTCACCTGTCCCCATTGAATAAAGGGGCAATAAGTGTAAAAGTGGGCCTCACTGGAACTTGCAAAGATTTGGACCAGTGTAATTTACTGTGCTCTCCGAGCATGTGAATTTGCATTGCACAAATGTAAATCTCCCTTTGTCCTGTGCTTCCATGTAGCATCTCAAAACTCCTGCTCTTTGTCCCCACCTTTAAAGTTTGATTTTTAAATGGAAAATAGTCAACCAATGCAGACTGGCATTTTTCAGTATCATTAAACTGCACTATATAAAATTCCATGTTGCTTCAAATTATTTCTTCAGATTGCATACTCTGGGGTTTTTTTCCTTGTCCTATATTTAACATTGATAATTGTTATATTTAAAAATATTCAAATGAGATATTTCAAAATATGTAACTGATTAAGTGTGCTTAGCTCAAGGATATGTCTGTTGCACTGTGCATAGCAAATAGGCAGTGCTTCTTGCCTTGCTTTGGCAAGGGTAGATGTTTAATCCATGCACAAATTTGAAAGGAAATTTGTTTGGTATCAGTTAGGAGGCTGGCTCACACCGAGGTGCACCTACACCTTCCACTGTGTAAACAAATTAGTTTCCAAGTTCATCTTGTGGTCTTCTGTTTGCATGCTCTGAACGCGCGCACTTTCTTTACACTTTCTCAACACTGCGACTTTAAAAGACACCTGAAAGGCTTGGGTTGCCCCCCCCGCGCAGATGTTGGGCTGTGGCAGCGATGGTGCCGGGGGCAGCAGTGCCTGCTTCAGACGGAAAGGCGCAATCGCCGGTGCCAGTTTCGGAGGGGCAGCGGGGTTAAGGGAGTCCCCGGGGAGATGCCGCAGCAGCAGCGCACGGAGCGCGCTGGGCGAGGCGCGCAGGGCCGGGCAGCGGCTCCGCAAAATCTCAGAGCGGACAGGGGGAAATACCGCCAGGCACACAGGTAGATTCAAAGACGCCGCGTGTTGCTCTGTCAGATGCAAAAACAGAGAAGGAAAACCCACCCCTGGCCACCTGAAAGGTCTAACGCGCAGCTGAGGCGCTGCTCCGCAAGCTCGTACTTCAAGATACAAAAAACCCTTTTAAAAGGGCGAGAGGCAGAAGAGCATCCCCGGTGAAACAACCTGTATCCCTGATCCTCACCCTGCAGGACAGCCGGACAGTTCTGCCCGCCGTCCTGCCCGCAGCGCTCCCGCCACAAGCCCCTTTCCCTAGATCAGCAACGGGGCTTAAACACCGGCTGCAGGCTGGAAACCACGGCAGCGGCAAGGACAGGGGATGATGCGGTTATTTACGTGGCTAAACCATAATTTCAAAAATCCAGTATTTAAAACAGTGCAAGATGGAAATCCCAGCTTTTTTTTTTTTTTTTTCCCTCTGCGCTTTATGGTTCAGTAGGTTGACTGCAATTTACCTGATCTGTGTACTATGGGCTGGAAGATCTCAGGCTCTAAGGAAAAAAAATTGTCCGGTGAAGTCGTATCATTTACATATGCAGGTTGTTAAGGACAATATTTTAAATCAAAAGTTTCCTCTGGATTTGGTAAAACTGTATTGTTAAAGCTCATACACAGGCAAAAACTTCAGGACCCCTGAGATTGTGGGAAAATAAGTATTTGATGTTTTGGGGGTTTATGTCTTTACAGTAAACATTTCGATCACAATTTTCACATAACTCAATTATTCAATTATTTACCTGAAACTTAAATTGCGAGTTGGAATATATCAAAGTGAAAAGTTTAACTCCATCTTTAGCCAAGGACCCACACACAGTATCTGTTTCTGAACAAAGTGCTTTACATAAACATTTATTGACATTTGCTCTGACTTTCAACTGCTTATTGCAGAATTAGCTGTTATTATTCTGTAGCATTGCAAACCTCAAGCAGACACAAAGAGAGAAGGATTAGACCTTTAAACGGTCTCTCACCGTTATGAATTTTAAAGTGTTTCATACGTGGAAGTTTTCTATGCAGACCAATGGTGATGAGGCTGTTGAACAGCACTGTTGATGTTTCCAGGGGCACTCTGCAGCCGACAGCAGGTTCCCACAGCAGTGGACCTGCCTGCGAGGCTGTACTCAGCCCCGGGCTGTGCCACTCACCCAGTACAGCCCCAGACACCCTACTTTGTGAACAACTTTGCCTACTCTTGTTCATTCTCCTCCGCCTGGGCACATAGAAAAAGCAGGTTTATTTGTTAATTCTGGGCACGACCTTCCAAAGCCACCTGCGACCCCCAGCCCTAGTCCGTGGCACCTTGAAGGGGAGCAACAGGCTGGTTGGCTGCCTCGGCTGCGCCGGGCCGGTTCCCGCAGCGATACATCGCGGTGACCCGATGGCACCGCCCGCGCAGCCCCGCGCAGCCCCGAGGAGAGGGTGATGCGCTCAGTGCAAGCCGGCTCCGAAAGCAGCTGAAGGGGGAAAGGCACAGACTGCCGGCAACTTGGGAGGCTCTGGATCTCGCCCGGGGCGGGTTGAGGAGAGGGGACTCGCAATTTCCTCTGGCTCCGGGTTGCGCCTGGCTAGAGCCGAGCTGGGGCGAGGCAGCGCTGGGATGGGGGCGCGGGCGGAGGTCCCTGCGCCCAGAATTGGTGAAGACGGTCCCGGCACGGTCGGGGTGCCCCGCCGAGCCTGTCGCCGAGGCTGACCTGGGGCACGGCACACGACCGTCCGGCGCGCCCGCTTTCCCACCACCACTCTCCTTCCCGCGGGACACCCCAGGGCCGCCCGGGGGACGAGCACGGCGGGCGCCACCACCTACCGTGGTACTCCTGGCCGGGCACGTAGGCGGAGGGGTTGCCTGCGATGTGGAGGGCGATGAGCACCTCGCCCTGCTCGCCATCTCCCTCCAACTCGCCGTGGTGGGTGCAGAGGAAGAAGAAGGGCGAGAAGCGGGCACGGGGGGCAGCCGCCCGGCCCGCCGCCAGCAGGGCACCCAGGGCGGCCAGCAGGCAGGGCCAGCCCCCGGGGACGCCCCGCCGCCGCTCCATGCTGCTGTCGCCGGCGCCGCTGGGGCATCCAGGGCACGGCGAGGTCTGCGCTCCGCTCCGCGCCGCGCCGCGTGGGACGGGACGGGGCGGGACGGGACGGGACGGGGCGGGCGCTGCCCCCCGCCGCGGCCCGCGGGAATTCGTGGGGAGGCGGGCGCGGGGCGCGGAGCGTAGCGCGGAGCCGGCAGGGGCGGCCCCTCCGCGCCCGACGAAGGCTACGGTGTCCCCGCCTGCCGCTGCCGGGGTGCGGGGCACGGAGCTGGGAGTGCGAGGGCTGGGAATAATTTATTTCCCCCGGTGTCGAGGTGGGAGGGAGGGGAAGGTCCCTCCCCTCCTCCTCCTCCGCCTCCTCCTCCGCCGCCGCCCGTTCCTCCTGCTCCTCGCTCTGCGCGCCGGTGTGCGGTGCTGCCGCTGCGGACACGGGGACTGCGAGCTGGGCTCTGCTGCCTGCCCTTTGTCTGCTGCCGGGTCCCTGCCCCTGCCCTGCCCTGTCCCTGCCCCTGCTTCTGCGTCCAATCCTCAGTTTCTGGTCCCGTTTCTGCTCCTGGGTCCCAGCATCTGCCACTGCGCTTGCCTCCGTCCCTGTACCTGCCCTTTGCCCCTCCTCTTGTCGCTGTCCCCACTCCACACCCTGACACCTGAGTCCCTGCCCCTGCTTTCTCCTTGTTCCCATATCCCTGTCTCTCAGTCCCAATTTATGTATCTCTGCTTCTATCCTTTTGTCCCATGCTTCTGTCCCTCTGGTCCATCCCTACTCCTTTTGCCCTGCCCATGTCCTTGTCCCTCAGCTTCTATCCCTCTGTCTATGCTTTTGTCCAATATTTCTGTCTCTGTTCCATCCCCTGTCCTTTTTCCTGTCCATGTGCTTCTCCCTCTGTCCCAGCCCCTGTGCACCTGCCTCATTCTCTGTCCTTTTGCCCCTAGTCCGCTGCCCTGGTCCCCATGCCTTTGCCTCAGCCCCAGCTCCTGCCCTCTGCCCCTGCTGCTGCCCCTACTGTCCCTGTTCCAAGCACAGCCCTCTGTTGTAGCCACTGCTGGGGAAAAGTGAGATTTTTACTTAAACCTCCACTGCCATTTTCAACATGATGCACATGCACTCACATCCCCAGAGGTAGATCTGACAGCTCTGAGGGGCAGAGTGTGAGTCCCTGGGGAGTGCAGGTCCCTGGGAGAGGGCTTCAGTGCCCTGAGAATGTGTGCCCAGGCCCTTCACCCCAGGAAGAGGGACAAACCCGGTGGGGACCACAAGGGGAATGAGTAGCTGAACACAAAACACTGGCAAGTCGAATAATTCATAAAAACATACATTTTTAACAAAGCAGGGCTGACAGAGAGATAGAGATGGGAGCAGATCTACCATGGTTTAATGCCTCCACCATGCTGCTACTGGACCCTGCCCAATATCCAGAGACAGCCAGGGTGAACATTAGTGACATGATGTAATCGGAAAGGAAAGCCTACCTGCCAGCATTTTTGAAGTGCAAAACTGGCACAGTCCAGGGGCTCCCTCCTGGATTGGTTTCAGTGCCAGAGGGAAAGGCTCCCTTCATGGAGGTGCAAGCCACATGGATGGCACCATGCAGCTGCCCTATGTCCGTGCAGGCTGCTTCTCTGGCCCACCTCCCACCCAGCTGATGGAGATCCCATGCGCAGTGGCCCAGGGGACATCCTCACCATCTGCCCAACCTGCCTTCCCTGCTGGCTCTGCATTGAGTCTGAGTTCACTGCCCCCAGCAAAACTTGCTGTGGTTTCCTGTCTTACTGGGTTGTACCTCACTAGGGATGGAGTGAGGCGATGTCTCTCCTAAGCTTGGATGGAGAAATGCATTGCATTTGCTAGAAGACAAGATGGACTGGTGATGCACTGTGTATGGGACAGGATACCTCCCACCACTGGCTGGTGGATGTCCCTTGTCGCTACTGTGGAAACTGGGCTTTGCAGCAGCTGGTGAGGTTGGTCTGGCTCCAAGACTTCCTTTTTAGGTGGTTTATTTGTTTTTCAACTTTAGGTATTTGTTTGGTTTGGTGGTGTTTTTTTAACATCTGTGCCTCCTCCATATATTTTAATGCTTGTAAAAGTAACAGACTAATAATATAATTTCCTTATGCCAAAATATCATGTAGGCAAAAGCTGTGCAGGCTCACTGGTGAAACCACTGCCAATGGGATATAGTGTCCCTTGTGCACTCCTGCTTCCCTCCACCAAGAGCTTGCCAGTGGGGCCAGGACATGCCAAAGGGGCTTTGTCTGGGCAAATACATCCTGGCTTGTGCCTGCTCTGCCCAGCAGTCATGGAAAGTTGGCCAGTCATTTTACAGGGTGGAGGAGGCTTATAGGCATAGCCAACTCGCTTATAAAAAACAAAGTGGCAGGGAAAGGGGTTGATGGGGGTCCCAGTGTTGTGGGAGAAGTGGATGCTGTCTGCCTTTGCTGGGATGCTGCTCTACCAGTTGCCAGCAATGCTTTTTCTATTTTTTTCCCCCCTGAGAGATAATTCCTTAAATAATCTTGGGACCTTGGGGTTAGCTAATCTACAAGCAGATTCCAAAGTAGTGCTCCCTGTATTCACTGGGATTTGGATAGGGCCCATGTTGATGAATTTTACCCAATTTTCTTTGTTTCCAGCTGCTTAGTATCCAGACCATCCAGGATTGCTAATGCAGCCAGCCCACCTCTTTCTTCTAGGAGACATGTTTGTTACTTACCAACTAAGGCAGTGTCAGTAATAGAAGGTGAAAAAATAATGACTCCACTTGGAACCGTTGTGCCTCTCCTGAGCCACCTCCATCCTCCATTTCTTTGTTATGCCTCCCTCTCTTCTTTATCCTTTGCTTCTTACACTTTCACAAGTCTTCTAACCTCTTCTTCATAGGGCAAGATAGGGCAAGGACACAGGATTCAAACAGGCCATTTGGGACCTTAAACTCAATTTCCTTCACCCTTCAGAAATGGTGTAATGGACGTTCACTCCAGACAAAACACCTACCTTCTCAGACACTACCCATCTAGCTCAAAAAGTGCTTCCTGAGGCTCTCCTGCACAATTCAGGCTCATCTTTGCATAGAATGTATGGCAAGGCTTCACGAATGAAGATTTGGAAAGGTCTCTCCCCACGTGGGTGTGTCCTTTGAGCCTGCACAGTGGATTTTTTAGGTGAGGCACAGCGTGTGCAGAACTGGCTCCACCCTTTAACTCCTCAGGTTCATCTGCCATGGACAAGCGAGCTTGGACAGTGACAGTGAAGTCCTCAGGACTAGAACCTACACCCCCTGGTATTCCAAGAAGGTCTCCTATACAAGTACTAACCGGGGCTGACCCTACTGAGCTTCTGGGATCTGACAGGATCGGGTGCCAGGGTGGCATTTAACTGCCATTTTTTGCATAGAAGAGCCATGCTAATGGTGCCCATTAGCAAACGAGGAGGACCCACAAACTGCATGACTTTGCATGTCCCTACAATAGCAGGGAGACCTTTGCTGAAACATTTGCTGGGAGCCAAGGCCTGTGTATCAGAGAGAAGTAAGAAAAAAAGAAGCTTCCAGATCCTGCCAGTCTTTGCCTAAAGGAAAATTTCTTCCTGGTCCCAGATCCAGCACATCTCACCAATACAAGCATCATTTACCCATAACTCACCCCAAACTTTACCTGGTGTGAGAGATTTTGTTATGACCTGGAGCACCAGCACAGCCCCTGCCCATGAGCAGCCTCCAGCATGGCTGTCCACAGAGGGAGCCTCCCACCAGACGGTCCCCACTGTTTCACAGCAGGCCAGGCACGTCCCGGTGGGTTTTTGCATTGGCTTGGCTTCTTTTTGCATTGGCTTGGCTTCTTTTTGCATTGGCTTCTTATCCCCCACTGCTCTGGGTAAATATGGTACCTGGTTTTTCAAGATGAGGGAGTTATGAAGTATCTTTGGTCATAATTTCTCATTCATCCTTCTCCCACTGAAAACAAAGCTAAGATATTATTATATAATAACATTAAATCAACTATATAAGAAAAGTGACTAACAGAAACCTGCCTGGAACAAAACTAAAAGCTTGTAAAAATCATAATAATCTCTATTTTCTGATCCAAGATCTTAATGTAAATTACAACTATTCCCTGTCAAAGGCAGGAAGTACCTAATGCTGCAGGATGGGGGTTACCATGGGCAGTATGTTTTTTACCACAGAAAACAACAAGGTGTAAATTGAGATGAGAAATGAGTAAAGACTGTTGTCTGCAATGGAGAATGCAATAGGTGGAATGTAAATAATTACTTAGGAGGTACAGGCCTCTTTCAAGCATGGGTGGGAAATCACAGCACAGATGGATGTGGCTGCAGCCCATATTAATTTAAGGAAGTGATTATTCAGGCAGTAGAGCTGCTCACTTCATTTAGGGAGAGAGCTTACACCCCAAAAACAGAATTGAAAAGCACATTAGCAGGCAAATAGCTCCTTTATTAATATGGCCACAGCAGATAATTTTGAAAGGACCAGGGCAGGCTAGGGAACTATTAAGTAACATCAAGTTATAAGGAGCTTTGTCCAAGCTCCTTGGGTCTGGGTAAAGGCTTTCATGAAAGAATGTAGGAAAACACTCTTATCACTGTCACCATGTGGAGAGTTCTGATGCACATCTTGTCCCCAGCTTTCAACAGCTTTCTATGACAATTAAGGAAACTGCCTTGACTTTCTACATAATCAGCTGCAAATAAGCAAGAGCCATGGGGCATCAAATGGCAAGTATCATTTATTCATTGAGGTATACCATGTAACACCTGAAAGCAGGACAGCAAGCTTTGGACTTTCTCACGCTTATAAAGCTATAAAGTGGAATTTCCAAAGTCATATCTTATCACCAAGTCTTTATTTTCTATTCATTCATGCAAGCAAGCAGTGTTTTCTTTGTAAGTCTTTCTTCTTGACCACTACATGTACACAAACCAGACCTGCTCTTTTCCCTTCTTGGAAGATTTTCCCAGAGAAAGGCATACTGATGTCTAGAGGAGAGTGATGTGATGGACATGCAGAAGAAATGATCTTTGCAGCTGATATGAGAGCTGAACGACCATGATCACCCTTGAAGAAGCACTGCTGTGCTACCAGTGGCAGTGGGACCCCTGGGCCCAGCAGGCACTGTAGCTCACACACGTTCCTGTCAGCCTGAGACATAAGGGATAAGTTTTCCTATGCCACAGATAGTTTTCTGGAGTTGTGGAATGTAAGGTTTTCAGCAAACACTTGCACTGAAATACTTGCAAATACAGCACAGAACCAGACTGAGATACTCAGGGCCACTATGCCATCCCATCCCATCTCATCCAATCACATCCCACCCCTTCACTTCTTGTCCCAGATGTAGATGAGTAAAAAATACAAATTGTTAGAGGGGATCTCTTCTGCCCACCACAACAGGTGGGCCATCAACCAATAGATACACTTCTACTGCAGACTTGAAAGCCCTCCCTCAGCTATCCCAAGGTGTATGGGGTCACTTCATAATCCTAGCCAGGGAAATAAATGTGGAAGGATAGGTGTGACCATACCGAAGTGAGATGAATCCCATGTTTCTTGGGTCTATCAGTGAAGTACGAGCTTCAGCATCAGTAAAGTTTGGCTTCAGCAAAGCTGAAACATCTGACCTGTAAATGCTGGACAGGAAAGTCAAAGTAATTAATAGCTAATTGATATTACTTTTTCTTCCAAAACAAAGTCTTCTGTTCATGAAGCCTCTCCTATTTATGCAGGGACTTACCAGAGGGGCCTGGCACTCTGGAGTTGCCTTGGCCATGCCAAATAACCCTTTGGGATGAATCCCTTTTTTGTGCACAGGACGTGTCATAGTGAGATAATAAAGCTGTCTTGCCTTGCCAGTTACATGAACTTTGCTCTTAAGCAGAGCCCAAGTCATTTCTCAACAAAGGCCTAAATGTGAAATTATAGACAACTTCCATGCCTATGTTATTACGAGATTTTAATTTTTTTCTGGAGTAGGAACAATAGCAGCTGTTTGGCTGCTCCATTTTCCAGTGGGCTGGTATAATATGCTTCATCTGTAAACTGACAGCTCATGATTTCATCTGAAAATGGACTATTTAACTGTACACATTTTTCTCTACTGCATTGGATTCAAATGGGTTTAAACTTGTATTTCTTTATTGCTTATTAACTTTAATGAGGTATGCATATAAAAAGAGAATATTTAAAGGCTCTTCTTTTTCAGAAAGGCATTTCTTTACAAACACTGCTACTGCTATCAAATAGGTGAGCCTAAATCCTTAAATTTGCTATTGATCTTGTGGCCACTAAAAAGACTATAGGCTTTAAAAAACCCTCCAAACCAGGGAACAAGTATTGAAAATTCTCTATTGTCTGGCCTAATAATAGAATTTAAGAGTGAATACTTTCAAAGGGTAGAAAGTTTCTATGCTTCAGTATCTTATGTGTTTTATTTTTATAGGTTTGCTTTAAAGATGTAAATCTAGAGATGTAACCCTATGCTCATGCTTAGAAAAGTAGGTAGGGGGAGGGACTTTGAGCTTAAAATTAGTTTGATTATCTATTATGAATAAAAAAACGGCTGAATACCCAACAGTCACTATGGTTCTTGCTTTTACATGTTCTTAATTTGGATGAATTTTCCTTTAATGTGCTCTTTTGGAAACAATACAGGCATAAGAATATACTTTTTTCTGTTTCTGCTCCATGGTGCTGCTGTGCCCTATTAGCACCATGTGATGAGCATACCTAAGTGTATTTAAGGGAATTCCTCTCTGGCTATTTACAATTCCAATGTCCAATCCTGTTTTGCAAATCTGATTTTCAACATTCTTTAAATAAACACATCTTATATAAAGAAGTATCTCCCCCAAGTATTCAAGTCCATGACTACTCTGTCCTACTATCCATTTGCTGCTCTGGCTTTCTAGGAAGAAATGATGGGTATTTACCCATGTCACATCTGCATACTGAAGTTTCCAAGGCTTTCATTAACTTGCAAATATTTATCGTGGGTAGTCTTTATCTGAAGAATTTTTTAAATGTCAGTGGCCACAAAAGAAACTCTTAATCCATTTTACTGCCTAATTTATCTCTCTCCTTCACTATTCTAACTTGAGTAACCCCAAAGACCCAAGATACACAAGGCTAACAGGCCAGGACAGTTTTAACAGTTTACTTTGTGAAGAAAAGTGGGATGTAAATCCTGAGAAAGTCTATAAAAGATATTCCTTCTGCTTTATTAAATGATCACTAAACTTTCAGAGCTCCAGAAAATATATTCCTTCTCTTTCGTTTAACAATCACTAAATTTGTAGAGAGCTGGAAATACATTTTACTGCAGGTTTAGGGGGCTTTCCCTTATCATATCTGTATTTAAAATGGATCTAAAATACACAATTTGTGTGAGTGCATGTCAACGGACCTGAACGTGGCGATCCAAGATTCAACACTTTTATCTCGGGCACCCAACTGCAGACCGCGGGGCCGGGAGCGCTTTGCGGGCTGTGTTTTGTTTGCCTCCTGTCTGTCTCTGGCTGCGGCTGCGAACACAACCCGAGCAAAAGCCGAATGCTGGTGGCATCAAAGCTGTTTAAAATACCCACAAATTTATGCAAACCCTGAGGACAAGCGGGAGCCCCACTGGCGGGAGGATGGTGTGCCTGGGCAGAGAGCAGGCTGCACGTCCATCCCGCCGCCCCTGCGCTCCCTGACCCGCAGCCCGGTGCGGGACACACACGGGGGTGTCAAAGCTCGTAACTTATGTGAGTCCTGGTCACAGGGGCCACCGAATTCTCAGGTTTGTTTTTCACCCCATCGACATAGGGGTTAATGTGCTGCCCACCCTCATTGATTGAGTCACTGCATTTATACACTAAGCTAAATGTCTTTTTTTTAAAACTTTTTAATTTTTTTTCTTTCTGTGGTTAAAGAGCATCTTTTGAAGTGGATGTGAGAGCCTGGCTCTGACTTTTGACATGAACAGGCTCCCCATGGCGGCCCAGCAGCAGGGGCTGGCTGAGCACCAAGGCAGAGGCACAACAGGGGATGAGGGTGAGGGCATTCTGCACTGCCCTGTGGGATGGTTAGGGAGTGCAAAGGGACTCCGTGTGTGTGTATGTGTGTGCTCTCCTGGGCCCTGGAGGTCTGCAAGTGCAGGCACACGTGCAGGGCACCTGGGCATCACCAGCAACAAGCCTGATAAATGGAGATCCGTTCTGGGCAAAAATTCACCTCTGTCCCAGCTTCAGGAACCCTTAAACCTGGACACATGTGGGTCCAAGCCAGAAGACAACATGGGTGTAATGATATGAATGATGTGAAATGGATGACTGTGATGAAAAAACGAAAATAGAAAACAAAGGATGGAAAACTCTTTTCTCCTTCCCAGCACTCTTCATTTATTGAAAATATCTCATCAAAGCCCTGATCCCCAGAACTGCACAGTCATACTACTTTTATTTACTTTTATCTGCTTGTTAATTGTAAAATTAGTTGTTTTTCAGACCAAGCACTATCAAAGGAATACATGAGGACAATAGAATACAGGGCCAGCATACAGTGGCCATGTGAATGCAGTAAGAAAGTTAGAAATGGAATCTCCATTTCACTTTTGAGCCACAAGATGACTTTTTCAACCAAAGTATGACTGGTTGGAAAATCAGACTCGTAGGTTAATTTAAGAGAATCTTAATTCTTATTAGCAGCAAAGCAAAGTATTAAGATAAGCCAGAACCTTATAGAATAAGCAGATATTTTTCATTATTCCAAATCCTCCACCAGAAGTCTAAAATTCATCACTTATGAGTCAAATATTCCTCCCAACTCCCTTTAAGGAGGTCACTGAGAAGCTGCTTTGAGTGATTGTCTATGAAAATACCTTGTGTAAGATGAAGTATAAATGAGACCACAGCTCTTTTATCCTGAAGAGGAACCATGGTTATACTGCTAAGGAGTGATCCAGCCATTGTGAGAAAACTACCAGTCTCCCATCTCTGCCCTGAGCTTCTCTTGGGGAAATCTGTTCCTCCATGTCCCAGTGTCATCAGTTTTAACATGAGGCCACATCAATGGGCCCAGGACAGGGAGCAGGTTCAGGGTGTGCCTGTACTAGGTTAGATAGTGATTGCAGTGCTACCAAGCTCCCTTTATACCAATGATATGAAGTGGTCTGAGTAAAACAAGGGGTCAGCTTTGACAACTTTTAAGTGCAAAGTTGCTCCTGACATCATTCCAACACCTGTTGAGGTGGTTCAAAGGGCTCCACTATGGATGTTGAGCTGACTTCATTTTATGAGTTCTTAAAGATTTCCAGTGGCAGAAACTCTATGTTCTCTCTTCAAGATGTGAGGGTGCTTTTTTAACTATTTGATCTTTATAAAAATTTTCATTTTTAATAAAATTGTCTTTCAGTTCCCCGTGTTGGACTTTGCTCCAGCAGTGCCAGATATTGAGAGCTGAGTCACAGCAGAGGTACCTGTGAAGGTACATCAGCTGTGAAGAGGTCTCATCCACCTCTTCAATAAGTTGAGCAGATCAACCTCTCTAATTCTTAGTGAGCTCCCTTCTCAGTCTTGCACACACTGGTAACCCCTCAAGAAGCACTCATCAGGGAGCAGCATCCCAGCAGATGTGGGTCCTCCCATTTCTTGTATGACATGATGCACAACAGTGTGAAGAAACACCACACTCATAAAAGCTCTTGGAGAGCTGCCATGGAGGGGAGGGGATGAATCTGTGAAAATGGTATCTTAAAATACACTGCTGGGTCATCATGTGTTGATTTGTACCAGGTTTAAAGATTTCTGATGGGTGTTCATGGAGCTGGAACAAATCCTAGGGTGTACCTATAAATCCTTGTTCATCTCTGAATTTATTCAGTTTTCTCAAATTTGTCTGAAGCCCCCCAGGATGCCCCAGTCCCACACAGGTGACCTCAGTAGCTCCAGTTCAGCCCCATTGCTCAACTTCACATATCCACACAATAACTTCTGTCAATCAATATGAGCTCCTTCTACAATAAAAACACATGATCAGCCTGAGTGTCTGTATGTCCCTGCAGCCCCTGTCCTGCCCTGGGTGATTGTACTGTCACAGTGGCTGCCATGCCATGACCTTCTCCCTGAGACAATTGGAATAAATTCTCAGGGGTTTGGACATTTTTTACTCCAAAATCCTTTCTGAATGGATGTGTGATGCAAAAGCAGGTGATACCAGCATGTGTAACTAAGGAGGAGGCAGGTGATGTCTGCAAAGTGACCTGGGGAGACTCAGTAACTTACGTATCCTCCCCCTCCTGTTCTCAGGCAGGGTTGGGGGCACAGCATTGTCTCTACTGCTTCGTGGTCATAACAGGGCTTTATCAGCCTTCACAGGGGGCTCAGGGCACTGCTCCTGGCAACACTATCTGGCTAATTTCTTGGCCTTTCCCTTGCTCCTCCTTTCCAACAAGATAAGAGGAAAGGAGTTATCTTTATTAGCTGTACACACAGGCTTAATTCCTCACCACAGATCTGGAAATCCTATGTTTCCAGGCATGGGTGCCACTCCCATACTGCTGCAGGAGCAGCCCTGTCCCAGAGCTGCTGGTGGGCTCTGCTCCATGACCAGCTCTGCCCATCCACGGTGTCATCCACCTTACTGAGAGACCAGCACACAGCACCCAGGGCTGGGTGAGAGAGCAACTGCCCCTCACCTGGAGACTCCCAGTGGGATTTTTACTGCAGAGGCACCACAACCACTGTGACCAACTGTGAGATGACCACAACTCTGGTTGGTAGGAGGAGGTGAAAACTCATCTCAGCCTGTAGCTGCCTTTGCCCTGTTATGGCTGCACATCTGCAGCTCTCCTGCAGCAGAACAGCCATGTCCCACCACTCAGTGGCCCAGGGAGTGGACAGGGCAGCATTTCCTTAGTGGGGCCAGAGCAGCTGCATCCACCTGCCAGCAGCCTGGCTTAGGATGTTTGTCAAATATGCCAGGAGCCTTGAATGGAAGAAGATATAGAAATGCAAAGCATGATATGCTCTCTTTTCTTTTTTTTTCTTTTTTTTTTCTTTTTTTTTTTAAATCTTCCCTTTGGCAAGGGGCCTAGAAAAGTAACAAAAAAAGAGACAGAAATGCCAGAAAGTAAACCACCTACTGTTGACTCCTGGAGATAAACCAGAACATTGTTCCAAGAAGCAGAATGCTGCTGTCATTTCTCCTGGAAGTGAAGAGAGCATCGCCCAGTACTGGGGAGGGGGATGCGGGAGAGAGAAAGAGAAACAAGCGGTTCAGACAAACCTCTCAAAGGGAAGTCAAGAAAGTGCCTTTAAATGTGTTTGGCACAGAGCAAAACAAAGCACGATGTCACGTATTTAGAAAAATCCTCACTGTGGGAAGTTAATGTGGCTTCAGAGCCACTTGTGATATTTAGAAGGTTACAATAGTTTGTTGTGGATCATAGTGACTCCCACTCCTGAGGAGAGATCTTCTGGGTATGAGTCATGGGGACTCTGCCTGGCTGTGTTATCCTATCCCATGGCACCCTATTGTCTATTATATTTTCTTGTCCCCACACCAAAAATGCAAGCTTTCAAGTATACACTTCCTGACACATACAGCAAGGACCAAACCACAGGGACTGCAGTTGGATCCTTGCACTCCTTGTGCTATTTTCATTCAGTTCTTGCAATTTTAGTTCTTTTGAGCATCATAGTGGGTTTTAAGCAACGTGCCTCTGTTTGATTCAGCATAAGTTTGTGTTTACCAAAGCCCAGCCCCATCACTAACGAAATTACCATTAGGCTCAGAAAGATTTGACCTTTCATGCGGGTAATAGTGAGATTACAATATTTGGTTTCTCCCTCTTTTGAAGACTATTGGCCAACAAAACATAATCCTGGGGAAAGAAGCACAAAATGTGCCTGTGGGCTTTGGCATAGCTGCTTAAGCAAGTCCTGCAGTGGCCCCTGCCCTGCCCTGCCCCTGTGCTGCTGCTAACATCCTTCTGAGTTCCAAAACAGAGCTGATTCAGCACCTACATCTCTGCTTCTCCACCCTTGTGCCCCAGCTTGAGCTGACTTGGGCAGATATTTTCTGCTGCTGACACCATTAGAGCAGCAGTAACCTCTGGCAGGCAGGTGGGAGACAGCTCCATCTTCACCCGCTGTTGCTGTTTGCTTCACTGCCCATGAGCCGAAGCCCTGAGGAGCCCTGAGCTCCATTTGCAGCCAGAGCAAGCTGTGGAAAGTCAGCAATTCACCTTACTCATATTCTTTAGGGATAAAACAACAAAAGCAACAAAAGATTTAATATAGCAATGTGCTAAGGGAGTTAGATGGTTGAAATCATGTATCCAATAACTCACTGGCCAGTAGCAGGGACTGTTGATGGCATCTTTACTCATCACAGTCAGCTGAGTTAAATTTCCTTAACGGCTACTTCGCAGCCACAAGCACCACTTTATTTCTTCATGTTTTCATGCACTTCACCTGCTGAGAGGATGTTACCCGTCCGCCTTCACGCTGCTGGGTAGCGGATGGTCCCAGGTGGCAGAGAAATGCTGTATCTCATTCCTGCCCTCTGTTACAGTGACACACATAACAAAACCATTGATGAATTGTATTCTTCCTGTGGGCTACTGGGTCTGTGAAGGATCAAAGTAAAAGTACATTTCACAACTCCTGGTGCTTAAGGAAAGTAATAAATAAAGGCAATGCTGTGGCTGTGTATAGAGTCTGTACCCAGGGACAAAGCATTGCACAAATGCAAGTAAGAAACCTTATTCATATTTTATACAAAAGGGAACTTACAACCCAGACAATAGGTAATATTTTTTTGTTCTATGTGCTCAATGTATTGGAAAAAAAGCTATTTTGATAATATCATATTTGGCACAGCTCTGCACTGTGCACTCCAGTGTACAGCTCCAGAGCTGTTTGCTCCTCCAAGTGATGACTCCTCTGAGCGAAATTTCTGGGCTCAGCACTACGACTGGAGGCACATCAGTGCTCTTGTGTACTGGTACAAACATGTCCTAGTAAATGACTTACTGGGTGAATAAGGCATCCAGCCCTTGTAAGCTCCTGCATAGGCTGAAATGCTGGGACTGCACAGCCTGAACAGGGCTGGGGTTGCTGGCCCATGACTTGGGGCAGCACACTGCCTTGCCCTTCCCACATCACACTGGCCTAAATAGCTCCTCGTGAAGAAGGTGATGGGGAGTATCAGCTCCCAAAATGTGTGTGCAGCCTTTGGGGTTGGGCAGATTGGCTGAGAACGCACTTAAAGGACACCATGTGCAGGGTAACTTGGCAACCCAGTGACCAGTGCAGGAAGCTGGAGGCAGCTGGAGAAACTGGGGGGGACGACTTTGTTCGTTGTTTGAAATAGTATTTTTCCCACTCTGATTAAACTGCACTGCAGTTCATTAACTATTCAGGTGTTGTCTGCTCTTTACAGAAGGAAACACAAGATGACAGACTATTTAACAAGTTCATTTTGAGCACAAATTGTGTTTAAGGCAGGAAAAAATATTACTTCATGCAAAACTTGGGTCAATGTAATTGCAGGTCTGACTGCTTCGAAGATGAAAAACCTCTTTCTTAATTCAAGGCAAATGTAGCAGAAATAATGTTTAGAAAAGAGGTGCAGATAGGTACACAACAGGGAGTGCAATTTTAATGTCCTGAGTACAAGATTTTTTGTCTTTGTCTGACCCGCATTAACACACTTGGATACATTTCATCTGTCACATTAATTTTTGTTGGTTTCTTTTTCCCCTCTGTAATTTGTTTGCCCATGTTTACTCATGTTTATCTGTAGGGGTGATGCTCCTGGCCCAGTTCATGTCTTCTTGGAGGCCCAGCACTGACCCTGTGAGTGCTGCAGGATGAGGTGCAGCTTAATCCTCCTCTTGTAGTTCCTACAGTCTGGCAGCACTGGGAAGACACACAGTGTGGCCCAGCCTCTGGATACCTGCCCTTAAAAACATGCAATGAGATCAGGAGTTCATTAATCAGAAGGCAGCAGGTAATTGTTGTTATGCTCCAAAGTTCAGGGGAGATCCACCTGTGGTGATCCAGCTGTGCCTCGCTGTGGGGTCAGAGCACTCCCAGGTCAAGGATCTATCCTGGCAACATCTCAGTCTGCTCCAGGGTGAAGGATCACTGTGGACCGCCACCAGGCTGGGCCAGGCTTCTGCAGGAGCCAGAAGCCCCCGGTGAGGTGCTCTCATCACCTCTGGCTCTTGGACTTGACCTGCCATTTGAATAAGGACTGTGGTGAGTCATAAGCCTTTTCTTCCACCCTCTGTAGGCTGGGTGGCAAGGATGCTCATTCCAACACAGAAATCTTTGCTCAAGAAGCAATGTATCCAGAGGGGGTAGTATCTGGAGGGGACATGGGCTGAAAATCCTGTGCTGAAACTGTGTGGTTTCTGTTTTTACCATCAAGGCCTTTGAGCCTGGGACTCCACAGAAGGTGAGCACCCTTCTCACCACTGAACCATGGAGCAGGTGGGAGAACACCAGCTTTGCTGATCTTTTCTGAATACTGACCTACATCCATATGGAACAGCCACCAGGATGGGTGGGTGGGGTTTGGGAGGGGACTGGGGAGGAAAGGCACAGCTCAGTCAGGAATCCAGATAACATCAACAACCTGTGACTCTCCCATCTTCATGCAGTGGCCCCAAAACACAATAGTTAAGTATGGTCAAACCAAGAGCTGCTGCCCAGGCTGGGTCTTGTCAGTCTGCTTGTTTTGTCCATCCTCTTTGTCCATCCTCCTGTCTCCTTGGTCTGCACTCACTCTTCTGCCACCCCTGAGCACCCCATGAACTCCAGCAGAAACTTCTTGAAAAGTTGAAAACCTGCTGATTAGCTGTAATATTCCTTATTGTCGTTACTCAGTTTTGTGCTGTTTACTGAGTCTCACTTACATCCTGATTCAATGTTTTGTAAATTCAGCTCTCTCCAGCTTCAGCTGATGTGTGCCCGCAGACACTCTCAGATGCTATTTATTCCACGAGTGAGAAATGACTTGATAATTTATGGGTTGTTAACCCAAAGTTGTACAGGTTTTTACCTCAGGGAGAGAATAAATACACGTCTCATTTCAACACATTTTAGACAATGTGCTCCTTTTTAATGGCTTCCTTTGATTTCACTCTGAAATATGTAGACACTTCCTCCCAGGACTCTCATGTGGGAGCTTCATGCTGTTCTGTCAGGTTGCATATTTTCCCCCTGAATTTCTTAGAGAAGATCTTGCTTATCTGAATTACAAAGACATTAACGTTGTGTTGTCACTGTGAATATGGAGTTTAGGCAAAGATTTTATTCTGATTAAGAAATGGAAGAGTTGAAGAATAATTGCTGCATTGGCAGTGTGAAACTTAGAGATGTTTAAAATTAATCAGAACATATTTACTTATTTATAGTTGTTGAAATTAAAATATGCTTTCACCTGAAAGTAAAAGAAATTGCATATACAACTGTGAAGTGGAGCTGAGAATATGTGGATGCTGTTTGTACCCTGAGATGAGAATATAACTGTAATGGACATATATTGGTGTGTAGGGTGAGGAATTTTTAGGCAACAGCATTTGACATTACAGTTCAAGGATGGAAAAGATTTATTGATCTGTGAGTTAAAGAGTGACCCTGGTTTCACCTCTTGTTAGTGCTCTGTAGGTTGCATTTAAAAACTGTACTGTAATGAATCCTTCAGCTCCAATAAATATAAATCTGTCCCTCAATAGATCACAGAGGAGCAGAAGCCTGCAGAAGATTAGCTCCACCACCTGTTTAGAGGATATTTTCATCAGATTAGGGTCATTTTAGTAGGGTTCCTCCATCTTTGCCTTCCTGATAACATCATTTATTTTGATCTATAAGGATGTCCCAAGCCAATATTTGTAAACAGTGACTGAAGTCATGAGTCAACATCAACATACAAGATGTCAAACTGGACGGGAAGGTTTATTGTGCCACTGGGCTCAGATTTGCATTGCTAAGGTAATTATTAAACCTGGGATAAACAGAACTTTGATCCTATATGTATTTTTAAATGAGTGGCAAGAGTAGATTTTACAAAATGTCATTTTGAAAAGCCAAAAAGCCATTCTCCATAGGAATTCATTGTGTCAACATGTAAGGTGTCCAGTGCAAGGTTTAGCAAAGTAAACTAGCT
>JAWWEV010000043.1:11781792-11817513 GCA_035583235.1 Hafferia zeledoni
AAAAGCCATTCTCCATAGGAATTCATTGTGTCAACATGTAAGGTGTCCAGTGCAAGGTTTAGCAAAGTAAACTAGCTCGTAGTGAAGGTGCTGGTGTGGGGTGTTGTGCATGGACTTCCAGGGCCTTCTGTGATTCCCAGCCAAGAGGAGTGTGAAACATTCATGACCCAAAAGAGAAACAATTCACTGACATCTGTGATACCAACTACTGAGAAAAGGTGAGCCTGGCCAGGGAAAGAGAGGACGTGTTAAAGGTAAAAAATATGCATTGTAAAAATGCAGTTGGACCTCTCTCTCATTGAAAATATGGTTTCCATTTTTTGCTTTATTCATAAGAAGACTGTCTAGACATCTTCACTGTGTGGTATTCCCCGAGGTCAGCTTCATATTGGACAAACACTGCCCACCTTCCTTCACTACATCCCTTCCTGCGTGAGACAGGTGCTGGAAGCCCAGTGAAAGAAGTGGGATGGGCACTAGCACATCTTTTAGTCACTGGTCCCAAAACATTGCCTGTGACTGGAGTTGGGTGCTGGAGGTTTCTGTTTGTATACGTGTGAAGGTAGGGAAATTTGGGCAAGATAAAGAGTTAGGAAAGAAAGGAAATACAAGAGAAGTGAATCTGGGTGAATTCAGGTGAACTTCTGACTGCAAATAGGGGTTCAAAGTATCAGAGGGAGAGATGGGCTGATGGGAAGGGATCACCCTGCAGAGATGCATCAGCCCATCTATCCTGGGGAAAGCTCATGCCTGCAGTGGAGTAACTCACCACTAAGACAAGAGTAGATGAGACACTTTGGCAACCATCTCCCTCACAGGGCAAGTCTCTGCTTATGAAGTGCTGCTCACCTGTGCCTTGGACTAAAAGGACAGTTAAGACTTCTGTAGCTGGTCGAGAAATGTCAGGAGGGCAATGTACAGCTGTATCCTGGCAGTCAGTAGCAGTTCCTTAAGGTTGCTAATAAGGGACAACAGTGAGTGGGTGTGTATAAATAATCTGAGGTGTGGAGGGGCAGAGTAGTGAGCAGCAGCATTGACCCTTTCCCTCTCAGTCTTCTTCACTGTACTGGATTGCTTGGAACAAAATGGCAAGTCTCAGCACAGCTGCAACTCCAGCACATGAAGTCTGAAGAGGGATAACCTAATTCGTTCATTTACACTTCTACTTAATTGAAGAAATTCTTCCTATGATTTCATTACAGAAATCATTTGCAACAATGTGCTGGAATAAAATTATGTTTCCTCCACTAATAAAATTTTGTGCAAGTATGTAATTATTATATCTCCTTTATTTGAATTATAAGATGTACCTGCACAGTGGTGTGTCTTATGACTATGTAAATTTAAAGCCCTAAATATTTCATACTAGCTGTAAAATAATATAGTGTAATCACAAGGTATGCCATCGCTGGAAAGGATGGCTTAGGTGTGAAGATGAGGAAAACTCATCTGTTTGCTTGGCACTGTCAGTTGGGTGTTACTTGATCTACCTTTCTTGAGATGTCTAAGGTAATTTATGGCAGATTTTGCTGCTATTCATTGCTACCCATCCCCCTCTGTGCAGCCATTAATGGATCCACAAGCCATCCTGCTTTTCTGCACCTGGAGTGTCTCTTGTAGGAGAATGCCATGGCTCAGGATCACCTGGAAGACAGCCCCAAGCCCTGGAAGGGGATTCCCTAAATCAGTGCTGAAATACAACTGGTAGCTTGAAATAATAATCAAATAAAGTAAATGCCCTCTCACAGCGATAAAAAACTTAAATCTGCAGATGGGTAAAAATCTGCAGAGAAAATCTGCAAGGAAATAGCAGGTGAAAGCTCAGCATGCTCCCTAATAGCTTCCCTGTATCACCTCCAGCAAATGGGTATCTACAACGGTGTCGTTTATTGTTGATGACTGATAATAGGATTACTGCTCCCATATCCAAGAAGTATGGCATCCCAAATAGCATCATTTCATGCTGAAGGAAAGACGTTATTATCACATCCTGTCTTCACATACTGCTCAACCAGTTATCTGTGCAGGACTCAGTGTAGAGCTCTGAGACTT
Organism: Hafferia zeledoni; assembly: GCA_035583235.1. Classification (NCBI taxonomy): domain Eukaryota; kingdom Metazoa; phylum Chordata; class Aves; order Passeriformes; family Thamnophilidae; genus Hafferia; species Hafferia zeledoni. Next base: position 11,783,845 of record JAWWEV010000043.1, read on the forward strand.
TATAGGATATTATCATGTTATATGAAATTCAGGCTGCTGCAGCTATAAATCAAGAGGACACCTTGTAAGGTGGCTGATTCTCCTTGGAACAGCATCTCTAAGCAGAGACTCTGTTCTCTGAAAGATTAGAGTGTGATTTAAAGAAAAATGTTTCCAATTAATTTAAAGCACATGAAAAGGGCAGGTTTAAAAGCTTTCATGTTCTTTGTTTAGCAGTCTCATATGTACAGCTTGTGGACAGCATAAGCTTGTCCGCAACTCCTTAGGAAGATATCCCAAACCTGACTACAGAGTCCCTCCTTTGGAAGACTAAGGGAATAATCAATTTTAAATAGTATTCTTCAACAGCATTTTTATCTATAGCCATAGGCTGGAAGGGCCCAAGCTTTTTAAGGTTTGGTTTTGGTAGGAGCTGAGCTGATCCTAATGGCCTGTGGCTACCAAATCACACCCTGCCCTATCCTTCCCCATCCATCCTGGAGACCTGTCAAAAAGCTCTCTGCTTTTTCAGCTGAGTTAGTTTTAGGCTCACAGCAGGCAAGACCAGCTCCAGAACTGGCACAATGGAAGCACATGGCACAGGGCTGGGAGGAGACAGGACCAGACCCATTGGCAAGCAGAGATAACTCACCAAGTCTGGAGGGAATGAGCCCATTTGTGGTGGGGAGCTGGGAGGCTTTGAGATGCTCAGCTGGGCCTTTGCTCTCCAGTCATAGAGAGCCCATGAGGATCAGGAGTGCTGAGACTGTGGGTGCCCACAGGAGCTGGTATTCCCTCAGGCACTGTGTATTCAGTAGTACAGCCCTCATTTGAGCCCTTCTTTTGTGTTCCTTCCCCAGCAAGAGTAAAAACTGGATTCATTGGGCACAGGAGGTTGGCTTATCCTTGAGGGAGAAACTATAGCTGGAAGAGAAAGACCACCTTCAAAATCCATACAGCTGTGAACAATGGCAGCTGAGTGCAAAGGTGAAAAGCAGAAAGCTTCACTCAGCTCTGCATGGTTGGCCCCAGCTTTCCAACCTGAAGCCTCAGCTGGACCCATCTCTGCTGGGCTGGTGACGCTGAACACCTCAGCAAATACGTTGTCTTCTTTTGCTGACAGGAGGCTGTAGTATTCACAGGCCAAATGCAAAGGAGATTTGAGACAAACATTAAGATATATTTATATAAACTGATCCTTAACTGATCTGTGAAAAGGTCAATTCCATTTCCAGGGATCAAAATGCAGGGGTGGGCTCTCCTATCATTAACCTCAGGTGTACCTACAGCTCCCTCCACAACCCACTGGAGTCAGAAAAAGTCTTTGGATCTTCCCCTCAATTGCTATTAATCCTCAGAATTTAAAAAACTTAGAATAAGAGATCAAAGTAAGAATTTCAGCAACAATGGACTAATTCTCCCAATGCCGTAATGCACTTAGTAGCCAACCCCAGGAAGTCAGACTGAAGCAGCAGGTTTACCTACGGACTTTTCATCCATGCTGTTGCTTTATTTTTTTCACTAAGAAATGTGTTAAATTAATTGAAGAAACCAACTTTTGCACTCCCCAGGCTTTCTATTTCACCTGTGTTTTAAAAAATAGACCTGAGAGAGGAAGCAGCAGGGTATAAGCTTGCACTAGACTTAAAAATTCTTGTATGCCTCTCCTTGGGACACCCAGAAAACAAAGGAAAAGGGAGTTACTCGATGTACTGGGGAAAACTATGTTAAGGGCCTTGAAAGTTAAAAACCATGCAGTTTATGAGAAAAAGCAAATGGATGCAGTTTGTCATTTAAGATTCAGTCAGTAGACGTAGGGGGAAGGGGAAAGTTCTGTGTACAAAAAGGTAATCATTTAATAGCAGAGTTCTGTTGATTACAAGTTAAGGCTTTAAAATGCCCACTGACTATAAAGGCTGTAATGTTTCAGTAGGTTATTGCCTCTGAGAGATGTTGCCAGTTCATTACACATTTTTGTATTGTTCAAAAGCCTACAATGCTAAAGATGTGCTTTCTTCTGCCTGAAATAATGCCTGAGACTTGAGTGAGGGGGTGAATGTATGGTGTATGCTGCTCATGAATAAAAGATGTTTGCAGCTAAGCAGTCTAGAGTGTTCCTCTCTTAGGGGATTAACTCTATTCATCAGAAATTTTTAAAGAATAATTTTTAAAGACTTTTTTCTTTAAAGAGGAGGAATCCAAGTTCCTGAGTAATGGTGAGGATGCTTTAGCAGAAGGGCTGGCAGGGAGGGAGCTAGGGAGGACATCAAGCCTCATCATGGTCTTGGGAGACATCTCAGCGCTGTCCCTTGCCTCAGGCAGAGGTGAGTTCTCTGTGGGAAACACCACAATCCCCTGTGCATCCTGCTGGCAGACACAGCCAGGGAAACTCACCCCGTGGCAGAAGCTGTGCTGAACATGTGGCCTCTTCTAAGCAGGAGGCTCACAGTGTTGCTTTGACACTTAGGCAGTTGTGAGCATGGTCCAACACTGCAGCACTTAAACCTTCCCTCTCTCACCTGGAGTGCCAAGCACTATATTGAGCTCCTGACCCCCCCGCAACTGTCCAAAGGGGTGACCCTTCGAGCTGGGACCTCTCACCCACATGAGTCACTGCTGGACTCCCAGGTACAGTCTCAGATGCAAAATACCTGGGCGCTGACTCCCCAGCAGCCAGCCAGTCAGGTGTCTTACAGGATTTACTGGTGAAGGGTTTGTGCAGGGTAAGAAGTAGCACAACTGTGAAGCTGCTCTGCTGTAGTGTAAAACTCCAAGACTGACACTCACGCCGTGCTGCTGCACCCACATCCAAAATGCTGGCAATAGCCAGCCAGGATTGGGAAGCCATATGAGGAGTGCCTGAGGCCACTTTGTTCAGCCTGAAGGAGACTGAGGGGAGACCTCACCACAGTCTTCAACATCCTCATGAGAGGCAGTGGAAGGGCAGGTACTGATCACTTCACCTTCATGACCAATGACAGCACTTGAGGACACGGAATGAAGCCGAGTTGGGAGAGGTTTAGATTGGGTATCAGTAAAAAGTTTTTCACCTAAAGGATGGCTGACCACTGGAACAGACTCCCCAGGGAAGTGGTTATGGAACCAAGCTTGTCTGAGTTCGAGAAGCATTTGGACAATGCTCTCAGGTACATGGGATTCTTGGGGTATCCTGTGCAGGGCCAGGAGTTGGACTCGATGATCCTGATGGGTCCCAACTCAGCATATTCTGTGAGACATCAAGAAAAGGTGAACATGTTGCATATGCTGCCACTGGCAGCTCCTGGCAGCACAGCCATTGCATCTGCCTGCCTACAACAACAGTCACACCAGAAACACCAACACCTCTGGCCACATAATCCACCTTGAACATGGAGCTCCTGGGAGAGGACTGCTCTCTCATGAAGAGCAGCCATGCAGCTCCAGCCCAGAAGAACATGCATGGAATTAATCTGCCTTCCTCACAACAGTTAGGACGTTTAAGCTTGAGAATGTTTCAAATGACATGCTGAGAGGCTGCCACTGCTCTTGTGTTTGGCTGAGAAGGAAGATACAATCAGTGCTCTCCAGGTCCCTTCTCAGTGGCACAGAAGTTTACACTCATGTGCTCCTGCCAGGACTGTGACCAAGTCTCTAAGTGATGGATGTCCCTCTGCTTTTCCCAAGCCTCAGTAGCATAACCAGGTACAAACAGTCACAGAGTTCCCCCTTCATACAGTCTTTGCATGCGACCCACCAGGAACGGCTCTGTATACAGCAAGAAGAAAGGGAAAACCACTGTGTGCCCATCACAGTTTTAGCCTCCAGGTATCACCTCTTCATCTTGTATCCTTGTAACGCAATTTTTTTCCTTTTAGCTCTTGAAAATATTTCTTGTTTTTCTTTCAGTTTGGCAGTGAATGATCAAATTTGTTTTATGAAGAGTCACAAAAAACCACAGCTCTGAAATGTGTGAAAAAATGAAAAATACTCCCATTTCTGTAATGCTGTGGCTCTGCCTGCAGGGTTAGCAAGCGGTAGCTTGCAATTATAGTTTGAGCATCTATTTATTTTATTGCAGGAAAAACATCAGTGTGTGTGCTGTATTTTTTGGCTTCTAAACAGCAGAGTAAATGTACATCAAATTGAGAGGTGATGTATAATATATGAAGACATTTTGATCCATGCAGCAAAATGAAAAGTATGCAAATTATTAGCCATTTATATGGAATAAAGTTTTACTATACATAATTTTATGTGCTTGTACAGAGAATCTATAATCTCACTAAGGAACATTCACTCTAACTATAATAAATGAGGGGGTTTTAGCATAAGAAACCTTTTGAGCCAACAAATACCTAAAATATGGAGATTACAACCAGTGTTGGAATACTCATAGTAGGCAAACAAAATCATCACATTTGTGCTTAACGACTGCAATATTCAGCAAACTCTTCATTTTCCCTAGAAATACTTTGCTTTAAATTCCGTATTTTCTTTAGCCACATTTCTCACTTAAAAGCCTGCATGAGCTTTTGTGCTGTTGCCAGGCTTATTTTTTGTTTATATACAGGTTCTTGCCATGGAGATATGTCCCTGACATGAAGGCATCCAGTACAGGAAATGACATGCAATGCCTTATTCTTCTAGTTTAATTAATGCTCTGACAACTTGGCAATAAGGCTACAGTGAAGAAAAGGTCTCTGCAGGGAACTGCAGGTTTTGAGCAATAAGAAAGCTGTCAAAATTTTACTATATATCTATAGTAACATATCGAACATCCAAAGATTTCTGGAAGGCATCTGTAGGAAAGAATTCAAAAGAAAAAAGGTTAGCATAAAAATGATGTTCCTTAACCTACTAAAAATAAAAGAATGACTTTCTCAGCAGCCAGAGTTGGAACTGGGTAAGCAGCCTACGCTGACTTACTTGTTTCATGCAAAAAGAAATTCTAGTTTTTAATGAGCAAGGACTGTTTGACACAAACAGTAAAAAAGATTAGCCTGATCCCTGTTGAGACTAGTTCTCTTTTGTGATTTAAACAAGCTGAATGAAGAGTAGATCTATTCCACACAATAATTCATGTAACTATTCTAGACCTCTGTGACCAAGTCCTCCGCCCAGGTCTACTGCTCCAAACTTCTTGTCCTTCTTAGCTGAAAGCACAACAGCAGCACTTTGGCATAAGGTCAGGAAAAGGTGTCCTCTCTCTCTCTCTTACTGGTTCAATATTTTGAGAAGCATCAAAGATAACATCCCCAAAGGAGACTCCCAACAGCTTTCAAGGCAGCCTGCAGTCACAGACCTTGAATCATCAGCAATGGTGATCCATATCTTACTGAGAGTATCATTTGATATTCATGGCCTCACTGTGTTTTATAACCATCCTCATTTTCCCAGGAAAGGAAACTGAGAAGGAAATGGCATACCAAACTCAGTACCACCTGACCTCCTGCACTATCTCCACATCTCTTTGGCTATGAACATGCAGAGATAGTGCTGTCTTTCCTGATGGATGAGCTATTCTTTAGCTACTCATGGAAAACAGCTGCCCACGGTCACACACTTAATTGCCTTCTGCACCAAAAATTCATGAATTTGTACCCTCTGAGGAAAATATATACTAGTCACATATTTATGTATCATTCTGAAATCAGGATTTTTGACTCCTCTAGTGCAAAGGCTTCCAAGTCATGTGAAAGCTTATAGCTGTCACAGGCTACCCAATACACAACAGTTTGAACTTCCAGTCTAATCCTCTGCTTCCCCACTTTTTATTTTAGCAGAGATTAATTTATTTCTGCAGAGGGATCAGCTTCAGTCTCTTCAGTGGCCTGACTTTCAAAGAAGGTGGAATGGTGAACAGAGGTATTGCTGAGGACAAAACTCTGCAGAAGGTAACTGTGACTATTTGCACAACCATCATATTTGCTTTTCTTAGAATCAATCACTCTTGAAATTAGATGAGATTTTATTTAAAGGATTCAAAGCCACTAGAAAGCAACATGCTCAGGATACATAAACACATCTCTTTAACGATAGCTCCAGATAGGTTCTATCTTGTCTGAAGTGAAGAGCGGTATGGAAGAAGCTATTTAAGGTTCCTGCACATGCCCCAACCCCAGGCTCAGTCAAGTGAAAGAGCCCATGCTGACAGGAGAGGAAGCTCCCCTCCCCGGGAGGCAGGAGCTACAGGTTTGTTTACATCACTGGAGAAACCGTGTACTTGTCTTTGGTTGTTCTTCTCATTTTTCCTGAAATTTCCAAATCTCAGCATGACGCTGTTCTCAGAAGTTTGAACAGGACTCCCAGCTATTTGTTGTTTCTAATGATTTGCATCCTTATGGGATAATCGAAAATGGCATAGAAAATGTAAATGTGAGGAAATGGGATGGGTATTCATTCAGCCATGCAGCTGGAATTCAGGAACTGCTGTAATTGCACGCAAGTAACATAATTTGCCTCCCTTGTAGATGTTTTGCTTATTCACATCACGTCTTTCTTTTTCAGAGTTGTTGCTGAAGTTTCTACACCCTGCAAGATGAAACAACTGCTCTCTGCTGTTGATGTTAGCCTGGGATGTTGAGTTGCTCAGGGATGGCTACACCAGGGCTGCCATCCAGGGCACGGTCACAAACAGAGCAGGGCACTTGCTTCCCCATGCAAACTGCTGGCCCAGGTGGGAACTCTCAGTGCACTGGATGCAACTGCAGAGGAAGTAAAAACAGGAGCTGGGACTGTACTGGTGGAAATGGAGAAGGAGAAACAGCACCATTCTAATACTGTAAAAACTCTTTAACTGAAGAGAAACAATGCAAACAGCAAGATTATAATCAAGGTTTTTGTCACCACAGTGGTGAAGAACTTCGCTCTCCATCACTGTCTCTTGGGTATGTTCTTTTGCTGAATTTTCTACAAACATGCTCCCTCACCTGGCAAGGTTGCCTCAATGAGAGGTTACATAGCTTACTTTCGGCTGTTCTGTCCTTCCAACTATTTGACTCCCAGGATTTAGGAGGTGCCTGTTTGAAAGTCCTCATTACCTACCTGAAGACATGACACAGGAAGTGCTCAGCTGCTGAACTATGAGTGCACAGGCTCCAAGAAAGCCTGCTAGCAAAGATCTATTTCCTAGCCCTATTTTATTCCTCTGAACTCAACTATCTGAAAGAAGTACATGAAATAATGAGTGGCACATATTACCCTGAGCAAGAATCGAATGCAGAAAAGAAACTATTTGCATATTAGAATTCCTGTTCTGTAGAAAATCTGTATGTGCCAGGAAAATGAAACATATGTGCTGCATGAATTTAGGCAAAGCTGCACCTTTGCTGTGCTGCTTGTGAAAAATCACATATTCCACACCGGTCTGCCACTGACATTAGCTTTTCAGCAGCATTTCATCAAAATGAAACAAATATGAAAAACACTGAGAATAAGATGACAACACAGCATTCATGGTTCAACAGGACATGGAAAAGGACCTTGCTGAAGCTGAACATCTACTCTCAAGTACCCAACAGAGCCCTCTCCAAATACCCAAACAAATGCTGGCCAGAAGACAGCATGTGGCAACAGGTTATTTGAACAATGCACATCTGCACCACGGGGAGGGACAGGCAGTCTTCCTGCTCTGCTCCCTTGTAGGAGATCCCTTGGGACATGTCAGGACCTGGAGCTGGCTGTGCTTGTGGTACAGTTCTCTGCAAGAGCCATTTCAAAAAACAAGGCAGAATTGTAGCAGGAGGGTGCAGGAAGAACAGAAGGGAACAAGAAGTCTTGTAGAGTTCTGGATACTTCAAAACGTCAACGGCATCAAAAGGGCAGGTTCATCACCACTTCACCTCAAAGGAAAGCCCAGCTCCTTTCCCTACCGGAGCTAACCAGCTGCCAACCCAAATGGCAGGCAGTGATCATGTGCTTTCTTTCAGTACTTTGCTGCCTGGTGGTGGTAACTCCCTTGGAAGAGCTGTATGATAAATCTTTTTATGCAACTGCAACACACCCAGTGGAAATTATTTACAATGAAATGAAGTACCTGTCTGTTCAAAACCAGTGTTTGAACCAAATGAAAGGAAGAGTTAGGGATACTTCTACTGCTTTGGAAAAATGGGTATTGGTATTCTCTTGTTCAACTTAAAGAGCAAGGAAATATCGCCAGCCACAGGCTGCTTGACAGTCTTTATCTTACTTTAATACTGTATTTCTAAGTTTCTTGGTATCAGACACCTGGATACTTGGTTGTTCAAATATATGGCTGATACATTGCTAATGTACAATAACAAGCACTATGATGTTTTTCAACTTTCTGTTCCAGCTGTTGCTTTTCAGAGACATCCCAAACCCAGTCTTCAGGAAAATGCCATGATGAGGGTTGTACTTCTGCAATTTCAACTCTACTGGCACACAACTTCTGTATTGGTTTTCAGATTTATCTTTTAAATGGTTTTAATAAGCATGCACAAAAATAAAAGAATTGAAAAGTAAAACTGAGCTCATTTCATATTACCTTTATCTGAGTATTGTACAGTTGATATGAATCTGCCTGTTCAGAGCAAAAGACATCACATGGACGCTGAGATAAAAAACACAAATAGTTCTTGCTATTAATCTCCCATTTAATTTTCTAGTGGAGCTATTCCAGTATCTGCAAAAACATAAAAATTTTATATTGTCTACCACTAGACTTGCTAATCAAGCTGTATCTTTATCCCAATGCATATTTACCAGCAATGATAAGGCACTTTTGTAATTTATGCCATTTTGTCATAGGGAAAACTGGGGAAGTTACTTCTCACCTGAGGTAGGCATTTACTCCCAGATGGAATAAATCTTCTGTTCCACAATTATCTGGTCTGAGTAGAACACACTGCCTACTCCGGGCAACCCTCAAGAATCTGCCATTTCTCTCTTCCCTGCCATCTCTGTCAATACAAGTGCAGAGGGAGTATCTAATCTTGAATACTCTGCTGTGTACATTTTGCTTGTAGGTCCCAGACATGTAGTATCTCCTAAGTTCCTGCTGGGAATCCTGCTCTTCATACTATTCTCCTGGCATGGCTGGCTGTTACAGTTATGGGAGGAAAACATAGCACCTGAAAGGTCTTGGCAAAACTACAGGAAAATTTAACAAATGATAAACATGAATGTATTTCCACATGGTGTATAAAAGTATCAAATCTCAGAAGGTACTCAAATAAGCAATTTATTTCTTTAACTCACCCCAAAACAGACACAATAGCTACAGGGATTGTTATGGAAAAAGCAGCAGGTTCAGGGAGAATCAGAGTAAGACAAATCACTGTCAAAAAAGGGTAAATCTGCTGTATAGCATGTAGATGCAGCCTTTTAAGTCTTTTTAAAATATAAAAATCCCCATGTTATGTGTATGAAAATGCAGCTGTTGAAGTCAGAACTATTCAAGGGCACTAATTTCTTTGCAACTGATGATAGCTGCATTTCTTTTTCAATTACTCTCTCCTTGTAAGAACAAACCCCAGCTCCTGTTGATGTTGGGATCAGCCATTTGAGACTGGCACTGTAAGCCTGTAACTTTTACAGTATTTTAATGCTTTGTGACTCATGAATTATAAAAAACTTCTCAGGTATTTTAAAATACATTCTGCAGCACTAAAGTACTGAAGGATTTCTGATTAGTTGAACAACTTTCTTGCTCTGCATCACTTGCACAGTTCTTAAAATCACTTGTAGAAGGGGTGAAATCCTGGCCCAGAGGAGGCTCAAGTAGGCCACACCTCATCCATGAAAGTGGGGTCTCAGAACAAAATATTGCTAAGGTATCTAGTAAGAAACTCAGCAGTAATTTATAAACTCATTGACATGGCTATATAGAAATATTTCTAGTTTGTCAGAATAAATCCTACTATTCATCATCAGCATAGTTATAGCCTACATCAATCATCTGCACTTCAGTCACCTTGTTCATTCTCATACTCTGCTGATTCAGCTTTAATTTTATATCACTCATAGGAGTCTTTCACAAAGGTCACAAAAGCATCTTCAATGTATGGAGAGTGGTTCTGTCTAATGGATCCCTGGTTACTACTCCTTCTCTAGTTAACCTCAATTCAATCAAATTAACTACATTCCACAAAAATTAGTATCCTCATCCTTTGGATTTACACTGGAAATAATCATTAATACTTATCAGGTTAGTGTAGAAGAAACCAGATTGAAAAAATAGCAGCAGCATCAAGTTTTCTCACTGCTTACTTTCTAAGACCCTTATTTCATGTCTTTAATTTGTGCTCCAATTTTGGAGGTAAGGAGTTTTGAGGTCTGATCTATTTTGTGGGAGTGACTGGAGTTTACTGAAAAAGAAATTTTGTGACTGAAGATTTGTAGCACTTCACAAATCAGCATCAGTCCCATCATGTTTCATATATCAAACTGTAATCCAGACCAGTAATTAAAAAATCCTATGATGTATTGCTGTTGTTTTTCATGGGCTAGTTTACATATGAACACCTCAAAACTTATTTCCTCTCCAACTTGCAGCCATAGGTAGTCATACAAGAGATTCACAAGAACTGAGCTCAGTCCAGCACTAGCTCCAAGACAGAAAGATGCTGTAAAGTTTAACCCAAAGTTCACCTTAAGGACATTTTAAGAAATAAAAACAAAAGCAGGTAGTAAACATTTTTGAAACAGGTTATGTATTTGCATCCAAGCACTTCAGTAAGTGTGACAAATGTTGCCATCTCATGGACAGGTGCAGGGTTTGATTCAGCTCAGCAGTAGGAAGGAAAACAGATCACGGAGATGACTCATTGCTGCCCTTTCACACTCTCCTGAGGGAGGAAGCCAGAGCTTGGCCAGAAGGATGCTTCTGTCACTTAGATTCACCTGGAACTCATTCATTTGGGTCTGAATCCAGAAGTATGACTACACACCCACAAATAATGGAAAAAAAAAAAAACAAACAAGGGAAAAAAAAGGCAAGCAGCAAAAACCCCAACAAACTAACAAAAAAACCAAACCCAAAGAAAAATAAACAAAAAAGACTACAAATATTCAAGGTATTTCACCATCTCCCCAACAGAGCAAGAGGGCAGAAAACCTGATGACTTTTCCTTGGAAAAAACCATGATGTTCAACATAGGACCTGGCACAGCTCTTCTGCTGTCAAAACAGTCAAAGGAGAGCAGTCAAGAATAAAACACCTGAGTAACAGGCTGTTGGACAGAGTTTTCAAGAGGGTGACGGAAATCTTCAGATTCATGAAGACAATAATCCCCAAGTGGACTAGGGCATTCTAATGCTCCATAAATTGGGAATCTTTTAATTGCAAACTGTAATTGTAGTGTATTCCATCACATATTTCCAAAGCTAAAGTTGTACAACACCACATCAATTATTTATTATTCCACCTCTTTTGGGGAACTGCTGCAGAAATAGTGTCACCTGTTGAATTTCTCCCTTTATGATGAAAAGGCAGCTGTGCCATCCTCCTCTACAGGGCAGGGATTGTTACAAAAGCCATTACATAGTGTGTATCTTAAAGTATGTTAATTCCAAACAGCACTATAATTAGCACTTCATATAACTGGATGAACATAAAAGGACTATAAAATGCTGAAGCAAAAATGAAACACTTCAATTTTGACTTAGGGATAGAACTTTAAGAATCAATTTTTTTTTTTTAAATAGAGCTTTTTAAAAATAGATTCATAGTCAACATTTATGAATGGTCTTAAAAAGGACAGTATGGTGTCTAACTGGGAGTTCCCTATCATCGTGATCTCCATATAACAGTGTAACAGTCTGCCTACATACTACTGAAGAGAAAGAAGAATTTGTACCAGCTTGATTTTTAAATATGTTCTTATGTTTATTATACTTCGCTACTCCACTCTCCTAAAATGGTGGCCTCAGGAAAAGCTGCTTTGGCAGGCAATTGCAAAGATTCCTGTGGAGAGGAAGTGAAAAGACTGGGCATACAAACAACGGCTGCTGCCATGTTCAAAGCACTGGGGAGAGTTCATAGAGCAAAATGCACTCCTAAGTAAATGGGTTTCAGGCAATTTCAGTGTTAAGATAACATCATTAAGACTAGAACAGATTGTGCTCAAACCCTGCTGTTTATAATTAACACATTGCTTCCAAATACTCCAGGGTCCCTGGTAAATAGTCCTCTGCTCAGATCCACCCAGACCAATCAGAGTATTTTCATCAGGTTCCATGCTGGGCCAGCACCTGTTTGGACAAATCCAAAAGAGCCAAAATATTCTTCTTTCTGGCCAGCTAAGTAGAGAGATGAACACAGCTTGCCTTAGTCATTGTCACAGTGTCCATATGGCTGTGAAGCTTGTTTTCACAAGAAATCGTACAAGTACTTTATTATGTCGAAGTTCACGGTCCTATAAACAAAAACACAGTATATTAGAGCCATCATCTTAACAGTGCTAAGACTTTAACCTGCTTGGAGACAGCACACGTGGGACATTGTGCACAATCAAAATCAAGCAATATCCCCAAAAGAAACGCAAGCAAGGATTGATGAATTTGTAACTCCTATCATTATTTACAGTACCTCTCTTCAGATTATTTAAACTTTTTAAGAGTCTAAAAAGGAAATAAAGTCACTTCCTAGTAAAAAATGGAAGATTCTTACTTCAATCATTAGCAGTAAAAATATATCAAAGTTAGTAAGATTATATTTTCATACGGTAAACTTGATACTCTAGATGGTGATGCAAAGCAACAACCTTTTATGCTACTGAATGTTTTGTTCCTTTCCCAAACCACCTGTTTTAGCATGTACTATGTAACTCCTTCCTCTGTACTCATTTGCAGTCTGCATTCTTTCAGCCTTGACAGTAGTTGACCCATGTTCATAGCTAAATTTGAAAAATCCAAAAATGTCACTCAATGGGATAGAAGATTTCAATGTACACTTTTGTACTTTAATAGCAGGCAAAATGAAACAGCAGTAGAATAAAACATATAATTATTTTTTTGTCTCTAATTCATTCTTCTATACAATCTAACACTCAGACTTTGGGGTTTACTGTTTGAATAAATAATGCAAATTACTGCATATAATGACAAGTATAAAATTAAGAGTTTTTTTTAAAAAGTATTCAATGATGTAAAAATAACTGTTAACAATGGTAAGTGAGATTAACTAGCTGAATATCTTATTTGTTAGACTACAATCATTTAATATTCTACATTCACACATCAGCCTGTAACCCACTTTCCAAAAAGTTTCTATAAAACACCATATTGGACAGAGAAAAAGTTTAGAAATCCCCAAGATACATAATATGAACTACCGTGTTGGAGTCTATTTAACAATCCAGTAACAAATTTAAAGAAATAAACTGCCACTGTTAGACTTGTATGACATTGTGTCATTAAAAAAAAAAAAGTGCTTTAGTTACCAGGCTTTCCACAGAAACAAAATCATACACACTGACAAATGCTGACCTTATCAACTAATGAAACACAATTGTGCTGTCATAATAACTGGGTTTATTACACACTCTATGAAAATATCCATTAGATTCAACAAACATTAAGAGCGCCCTACTTCAGCTAGAGAAAATTTATGAACTTAGGTTTGAAATTCTTAAAACAGAAATTAAAGATTTCTAATGAAAACATATCTAATTTTACCTTCAGCTAAATGTTTAATTACTACATGGTAGAAAGCATGGAAATATGTCCACAGAGTATATGCAACAGAATAGAGCCAGACATGAGGTTGTGTGGGACTAAAGAAAGAGACTGTGCACTGTCAGCGGTTATCACACTGAAAGCCGCCAGCAAAAGACAAGCTTTTTACTCTTTTCCAAAAACAGGTGGCTTTTTTTTTTTTTAATGCAAACTTCACTTTTGCTTAAAAAATACAGAAAATGGAATGACAATCTGAACAGCTTGAATGGGGGTGGGGAGGGAGAGAGCATCCTTTTCTGTCCCACTCTTTGCACTCTTCAGCCTTCCATTAGGAAATATGCTGGAGTATCTGGAGTATCAAGGCTGAGGTATCTGAAGATTTCACTGAGTAACAAACTTATTTTAGTACTATTACAGTAACAGAGAAAGAAGAATCAGAAGATGGGCTGCTTACTTGGTATGTATTTTGATTGAAATTCCAAAGCAGTTCCTTCTGTACAACAAATATAACCTCTGCCATGAGTGATTAAAATCTACAGGCAGTTGTACAGCACAGACAGAAAATAAGATTTCTTAAAACACAGAAGATGACACCTTCGCCCTGTAGTGAGCTCCACTGAGAGATGAGTGAAACCCATTTATCATGACCTCATGAAACCTTGTCTTTTTACAGATCACCCTCCTTAAAGATTTTACAAATACTGTGGGCTGAAACACGTATTTCAATGAAAAGTGTAACAAAAGAATAAAGCAAGATACAAAAAGGAGGGAAACAGGAGAAAAGCAGAACAGGCCAACTTTAAAATCCATCAGGTCATTTAAATGGCCCTATCTAGGCAGCATAGAAATACCTGCAAACTACTTGGAGGAGGAGAAAAACAGAAGCGCTTTCTTCCTCGTAACGTGTAGAAAAAGCCAGTTTGCATATATATATATATGTGTATATACATAAATATACACATACACACAGACACCTGACCTAAAGGAAAGCAAGCCAAAGCAAAACACTATGCACTGAGGTTTGAAGTGATAGCATCTCTGACAACTATTTGTCCCATAAGCATTGACTGCACAGCACAAGTTTTCATCTTTTCTGGCCATCTCTACTTTCCAGCAACTTTAGTGGAGTCAGTGAAACTTTTAAGGATGTTCGAATTGCAAGGAGAGGGCTGTCATTTCAAGTATCTTTATACAATGTATAACTGTACACGCAATGACCCATGTTGTTGAGCAGACAGTCTGCTGTACTTGGTACCAGGGGGAGCTTTTCCAGGGTATCATTCACACCTGACTTTATTGCTGGGAAGAGCAAAGTGACACAGAGAAGCCATGGAGGTCCTGGCAGTGTGGTCCAGGACCCGAGCCAGACGAAGCTTCATTCTATGGCCTGTCCGACTGAAAATTAAAATTAGTGTATCTGTTGCATTTACTGACAAGGCTACTGGACATTTAATAGCTCAGGAGAGCAACATGTGCACTGAGGCTATAGCATACAGTCTACACAACAGGTTCCTCTGATGTCCCACATTACAGAGAAGAGTTGGCCTTAAGAACATTTCTCCTTCCTGACAAATGGCATTCCTGGGCTCTGTTCTGCCCAGACTGTTTATCCAAGACTTGCTAATAAGCTGGCTGCAGCAACAGGTGTAAGGTAATGCTGGTGGCACTTGTTGCCTTTGAATTGCATCTACTTCAGTCTGCAAATTACTGATATCTCTTCTGATGGGTCTGGAACTGTTCTCAGACTTCAAGACTGAAGGCTCTGAATGAACAGAATCGTTGAGGTACCTATGTTCATTTACTGAATTAGCTTCTATCAAGTACAGATCACACAAGATAGACTATGTGAAAGAATTCTTATAACCTACATAATTTTTATATCATATGCATGACAAACACTGTTAAGAACTAAATATAATTTCAGATTCAAATACCATAATGTGCTTTTTGGTAATGAAATAGACTGACATTTTAGAGCAGTATTTTCACATGAAGTGCGTGACCTTTATTAAGCACAAAGACAGTATGTTACTGTAACACATATTGCCACAGTCACATAAATCTTTTTCGAAACAGGATTGGACCATACTTGCCTCAAGTATAACACTTCTCATAAGTAAGACGACTCAGTCATTCCTAGAAAACATCCATATATTTCTATTCTGGTCTGAAAAGAGCTATAGACTGAGCAAATACTTGGTTTGAAGTCTCTTTCAAGTCAGCACATACAACAGTAAATGAACTGTAGTAGCCTCACCGGGCAATGGCTCTGATGAAGTCCAGAGATACAGTACACTTGTATCGTGGTGCTTCAAGCTGGTCACTCTGGCCAACCATGGACAACAGCTGGAGTGTCACAAGAGAGGTGATCTACAAACAAGAGAAACCAGTAACATTAGTCATTTTTCTTAACATGAACAGCAGTGGGCTTTTTTATTTTTTTTTAACATTTGCCATAATTCCCGTATTTCTCTGAAAAGTTACCCTTACTTGCTCATTGATTTTCACATAGTTCTGCAGCTAGCAAACCCAGGAATATATATACATTTTTCCATTACTTTTACAGCACCAGCAGTGAGAGACACAGGCTAAACCCTTTATCCTCTGGATCAAGAGTTATCCTGGAATTCTGATCAGAGGAACAGGAATAATAGGCATGAGCTGAGCATTTTCCAAATCTCTGCCTGACAACCAGGAGAAGCTTGGATTTTCTTTCCTTTATACCCAAAGACCTCCTCTTGAACTTTTACACTTGAAGTTGGATATTCCTGTGCCAGCTCATACCACATTTTGAACAGATGGATGTATCACTCTACTCCAGACAAAAAAGAATTTGAAGGCTGAAAAGGAAACGCTGGAAGACTGTGCTTAAAAAGAGCAGGGCCTGAGTTGGGAGAAATTTGCCTACAAACACACAGAGTCCTCTTGACAGAGCCACTGATTGTTTTACCAAAATAGCAATGTACCAGCATAATTTCTCCCTATCTTTGTTCCTCCAAAAGATGACTGCAGTATCACTGAGGTGCAGTCGTGGGATGCCACTGTTGAGTACAGCCCGCCTGTTCTGACTCAGTTAGGAACAAACGCTGTGGTGATTCCATTGTCTCCCTACCTCCTCCCAGCTCCCAGGGGAAAGAAAGAGGTAAAAGCATACAAGAAAATTTTTCCCTGGCCTTTGCAAGAGATGCCACAGACAGTTCAAGGCAAAAAGGTTACATTCTGTGATGAACTGGTATCTGGCCACAGGTCTCGTTTTCAAAAAACCGGCCAACCATGACCTATTTCTGTGTAACGATAATAGCACAGTAAGGAATTTCTCAAGAATAAATATATGAGGAAAGAAAGTGTCATTTCAAACCTTCAAGGAAGCACACTGCTATAAAAAGCATCAGCAAGTTCTTACTGGTATCAATAATAATTAAAAAGCCCAATCCTAACTCAGTAATAACCCCACTCTTTTGCTGAAAGTACACTTGGTCTTCAAATTTGTGACAGTGCTTGCAGGAGGTAGGAATAATTATTAAAGTTTTCACTCAAGTGGACGTAATATAAAAAAATGACATGTACCTGTGGAGAACAGAAAAAAATACAGTTACCAAGAAAGAGGCAATTTTTATAACAGCCAGTGCTTAACTTTATTTTATGTGGCATGAGGCAACAATAGTTTGGATGCCATCATTCTGCAAAGTCTTTGGAATTTGGTTAAGGAATGCTGACCTACATATAGTCACAAAGACAAATTCCATTTACTTAATGCAGATCTATAAATTACATGATTTATGGAATTTTAGCATGGATAGCATTCAAGAAAATTGAACTCAGTAGTAAACGGCTCAAAATCCAGTTCATGAATCACTTTGAGTGTACCACTGAATTGGTATAAACCTCAAACTTGTTAGGTGTTTATTTTCTTAAAATACTCATGAGTTTGAGAGCACATTCTTCTCCACTCTTCATTCAACGAAGTCCTTATTCAGTCAGTGAAGAAGCACTATAGAGTAATCTGCTATAACAATTGCTGTTTTACACCCTAGTGCACCAATACTGGCAAATCACTCCTGCAATACACACTTGCAGCTGACCTCACCTTCAGACATCACCAATGAAGGAGTAGCAGCAGGCTCCTAAAAGCTCCCAGTGACCACAGCAAGAGTCGGGACAGTTTGGAGTTGGATCCATCTCAGTTTTATGCTGCATTACAAATGCTCCAGCAATACTTCAACAAATTGTACATTTTCACTAGAACCAAATGCTCTGTACAACAAAGTCAGCAATGTAAAATGTTTTACTAAAGGCTGACTCAATAAATCTGAACAACCAGACTACAGACACTAAGTTTCATTAATGTTCTTGACTCAAGACATTAAGGACTCAATAATATAGTATTACAAGACAAATGAAGATGTTGATCACCAGAGTAACTTACTTAACAAACTGCAATCTTTTACTCATTTCTTTCACAATACTTTGCTAATAAAATGTCATCCCAGGGAACCAAGTGCTGAAATAGCAAGTCCTGACCATGAGACCACTTAAAAATACAGCAGCAGAGAGGACTGTTGTTTTCAAGTCATGCAGGCAAGAAACAGTTTTATCTCCAAATGGGCTCAGTAGAGACAAAGAGAAAGAACATGGATTAAATGGGGGTAAATAGGGACCAGCTTTCCTGGCCAAATGTTAGAAGGTAAAATAATTAACTTCTTAGTCTTTGGAGAATTCAAAACATAGTTACGGATGCCTAGCCCGTACATGGAGAAAGGCAGAGATCTCCAAAGGACAAGTCCAAAAGCCTGCCTGCTGCAGGACACCAGCCTGGAGCTTTGCTTGCACAGCTTTTTCAATGGGTTCAGGGGTAATCAAAAACAGTAAGGCAGTTCTGTCGCCCCAAGAAAACGACTTCTTCATTTTTTCCTGCTTTATACAATATAGCAGGATTCTCCTGCTGCTGAGTCAGCCACAGAAATGGGCAAGACACCAATTTTGTGCAATAAACTGATTTGTTAGAAGAACAGATTCAATTGTGATAGATGTGGGATTATTAAGTTCCTTGAATATTTTGTGCTGACCCTATCTGTCTAGGCTCAATAAATAAAAGATGACTGTCTTCACCAAATGGTTAAGAAGTCTTCTAGGACACAGAAGATTCAAATCCCTCCTGACACAAGAGGTTTGAGTGTCTCTTTGCTGAATGTCTGACAGCTAACTCAGTGGGGGCAGAGGAGGAAGGAAGAAAAAGCTGTGTATGGTATTAAATCATCACCAGATCTAACCTGCATTCTAACTGAGCTATTTTGCATAAAATTGCAATCATACAGTCTCTCTGTGCCTACTTAGGGCATTCACCTGGCAAAGCAGGATATAGTGGAATGAACCAGGTTTCAGACTGCATTTCTAGTAAAATATTAAAGCTCACCAATGTTCATGTTCTGTCAGCTCTTAAGTTCCAAATGCCACCTGTAACTTAAGCATTGAAAAAACATTACTATTTCAAAAGTTCAGGTGCTGTAAAACTTTGGAGGCAATCTGTTCTTAAATTAAGACACATTAAAAGTTTGAAACGCAGATGGAAAAAGTATGAATGCAATGCCAAACTAATTGCACATCTTAGCCAAAAATACCCCTCCACTTTTCAAAGCTTTTTTTTTTGCTTTTTTTTTTTTTTTTTTAATACCATGGGTACAGTGTCTCTATTTCATGATCACAAAAGCTTGGAAAAAACATCTGGCAAGAACAGACTAGAAACAAGCCAGAAAAACTGTGTGGGTGACATAAGAAAGAATACTTATTGAGAATCTCTTGAACAAAAGAAATTGCAGTTGGAAGAAATATTCCAGAGTTATTTGTAAAACTACTTAAATTGGTGATGATTTAACACCAGCAAAAGTTACTGATTTTCTACAAGAATAACAAGAAAAACTGAAAAAAAGTACTGATCTGAAAGATAAAAAGGAACAGGTTTCACCACTATATGTAAAAATACGTCATAACAGGGCTTGCTTTGAAATACATTTGTGTGAGAAATGTGCTGCTGAAATCTTGGATCCAAGGTGAGAATAATCATAAAAGCACAGCAGAGAGGTGCTGCCAGGAGGCAATGATTGCTTAGATTACTTCTGGAGATGCACTGGTCAAACACGGACATTGAAACCTCTGGGGAAAAAAAAAAGCAACCCACAAGCCATCCTTAAAGGAGGCTTTTTTCCTATCAGCCTGGACTAACAGATGGGCCTTGAATCATTCCCCAAGCAGACACAAAGACCGGCTTTGTGAGCACATGGCTGCGTGGAAGTGACAAGGATTCCAGAAGTATGGGCTGTCTGCTGAGAAAGGCCAGGCTCTTCCTGAGGACATCACAAGAAGCCAGAAAACATCCACTGAGGTGCAAAACATGAGCAGAATTAGAACCCAGGATGCAGGGAAACACATGGTTAGTTTGGGTAAGCACAATGACAGACTATCACAGGGAAGAGTCTGGACAAAGTACGGGACACAACTCAAATCTAGGATAGAACTTCAGGATAAAACTAAACAGAGAAAATGATGATGACTGTTTGGGAGGAAAGCTGTTTCCTCAAAGATGTGACTGAAGTCTCATCAAGTGGTAAATTTT
Source organism: Hafferia zeledoni (assembly GCA_035583235.1). Taxonomy (NCBI): domain Eukaryota; kingdom Metazoa; phylum Chordata; class Aves; order Passeriformes; family Thamnophilidae; genus Hafferia; species Hafferia zeledoni. Next base: position 11,804,051 of record JAWWEV010000043.1, read on the forward strand.
AAACTGGACTAGAAAAATATTAATGAAAGACACTAAGAGGAACAATTTCAAACTGGCAGAGACATACTAGATTAGCTGTGAGGTATTTTTCATCTCCACAGTCTATAATCTTGAATTATCTTGCCCAAGATGCAACATTAATTCTGACTCTTCAGTCTGGCTTACTTTCACCCACAGACACACACACATACCAAGAAGGTAAGACCTTACCTTACTCAGCACCATCAGACAAGGGTACTATATTCTTCCACAGTCGTATTAAATGCTTTGCAGCACAATCATCCCATGGCTTTCAGAACAAAGGTGCAGCTCACTGCGCTTGTTCGAAACCTACCACTGCCAAGAGGCACATTCGTGCACATGCTCGAGCCACTGCTATGCAACAAGGCACTCTGAAAACCAGATGCCATTTACAAAACACCTTTCAGTCAAAATGACTGTGCAATAGTCTCCTGGAGTTAAATTCAATGACCCCAGTGCAAATTATGCAAGCGTAAAAAAACCTGTTCAAAATTATTTCCATCAAAATTATACCTAGAGTGTGTTCAGTATGTCAGCCTTGTTCGAAAAGCTCATTCAGAAAGGTACCAGAGAACATTGCAATTATACACAGTTAAGACAGCAATTGATCAAAACATTTAAAAAAATATTAAAAATAAATCAGCACCTTGTGGAATGCTTATACAAAACTATCAGGTTTTGATACTGAATTATGTTTTGTACAAGGCTTTTAATGCATGAAAAATATACAACAGAAGGGACACCCGTCCAGATTACTTATAGCCTTGCAATGTGCAGTTAAAGTATTCATCACTCTATGCTTCAGCTAGATATTTTACCTTTTCCTCAGCTTAAAGTAATCCGACTCTTTTTTTAAACTACATTGTGAAAGTGATCTAAATGTTTTTGATATTAACAGAGGCACCAACAGACCAGGGTCCCCCAGCCCCAGCCCTAACTGCTGCTCCACAGACAGCACTCCATTCCCCTCACTTTGCTATCTATCACTCACATTGGCAGCTGCACAGGATGCTACAGGGCAGTGGCCCTGCCTGCTTTGCAAGCTGTTTCTTCTATGAATGTTTGCATTCCATGTCTTTCTTTGTCCCAGATCAGTTATTTTTCCATGTTTCTGTCATGTAAGTATTATTTCATTATTTTGTGTTGTCTCTCCAGGACCTTGATTTCATTTCGCTCAAGGCAAATCTATGTAATTCACACATTTAAACAAGTCACTCCATTGGCTTTTTCAAGGTTGATCATACTGGTGCCTGAGTCATTTATTAAGACAGCCAAAATGTCCTGTAGTCTCTAAAAGAAAATCCTTCTGTTTTAAAAAGAAAGGTTTATTTACCCTCAAGTACATGACCTTGAATTTCACGCTGTTAAACCCATTCAGCTTGTATCTTTCTCACCACCTTCAAGATACTTCTTGTGTCTCTTCAGAACACAAAAGTTTACGAAGCCTGAGGCATACAACATTGAATTTTGCTACAAAACTCCTTCAGTTTGCACTCGACAGATTATTAGAGTCATTCTCATATGGTATTTTCTCCACTCTATAATCAGTGTTCACCACTTCTGCCTTACTCTACTTAGTCTTATGTTTTGTGTTCCATTTACACAAAATAATATTTGACAAGAAACACTGACAATGTCATACTCTAGTCCAAGGCAGAAATGTGCATCTTCTGTTTTTCCTTTCCTACTCCTCCTTTTCTGACCACTCCACCCTCTTCTGTCTTTCACATCACATAACACCATCCTGCACACACTAGAAGCTGCCTTATTTCTAGCATATTTCCCTGCAATTGGTTTCCTTGTGGCTTTTCTCTTCAGTCTCAGGAGAAGAAAACATATTGTCACACTTTGAGGAGACAATTCCTACCCCTCTCTTTTCATATTTCAGAATCCTTTCTTGTTCGTTGCCTTACTAGCTGCAAATCTTGACCCACCAGCACAGCATCCTTTCACCTCTCCTCTATATGTTCTCATTATCTCTACTCCTCACATCTTCTCTTCCCAAACCCACGATTTGCCAGAAAAAGGGGGGAAAAGAGCTACCATAATTTTTTAAAATGGGGACACTGATTCAAGATACTGGAATAATCCCAAGAGATTAAAAAGACAATTCAAAAAAGCAAACAATAAACCCAGAAGGAAGTATTCTTCATCAAAATTTGTAGTTAATTGTGACACACTTTGCCACTGAAAATTCAGTCTGCTGGTAGAGTTTTGTGGAATTAAGAAAGCCACTGCACACATTCATGGAACTAAATACAACCTCAGGCTGCTTTCATGGCAAGCATTCAGCCACACGGAATAAGCAGAAGTAACATATACCAGACTATGGTCAGCCTCTGCTTTCTGGTCTTATATTTTTCCTGCATGTTTGATATTACTTGGAAGTAGACAGATAGTTTTACTAAGAAGTAAAACAATGGCTAAACCCACTTCTGGTCTGACTTAACGTGGCTGTTGTGATGCATTCACCAAAGATGAACCATACCATCTGCATCTTCTACATCCTATCACTCTGTGTTTCCCCTTTAACCTTCTCCTGGGCCTCTGCAAAGCCTCTCTCAGTAACGATTAGTTACTGTATTTTCTCCACACTCTGTGGTCTGTATAAGAAAGTGCAAAAGCCCACATGATGAAAATCCAGCTTCCCTCGCCATCTTCTGAAAAGCTTCATGATATTGTAAGAGCATATGCACAGATTAGCCCTGCCCACTTCATTGTTACAATAACATCACTTTTTAAAAGCAGTTCAATGATATATTAATTTGGGAACTATTATTAAAGAAATCTTTCAAAGTGTTAATGAATTTGCTTTCTCTTCATTATTTTTATTCAATATAGAAATTAGGAAAAAGCTAGGTTTTTTCTCTCAGCACATCCACTTCAGCATTAATCAATTTGCCTAATAAGAAAAAGGAAAATAAAAGGCAATTCACAACACTCTTTGCCTCGCTCTGCTCATCAACTTTTAAAAAAAAACCCATAAAGTGATGCACGGATAAATCAGTACTTCTGAGTCAATTCCCTCACTTTGAGGATCAATTAAAGTACTTCATAAATGCATGAAAGGCATGCTAGAAAGTTGCTTAATATGGTGTTTTCTGAAAGGATAAAATTATTTTCTGTACCTGAGGATTATTTGGAAATATTTTCAGAAATTTGTTAAGATCCCTAGAACTGATGACAGGTGTTAATTTGGATACTCCAAAACAAGCAAAAGGAAGGTTTGAATGTATCTGCAATATGTTGGAGATGCATGCATCTAATTTACTCCATAACAACCTGGGAATACATAACAACTCCTAAGTAGGAGGATTGCAGATTCAGGTTATAGACAGATAATTAAAAAGTACTGCCCTTTCTGGTTCATACTTCAAAATGTGAGCAACCGAAGATGGTAACAGATGGTCAAAGAAACACTTGGGGAATGATGTTTACAGCTAATTTGATTACTTAAGTCAGGTAGCTTCATAAAGTGGACACCAGACAAAGGCTGGCTATTTTTCAAGGCACAGGCAATAGCCAACACAAGTATCCTTCTGCCATCCACTCACTCATTTTTGCATTTAAGGTCTCAGGTTACAAGAGGGTTTTTTTAGAAAATGAGGAAGGCAACACTAAGACTGTTTTCCAGAAGCAAACCCTTGTGCAACTGACCAAGCATAAAACCTTAATTCCCCAAACCTAGAAATTTTTCACCTGTTTTTCCCACCCTTAATTTATAACATTTCTGTCCCACAATGGCACTATTTCTAGATACTGCAAGACAAGTTCTGTTAAGAACAGAAAAAAAGTAACCTTAGAAATACTAACCACTACATGTGATACTGATAGGACTTGATATATTTACAGAAGGCCCTAAATTTTTAATGCTATCTCAGTAAATTATAGAACTGAGTACACAGAGTTACCAGCCCTCTACTGCTGTATGAAGGAGTTCTGTTTGTAAATACAGTTTTGCATTAAAAAATAATGAAAGCAATTAGGATTTCAAAGCTGTCCAGAGGACAAAAATCAGTCATTTGTATATGCCAAAAGAAGGAATAATGAAATTAACAGAGATTTTTCACAATTTGGGAGTATCTTCTAAGTCTGAACTACCTAGCTTTCTCCAAGAAAGAAAAAGATTTTCAATGTGTTTTAACTACAATTTATTTTTGGATGATTATGGCAATTAAGTGTTTAAAGAGTATTGAATCAAATCTTGTATAAAACTCCCAAGATATTAAGAATTTTTTAATCAAAATAACACTCCAGGAAGATTTGACTAAATACTTCTAAAATACAAAACTCAGAATTTCAACCACAAGAATAGACAAAGGGTAAATACACTGCAGTCCCAAGTAGGAGTCTGCTCTGAAAAATGACAATTTAAAGATAGATTTAATTTGTGTCCTGAGATTGTTAAAACAAATCTTTACAGATTCTCCACAGCACCATGCTGCATCTCAGCTACTCCTGAGATGCAGTGCAGAGGACTGCAATCAACTCCATATTCACTGTGACTACATACACTCTGCAAATTTTAGTGGTTCTATAACAGGAATAAATAGTAACGAAAACAAAAATAGGAACAACTTGTATCAATCACTTAAGTATGTAAGTACATCACACTGGTACAAAACAAAGAGTCCTCCCAGGCCAATATGCTGTCTCCTGAAAGGATTGGCAAAAGATGCTCAGGAAAGGATATAATAAAATTGTGAGCAAGAACAATTTCCCAGCATATTGGGTGCTAGTAATTTTAATTTCAAGGACTTCAGGAATTAGTTATCAAATCATTCACACACATGATCTGACCTGGTGAAACACGACATTTCATGCTGTTCTTGTATTGTCAAACTGGAGTTTAAGAAGATTGTTTAATTGTGACATTACTGCACCCATCAATACATCAGAGAAATTTATAATGTGGCTGCACACCAAGGGATTAAAAACAATACTGCCCATCTCTCAGCAAGAGATGTATATATGGCATTGAGTCACACTAGGTTTTATGCCATCAAATAGGGGAGATAGAAAAAAAATCCCAAACATCTGATTTACATAAGACAGTAATTAGAATTTGATTTACTAAGTGATGCTGCGTTGTGGAAAAACCAACAGCTACAAACAAAGCTCTTGTACAACTGAGAGGAAGAGTTACACCTCTGTTGAAAATCTTCTCTAACAAAACCAGGACATTTAAGTCTGGCATATTCCCTATCTTTGTTTACAGGCCCCTTGAGCAGAACAGACAAAACAGGAAGGATGAAAGCAAATTCCAGTTCCAGGCTGGCCAACTGTCACCATGCAGCATAAGGGAAGAGAGGACTGTGAAAAGTTCCTCTTCTCAGCAGCAAGAAGTGGGTACATGGGGAATCTCCCCTCCCTGGGCATCTCAGGAAACCAAATAGCCTTCAGAAGAATATTCTGTTCTGAATCAAAATCTACGGCATTTTGTTCCTGTTAGAAGCAAGGGAAAGACCAGGATGAAGACTGTCCCTCAGCAAGTCAGTCCTCCAGCTGCTTGAAAACAAATAAACCAAACCCCAGTGTAGTAACACAAGTTGACAGTTGTAATCTAATGAGAAATGTTTTCACTAAAAAAATGTATAATATAATTTTAGATATGCTACAATAGAGGCTATAAATGTATAGCATTCATTTTTGTTAGCATTCATTTTCTTTGGAAAGTCAAAGAAAACAAACCTTTCAGCCATCCATAAATTGAAAAATCATGAAATATTAAAAATTTAGGTTCAGTGATCCATTAAATACATTAGATGCAACTGCAGAAGGCATTTATAGCTATCTTTATACCTCTTGCATGGATATCCTACAAAGTGGTCAAAACTACCAGTTTTCCATCTCTTATTCAGTTATACTTGGTTTTATCAGACAAAGAAAGAGCATGAAATATCATCTGTCAGCATGAAACATCATCTGTCAGCAATTAACTGTAAAGCAAAAAACTGTGTTCTTCAAACACAACACTTGTTTTTATGCAGTTTCTGTCATCCTTTAACGCAACTGTGAAATTCTTCTAGTTATGCCATGTATCACTTGGTTTTTCTAACCTGGAAAAAAACAGTTTCTGACACTTGTTTTTGCCAAGCACATGTGTTGGGTAAAAAAGTTACAGCCAACCAAGGCAGCCAGTGAACTAGTGAAGCCCTGTGTGCTGCCCCACCCATCAACAGTGCTGGTCAAGGAATTAGACAAATGATATGCAGGAAGGGAGTACCTGCAAAAGGGGTGCATTTCTTAGTAACAGTACACATCCAATTAGTTTTTCTCCTGCCTTCACAGCATTTGAGGATAATTCTGTCCATTTAGATGAACAGAAACATTCAAAGACAAACCACTCCACAGCATCCTAAAAACATCTTGCTATATATATACATTGTGTTAAAATTTGTGTAGTTAGCAAACACTGACTTTATGGCTACATAAAATGCAAATCATTTATGGAGCAACAGAGTCTGAAACAGGGACGTGCTACAGAAGGCAAGTTCCATGTCATTCAGGAATAGAGTTGGCCAGGCACTGCCAACAGCAGCAGTGGCTACAAGTTCTGGGGCAAAATACCTGAGGGAGCCAGGCAAGGTTTCTCTGAATCAGGGAAAACCAAGGAAAAGCAGAGACCTGGGAGCTCTCATGAGTGAGGCAGACAAGGCTGATGCCAGAGCAACCACGGGAAATTTGCACAGCTCCAGGAGTGTGGGTGACCAGGAGTGCAGCGAACAGGGCAGGGAAAAAAGGACAGGGTGCATTGGAAGGACATGGTACAGCAGTTTGTGCAGCATTTCCCACAGGCAGAAGCGTGTAGGACACTGCAGCCACCCCTCTGGCTCCTTAGTCTCAGGGGAGACAGTATCGCTCTCTGAACCACCTGAAAAGAGGTTGTAGCCAGGTGAGAGTTGGCCTCTTCTCTCAGGCAACTAGTGACCGAACAAGAGGAAATCATCTCAAGCTACACCAGCGGGGAGGTTCAGGTTGGACATCAGGAGGAATCTCTTCACTGACAAGGTTGGTTAAGCACTGGAATGGGCTGCCAATGGAGGTGGTGGAGTCACCATCCCTGTTAGTGTTCAAGAAATAACTGGACATGGCACTTAGTGCTATCCTTTAGTCGCCATGGTGATATTCATGGTGATGGTCCTATTTCAGCTTCAGTAGAATACAGGGCAATCAAAAAACAGTTTCTCAGGTTTCCATGACTAATGAACTTATTTATTTTTGGAGTTAATAGTTGTGATAGCCACTCTATTTTCTGGATAATCATTGTGTCAAGACTTTTCAGTAATATTCAGTAAATATAAATCTGATTTTTTAAGATTAAAATTAAATCACTGTAAAAAGGCTTAATCCCCTAGAAGTGGTATATTCATCACCAAACTCTGAAAAATCCATACAAGGGATCAATAGAAAGGTGGGAAAAACCTGGAAACAATCAGTCAATGAAGTCTTCTGATCTCAAGGGATGAAAAATAGTCTCCTCATACTAATAACAGCTATTGCCCACTGCAGTGAGAAAATACAGGAGAAAACCAACACTGAACAAAGAAAGGGAAGCAGCTATGATTGGCAACGATTCTACCAGGATCTGATGAAACGCTACTTGCCACTCCAATCAACTGTTATATCCTGAACATTTTTCCACCTCCTTGGAGGCCTTTTACATAAGCTTTACATAATGCCTAAGTAGATCCCATGGTTATCTTCTGCAATCTCTTCAGTTAGCAGAAGCAGAAGTATTGCTCAAGGATATCGTAAAATGTCCACAGTGGAATCTGCATTGCAATCAACAAATGTTAAAAAAAGGTATAAAAGAACCAATTGGTCAGGAAGTGTTGCTTCAGCTTGCTATTCCTCAGAAGGAGAAGTTCAAGCACCAGAGGCCGAAACATTGTGTAGGGTATGTTCTGGTTGTGAACGCTGTCCCTCTCTGCTGCTAAAGCCTCAGACCTGCTTTTTACGAAGTTCTCAATCCACCTTGTCCCAGATGACACATTAACACAGGCAAGGTGATTACTGCCAAGACCTGCTTACTGGATCAGGACATACAGGCTGTTCCTCTGAGCTGCCTGGCAGTCTGCACCTTCTTGATGGCTGTGTTCAATTTTACTAACAGATCTTGCACATCTTATCCTGTGCAAGTACTACATACTGTTGAAACTTGACTAATTCTATCTGGAAAGTGCACCAAAACTTTGTCATCAAGAAAGTTTTAAGACTCTAACTGCATGTCTAAGACCAATTCTACACATACGTATATAAAAAAAAGAATAGAAATAAATCCCGCCAAAACTAAAGGCTCATATAAAGACTTTTCTGACTCTAAAATTGTTCTCATTTATTTTATAACAGAGAAATTGTGCAATATAAGTGCTACCATGGTAACAACTTACTTTATTGAACAAGAGAGAAAATAATTATCTGAAACCTGCATATCATGCAAGCACATGCAGTAAATTTAGTGCTGCCCTTTTTACCCCTTGCTATTTTTCTTCTTGCAAAGAGAAATAGATTTTGAATTTATACCTTATAGCAGCAATCCAGGCATCATTTTGCCTGTCCATCCCACGTCTTTGTATGTTTTACACCTCTTGAGCGCATGATGTGAAGGACCCAGTTACTTAGAAAAAGGGATTAATGAATCAGAAATGCTCTTCCCCTTTCTGAGTTAAGTACAGAAGACTCCTATGTAAATGCTTCACGCATTCAAAAAAAATGAAGCCCTAAGGCAAGCACAGCACATGCTTAGTATTCACTCAGTATACTTAAACAGGAACCCTTACTTTATAGTAAACCAAAAGTTATTCATCTCCAAATATAAATTAAACCTGATTTTACTGTTCTGTTCAAATATTCCTTGTGATACTATGTTTGTGAACATATATTCATGTACAAGGGACAGCAATATTTTAAGAACTGCCTGGATTTAGCCATACAAATCCAATTAATCTCAATAGAACTTGTATGGCTAAATCCCCATGCTCAGCTTTGACATTTTAGAAGCAGTGGGGGAGGTTTTTCAAGTACTGAATATGTATTATACAAAACTTAGTTTTCTCAAAGAGAAACAAAATAGCATGTAGATACATACAGATATCAACAAACATTTGATTCTGTCACGAAAACCACATTCCTAGCGAAGCAGGCAATAATTTCCACAAAACTGTTTTATAAAAAATAACAATATTATCCTGCAGCCTATGAGATAAAACTAATCACATGTACGTATTAGTTGGATAAATTATTCTTACTTTACCTCCAGTTTTGATCTTTTTACTTCATTTGCAGTGCATCTGCCTCTCTGATATACAGTGTTAAAGAATGAATTTAATCCAGTGTTCACAGCTGGAGGATGTGTTTGGGATGCATAAAATTCATGGTTTTAAAAGATCACTTTAAAGAAGTGTCTTGGAAGTGCTGTTTAGAAAGACAATCTTATTTGCAATAGACTTCTCTTACTTACTTGGTTTATTTAGTCCTAAACAACTTAAAGAGCAGAAACAAAACTACTCTCAACAACTTCAGCAACAAAGAATGCAGCTAATTTTGACTATCTTCTAGGAGATTTCTTCAGGTACTAGAAACAACTTATGTGTACACACATTCATGCACACACACAATACAGGCTATGCAAAAACTTAAGTCACCAAGTTGTCTTCATGGGGCTGGAACTCTGCAAAACACCCAAACAGAACTATCTTGGTGCAGAATTCTTTCTGAAACACAGCCTGTAATGGTATATCCTTCATAAATACGCACACACTTACACTATTTAATACCTCACTATGAAGCTCTTACAGAAAATGAAAATACAATTCCAGTAGCTGAACTGGTAAAACTTACAATTCCGTATCAAAAAGACTACTCTTCTCCCTTCCCCTAAAGCCCTCAACAATCAGTATCAGGGTTTCAATTCATAAACCAAATACCACTAGAGATGTATGTTTCCCATATGGTCATCGAACAGTTAAATCCCAAGAGTCTTGCAACTGCAGAAGTGATATAAATAATGTCTCCTTTTATAATAATTTAGATTTTCCATTTGCCAGCACTTTTTGCATAGAAACTCTTTTTTCCAGTTCAAGTATAAATCACACAGAGGCAGTGGAGACATTCCTGTTTGGTTGGTTTCGTTAAAGAAGAAGTAAGGAACTATTTGGGAATTAGCTGGGCATAGAAAGTATTTAACAAGCCACTGAACAATAGGCCAAATTCACCCAACAAAAGCCATCATGCTGCAGTTTATTTTTCCTGTATATGAATGAGTTAGCTAGTTGCTCACAGGAAGGGTTAGCCCACATGCTAGATGAAAAGTTTTATTAAAAGTTTGTTGTATTTCAAATTAATAATGATCATTCAACTACTGAATCCTCAAGAACAGGAACAATAATCACAATTTCTGCCTGAAGTGGATCATGAAGTAACTACTTCATAAAAACCTAGAGCCATTAGAAGCAAAAACATCACTAAATGTTTTTGCTAAATGTTGCCAAAGCAACGTTTTTCTGTAATAGTGTGTTCTGAAAGCCTTATAATCTGACCTGAAACAAATTCATAAAAGCAATAGTGTGTTACAAAAAATACACATCAATTGAGACAGTATCAGACACAGAAGCCTCTCTGGCCAGAAGTTCTCCTCAAAAAGCCTTCCTTCAATCTTGCTTTATACAAAAGCTGTAAATTTGGGGGTACAGAAGTTCAGTATATAAAAATGTGCTTGTTGCCTTGGAATAGAGCAGCATCTTCTGTTGCTCCTTATATTGCCTTATACTCCACACACCACCTGCTCCACCTGCTTCCCTATTTCATTTGTCTAAGATGCTCTACCCCCTCTTCCTGGGTCCTGGTTAGGTCCTTACTAAACAGCCAGCAACAGGTCAAAGTAAAAACCCAACCTGTGCACCTGCTAAAGAGTCTCCTGAACTCTTGGTCTGAATGTGGACACCAATTTTCAGTAGATTCGTAAGACCTATTTCTTTTTTATTTGAAACTTGTTCCTTTCTATCAATTTCAGCCAGATCTAGGCAAACTAAAAAAACGGTGTTAAGAGGATAAACAGGGTCAAAGAACTGCCAGTTGTATGATTAAGTCCATTTCCTTAGGAAACCAAGCTAGAAACTCAGGAAATGAGGTAACACTCTGAAAAGCAGACACTGTGAATATAAGGTACATGTGAAAGCTCATCGCATTCAAATACACTGAGTACATGGACGGGGCAGCCTTAACAGAGTTACCCACAACAGCTTATGCTGCACTTCCCCACTCCAGACAAAACAATGTTTGGATGTGGACAAATGGACAACTCAGTAACTAAACACAGACATGTTTATCCTTTATGGCAACTATGTCTTGTGGTGGGAATTTTTGTTTTCTGTTTGTCTTGTTATTTAAGATATAACACAAATCCTTCTTTAAAAGAAATTAGAAAATCTAGAAGACTGAAAGAAACATGAGATTTCCATGCAGTATTCTCTCACCAAACCTGCTGGTGATCTTTAATAACAGCAGCTTGTTGAAGAAATCAAGGATGAAATACAGTCAGTAGCTATAAATGCATTCATCTCATTCACAAATAAACTGTTAGCCATTAATTCAGAAACATAATTTCCATTCAGTTGACTGATACCCTACTGTAATAATTATACTATAATGTAAGATTTTTCAAAGGTTATTTTTCATCATCATTATCTAGGCTCAGGGCTTAACTTTTACTTTCTAAATGCTTATTTTCTTCAAGTGACAAGACTTTCAAACTCCTGCCTGAGTGCAAGCCACAAAAAAACTGTGTCTCCCTGGTTTTAGGCTGGCTCATCACCAGCCAGAGCATGAGTTACAGTTCCCAGTGGCAGAATGCAGCCTATTCAAAACAGCATGATTAATTTAGCTAAAAAGAAAACCACAAGCAGAGAGAAATGGATTAAATAACAACAAAACCCTACATACATATGGTCTTATCTGAGACTTGCCTTGTTAACATTCCACTTTTTTCAGCCAGAGGGTGAAGCTCTTGTTGGTACTGCCCGAGTGCAAGTGCTGCCTCTGACACTATAACCTGAATCCTTCCCCCTCCCAACACAACCCAAAGCTGAATTCAGGTATTGTTCCTCCCATCACAAAGCAACTGAAAGAAAGCCACTGCCAGGTTCCCAGAAAGCTGGGGAAAGGCTTAACTGCATTTAACCCTTTGGGCTCCTTGGAACCAGCCAGAGGACATCCTCTGGTGCCAGGGACCCACATGGTAATTCCCATGTTCTTTGTGACTATTAAAATGCTGCACTGGAGAATGCCACAGGTGACACAGGCAAAGAGTAGGGAAATGGTGCTACAAAATAGAAGAGTTTTATTCAGTGTCATCAGGTGTTACAATTCCACCATAAAGATCTAATGGCAGGACTAGAGATGTAATATATTAACAACTATTCATTTCTGGTTTTTTTCCTCCAACAAATAAATGTTTTCAACTCTCCAAATTTGTTGCCTCAGTTCTCTGTAAGAGGAGAATCCAATAATGTAATGAATGGATGGGAAAGCAGCTGTGCCCAAAAATACACTACCATTTCATTTATCTGATGATTATTCACAATAAATATACACTGCAATGTTTCTTGTGCTTGGAATGGAAAGTAAAGATATCAGTATGTATGTAATGCTTATGGATGTCCAGCTTACCACAGCTGCAACTTCACATTTAGATCCAACAAAGAAAACGCTGCGACAATGAGGAAAAAATATCAAACGCTGATGAAAGTGATTGGCAAATATTATTTAACCAAGAGGTTAGACTTACATTTGGAGTAAAACCACTGGTGACTTATACTGGGCTCACCACAGAGCTGAAAGAACCAAAGATTCCAGTGACCCACATGAAATTACCACTAAAGTCAGCTACTCACTAAAGAAGCAGTTCAGATACCAGCTGCATTTTTATCCAAAGCATTTAGTCTGATACTCCAAATTCAACAACAAATGAAAGCATTTCAGAAAAAGATAGCCTATTTCAAAACAGATGGATACTGACAGGCTTGCTTACTTTCTACAGTTTAAGACAAAGTTATATATATTTTTATGTATTATTTTTTAAGTATCATTATTTAATATCACATCCTCTTTCCTTGAACTTCTACTGTACATTCCTACAGTGACCAAACTGTACTGGCCAATCAGTTACAAAGCTGGTCAGGTCAATGCCTATGTGCCATTTTATATAATGTACTGAACTATGATTACATATTTAACAACCTAAAGATACAATTAATTTTTATTTCAGGCATTACAAAATAACTAAGACAAATACTTGCACATCTTTTCAAGGTGGAAAATGTCTCCATTTATACGCAGTGGGCAACATGAAGACACTTGTACTGCGTCAGTGACTGGAACTATAAAGTGCCCCTACACTGAGGATGTGTCTTTTGTGTATGTGGGTGATCACATCTCTGGAG
>JAWWEV010000043.1:11817613-11828284 GCA_035583235.1 Hafferia zeledoni
GTCAGTGACTGGAACTATAAAGTGCCCCTACACTGAGGATGTGTCTTTTGTGTATGTGGGTGATCACATCTCTGGAGCACAGCAAAAGTTTCTCTGTTTCTTCAGAAGAGCCTTCATTTGTTCTAACTGCATGTCAAAACAAATAAACATTAAAAAACAAACAAAAAAGCAAAACCTTCCAAAAAATGAGGAATACACAGGCAAACTTGCATGCCCGTTTCCAATTCCTGCCTGTTCCTTTTATTAAAACACATTCAAATTTAACATCAAAATGAACAGCTTTCCTCTTACTACCTAATGAAATCGAGTTACAAGTATTATGAAGATGACAGTGATTGACAGTTACATGGTGACACACTTGACACATATCACATGTGCCAATGCTTACTTTTTTTCCTCATTCATGCAGGTTTGGGTGGTTTTTTTTCCCAAAAGAATACAGCATTTATTAGGTCAACTTTTCCTAATTTAATATGCACAGAAAATTGCTTAACTAGCTTTTTAACATTTGGTTGTAAAATAAGATTTAATAATTTTAAAACAAATTAAACTGCTGTTTGTCAGTACTTTTATTCATATGAAAATGACCTTAAGCAAGCCTGTCATCTGATGCAATAGATACTCCATATGGATTGCACTTTCATAGGTAACACAGATAAAAGTATTGTTCTGCTCATGAGGCAGAGAGAGTTAAATCATGAAATATTCAGTTTTAATTAAGATTACTGTATCAAAGGCAAGGCTTAGTGCAGAATTCAAGTAAGGATCAAGGTTAATGCCTATTCTAAAGCAAATTTACATAAATTATGTTTCACTAGTGTACCATGAGTCTTATTTTGTCAATTTATACCAAGTGAGACCACAGAAATTAAAGATGAAAATATCTATTAAGTCATCTTCACTCTCCTCCCTCCAATACAGAATTCTTTTTCCTTCTTTCAAGTTTATGTCTGAGTGTTTTGTCCACTATCATTTGCAATAGCTAAAGCAGTGGGGCATTGCACTAAAACTTCAGGGGAGACTATCACACACTTTACCATTTCCAAAAGAAGGATTTTTATGGTATTCAAAGCTAAGATTCCCCTCATCTTATTTCATTACTCCTACTTAGACCTTTTTTGAACTCCTCTAAATGAATCCTTTCTTGGTACTTGAAGCCTATAAATACCTTCAGACATTTTCATCATCCCCTGGTAGCTATTTAGCCAAATTAGTGTAGGGATCATCTCTCTTCATCTGAACATCACCAAGCACACAGATAGCTATAAGTAATAATTACATGTGTTCATTTCCTTTAATCTTTCTTCACAAGTCATTCCCTTCTAGCCTTTAATTTTTGCAACTCTTCATGCCTACATCTTCTTTTAAGTGTTACTGCTTTGCAATTATTTTCCTTTCTCTGAACAGCTTTATTTCAGGTCATATCCACTTATGCATGCTAGCTTGAATTACCACTTTATCCTGACTTTTAACTGATGTGTGTAGGTTTTGGGGATTTTGTTTGTTTTTTAATAAAACATCAGGCTCAAATCTCTTCTCCATTCATGTCAAACCACTGCAGAAAAAAATAAAATTACCTGCACTAGAGACCAGCATCTTAGCTTATTAAAAATATGATAAATTTAAGTGCCTAATAAATTCAAATGTTTACATTACTCATTTTATGTTTGTCTCTTTCTCCAGATTTTAGGCACAATCTATTTGAGCAATCAGTCTGAAACACCTTTGAGTTTTAGAGTACAGACAATTAACCTTTTCTCTCTGCATTTGTCTTTGTATCTACATACACAACTTCACTCAAAAGAAAATTAAATGAGGACTTCAAGCATTATTTTTATCTCTACCATACTGATGACTCCCTATCATGTTTGCGACTTTTCTTCCTCATTACTCCTACACACCAAGCCATCCCCCGTGCCTGAGCACAATGTAAAGTTACAAAAGCTTCACCTGAGCCAGATGGAGAATGCTTTGCTCTCATCGTGAATTTCAGACACTGAATTAGTGTTAGAGTAGGTGTTAATCTAATCACAGAAGTGATAAAAATAGATTTCTTCACTGCTAAGGAGATAACTGCCATGCTAAGTGTCCACCTGTACCTCTTCATTTCTCCCAGTCATTAAGAGGTGCCCTGGTTCTGGTCACAGCTGCACAGAAATAAAGTGGTCAAAAGCACTCCACGGGTTAGTCCCACAAAATGTCTACCACAAGGTTAAAACCAGTGAGGTCTCAAAGCTTTGTCTAGGAAGGAAGGAAAAAGGCAGGCCAAGGCTATGCTGACCAGCAGACCAGCCTACTGTGCAACAGCTCAGTCAGTCAGTCCCCATGTGTTCCCAGTTAGCCACCCTCCCCCTTCATTACTACTCAAAGACCATTGCATTTTATGACAGAAGTTGTTAAATTAAACAAAAAGCTCATTTGTAAGAGCTAAGTACCAGGGTAAATTTAAATGGCAAGCCTCTGTCACTATTAACTAATAGGCAGTCAGCTCAAAACAACTGGTAGATTTTTCAGGATATAATTAAAAAGCAATACAGAGATTTTGTGCCATTGATGCCTCTGCTGTACCTGTTCAGTGAATCAGAACAGATTACTTCAGACTCCCAGTCTTCTAGACTGTCAGTCTAGCATCTTTCACAAGCACTACAGCCCCACAAATTATTAAAAAGCTTTTCTCTACACCATCAGTGTCATACATCCATTAGAGGCCATTCCACACTAGAAAATATCTGTTGCAGAAAGTCTTCCTAGGCCATATGCTAGCAATAAATAAAAAAGGCTGGAAAAGATAATTTTATAACAACAATCTTCAGCTTTCTTCTCATGTCTGCACGGTAATCTCTTAAGTCAATCTGTTTACTCTCTGTATCTACTACAGCAAATTTTTTTTATGTATATGTTCATTAGTTCATCTTTTAACGTTCTCTTTCCTATTTCTTGTCTAGATATCCAGAATATGGAACACTCTCTTACTCATTTTATGGAGATCACAGATGGTCAACAACATAATCCAGCACTCTTCAATTAATAAACTTAACCAACCTGGGTCATCATCTCCCCTACCTATGCCTTTCAATAAATATCCCAGCTATCACCCCTCCTATTTTTTTAAACTCACCACCAACCAGAGTCTGAATTCAGAACTTTTCAGAAGACATAGATGTTCTGCCTGTATATTCTAATTCTCAGATTGGAATATTTTAATATGTTCACAATAGGATGATGAATCTCCCACTCTTCATTTGTATTCTATTTCAAGAAGCATTTATGGAAGGTGAGCTGGCAGGGAAAAAAGTATGTAAAAACATGCACACTGAAAGATACCTCGTAACTGTTACATGTGAATTGCCTTGGAGACCCAGCATAAATTCTGTTAGGAAAGGCAACATATATAAATCTATAATCATATTCATAAATAATTATTAGTTAGAAAATAAGACAATAATTCAAAAAGAATTTGAAAACACAGAATTTTTCAAACTGGGATTTTTGTTTATTCCCCTGGGATTTTGTTTTGGAGTCTTATTTGTTTGTTTTGTTTTTAAAGACCTTTCTCTACATGGATAACATCAGGGTACTGGATGTTCATCTGAATAAAGTTAAAGTTGCACCATTACATACTAATGAAACACACTTACAGAGCCGCATCTGCTCATCCAAATTAGATCTGCCTTCAAATATTTCAATTTTAGTTTCAATTAAGCTTTACTCAAAAATGCACACTGAATCTCAGTAATATTTTTAAATTTTACCTCTAAAACACTTCCTGAAATTTAAATAACTGAGCAGCCTTTTATTTTTATGGTAAATCTTGTATGAACTCCACTTGCAGAGGTTATACTTTGCATCTCTGTATTTCATATTTCAAAAAAACAAGGCAGAAGATCCTACCTTTCTTGCCCTATTTGGCCTTCTCACATGGAAAAACATCACACTCAGAGCATTTTCCACAAGACACTGAGCTATTCTGTAGTTACTGTTACTAAAATACCATTCAAAGCTGCAGGGTTCACACTGAAATTCCAAGGAGGTAAAATGTCAGATCATCATCACAGAATTTTGCAAAACAAGTATCCATCAGAAAAACCTTGTCACTGAAGAGACAGGGTTTCAGCCCCTGTTCTCAGGAACAAGTGAAAACCAGTCTAGTCAAAAGGGATGGGAAGGGCAACACCAGCTTGCTGGCCATGCAGTGCAGCCCTGGGCATGCTCTTCCCAAGCACACAATGCAGCACAACTGGACAACCGAATTCATAGGAGTGATGAGTGGGAAGGTGTACAAAGCAATCACTGCCCCTAGTCTGCAAACATTTTGACAAGGAATACGACATCCAAACAGGATTATTTGATGGTGGGTTTTTCTGTGAGAAAATATGTTTTAGTCTTTCAGGACAGAATAACTTTAGAGAGCTATAATGTAAATATTCGCATCCGAGACTGTCTTGATGTCATTTCTACAGGATGGAGCAAACATGGTTCATTGTATACCTAGTAGAGATTTTAAAATTTTTTGTTGACAAAATGGGTTTAGATGCTCATGTCTACTTCAGGGTGCATGTCTATTTCTCTTCATAAAGTAGAAAAGCATGCTGAGTGACTAACTCAGATGTACTTTTACTGTAGTAGAACCAGTGTCATTTAAAATAATCACATTATTTCTACTGCCATGCATCCTCCTTCACCTCATATGAGAAACGGAATCGTACAGTGGTAAGGACAGAAACCTTTTGCAGCACTTAATGCATCTTTGGACACACTATTTTCAGCCAAAATTATCATCATCATCACAGCTCTTCCAAGTCTGAGCTACTGTAGGATTTGTTTCAGCTTATTTTATCATTTTTCCTATTTTAAATGAACAATATTTGCAACATTTACTAAGAAAATAAACATTTCGTGAGATTTACTCATACCCTGGTATCAATTTTCCACATGCTCCCCCAGATAACTTCCAGTTTTCATTTCGATAGATGTGGAAGAGAGATTATGTAAATTCTTAGCTATTCCTCATCCACCAAGAGGCATTCTTTTGTCAACAAGCATCATATTTTGAAATCCTCTTTCAAATTAACTGTAATGCAGCTGCTTCTTTTGTCCAAGACACTGTGGCAAGCCCCACTACCCGCTATCAAATGAACACAGCAAGCAGCAGAGGGTCTTTTGGGGGAGGAGGAGTGTCAAGTAGAAAGTCAGTAGCTAGAACTGACTGTAGCTGGCAGGGCAGAAACAGTACAAGCATTCACCAAAGTGACCCAACATATTCTTTGAACTACCATTTTGCTACCTTACGTTCTAACGTTGTACTTGTGCACAGTTTCAGTACTTTTCAACATCATTAAAAAATGGAAGGGGTCTCTGGTACAGATACAACACGACAAATTTATTTCACATGATACAGCAAAAATCATTTGTATCAAAGTGACAGGTGGGATAAAAGTACCTGAAGAGAACATGATCTAGGCAGGGAGAAGTAAGACCACATTAGGAAGGGAGAGCAGGACAAGAGATCATATGAGCACCAGACCAAGGAGCACATCAATAAAAAGAATGTAACATTATACTCAATTCTTCAACCAGTGATTCTGAACCATCTTTCTTGCTATTACTAAAGCTAAAATTGCATTCATTACTGTGTGTGCAGAGAAGTAAAAGACATATTAAGAAAGTGGAGGCTTGTCAAATTAGTATCTTGACAGGATATCCATGTCCTTACAATTCTGCTGAAGTAAACACCAAGGAGCAAGTAAAGCGATTTAGGCTGAAAGACAAAGACAGCAAAAAGTACAGCAGGTAAAATTTGCCTTCAGTTGTCTTAAAGGTGGAATTAGCCATAAGTTCTAGCCACCAGGGAAGTGAAGAAACATGGCATTCCATGTAACTATTTAACCACAAGAGTTTGTTCTAGTTTTGAAATTTTATTTCCATTAACCAGGTTCTATACAAACACCCAATAAAGAGATGGTTTTTTGCCCCAAACAGGTTGTAATCCAAGTGGTGAGAGAAACCAGACAAATTATTTTTAAGAAAGATAAAATTTATGTCACCTGGGGGCTCAAAAGTTTCTTTTTAGTCTTTAGTCATATCTTTCTAGTCATATCATTTAAATCAAGAGATCTGCATGAGAACTAATGAACCCTACACTGATTCTCTGATTTACCTTATCTCAGTATTGTGTCCTATCTTATTTCTATGAATAGCCAGTGATTCTAGAATAGATTTTCTGCATACACTAAACGGTTAAAGCAAAGTGATTAAAAAACTTATCATATACAGGCTGTTTTTAGATATATATGTTATCAAGAGAGGTTGTGCAGTACTTGCTTAATTAATCTTTGCTGTCTTAACAGATGAACCAGATGTACTATTATGTTCTTTGTTCTTCCCTAAAGAGGGGATGAGCTGATTATTTATCTCCAAACAATAGGAGTTCATGTACCACAGTGAAGAGTTTTTTTCTTAATCGGGCAGGCAATCACTAACAAGCTTCAGCTGCAACTGCTTGATGTAAACACAGTGTGAATTTGTTCCTGGAGTATTAAATGATGCTCCTTCCATTAAGTACATGAAACCAATTTCTAAGTAAGTGTGTAAAGAAAGGGATGGAAAGGGTGGAGTTTGGAAGGAGGAAAACTCTGTTTTGTCTTTCATGTATTCATATTTACTTCTTTCATACACTAACACATTTTCATAGATAAGTTAAAACTTGATGCTTCAAATACTGTTTACAAATAATGCACTGAGAGAAAAGAAATTAAAGAAACTGTTGGTTGATAGAACACATTCCCTAAGTTATATAGCAGGATCTAAGACACACAAAGGGCACAAGGAACATATTCCATTCACAGGGCCACAAGAAGAGTTCGTGCAAGTTATTAAAAAATTTGAAGAGTATATAAAACTCTTGATCACTACATAGCAAATTTACATACCTACCTCCACCACATTTATTTATAGTGAAAGTACATATTTATTTAAATCAATTTTACAAAGCCTTAAAAACAGCTACTTAGTGGTGAGCAAATTCTTAGGGAAATGTCACACAAATAAAAAACTAAGATCAAGACGCAAGAAAGTTTTCCAGGTAAAAGATGTAACAAATTTAGGAATTCCCTTTATCTTCTTGATAAACTCTATCTCATTTCAAGTCCTCACTCTCTCTCTCTCAATAGCCTTTCATTGTCATAACCAAAATTTCTTCCGTAAAACTAGTTTTCAATAATTCACAACAATTTCTCTTCTTAAATACACTGTTTTTTAAGACACAGATTAAGTGATATGCTGGGAATTACTACCAGAAGATCTTAAAATAAATATGTCTTCCAGTTAAAATTATTCTAAACAAAGAACTCAAATAGAACAGAATAGAATTTGATTAAGAAACCCCCCCAAGAGATTGTAATGCTGTACTAACAGTATACCCCAAAAAAGGAAAACATGATCAAACTAGGTCAAACAAATAACATAGTGAAACTCGTATTAGTTTTTCTAAAAGGTCTGTTCTGTATCAACTCAAATTAGCAGGAATCAAGCATACTGGTCTCTTCACAATTTTAATTAGTAAATACTGCTTGAACAAATACCTTTATTTTTATTCACAGCCATGCTGAGACTTAAAAAAATAGAGTCATCTACTTGGTTAAAAGTAATGTTTTCTCTTTTCCTTTTGCTTAACAGCAGGCTCTCTCAAGCTGCCATAGTCAGTGCTAAAGTGCTAACTATGTCACCATGCTGTGCATCACATTAAATTCCCATTTCAGCTCATGAATTTCTGCCAGATTAGTCCAGTAACCAATAACAGAAAATGAGAAAATAAAGAGTTATTTATTACCTCTTATCACCATGTTCCCAAACCTACCGAAAATCAACAGAGTTCTGATCAATAGATTACTGCACTTTCTAATCAATAGGCAGGTCCAGGAAAATAGAGTGTATTGGATGCATAATACACCTATAAAAGGATACAGGATCAAAACCATTTAGGATCAAATACAAGAGTAAAAATATATTTTTAAAAATGCAGCTAAAAATTGCCAACCACTAAGAAAGCTCTTCTACCAATTATAAAAAAAATCCTGTATGGGCAACCATGAAGTCACAGGATCAAAAGGTTGTGCGACAAAACCTACTTGGACAATAAACATGCAGGGGATATCCAAAGTACATATGAATGCTGTGTAAGATACTATAGGACATTACAGAAGACTAACATTCTTGTACTGAAAGAGGAGGGGAAGTTCATTTAGACCAGTAACATAAGTGAGGTAAGCCCAGAGTCTATGGTTTATATTTGGTCATTCTGGTCACCAGGAAACTATTAAGTAAAGATCTTCTGACCAACTTGATAGAGAGGTATACCATAAATCTTAATAGTTCTCATGAAGAAAAGAAGAAAGAAAATGAGAAAAAGAAGCTTTTAAGACCTTTTCCACACATCTTGATTTTTTTTTAAAAGTAAATGATTCCCACTGCATGGAATTACAGCAGGATCATTCTGGAGATGAGAACTCCCATGGTCAGAATGGATTAAGCTGTGCAATGTTATGTACTTTCCTCTGAAACAAGGGGGCACTTAACTTTTACAATCTTCTCACTTCTGAATATTCACTACTTAATAATTCCACCTTTCAAAAACATATAGAATAATCATTCAAATACATCAACATTTTCGTACTCAATTATTCAAATCTCTACCTAATTTTGAGGTACTGAGCAGCAGTACCACCTAAAGGGCATATAAAACAATCCAAAATCAGATAGATGACACACTGGCATTATGTCTTGAATCAACTTGCAATATTATCTATGAGAGAAACTCTTTTCAACATTCAGCCAGAAAACAAGAAATCTCACCGCAATATAAACTTCAGTCATGATGTTCTGAATGCTAAGCTCAACTGAGAACAGGACAGGAATATATTCTGCCAAAGAGTCACCCCTTACATTTACGTAGCTACTGTCTGCTACAAAATTCTCAATTATTTCAGGTAAAATTTTAGCACTGACTCTACCCATTTATCCAGAAAAGGGTAAGCACAACATTTATGAACTTTCACAGTAAACGAGACCAAAGAAAAGTGGTTTCAGAGAAGGAAAAACAGAATCAACAGGAACTTTCGTTTTTCCAGTATTTCACTTATCTTCAAAAAAAAAAATTAACAAAAAAAGAATTAATCTACTTACGGACATATAACCAGTACAGGAGATGTTTTGTATTTCTCACATACTGTAAAAAAATAAAAATGGCCCCCACTCACCTTTGTTCTACTTCGTAATAAGGCCTCTTAAAGAATAGCACAGCACAAATGTGGAATGAAAAACTTAGTATTTTCAATCTTAGCTTATAGAGCCAATTAGAGTGTTTTCCATTTGGAAATAAACTGTTAAGTTGACAGTATTCACAGGATCAAATCACAGAATTACAGAATCAAAGAATCAAAATCCTGTTTATGAAATTGCTACATCAAGGGAATGTAACATAATGCACTAAGAGTTAGAATTACAGTCAGTATGCGGGTATCTGGTGTCCAGAAAGGCAAAGACACAAGACATAACACAAATCAAATAAGTAACAGCAAAACCAGACATCTTTCCAATCTTGCAATCAGAAAGAATTTTACCATACCCGACAATTTAAAAAAAAGGGGCAGTTTAAATATCAAATTAGCATCTGAAAAAGGAAGATATAAAGCATGCTTCTAACACATCAGGGACAAAGAGATCTTGTAGGTAAATTGCCACATACTGTTTCAGTTTGCTTATAGAATACCAGCTATTCTTTATTCTGTTCATATAAGGCAGACAAGAAAGCAAGACAAAAAGAAAACAAATCTCTCAGATTTTTACACTCCAAGAAAGGGCACTCCACCCCCCCTTAATTAAAGGAAATTACATTCCTCTGGCTCCCTCCAGCTGGAAGTATGTTATGTACATCAGTGCGTTTGTGTATTTCTAACAGACTCATTCCACATTGGCACTTCACACACTACTCTGAATCTCATATCTGCAGACTTATTCTAACTTCAGATAAAAAGCTCTTGCTCTACAGAAAACAATTTTTTGCAATGTTATTTACCTTTATGCCAGACTGTTTATTCATTTTCATTCCACATTCTTACACATTGATAACTACATTAGTTTTACGGACTTGTGGTACTTTCAGGAAAATTCTAACGCTTTTCTTAGAACCAGTAAAGAGATAAAAAATGTCTAATACATGAAATACAGACTATGATGTGTAAGGTGTGTCTCCATATACTCACAGAGATAAACAGCCTTTGTAGAAATCTCTGCTTCCAAAGGCACTATAATCAGAAGTGCATTTTAACTATACAGCTATCTGAAAATATTTGCCAAATATAATGGGTGACAGCAAAACCAAACCTGGGATGACCCAGCTGGAGTGCGTTAAGAGTAAAAATGCAAACAGAACTGAAGTTACTGATTGGTTAGTTACCTATGTAGTCATTTTCATCTGTTAGCATTCTCTGAGAAGTTATCAAACCTCCCTGCAGAGATGTCCTTCCAAACACTTAGGGATGTATTAACAGGAATGAAATATGCAAAAGTATGGAAGACAAAGGGTTTCACTCCACTTTACCTTAGATAACATCATAGCTCAAAGCTACAAGTAGATCTAATCAATGCACTTTATGAAAAGTGTGTTTCACAAGG
>JAWWEV010000043.1:11843224-11859871 GCA_035583235.1 Hafferia zeledoni
TTCTCTTCTTAGCCTTGATAGAGAAATTATTTATGTCATTACTTTGCAGAAGTCCTTCTGGTTGAGTGAGGAGAAAGATTTATAACGGGGAGGAAAGTTTTCATGGTATTTCCATTTCTGTTTCCTAAAAGGCCACAACCAAGTAACCAAGTAACCACCTACTGCTTCTGCAGCAAAGGCTTCTGAGTGGGTGCAACTGGAAAAAGCAATGCTGCGTGACCCAAGAAACCAATGTCACCACACAAAGAGGATCAAAGCAAAGCCCTCCACAAACCCCACAGAACAGCACCTGTTCTCTCATATAGCTGCTCAAATTAGACACAGGCTTACCTTCCCCTCTGACCACAGGTTCGCAGTATTTAGAAAAATTGAGTGCTGCCTACAGAAAGAAAAAAAATTCAATGTATTAAAAAGGTACTGTATTTTTGATCCAGCTGCAGAATATGACTAGCAGAGTAATTAATTTCTTTGCAAAACCAACGAATTCCTTTGCAGTCAATAATTATGCCACTTGCTTACAAACATTATACCATGAAACATGGCAACATTTCTATACCTTAAACTCAAACACAAGTAATTTATCACAGGTTACTTGGTTTTGAGCTCAGCAAAATCTGTTTAGTGCACTCAGTCTGCTTTTTATTTTTTTACTGACTTAATAATTTAACATTATAAATGCAATAAAAAGGTTTTCAAACATTTTTTACTCCTTTCATTTTCAGGTAAAACTTTCCATTTCAGCAGTTCAGAATGTTCTGCAGTCGGCCACACATACAGACACACAAACAGAAATTATTTATTTGAAAAAAACAAGCAACCACAAAAAAAGCTGCTAACACATTTTATATTCAAACAAACTCCTTTTGCCTAACGTAAGATTGAGATTTTTGCCAACATTGTAATCTAGATTTTTTCTAAATTGCTTAAATCAGCACATAGAAGTTTGTAAAATAACAATCCTCGGGTTTCATTCTCCTTTTGTCCTACTGCACTTTAATAAATCTCTAGTATACAAAACTCAGTGCAGTAACTTCCATATATAAATCTAATAAAATTCCAGAATGTATTATTAATAATCACACATAATGGCACACACATTTAGTCTGTACTAGACACTAAAGAGTTGTTCAGAACCCTACAATCAGTTGTATATGTCTGTCATGATCTTCTAGAGAAGAAACTTGTCAACCACAGAAAGAATTCAAGGTCCAACTATGTAAGTATTTTCATAATACCAGTACAAACAGTGCATTTAAAGCTAACAAAATTCTCATAAGCAGAGCCACTCAAGTGCACGTCTGCAAGAACTGTGACCCTGGTTTCTATTTGTGTCTCCAGAATCTCATTTAAATATAAAACCTGTATGGTTAATAGAGAAGTTCAGCTGAAGTGTAACAACATGTTCCTGAGGGAAATGCAGGTTGAACATTCAGATCATCTCTCTAGCACTGATTTTTCACTGGCCATAACCACTGATCACTTGAAATTTGTAAAGTTTCCTTGTACAGAGTACAATTATTTAAATAATAATCTGATGAATTAGTATTTGTTATTGTTATTAAGCTTTCCTTACGCAAAGGCCACCATCAAGTAACTTTTCTTTTTCTTCTCTCACATTCTTCAATTGACATACGGCAAAAACGCCTTTTTCCAAACACCTTCAGCGTATCACCAGAAAACCACACAGCACTGGAAGCCCCTTACAGCCACCAAAGTAACTGAAACCTTTATTATGGATTTTTAGTGAAACTGAATTTTAAGCTAACACATTCTTAAGAGGGCAGATTTACACTAGATACAAGTAAGACTTTTTGTACAATGAGCATGGTGAGACACTGACACAGGCTGCCCAGAGAAGCTGTGGATGCCCGATCCCTGGAAGTGTTCAAGGCCAGGCTGGATGGGGCCCAGAGCAATCTGGTCTAGTGTACGGTGTCCCTGCTCATGGCAGAGAGGCTGGACTAGATAACCTTCAAAGAACCCTTCTAACTAATCCCATTCTATCATTCTCTGATTTTCTCTTTGTCCGTACTCAACAATAAATCTAGACTTTCAAAGCCTATTTGGCAAAAGACACTTCAAACCAAAAGAGCAACTGTAAAGAAGCTCCTCTCACCAGATGCCGAAGTTCTTTCAGGTCCCTACAGACCATGTAGAAGACACCAAGCAGAATATTAATATATGCAGCATAGAAATCAGCAGTATATTCTGGAGGATGATTCCGAGACAAGATCTTCTGCAGATGTCCTGTTTAAACAAAAACAAATTTTGCTTATTTAAAGTCAACTTAATAAACTGACCACATTTTAAAAGTGGAAAAACAAACTATAATCATCACTAAAAAAACCCCAACAAAACCCACAAAAAACTACACTGATTTAAAGAACCAGCAAATATAACGGAACCGAAATATTATTTTGAGATGTTCTGGTAAGACGAAAAAGACACCTTTTGGAGGTTGTGTGAATATAGAACTTTACATTCCAGTAGCTCTTACATATTCTGGATTCTGTAAAAGGCCCACTGATAAACATGGAAAAAACTTCTGAATGTGTTTTGACAAAGTATTATACAATCCCCAAAAAGCAGATTTAAGAAATAGTTTACCTATGCTGTAATCAGGGAAATACAAAGTAAGTGGATCAAAGCATCCAACATTCGGACGGAACAGTTCCCAAACTATTTCACTGAGCAGGATGACTGTCACATTACTGTCAGTCTACAGAGGGAAGAGAAAAAAATGAGAGAGAGACAGGCAGAGAAAGAACAAAGTAACAGTGCATGTTAAAGCATCAATGAGAAAAATTATTATTGTGACTTTTCTGTTCCACAAAAATCATCAAATTTACAGTTTAATACAAATTACTAGCATAGTAATAAAGCTTCAGCTGGCCTAATCAAGCAGCTCATACATTTGCAAATTTTCATAATTATATGATATTTCTCTGCATCCTTTGCCATTTCACTGATACATAAGCTTCGTGGGGTGATACAGCTCTGGTACTACACAATACATAACAGATTCCACCCCTTACTCCCAAAATCAAGAGAGAATTTAACTTTGGTAATTAAACACAGACTTTCAAAGCAAACAGGAAAAGTTAAGAAGCAAAAGAAAGCTCAGCATTTCTGAAACCAAGCTATCTGGTACATTATTTTAAAGGTAATCGAGTCTTTAAAAACAAACACATACATCCCAAAACAAAAATGTAATATTACCTGTTTACTCTCCAAACTGTTTTACGAGTTACCAACAATGGCTGTTCAAAGTAACATACTCTTTTTAATCAAGTTTTTATTGACAAAATACCAGCCTAGATTTTGATGTTTGGTCAATAGGTAACAAAATGTTTCACATTAAAAAAATACTTCTTATTTTGGTCACCCTTCAAACTATTTGCTATTTAATATGAAACTGTCTGTGAAAATGATGCATCGTTCTCCCTTTTTGCAACCCTACTAAAAGTTCTGCACAATGAAAGATGCTTTTAAATATGGTTTCTCAATAAAGACACTTGAAAGCTATTGAGGCACCTCAGCAAAAGGAAGGAACCTGACTGAATTGATAGTGCTGTGAATATGAGCTTTGAGTGACCTGAAAGAAAAGTTTAAATACTATTCCCTTCCCTGAAATAAAGGGAGAACTTCTTTTACTTACTCTTCCCACTTCCAGTTGAAGTGGTACCCACCCATATTCTTTACTGTTTCTTCTTCCTGTTTTTAGCGAACTTTTTTTTTTCCTTTTAACAAGAAAGCATCTTTCCACAGATTTCTATCAACTGTGTTCCTCTCCCAGATCTAGTGTTCTAGCTGACAGAAGTACTAAGGTATGCTCAGTTCAGGTCCTGACTCATCTCCCAATATGAAAAACTTCAGTACTTCCCACCACAATCCTCACAGAAATCAAGCATCCAATAATCATCTTCACGACATACTTTATCAGTGATCCTCCAGTGCCATGAAATCCTTCACTACTAATGGAGTTCCTTGTCTCCTTTCACTGCAGGAAAGGAAGCGATGGAGTAGATTAGCACCTCCAACACTGCTCTGCAACATCAGCTGCACAACAGTTTCAGAAAGCCTCAGTCCTGAATCCAGAATTTAAGTAACTGGAATATCAGCCTTCAAGAAAGCTGACCAACTTACTTGGAGGTTACTTTTGAATTTGAGAGTGTTTCTCTGGCATATTTAAGTCTTAGTCTATGGGGTTTTGGTCCCTGAAAAGCAATCATAAACCCAAGCTTTTTCCTACTTTCTCTGCAGAACAGGTTGTTTCTCCTTAGAGCAGTAAAGTCCAGAACATGGGCAGAACACACAAAAAGAGTCAGAAAATGCACCAGCTGCCAGGATTAAGAACACAGCTGTGAATCAGTCTTCATTCAGTAAATAGAGAACTCAACGCCACCAGAAGATTAAGAGCACCACACAAAAGTCTTGAGATAACATGGATAATTTCAGCTATTTAGAAGTTCAGACATTGCAAAGTACCAGCCTCTTCTGTTTTCATCTTCAGTTTCTTTTCAAAGAATGCACCCTTTTTTTCTTACTCCAAGGCAAAAGCTTGGATGGTTCAGAAGTGAGAAAGGGAACAGCAGTGGTTTACTCCTATCAGAGACACACTGTGGTGCAATTCCAGAAGCAGAAAAAACTCTCTACCAACACAAAGAACATTCACAGCTGCTGAGCTGTGCAGCTCCAGTCAAATTAAATAGCTGGCAGTCTACTGAAAAACTCATTATTAAAAATAATAGTAATCTAGAAAAGACAGCATATATCTGACACCAACTTCAAAAGAATCTACAATACAGCAGATATTGTAAAATAAAATACTATTAAATATGATTTTTAAAAAAGTATAATAAAAACCTGCCAATGTTTAAATTCTAGTTTCGTTTCTAGTTTTGATCACTGTTTTTGGAGGTCAAGGGTTATTTTTGCAATCTCTCATCTAAGGAATCACTTACCTTGATCTATGAGCCTAGATGGACAGGCACCACATGTTCAATTACTTTCAATATGCCGGACACATAAATTCATTTTTTTCCAGACACTTACCAACTCCTGAAGCCTAAGAAATGCTGGCAGGATGTTTGCTTCCATTTCCCTCAGCTGTTCTGCTCTATCCAGGACCTTTTAACAAAACATTAATATACAGACAATGTTGACTTCCACTCTCACATGGACTTAAAATTAATTCTTAGCTGCTGGAAACTGAATTGGAGAGATTACTGCTTCAAATGTGCTTCCAGGAAGCCCAAGCAGCTCTGCATCTAAAAAAAGTTATAATCCCCAGAAAAGCAACATTCTTATGCCTTATGGCAATAAGAATTAATACTTTTAAGTATACCATGTAGAAATACCACTGACAAAGCCATGATACTGTTATCAACCATTGAAAGCTCAATTCTTGCCTAAAATTCTTCTTATTTTTCAAAATTACATGTAGTACTGTAGCACTGTAACTACATTCTTATTCTAGGAGAGTTATCTTTTCCCACTACAAAATTATTTTTCAGAAATAAGTAAGAGCTGATTTTTTTTACAATTAGCTATCATCAGAAATTCACTGAATTTTCAGAGAAACTTTTCTTCACATAGTTTACAGCCTAGAAATGTACAGGATTTACTGCATGCAAACCTCACACAGCAGTGGCAGATACACAGCACATGTATGGCTTAAAGAGGAAACACTTTAAGGTACACTATCATTTTGGAGCCTGGAGAATAAAAACAGAAGTATGAAAACATGCATGTTTATCCTTTGGCAAAAAAATCTGTATTCTCAGTACACATAAAATGTTGACAAGAATAAAGAAAGAGAATAGAAACATATACCTTTTGTGATTTATTTACTACTTGCAATATAGAACTAAATTCTGAAGTTCATTACTTCTTTTGAATTACTGCTGTTGAAAGAAAACCTCTAGGTCCTTAAAAGCTTATATTTTTCTGTCCTATTACATATTCTCTTTCCACAAAAATCTTAACAATATCTATAATTTCTGTTGCCTACAGTAAGCAGAAGAATTTTATGTGGACAACGGAGCATTTTATGAAAATATTCTTTCAAAATCCCATCATACAAACCTGAAGGAGAAGCATCTCTGCAACAGTATCTCACACTTCATGGGAATTTATTTTAAAAACTACAATACATGACTTTATATTGATATCTGTATTCAGCTCATCTAATAAATGGCTTCAGGAATGAAGAGGGCTCTACACAACTGACCAGAGGCTACAGATTTTTACGAATAAAATACTGCTTATTGGACCCAATGACATGCAACTGCCAAACACAAACCTTTAAGGTCCTGACCTAAGCAGATCACACAGGAATAAGACCACAGTTTCTACTCACAGCACTAATAATACACTGTGACCCTGGCTTGTGGAGTATGTCAAATTGCCCACAGAGTCTAACCTAAGGCCTGTGAGTCTGGACTTTATTCTTTAGTATCAATACAGAGTTGTCACCCTTCTGTGTTTTAGTACAAGCATTTAGCACTGGCTACTCATTTACATTAACAACAGTAGCTTGTTACTTCTGTAAAGTGCTTAATATTGTAAATGTATGAATGATTACAAGTTACATCTGCTCCAATTTTTCAGGTAGTTAAAATGAATAAATTCATTTTTCATAAGGAATCACAAGCATTCAGTACTTGGGTTAAGAGAAACATTTATGATTCTTTGCTTGAAAGTAAACATTTATCTTAATTTACTCTGAGTTAATTGAGCTGAAATAGTACATTATTTACTACTGAAATGAAATAGAGTTAGCATTGCCAGTTTATGTTACCACCATGCTGGTCCTTCTATCAGCCTCAGTTTAGAAACACTCTACAATAAATTCAGATGACACAGGTTAATAAACATAAATTGATTTCCTCCATTCCTATCTGTTCCCACGCAGAACAGAACTGAAACACTAATTTAACACTTAATTCTTCTGATGCAACAACTATTTTCATGATACAACTGAACCTTTGTAGTTTTGTTTTCTATAACCGTAATTCAAGAAATTTCTAATTTTCTGAGTGATGTCAATTTTCATAGGATACATGCAGAATTCTTTACTGATGTAGGACAGGTTTTTAATCCAAATACTTATTGGAAAGCAAAATTTAACATAAAAGTATTCTGTGAAATTGTCTAAGGGTTATTATAGAGAAAAATTTTGTTCTTATGGAATTGCTGAAGAATTTCAATACTGCTTTTTTGATGGTAAATTAAATTAGTTGTCTATTTAAAACTTACCTGCTTTAAGTGTTGGTACATTATTTTTTTCGTTCAATTTTTAAGAAGTATGTCAAATCTATTAATTTCATGAGCTGTAGGAAATTGTAAGACAGTACTGTTTCCATTAAACATAATATGAAGTTATTTAACTCAGTGGAGTTAAATGGAAATAAAACTTATTTAACTATAACTGTGAAACAGAATGAAGAATGATCAGTATAATTGTGGACTTGTTTGACTGCAAAAAACCCCAAAGCAATATGGGCACAACAATTGCTACGAGAAACATGCAGAGTGATTTCCCAGCGTCATGAAGCCCTCAATCTTGAGAGCTTTCATATTTTCTTAAATAATCAATTTTACATCTTTTAAAAAAACCCTTAATTTCTATGGTGACCTGGAATTTCAGTCTGTATCTTTTGCAGGTCCACAATGTATATATACATTTATATATTACTAATAATCTGGCCTTCATATTGTCCTTTTATCAGACCTCTTGTATGACTGAAATAGTTTCTATGTTCATCCTTTGGCACAATAAATGCTGTTATACTCCTTCATGTAGTTGAGATTCTCACAGTGAAAAAAAAAATCTAAACCAAAGCCTAATGTTCTAGTACTACATTGATTCAATCATTCCTACAACCTAAATTCTGATTATTTTTCCCACAGTCTGCCTGTTTATTCCATTTCAGTATATCACCATTTTTTTTCATTGCAGTCTTTTTTCCCATCTCAACTTTAAAACTGCAGTTCTTGTCTCTGAGGGCCGCAAGTGTAGCTGAAGAAGCAAGATCTCAAAAGCACCTTTACAGAGGAAGTTATGCATTTCAGCTCCATAATTTAAGTTCTAACTTGAACCTATTCCAGCCAACCAAGCCTTGTCATTTGCATACTCCATAATTCACTTCTGCCCTATTCCCCACCTGTGCTTTCTCATTTGTGAAGCAATTTCCACAAGGAAACAGATAAGCATGACTTCCTAATAATAAAACAAATACAGTCTCTCTATATTTAAACACTTTGTAACACTATTACATCCCCAATTTAAATGTGCAGTATAATTTATGTGCATTTTTAGTTATGCTACAGTTTTTGTGCAGAAAAAATTCTAAAAGCAGGAAGAATAGACAACCTCATCTAAAGCCTGTAAACCAACAGAAAAGAATCTTAACCATTATCAACAGATTCTGAATCAGGTCTACACAGAAAGTTTGTGAAAACTCTTCTATGAGGCACAGATTTCACACACAAATTATCAATAACAGTTACTTACTCCCTCTAAACAGGAACAAAACTGGACATCAAAATTAAATTACTTACAATGTATAAGGTTTGATCTTGAAGCTCTCGACTCACAACTGCTTGTTTAAACAGACGCACAAAGTCATTGAAAGTATCACAGGGCACATGAGAGGTCTGTTCTGTCTCAGAACCACCACTCTGCAACTGGATGAGAATCTCTTCTAAAAGAAGTCGTGATGTAAAGTATTCCACACAGTTCACAAACACATGAGGAAGCTGAAGAGGATAAAGAAAAGGATACAACTTTATTTGGCTTTTTCAATGTAAATACTCTGGAATCAGTTTTCTCTTCCAGATGAGACAATCAAAGACCACACCCTGCCAACAGACTATAGAGCACAAACCAAAAAAACTTGTTTAAAAAAAAAAAATCAGTTATGTACCCACTCAAAATTCTGTGTCTCAAAAAGTGAGGCTAGATCTGATGAATCTGCAAATGGAACAGTGTATCTTCTAATTATGTTTAAAAAATGAAATACAGTGTATCTTTTAACTATGTGTAAAAACTCTGAGCAATACATAAAAAGAAAACAAAACAGCATTTAGTTCAAAGAAATTTAGACAATTGTAACACATTAGAGTATCGTAAAATGGTCCATTACAAATTAGTGTCTCAGACTTCTATTACAAAGAGAGTAATCCAGGGGCACACTCCCTAGAATTACTCAATGTTTTGGCATTCAACACATAAAAATGATAAAGTGTAAGTTTCTGTATCAGACTCATGTTCAGCATGATTGTGCAGGACATTTTTAGAAAACCAGATCTTAGCAAAGAGCCTGTGCAAAAATCAGAGTATGAGATTCATTTTAAGTATCAACCTAGTAATACTGAAAAGCTACCATCATTTCTTTTTAAATAGAAGACACTATAAACTACAAAATAGTACTAGTATTCAAATGTACATAAGGCAAAAAAAGGTAATTTTCTAGCAACTCTGTTTTTAAGAAGTAGCTCATCTGCATAGCTCCATGATACAGGCATATGCTCTTTTTCACACTCAACATTAAAACCTCTGGAACATGTTAGTCACTGGGATACAGGAATATGTTTGTCTACAACAAAAAAAACCTCGAGTACTTCTTTCCAGTCTATTTAAAATACAATATATGACATATGATTCAGCAGATGTGGTGAAGTGTGGGTACATGCTGGCAATCCACTCACACAGCATGTAATAAAAATGTTTTTTTAAGATTTTGAATACCATTAAAAGAAAGGGGTTACATCTCCAAAAGCAGCTATTCAAAGTGTTGCACTTCGGTAACAGAAGGAAAGCTGGGTGCCTCAGATGTGATTCACACCACCATATCACATAGGAGACATCTATACTTGGCAAAAGGAAGTTTTGGAGAGAGAGTTGCTGCTTTCCAGGGCTAGGCGTTATCTTTGGATATGCTGCAAGTGGGTAACACAGTGCTATGAGCACTGCATGAAAGGCCACTGCAGGGAAGATCATAATCCCTGTCTTCAACTCTTCTCCCTCTGCAGAATTTTTAGTGAAGGTGGTTTCTGCATAGAACAGTCCAGCAGGTAAGTGGTAAGTGCACTCAAGACAAGCCAAAAAGATCAGGCCTATGAGAACACACAAGTGGGAATATAGTTCAAGTGTGAAGTGGGCACCTGTCATTGGATTTAAATCCCTGAAGTTCATGACTGACAAAAATACAAACATTAACAGGCTGAGATGGAAATTTCTGTGATGACACCCTTCAACTTAGAAGGACTTTAAAACATGTTTTGGGAAAAATTACAACAAGGAATAAAACTAGCATGAATATACATGTTTACTAACAGAAAAAGAAGGGCCACAGAAGTGGCAAGAACCCAGTTCCTAAGTCTTTGGCCAGCACTGATCAGAGAGGGACTGACATGGCCTTATGGCCATAGCTCTCTAAAACATTCCTCAAGACAAATATTTTCCCAAGAAACACACATTCAGCCACAATGACCCACTACTTCTATGTGGTTCAGATTCTCACATGATGTTTAAAGAGTACATTTCTCTGCCTGCAGCTCTTGAAATTGAAGTAAGTCCATTTATGATAAAGTGCCTGCACCTCCAGTATTAATCAAGGATAAAACTCATCCCTCAATGGACAGCATTACAGTAGTTTTCTTACTTAACAGCTGAGGGGAAGATAGTTTATAGTCCCAGCTTCCTAGGAAGATAAGGCTCCAAAATCAAAACTGTACTATGAATTCTCAGGAGCTTCCACTTAACATACTTCAACATTATCTGCATTATGAATTCTCCTTGACCTGTGTCTTACTTACACCTATGCTATTTTCTAAGAGCAAGAAACCAGAGTAATGGCTTAGACGGCAAAGCTGAAATAGAACATACAGTCCTCACATTTCTGGAAATAATGCTCACTCAGGAGGAAACATCAACACTACTGGCATGGGACAGTAAGATTCATTTTGCTAGCAAAAAATCAGGCAACGCCAAGCTTAGTAAACACAAACACACCTGGAGAACTGATTTAATTACATTCAAAACTGTGAATGGCATCCTGTTTCATAGGATTTCTAATGTACGATGAATATCAAGCTGTGTTTGGAGGGTCTAGAATAAAATGAAGTGCACAAAATTTGTATTTTCAAACAGGTTCTGAAAAGATAATACTAAAAAGGGTTACCAGCACACTTTTCCCATTTAGAGCTGATGCTTTGCTGAAGCAAAAGAATAGTCGCTAATTGTTCAGGAATTAAACTGATTGTTCCTATGCAACATTGCTCAAACATTTTAGAACTGCTTTGTTGTTCCTTTTTCAAAGGTTTAGATTTTCCTGCTTGTAGAAGATGACTGATGGAACCAACCAGATTTACTGCAATGAATACAACATTCACCTCAAGTCTGCAAAAGCAACTATCAGTATCAGAAGGAATGGCAATTGCCTGGTGTTCAGACAGTGATTATCACCATTTCAGACTCATCTTTTTTTCAGTGAACATGTATAGCTTGCTATGTTTGCTTTGAATCCTTGTAACAACTTGATTAAGTTTAAGCTCTGAGACTGACATTTAGATAGATCATACACATCCAACTGAATTTAATTAAAATGGGTTTGTCAACACAAAACAAATAAACCAAAAATCCCCTACTGCAAATTCTTCTCACTATTCTTCATGTACTCTCTCACTCTTTTTCCTATACAAGTAAAATTAGTTTAAAGGAGAATTATAAGATTCAAAAACTGGTATAGTATAACTGACTCGCAGACTGAAGTGGAATCAACACTTACTTGTCACTGGAGGTATTTCAGGCTAAGTCATGCAAAGAACCTGAACACTATTTGGCTCCTTTTTAATCTTTTTAAACTTTCCCAGAAAAGTTATTATGATTTGTACCTCAGTATGTACAACTTCATTTTACCCTAAGTGAGGAGAGTATTATGAGTTTATCCTCCTGAGAAGAGTGATGCATTCATGAAACAGTAAGTGGAGGAGAAAAATCAGGAAGTCAGAAGTGGCTGAGAAAACAAGGCATTTTGAGAAAGTAGAGGCTATTTCAAGAAACCATCTGTTAAAAACAAATTGTAAAATCAATATCCATTGTGAACACTCTTACCTGTAAGGTGTTTAGAAGAGTTTGCATCACATAAGTCTTTCCACTAGATGTATGTCCATAGATAAAGATGGATGGAAAACTAAAGTGCTGACGCTATGGAAAAAAAAAAATTGTTGCTGTTTCCATTCTTCTTTTTCATTCAACAGATAGAAGATTTACCAATGGAGTTTCTCTCCAAAAGAAAAATTATCTTTTAAATTGAGGCATTAACTATAAAATACAGCAACTATTATGCAATCAAAAGATCAAGTTTTATGTTTCATCCTCACTGAAATGCTGGGAGGATAACTCACAAGAATCAAATCTCTGCCAGTGAAACTGCTGCAACAAACCACAGAAAACATACAGGGAAAAGCAACGTGCTCTTAACTCACACTAGAAAACTGAAATGAAATCTCAGCACTCACAAACTGCAAGCCATACATTGCCCTAACCTCTGCAAAATCCTTTCTTTTCATTAGCATGAAACATGAAAAAATGGTGGAGGAAATGGTAAAGGAGTTGGCTCTTCTCTCACAAGGCAGTTTTTGATATGAGACATCTACTTATTTAATGGTCTTGATGCTGTACATTTCTTGCAATTGTTTTTAGATACAAAGAAAATAACTGAGTTGTTCTTTTTATTTCATTCTGACCAGGTACTTATTTTTGCATTTTTCTCATTTCTAAGGATCTTGTACACTAAGTTAAAAGTGAATACAAAAATAAAATGGATACTTTTTATGAAAAAAAGTAATATTCAGTTAATCCAAGAAGAAGCCACTCTTGTGCAAGATTTGCAGATCCTCTACCCTGCATACTTTTCAAGAATATAAGTATCTAAGAAAAGGTGTTGCCACTATGCTTGTAACATACATATAAAACTTCAATGCTGTAATTTGATGGTATTATTATCCATAATTGAAGGCAGAACCAGAATCAGATACTAATTTCTAATTTCCATTTTGTTATTTGAATGTAGACATATCAACTGCTTTTAAGTTTGCAGATAAAAAACACCATTGCTTTTTACCACAGCTTTGGGAAGCAGTAACAGAATCAATTAACAAGCCACTGATTTCTGAATCTTATGACCAGCCACAGAACTAAGAATCAGGCCAACAATGTACATAGAATTTAGTCATTCAGATATTAGATTAACAGGTCAAAACCAAAGAGAATTTCTACACTGACAATGAAAAAATTCAAAAATACCCAAGAACTTTAGATCAGGGAAGAAGAGACTCCCTGGTACTAACTGGCAAAGATGGAGCAATCATGGCAAATCAGGCTTCAGAGAGAGCAAGGCACAAATAGTTGTGTTCTTCTGCGTCCTTTCAGGTGCAAGGCAGCTTTCAGCCTTACAAAAGACTAGAATCCAACTGCCAAACACTAATGTTAAAGATGAGTAACGAAAAAAATAAAAGCATAATAAAGAGACAACCTAAGTACGTTCCCAATGACATCACAAAAACGCCCTTCCATTTCTGTTCTCCCCTCTGAGACAGCAGAATGTCTCTGTTCTATTCCAACATACAATACAAAAAGTGCTACCTCTCCAAATATTGACAGCAACATGGACACCTGGGACTCTCGACAAGGCACCAAACTTTCCAAGTGAAGCAGAGCAGCTGCTGGATATGCTGGATGTTCAAGAATAGGCATGTTGATATTCCTGTAGTCAGTCACCTAAACGTGCATGTCCCTTTTGAGGTTCAGAGACAAGAAATAAAATGATCTGGAAAAAAAAAAAGTTTTCATTATCATTTGCTTTCATATGCATAAGAGGAAAATGAACAGGAGTTGATATAAAATCTAAACAGACTTCTAGCTCAGGATAATGGTATAATTATGATAGACTTAAAAGATTTCAGCAAAATTGAACTTAACTGTGTAAGGCATTATACAGACATTTTCACACCAGACAGAATAAAAAAAAATCAAATAAAAAGGGAAAGGCATACGGGATATGAGCATACCATAAAAAGAAGGAATTGTCATGGAATAGTTAACTGGAGAAATACATATCTAGTTCTGGTTTTATATGCTTTTAAAAGTAGTGAGGGAATAAAATGAGGAAAGTAGATTAGTCACAGATCATCACTTCCCTGAACAGCCAATAAACTAGGATTTACAAGTAACAGGAAAGAGATAGGGCATAAGGAAAGATGAAGATGACAAAATAATAGCTCTTTAACTGCTAATGGGAACACTTACCCCAGCTTAAAAGCAGCATATGAAGAAAATCCAGCTGATGGTAAAGACTGGAAATACTTATTAAAAAATAAGTATGAGCCCAAAACAGTTATATAAAACTGTAACATTAATTATAGTCTACCTTTTAGATAAGGACTAGACAAACAACGGTCTTGATTGCGGAAATCCTGAGCTGGATTTGAGTGAGTGAATGTAGAAAAACACCTCTG
Source organism: Hafferia zeledoni (assembly GCA_035583235.1). Taxonomy (NCBI): domain Eukaryota; kingdom Metazoa; phylum Chordata; class Aves; order Passeriformes; family Thamnophilidae; genus Hafferia; species Hafferia zeledoni. The sequence goes on from JAWWEV010000043.1 coordinate 11,857,751, forward strand.
TCAAAGATACTTCTTTGTCTGCACTTCTAAAGGGGCTGGAAAGACAGTACATTTATCTTGAGTGATACAAACAACATGCAGAGAGAGAACTGAAGTATTCTCAGCAGCTGGATTCTGATTTTGTCAATCACAACACAACTTGACAAAAAGAAAGTTTGGAAACTTTAGTAAAACAATAAAGGTACCTCAGCAACTGACAGGAATATCTGTATGTTATCAAGACAAAGATAATAAACAAAGCATTCCAAATACTTTTAAATTTAAATACTTACAGCCAATTATGTTATGCTGGGTATAAGTACCACACCACGGGAAAAAAGATTAGGTTAGCAGAAGGAGACCAGAAATAGCATGGGAAATGGAAACCAAACTGTTGTGAAGGAAAAAAGAAAGAGTGGGTTGCACTAACAGGAGAGCTATTGGGATACAAGGAGGTTCATAAAGACATATGTATTTATGGAAATAGACTTTATATAAAAGAATTCCTTTTGAGGCCAATCTCTTAAGTATTTCCATAAATACATTCGAGGAAAGATTTTTTTCTTTTAACATTTTGCCTTCAGTGTCTTCTGAAGCAAAATTTGGCATTGTAGAGTCATCAACAAAAAAACCCGTGGAATTAATGAGGAAAAAAAAGGATATCTCTGATAACAGATGTAACGCCAATATAATGAAATTCAGTACTCCAAATTACACCTATTTGCAATCTAATCACATCACAGCTAACAAAGACTACAGTTAGGTATCAAGAAAGGTCTGAAGTAACTTGAAAAATTAGTTTATTTACAAGTCAATCACATATTAAGTATGGAAAATCAAAGTAATGCTGCTTCTCGAATGCCCCTACACATGACAACCTACACTGAACACATTTCACCCACTGGATGAAAACCTGCATCTCTCCTTACTATATGTAGGTGTCTTAATCTCCACAGAGATCCCATCCTAGAGCTCATAAAGGAAAGGATGTTTAGAGCAACATGTTCAGCAAGCAACTAATTTAGATTAAACGGCAATTATGATACAAGCACTAGTACCAGGCAAAGCTTGAATTCAGAGTGTTCCTGCCCGGGAAAGTTGTACATGTGACTCCACCCGGACCAGGAAGGCACAAAAAGCTCTCACTTTGCAGCTGAGACCAAACAAGGATGCTCAGAGCACAAGTCGGATTTCATGGCTGGTTTACATGATTGACGAGGACTTCTCTCAGTTAGCTGGGACTAAAATACCTCCGTTTGGCACCCCTTCCACGCTTTAGCATGAAAGATAACAGAACTTAAGGATATTCGCAGGGTTCCACGTCCCCGCAGGCCTTCCAGGGCCCCTCGCCGGCACAGCCGTACCCCGCCTGAGAGGGAAGGACGACCCTCGCCATCACCGGGGCATCAGGGCTCCTTCCGCCGCGCGTGTGTGAGGCTGAGGGTGCTCCCGGCCCAGGGGGCGGCTCAGCCCGCGGCGGGTCTCCCTGCGCACCGATTCCCAACGGGAAACGAGCAGCAGCAAGTCTGCTCTCTCTGCTCCCCGCTCCGCTCCTCCCCGCCCGTCCCAGCTCCGCTCACCGGCTCAGTCACTGGCTCCTCTCCCGCCACCGCCGCCAGCGCGCACCGCCCCTTCCGCCACGTGCGCAGGCGCCGCAGCGACCGAGGGACCGCCTGGGGCGGTGGGAAAGGGCGGGGCGGCCGCGGCGGGAGGGCGGCTGTTCTGACAAGGATATCCCACGGGATAGCGGGTGTTATCTCTCGGGGAGAGCTGCGAGGGGCAGTGCGGCTGTTCCGACAGAGATATCCCTCGGGATAGCGGGTATTATCACTCGGGGAGAGCCGCGAGAAGCAGTGCGGCTGTTCCGACAGAGATATCCCTCGGGATAGCGGGTGTTATCCCTCAAGGAGAGCCATGGGGAGAGTGCGGCTGTTGCGACAGGGATATCCCTCGGGATAGTGGGTGTTATCCCTCGGGGAGAGCCATGGGGAGAGCGCGGCTGTTCCGACAGGGATATCCCTCGGGATAAGTGGGTATTATCCTTCAGGGAGACCCGTGAGGGGAGTTCGCGGCTTTTCCAACAGGGATATGCCACAGGATGGCGGGTGTTCTCCTTCAGGGAGACCCGTGAGGGGAGTTCCC
>JAWWEV010000043.1:11859971-11877605 GCA_035583235.1 Hafferia zeledoni
TTCGCGGCTTTTCCAACAGGGATATGCCACAGGATGGCGGGTGTTCTCCTTCAGGGAGACCCGTGAGGGGAGTTCCCGGCTTTTCCAACAGGGATATCCCACAGGACATCGGGTGTTATCCCTCAGGGAGACCCGTGAGGGGAATCCACCGCTCTGGGAGGAAGGGGCTGTCTGGGAGCCCCAGGGGTAGGGGTGGGTCATATCCCACTGGCAGAGTCGTGAGGGTGTTGCAAAATGTGGATTATGTAAAATTTTCCTAAGAAAGGATGTTCTTTAGTGTTTGATCTTTATCTGCTCTCAAGCCTAATCAACACGAAGGAGTTTAATCCCTGGAACAGCGGCTAACAAGCTCCAGGTGATGTCCGGGTTTAGAAAGACAAATTAGCTGTCGGTAGAATTGCCTTGTTAAGGGTTAGGGCTTGACATGTTTCAGTGATCTCAGGCCACGGGGGAGGTTAACAAAGCTCGGGGAGAAGGATGTACCGCTGATAGCGGGCACAAAGAATGCAGCATCTACGGGCCACGAGGACATTTGGCAGAACTCCCGAGATAAGGAAGAAACTAATAAAGACAACTCAGCAACTGTGCTGAATCGGCTCCGCCTGGCTAAAAGGTAATTCTGACAGGGACAGATGGCAAACACCGGCTCCATGGACCACCGACCCAAAAGAAGAGAAAGAATAAAACAGTAAGAAGTTTAGGTAGTTGAGATGCTTGATTTCTGGAATGCCACTGAGCATCCAGGCTCTGCTCGGACATAAATGATCAGTGTCTCTCCCAAGTGGGTAATTATTGGCTTGCTGCACACCAGGTAACGAATCCAACAAAGGCAGCTGCCGCTCCGGAAGCAGATGCTTTTTGGAAGCCCCAGGGGTTGGGCGCTGTATTTTCCCACAGGAGAGCCGTGTATGGAGCATCCATGGACATGGGAGTGTGAGCAACCCGTTAGCAGTTCATCAGGAAGAGGAGGATGTTGGGGTTCTTGGAGCCCTATTGTCAAGAGACCCAGGGCACAGGGTCAGAAGGTGTATACGTGGTTATGGTAGTTGTTAGTTTAACTCCAGCCACCTCTACAGGCCCACAGACAGGTGTGTAGTGTCTCTGGTGGCTGGTTGTGGAGAGCTGAGGGTCCACTTCAAGGTGCATCCTGTTAGGGGACAGTGGCATCAGCCCCAGGAGGGATCTTCAGGTGCTGGGTCCCTCCTCTCCAGACACCTGGGAAATAATGTTCGACTGTTGAGATGGTGACAAAATTGTGCACGTAACTTACATTTGTTAATACAGAACACCACTTAAAGTCAGGGCTATGGAGTCCCTGCTCTAGCCAGGCTTTGCAGACAGCGCTCTGAAAATGCATAACAATATGTTCAAATTACAGTGAAAATTGCATTATGCATAAATGTTACACATTGTATTAGAGACATAAATGTGACAACTGCATGCTGGGTTATAAAAGTCAAAGTGATAAACTCCTTCCGTGGTCTGAGCTGGGTGAAATGTTAAATAAGTAAATAAATGTTAAATAAGTAAATAAGGCTTGTTTGAATCAAGCATGGAATTAGTGTTCATTCACTACAATTTTTTTTTTTTAGCAGTCAGGGGTTTTGTATCTATATACATGTGTACACACAATCATCATAACTTGGCCTGAAGAGATCTTTAGATATAACTGGTGTATTAATGGACCAAACCCAACCTGAATTAGAGAAAGAGAAGCAAAAAAAAAGATGCCACTGATTCTTATTTGTGGTTATCTACACCAATTTGTGTAGTCTTTTTAAATGGCCTGATATTTATAACAGCTTTGACAGCATAATAAGTTGAAATTATTTTTATTGCTACTGGATTTGCATACATGGGCAGAAGTTGTAGTATTACTAATTCAGTCCACTTCTATACTTGGGAAAAATCTTAATTTGAAACAATAGATACGTTTCAAAGTGTCACATCAAGGCATATGCATCCCTACAGAGTGAAATACTCTTTTTCTAGCTCTTGAAACTATGGAATCTCTTGGGCCAGATTGCTCTGCATACAGATAGACCATGTTTCAGAAAAAAACCCAGATACAATAACAGAAAGAAGTCTCAGTAAGTCCACATTTGTATAGCCTATGTGGGAGTGAAATTCTTTGGAAGCAGTTCCTAGTGATGTTCAGAATTTGCATCTTCTGTGGATTACTACTGAGAACATCTGAAATTTGGCTTTGAGTTGAGCAAGAATCCTAAAATGAGAGGTCAGTCTCTAAAAACATCATTTTCACTTCAGCAATTCTGTTGAAGAATTGATGGTTCAGACTATAGTGCCTCCCAAGGTCACTTCAGCACCACATAAATCCATATTACCTGATGGGATAGTCTCCCTCTCCCTGTTGCATCCCTACTTCTACTCATTTTCTGGTCCTAGGATTTGGGTGGTTATAGAGAGCTTGTTGAGGAATCAGTCCAGCTAAAATTAAACTAAAAGAAAGTTACTTCAATAACTGCAGCCTTGCTTCCTAAAGCCAGCTTATTAGCTGAATGGAACCACCAGTACTGTCTCATTCAGCTTATAGTGTAGAATTCAAACAAAATACCCAGTAATAATTCTGTTTATTAACCCAAAGTGACACTATTACTATCATGAGGCAAAACTAAAAAATTTAAAATTATTAATAATATCATTATTGATTGAAATGGTGGGAGCTCTGTGTTTTCACAGGACAGAATCCTGGACTCTTAAATCAGCAAATGAAAAACCATTACAAAAGACTGCTGTCTCTGCCAGTAACTGAGGCCTACCAGTGCCCAACTACTCCTACAGGTAGTCTCTGCTTCCCAGAAAACTGCTTGAATTTAGTAAGTGTGACTTTTTATTTTCATTCAAGAGGCTAAAACTGTTTAGTAGCAGTTGCTAGAGACAGAACTCATGCCGGAGTATAAAGCTGGTTACATGTAGCATAATAAATTTCAGTTTACATCTTTCATGGACAATTTTCCTTGCTCACTATGCAGAGTTGTTTCTTAATTTATATTAAGTGATCACATGCCCTTTTTATCTTATTCTGACTATGAGTTGCTTAGATACCAAATATATTCAAAATGAGAAAGTGAACAGTAAACTGAGGCTTGAAACCTGCATATAACAGAGCAGGAGATGGCCCTTTCTCATTGCGTTTATGGTCAGATATTTTATATCAATATTTTTTGTCTGTGAAACTTAGCTTCACTATAGGTAGTGATTAATAGTTTGAGTTCAGCAACGAACTTAAATATAGAATACACATTCATTTCAATCAAATCAATGGGATTGCTCATTTCTTAAACTTATGTGTTTAAGGGAATTACAGGATTATGTTCTTTAATTTATATATGTATTTCTATATGCATAAAGATAGAGCCATCTATATAACATGTACATATTTATCTAGGTTCTGTATTTATGTAGAACTATATAGAAAGAATTATGTATATACAGTATGTGAAGTATTTTTTTATTTCTCCCAGTCTTTTCAAGATGTATTTTACCAGAGATGCCATTGTGCAGGATGCTATTGAGACTGCACTTGGACCACTTTTTACCAGTCTCTTCCTATTTCAAAAAGTCAATTCCAGCTGACAGAGGTGCAGAAAAGGGCTCTGACAAAGAGCAGGAAGAAATTACTGCTCTTGAAAGATGTTCTCTTGAAAGCACCATTGAGGTGGTTTAAGAAATGACTGCTATGACGTTTCCAGCCTTGTTGGATGATACAGCCCTTTCAGCCCAGCAACTGGAAAGGATAGTTTACAAAAGTCATCAATTGAATTTAAGTTCCCAGGTAATGATTATTTAAAATGTATACTGGGTGTTTTTTCTTCAGAGTGGGTGAAAAGATCTTAAGTGATCATTGTGTTCACAGTGGTAGAGATACAAACCCCAAATAATGAAAGAGGAAAGATACCTGCAGTGACTTCTAAAATGGTTTCAGCTTTACCTGCTAATGACTGACTGACACATCCTAAATAAGGGTGAGATTTGAGCCTTGCTGAAGAGTAGACACCAAGGCATGAAAAGATGTTTAAATGTTGTAACAGAGCAAATAAATGTAATAAGTACAATACTGCAATAAGAAGGAACACAAACTTCAGTAAGATACTCTAAAAAAAGCAAACTCCTTAATGTTTATACAGAAGAAAACCTGCCATTCCAATTGGTATAGTTTTGCAAGTTTGTTATTTTAAAAATGCATAATGAAATAAATACTAAAAGAACACTTTGAGGGGAAAAATATGCTGGACCAGATGACTTTGATCTGTCTGAAGTACTCCTATTGCTGTGCAGGCTATCCTAGGGAAACTAGCTCTGTACACCAGCTGCAGTAAGGTGCTCAAATGGGTGATGGAGCAGTTTGAACACATTTTAAATGCCCATCAGAAGCCTAACAATTATTACTTAATGTCAGTTGAAGTCATATGGAGGTATATAAATCTCTGTGCAAGCCCACATTGCACTTGTAACTGTAAGAAGTTTTAGGAGCCTTCAGGGTATCAGCCTCCCTCCTCATTCTCCTGATACCACAACAAGGAAGATCAGGGTAGTTCAGCTGTGTAATAGCAGGTTTGGAAGAAAGTACTCTGAGTTACATCAGAAAAAATAGTCCCTGGAGACAGTTCTGTGGGCTGTGGACTGCAGGAGTGCAATATATTCCCTTCACATCTCTTTCTGTCTCTTATTCAGCCCCTGTGTAAGTGCCAAGCATGACCTGGTAGTGTTTGCCACCAGCAGAGGTTCTTTTACACCTGCACTTGGCAGTGGAATCAGAAACTGAGGATCTGATCCACAACTTCTCATAAGATTTGCTAAAGATAGACAAAGATGAATGTTTAACAATCTAATCGTTAGTGATTATCATCACCAACAGTAGATTTTCAAGGAATTAGTAGTAATTAAGCTCTCATTTATAACTCATTAATATGAAAAACAGTAATTCTATAGATTAAATACTCCCGTAGTATCTAATGCAGAGGATTTGCAGACAGAAATATGTGATGAACCATCTAGAGTTTGTGATCTCCAAATGAGATTTGATAAAAATATCACCATAAGCAATGACTGCTAAATTTCAGCTGGTTGCTCAGACAAATCTGTTGCACAGTATCATAACAGTTTACTTAGAATTTAGGCCTCAAGGGAAGCAATCTGTTAAAGGTGAAGGATAGAAAATAAATATCTTTCCTCAAGCTGCCAATAAACAAAGTCAATTCATACTAGAGATATCTTAATTTTTAGTTACATTTCCATTAATTCTAGGCACTGTTTATTCTCCAAATGTTGTTTCTGGGAAAATGATGTCCTACCACCAACATCCTCAGTTAAACCAGTATATTAACTGGTATGCTTATTTCTCTAAGAAGGTATGTTCAATATTGTGGTAACTTCTGTTCTCCTCACAGAGAATGTTTTACCAAGAGTGTGTAATTTTTGCATACAAAACTCCTATGTTTTGATAAGTTACTTTATATTCTTTATAGATCAGGAGGCCAAAGGAGATCAATGCCACTACAGATACATAACCAAACGCTTTTATTTATCATTATATACTCAGATTATGAAAGTCATATCAGTGTGATGCCGTTTCTAGCTGAAGTTGGTTCTCCTTGGAAATTTTTGGTTTACTTTCCTAAATGCCTAAACATAGACTGAATTAATTAGGCATCTAAGTTTGAAATTAATGAGTTTCCATAAGTGGAATTTGTGTCTGCGCTATAAAAAATGAACTTTTGTTTTTGAAACTGCATTTTACCTGTTAGTGACTTGCCATTCCTCTTTCAGTATTCAGTAAAAAGCAAAGGTTTTATGGCATACTGGATGTACCCATAAAAATGGGATGATGCAACTCAGCTCACATCACTGTTTCCTGTAACAGGAAACATGCCAGAGTGATGTGCTACGTACAAAGGCAAAGTTTGACCAAAACATTGACCTATGGTCAGGTAATGTGCTTTTTAACAGTGAAAACTTCTTTTTCAGTTGTAGACCAGTATTTCAATTCTCCCTGTCATTCAACCCAATGTAGCACTGTCCCAGGTGCTAATCAAAGGCAATCATTATGCTGTCTGTATTTATACTATAAGTATATTGAGTATATTCACATATGTGAGCATGTATGCACAGGTGTATGTGTTGGGAGGGTGTTAAAAAGGAATCAGTCTGCCCACTACTGTTTGTGATAGTGTGGAGTATTAAAGTAGGACACTGGTGCTTCTAAAACACATTTGGAAAAAAATTTTTGCTTCAAAAAGGACAGTCTCTCACTTCTAAGCTGTGACATGGAAAAAGATGTGGCTATTCATTGCACTGACTGCAGGGTAAGCCACCTCAATGAGGAAGAAATTAGCCAAAACTAGACATGCAGATCCAGACTGGGAGAGTTGCTAATGACTAATGTTACTGTATACACATTTATGATATGTCAAATCTGTAATCCAAATTTCTCCTGGGTCTTCTGAACCAAAACCATGGCATCTGGTCTTTACTACTCCAGTACAGGTACATGCAACTGTGCTGGGGTGAACCGAGGGCTGAACAACAACACTGACTGAATCATGTTGTATCAGCCAGGATATCCCCATAGGCAGTGCACACAGGCACTTTGTTAGAGACCCCTTAACTCCCTCAATAATTCCATCATTAATTCTATGTAACTGCATTCCCTCAGCTGGAAGCTTATACAGGAGCTTTCTAGATCCCAGTGGGAATTGAAGTAAACCTGAACTTGTTTTCCCCTATTATAAACTCCCCATAGTGCCAAGAATTAACTCACACTTCATTTATCTTTGCCCACATCCCGAGGTACCCTGACCAGAGCCTGCTGACAGCCTTGGCTTACAGCTTTACCCCAGTTACAGAGTCTCCTGCACTGGGACATGACATCCTAGAAACTTTAAAATGTTTTTTTATCTCTCATGACATTGTCTGTGATGCAGGATTCACATTCCCAGAGAGCATAATCTGTTGGGAGAGTTTTGCTTTCCTTAAATTGGACATATAACTGCTGAAACATTCATTGTCAGAGGGTTTCCTTTCATGTGAGCTTGGTATAATTTTGAAAATGGTTGAGTTGGTTGCTGTTTCATAGTCACAGCAATATGATTCCTGAGGGATTTTTTCTTTTGCTGGCTTCCAGTAAATTATGAGAGAGAGATCCCAACACTTTTTTGTCAATGTAGAATTGAAAGTTAATTTAATATTTAAAAAGAAAATCGATGAAATATTGAGTCTGCAGGAGAAAGCAGCAACTGAGTCATCATATTTGTGGACTAAACTTTAATATCAGATTTTCACTCTAGAAAAGTAAAAAAGCAGCTAAATTTCATCCTGGTCAGACAGACTACTTACTGAGACTTATAAGAAATCCTATCTACTTCTCAGCTTGAACTTTTCCTTCAGCTTATTTTCCATGGCCATGTAGCTGTCCCAGTCTTATGCCAACCTCTCAGCAAAATAAATTTGGCATTAGGAAAGTGCAGAAGAGAAAAATTCCACGCTAACAATTTTTAATGTTCCTAATTAATTATTGATTAGTGCTAATGACAGTAGCAAAGAAATTGATTTGCTGTTTGCACTGAGTTGAAATAATTCACTTGTAAAATGAAAGCAATTAACCAGTAGGACTAACAATGATAATGTATTAATCTCTTGTTTCTAATTCACTGTGTCAATGAAAAGGTATCTGTTTGTTAAATGATAAGCAAAGGAAAGCAAGATAGTTTTGGGTAGGAGATCTTTTCTTGCATTTATCACCACTGTGGTTGGGGGTTTTTTTCAACTACAATAAAAAATACATGATTCAGGGAGAAAAGCTGTACATAGTATACAGTATTTTTTCTTACCCTTTGGGTAGCAATAAATGACCATATAGGATTGACCTCTTTCTTCTCATGTCTTTCAGCTACTTTGTCAATATTTATAACAACTGCAGGTTTTCTCAAGGCATTCTAACACTTAACCTACACAACCTATACTCAGCTTTTATCCATAGAAAAATCCGTGCTGCCTTTGACAATTTCTGCACTTAGAAATGGCTTTTCTTCTCTTTACTTGCTAGTATGGTCTCATAGTCAGGCCATCTGGGGTACGGTGACCATGAAATGATGGAGTTTTCAATGCTCAGTGTAACAAGGAGGGGCACCAACAGAACCTCTACCCTGGACTTTCAGAGGGCAGACTTCAGCCTATTCAGGATGGATTTGGAGAGTACCTTGGGAAACAGCCCTTAAAAACAAAGGGATCCAGGAAGGATGGACATGCTTCAAAAAAGAAATTCCCCATCTGTAGGTCCAGCAGTTGTTGGCCCCTTAGTTTACCTCTTTATGCGAGAAGTTTATGATCACCAGACCATTTATTGGACCATGTAAACAACAAGTATATGTGCCCCTTTCAGGTTAAGGGAGGGTGGCCCATGTGGCAGTGTCAAAATTACTAGTTATAAGTGAGGATGATTCAGTCTGTCAGCACCTCCAGTGTACAACAGACTTCGCCCAACTACTAGGACTACTGTTTTGGTGACTCCACCATCCCCCAGGATCTTTGTATAATACTACTTCATTCCAAGGTATGATCACATACTTCATAATTATAACCTATATATTCTGTTCCAATTTGTGTGTGTGAGGTTGCAGTTTAAAAAAATGGAAACACATATAGACTGGAGGCAGATCAGGCTGATCACCAGAATAAACCATAATCATAGTGTAGCAGAAGCCTAATTATTGCTTTTTTTTCCCTCTTCCTTGGTATATATCATAACAAAAGGCAGTGTTGAGGAAGGGATTGGAAAGAGAGAGCTCTGCTGGTATTTAAGATGTATAAAAACGTTTTTAAAGTGTAGGTGATATTGATTGGAAGAACAATGTTGGTTGACACCATGAGCTGATCAGAGATGCAGGCAACATCTCCTGTTAAAGAGTAAGGAAATGGTGTGTGGTGATGGGTTATAGATGCAAAAGTCATGTGCTGAATGAGACATCATTTCAGAACAAAGACATCTATGATGGTGCTTGGATTACAAGTGATTAGGAGGATGGAGATGTTGCCCAAAGGAAGCGAAGAAAGAGTGTTCAGGCAGGTTAAGAACTCTGGATTAGACCCTTTTAGCTCAGCATGACTCAGAGGACTGATGTGAGAGAGAAACTGTGATTTTTACTTTCGTGCAAAAGAGGATTGACTTAAAAAGTGAGAGTTAGTGTTGCTGAGCTAGAGTAGAGGTAGGAGCCAAATCTGTACTCCGTAGAGAAGATTAGAAGATTTAAAAGAAAAAAGTTCTGATGATGCTCTATCAAGAAGAATTCTCTCAACTATGAGTAAAAAGAACTTTTGTTTGAGGACACTTCAACTGATGATTTGAATCTCCCAGACTTGGGGATGGTTTTCTCCACTTTTCTGTCAATATGCATTCACTGATACCTCAGTTGTAGTTGTTTACATGTCTCAAGACACTGCATAAGTTGAATGATGTTTCATTCTGAAAAGATCAAAGGGAAAATGGTGTAGCAGCCACATCAATTATTTTATGAATCAAGTAATGATTTTGAAGGTGTCCTGGTTAAAATACAGCTATGACTGAAAAGGGAATGTTGACCTTTACTCCAGCCTAGCCTAATGTAGAAACCAATATGTCAAAGTTGTTCATTTTTAAATTACCATTGTTACTGAGACTGCCACAGCAAATGAAACCCAACAGCATCAGTGATTCTTGAATCCAGGCATGGAAGAAATGGCCAATGCTGCAGATGTCCTAAATGTACCGATGCGTTGTCACATGTTCACAGAATACTCCAGAAGGCACTGCCTTGCTGCCTGAGAACGTGATTCTGTTACGGTAAAGAGAAGTTTCTACTTGTGTGTCACCATCATGTGGAGCTGAACTGGTGCAGCAATGGGGAAAATGAAGCTGCTTAGATGCCTGACACCATGGGCTACTGCCTGGGGAATCCTGAGCCACCTTCTGTCCTTCACAGTCACTGCATGAGCAGCACTGGCTTAAAAGAATACACTTGACTTCATGACAGTAAGAAATAACTCAAGAAATAGGAAAACATGGTACAGATTGCAGGGATGATCCCACACCCTGTATGCAAAGTTACTAATGGGGGATGAACACATGTTGCAAGACAGCCCACTTGGAACATCTGTCAGGATTATAACTAGCTGTATATTCCCAGAAGATACGAGAAGGTTAAAAAGAAAAAGATAATCTGCTTCATGCCTGCTACTGCTAGCCAAAATATATATTAATATATTTTATCATGAACTAGGAGTGAAATTGGTAGCCAGCAGCTGATCCAGGTGGCGTCCATTTTTAGTAGTAGTTTTATTTTGAAAATCCACAAGCACTGAGGAAGCCATGGAGTAATGGAAACCAACCGTGGGGAACGGCTCCTCAGAGAACACACCACATGCAATGGAGGGGTGAAACCAAAAAGTCTTTATTAAAGGAAAGAGCCAAGTTATAAGAGGTCGGTTCAGGGAGGGTTCTGGAACTTGGATGCAATAGAGCGAAGGGAGGGGCAAAGTGGTTAACTGACAACTCAAATAACCAATGGGGAAACACCCATCAAGTGGCAGGAAAACTGACCAATAGGGGCTTAGGGATCAGGGCAGGATGGGTGGAAAAGACAGGTGCCATTTCTGGTGGACCACCAGCAGTGTGAGCAGGGACGGCATCCCCGGGAGCGCCGCCCCAGCTCAAACCTGCTGGCAGGTCCCGGACACCGTGGCCTTGATGAGCCACTCACGGCCGCTGCCCCCACTGCCCACACTGCATGGGACAGGTGTGGCAGCGCTCCCTGGCCGTGGTGGGGGACCACAGCACTGAGCGATGGTGGCAGCAGCAGCCAGAGTCGGGTGGCCCCATGGCAGAGGAGGAGCAAGCAGAAATACTTGGGGAATCTGTATGTTTAGAGTAAAGATAAGTCCCCTGCTACTGACCACTACTTCAGTGCTTTGAAGAGCTTGACAGTGTCTACAAGCTGCCAAAAATGTGTCCATGGAGAATGGAAACAGCATTATTCAAAACAGATTTAAGGAGCATCCAAACATCCCTGTGTAGCACCCCCACCTAAGCTTCATTCCAGCACCAACAGACACACATTCCACAGAGACAGCAGGAAACAGCAGTCATAGAACAGGAATATAAAGTTTTCTCATGTCTGTAACCTGTTTTCCCGTTCTCCTGTGGTGGAGACAGTTGGCTTGCGATTTGTGCCTTCCACAGTAACCTCAGAGGCCTAAAAGCCTTTTGGAAATGAGAATGTACTATTTCATTAAGAACAATTCATAATTTCCAGGCTGTATGGGATAGTGATGCCATCTAGTCTAACTGCCAACACAAGGAACCTGTATCTACAGCTCCAGCTCAGAAAACGTGAAGGAACTTTTCTCAGCTTTGTTAGAGTGTTCTCCTAAATAAGAAGGAATTTTATCACATAACTAGATTTTCATTCGAGAAAGCACTTTTGCTTTTTAGTATATCTCTAAAACAAAATTCAGATATATTGCTTTGGTAGTAAATTTGTTTGGGAGCTCCTACTGTTACCCCAAAGCTATGTTTCACTTCTAAAACATTATATTGAAGCAGAAAGATATTTACAAGTCAGTTTTTAATACTGTAATTTTTCACTTGAGTTACATTTATGCAGGGTGAGGAAAGAACCTCTCCAGTGTTTTTATTGTATCATTTACATTGCAGTCAGGTTCTCAATAGACCACTTAGCAACTATTGGGTGTTTCGTGGCTTGCGCTGTAGTCTCCATTAACAAATCCAGACAGGACAGAAGGCCACCTGCCACGCCACTTAGTGATGACCAGAGCCCCACTCCTGACCTGAGATCTAGCTGGGCACAGAGGATAAAAATCTGCCTCTGCTTTGAATGCTGCTCAGCTTGTTCAGGGGGCATAAAAGCTCCTTCTTGTTCCTTTCTCCTTGTGTTAGAGCTTGGCAAATGAGCACAGCCCCACTGTGTTGCCCTCCCAACAGCTATTGGGGTCACTGAAAGTCCTCCATGAGGACAAGGACTTCTGAACATGCAGCTGTCCCTATCTGTGTATAGCAGGCCTTATCCGCTCGGTGTTCCAGGTTGGGAGTGAGTGTGTCTTCCTTGTCAGGTGGCCTGTAGCAGAATCCCACATACTTAATGTAAAGTATATGCTTAAATGCCACCAGGATGCCTGGAACAAACGTCTACAGGGAAAAAAAAGTATCAGCTTGAACTCATGTGCATCAGCCCCTATTTGAAGCAGTGGTTTCAAACGCATTGTCAAACCCTCTTGTAACTCTTGTGTTTGATTTAATTAGTGGATGTGACAGCCTTAGGGAATACCATCTGATTTTTTAATGTACTGTGTCAGTTGCTAAACCTAGTGTGAAGGAAGCCAGCATGAAGTATGTGAAGTAGGAGAAAGACTAATGTTCACATTTTCACTCAGGCTGTAACTACTATCAGCCATTCCCGCAAACGTAAGGGCTCTGAAAGAAGCTCATACAGCACCTTACTGATGGCAAAAATAGGAGCCTTAAATTTGGATTCCCACCTAGCATCCTTGCAAATGCAAGTTTTCATTAGAATTGAAATGGAAGGCATGTGGTGGGCAGTCTGTTCTGGGGCAGACAAACAGGGGCTGCTTCACACTATCTTTCTGAATCATTGAATTCACCAGAGTTTGTGTTACTGTTTACATTAAGTGTTTAAACTGTTTTTAAAAAGAAATCACTACCCTCTTTGGGTTTTTGGTATGTACTCTGCAAGAGGCTAAAAACATTAATTAGCCCCAGTGTCACCTCCTCCTTCCTTTCAGCCAAAGACCTGCATTGGATTCCCCATCTCCTCTGTTGAGGCTGGAGGCTGCTCAGGGCTCCTGCCTTACACTTGTTTTGCCTCCTTTTACAACGGCTCAGAAGAAGAGGGGACTATTTCACAAGAGATCAGTTTAGCATTACTACAAGAAGGATGTCTGAGAATGGTGTTTATATAATTCAGAACAGTGCACTACATGTCAAAATCCCACACCATTCTCTGGGTTTACTTGTCTGTCCAGATAGACTTGGACTGGTCACAGTCAATCCAAGCAGAGTAATTAATAAAGCCTTAGTTTGATGACAAAATACTTGCAGTTTTATCCATCTTTTTGGGGATTTCTCTGCCACACAGGCAATTGTATAGTTCCAGCTTTTGTGGTCTATGTTATGTCCAGTACATCCATTCCAGTCTCTGGAGAAACACACAAAGCACTGAGTGTCAGCAGCTATTAAAATGAACTGAAATGAGTAAGGCAAAAGGCAAATCCAACCATTCTCATTTAATTTCAGCAGTTGTTTCTTTCAGTAGCTCATATGCCTCTGTCGTAGACTATGTGGGCATACTTCTCACCAGTCACAAGACAGAGAACCATACCTTGGAGCATACCTGGAAGCAAAGTTTTTTAGCCTACCTTAAGAATGGGCAGTAATTGAAATAGTAAAATAATATAAAAAGATACCAACATCCCTTACAACCTGTTGACATAAAGTACAATACTTCGATCATCCCCTGGTCTCTTTGCTAAGAACATGCTACTTCAGTGCACTGCATGGCCTTAAATCAAAATGGATCCTCGCAATGGGATGCCATAGCCCAGCTGCAACAGATTCCTATTTTCAAATGCTCTGAGTGACTAATGCTTATTACAGCTTTATAATTTTTTAATTTTAGCCTTCAATAAGGTACAAATGACCAGGTGAGACCCAGAAGTGGCAGGAGCTGAGTGCATGTTTTCCATTTGTTCTTCTCACATCAGCAGCAGAGGAGTTAACCAGGCAGTATCTGAGATGCACAGTGGCTCAAAGGATCAAAACAAAGCTAATGGCAAGTGACAACCTGCTCTCCTGCAGCTCCAGCTGCAGAATCCCTATGGCAACTTAGCCAAAATGAAACTGTCTTCACCCATATGTCTCCACTACTACAGGATGCTCTCTCTGAGTGCCCAAAAAAGCAAGTGAACCTGACAGCAGATATGCTTTCTTGTCACCACAGGGATAAGGTATATCTTCAGGAATTTTTTACAGAGACCATCTTATCCAGATCATCTCTGTAAGAAAAAACGTGTCCACTTTTCACTCTATTCTTAGCAAAAAGAATCCTCACAAAAATCCCCGCTATGCTCAGCAGCGTATCATTCACCGATCTCTGCAACAGCCACAAATCAGCAGTAACCTGGTCCTTTGAATATATTGTTAGCACCACAGAGCAAAGAGCACAGAGAGCATGAACAGAGATTGAAACAGGTGAGTATAATAAGTACATTTTAATGATGATTTTACATCCTCCTTAATCCAATCTCTATACTTGAATTTACAGAGTCCATGCTACAGGTTTTTATTTCAACATTGGTATGTCATTAATGCTACTGGAGGGGTCTCAACACACTTAGATTTTAAAAAGTCTAAGAGATCTGAAGAAACCTTCAGAAAACATCAAACAATCTTTATGCAATTCAAGTTCTCCACTAGTAGCAGGGAAGGTACCAGAATACTTTCTGCCTGTAAGCTTTTTGTATTTCTTCTTAGTTCTGTACTGTCAATGAGTAAAGTTTGTCTGAGCACTAGGAATTAGCATTTACTTAAGTCTCCCTTCCCATTCTCTTCACTCTTGATAATTTGGTTTCTGTAACAATAAACATCATCTCACTTTTATTTCAGTATGTTTTCAGTGAAGGATTTTCCAAACTTCCCCATATCAATGCCAACTGCAGTCAAATATACTGCAGCTCTGGAGCTCCAGCTAAACATACTGGATGTTCAGGGGAGTCAACCCAACTTTTCTCTGTGTTTACAACGAGAGCATGAAGTGTCCATCCTTTATCAGAATTTAAGTAACTGATCACTCAGGATCTCATTGAGCCAGAAGTGGCTAAGTAAACAGGAACTTTAAAGAGAGAGAGAAGACCAAGAAAATAAGCCCCACCCACCCAGGGGTTATTCACGTGGGCCTTACTGACTTGGAACATTTAAGACACCCCAGAGGCAGAGGCAGCATTCTCTAGGCACTGGCTGGCTCCCAGTATTAATGGGCGTCACTGTTACCAGACAACTTTGTCCTTCATGTGAAGCAAGCAAGCCCAAGAGCATGAGCCATTTGCTCTTTTGTTCAGTCTGCAAGTGACGTCTACATGGGCAGGTGTGGCCGGTACCACCCTGATTGAGATCCTTGGCTCTGGCTCCACCCTCTTGTTATGTAAGAGTACTCCTTCTGTGCAGGTATGTAGGCATTGGAATTCCCCTTGGGCATGCGTATTATAACTTGGAGGTCTTCAGCAAATGGGTCTGGGAGTGTCCTTCATCTTACTCATCCTCACTTTCTCCTTCAAATGTCCTCTAAACACTGTCAGCCAATCAGAGAGACCGAATTAATTTTAGTTTATACAAACTGTGTCTTCAAGGACAAAGCCTTCAGTTTTTCAGCTCTTGCTCCCTAAAACTTGGCAGGAAAAGGATAAGCTGCCCACAGGTGGCTGGACAAAAACACAGACCAAAAATGTCAACATCTTAATCCCAGATACACCTGCATAAGAGTAGTCCATTAGACATTATTAATGGAGGAGGCTTTTGGTCACTGCTGCTGCACGTTACCATCTAATGGTAATTACCATGTAATCGCAATTAAAAGCTGTAATACATGTTGCAACCTCAAGAAAATATTCATTATTTACTATTTATCCATGAAACATTTTGAACATTTCTGTGGGACTTGGTAATCGTCTTACATTTATTTTTTATATTAACGTGCTTTGAATATTTTTTGCCAGGGAAGTAACTGCAATCCTACCTGCAAAGGAATTTCCAGATTTCCCTGTATCAGAAAGGCATGTTGACTGGTGAAATCTTCAAGGGATGTGCAAAAGCTGGAAAAAGGTAATCCTAGGAGCCTTAGAGCTGTACAGATATTTGGGTGGGACTTGGGCTACAGGAGACTGGTTCATTTGTGCACTGATACAATAGCATTTTAACCTACAGCTGTTGATCTCTGGAACAAGATGTTCTGAGCCTAACCTTAAATTTTCCACTGAAGGACATGCAAGAAAATCAGTACTGCCCCAATTTTACTTCCCTTTACCGAACTTCTGGTCTGGTAAACATCCTTACAGCCCAGTTTGCATAGCTCTTAGTGGGTCCAATTCATACAGAGCTCTGGTTTGCACTCACAGAGCACAGCCAGCAGCCAGGACAGGCAAATCATCCTCAAATTACTGATGTCAAAGAAACAGGATTCTTTGGGCCATTTTTGCCTTTTTTTTTTTTTCCCTGGTTTGTCAGAATCTTAAATATGAAAGTTTCCTTGTAATCCAGACTGGATTTTTAAGAAGTAGCACTTGCTGGGGTTTTTTTGTCTATGACATTAAAAATAAAAAGCTGTTCAGTCTTTCTTCAGTGCAGAGACCTGCTACTGAATGAATCTACTTGGCTTTGAGACTGCTGAGAAGCTGAGACTCCATTGTCTGAGGCTTAAAAAAGCCTTGCTTGCATTCAGTAGACTTTGATGTATGATGTTCAAGAAAAGGATTGTTTCAATAGGAATCATATCTGTGATAATTTAAGAATATAAGCAAGGTGGGCCTTTGATGTGGTGGTAACATCTTATTAGACTAGCAGAAAATTGGGTAAAAAAGGGTATGCTTTTCATCCTACCCAACAGGTTTTGGCCTGAAAGCTATTTTCTCTATTTTCAGATACACTGGGCAGTCAAATGGAGGGGTAACCTCTCCATAAGCCTTGTCTCTAACAGTAAGAAATATCATCTCTCCTCACCTGCTCTGTTGTGGAATTGCTATAATTCGTAACTTGATTTTCTGCTCAAAACTTTTCTCACTCTCTGAGTCTGAGTGTCTTGGAAAGATTTAAATAATAACACATTTCTCCATACTTGGGTTGCCACCTGATAATGTGTCCCAGTGTTAAAGCAAACTGTCCTACAACCAATACAATAAACCCCATGTATTTTTATTATTTTTCACAGCATGACCAAAGTCCTCATAGAAGAGGCAGTACAGTTTATCAGTTAGAGTATGGATCACAGGTCAGGAAGTCGGTCTGCTTCTTGTCTGCCCCTCAGAGATTTTGCCATGTACATAGGGTGAGAATTTCTCAAGCTGTGCTGATCTGTGTCCAAGAAGAAGCTGCACAGTTACAGGTAAGATAAGGCTCACCCCTCACACACATCCTGCTGAGAGAGAGTTGCACCTTCTCTGGTTCAGTGCCATGCTAGCACAGCACAGGGCTGGCTCTGGGCTCGGAGCAGAAATACGTTTGCATCTGTCTTCGTAAGAGCACACAAAGAGGTGTCTGTGCTTACAGATTTTCTCTCACTATCTGCATGGTCATTTTACATTTTAGGGAGATGGGAACAGAAATTTTTGCATCCAGAATCTTTGTCTTAGTTTGAGGGTGTCTTGGGTTGAGCTGGCAAAACGCCAACTGCCCAAAGAACAGAGTTAGCCTCTGGCTGAGAAAAGGGGGAAAGGAAAAAAACAAACTCTAAACCCAGGTTTTTCCTTAAACTAGCTACATGTATTTATACAGAAGAGAGAAAATTAAAACTACAATATAACACACACTTACACAAGTTATGTATAACAAGAAATAAC
>JAWWEV010000043.1:11877705-11913452 GCA_035583235.1 Hafferia zeledoni
CCAAAAAGCAGAGGAGAGGATTCCTCCACAATAATCACATCACTCTTTATTAAATTTAAGAAAAAGGAACTTTAATTGGAAAATGGATATAAGAAGGATAACTGTTCTTCACTAATATATATATATATGTAGATATATACATATAACTGTAAACAGACCAGAGCAAACTACTCCCCCAGCACGAAAAGTAAAAAAACCAAAAGAGAACAACCCCCAAAATGGTAGGTTCCTCCTGGAGCAGTTATATTTATGGACAGTGTCAGTGTCACACCTCAGCTAGCTGTGAGGTGAATTCTCAGCCTTTTCCCAGCGAGGCAGAGACAAGGGGTGAGCACTCACATGAACTCTCTCTCTCTCCTTGTCCTTTGTCCCAAACGAAGAACGAAAAAGCTGGGAGTGGAGGGATGGTGTGGTTTCCAGGAAGGAAAGGTCTGCAGTGTGTCCCGAAAGCAGCCGTGACCCCTCTCTTTCTCTCTCCGTCTCGGGTTGCTGCTGTGGCAGGGCGGGCGGCCGCGAAGCTGCAGGAGATGGTGAAGCCAGGACGGCAACTGGGCTCGCAATGCTGAACCAGGAGAATAGCAGTGGCAAGAAAAAAACCAGCTCACTAAACAGGAGGAGATGAGCAGGAGAACAGCTTTTCTCCGACAGCAACACACACACAGCTGCAGCAGCGTTCAGCCAGAGCTGTGGATGTCCCCAAAACCACAAAAGACAGCACAAACCCGTTCCCCACCACACCTTCCCCATTCCACCCTCCACCCAAAACGATTAAGCAGGAATTCATAGCAGCTGACCACTTCCTTTGTTAACTAATGGCATGGGGAATTAGTGGCAGGGAGAGAATTTTTTTCTTTAACATCCCGAAACTACAACAATCTTACAACAGCTCTTGCAGTTAAACTATGATCTTCTTGGTGTCATAGGTTCACTTTGGTGGGCCTAAATTTGAGTATTTTGAACTTCAGCCTGGGCCTGGGGGCTGTCAGCTGATCTGGGCTGGGCTAAGCCGACAGCTGACTCCCTGTAGCCAATAGTGTTTTATTCCATACCATATTACAACATCATTTTCCAGGGAAGTAGAATCAGTGTGGGAGTGGTTTGGTCAGTCACCCCACAGCCGTCTTGCCGGGAGGACACACACACGGTGCAGTCCCAGGGAGATGGGGAGGACCAGGCCCAGCACCGGCCCAGCAGTTGTTTTGGGAAGTAAAATGTTTGTTGTGGATTCTTCTCTCTCTGCTCAGGTCTGGTTTTCTGGGGACTGAGTCTTTTAAGATACTTTGGGGTTAGAATAGTAGACTTTGTGTGTGTACTAGGTAGTAAGAAACTGTTCCTTGTTGCTCTTATTTTGTGTGGGTATTTGTACTGTCTCCTTGTTGCCTTTTATCCTGTCTGTAAAATATATGTAGTTTTAGTACAGATGTGGCCGTAAGTTGTTTTTTTTTCCCTTCCCCTCTCTTTTCCTCCCTTTCCTCAGTGTTGGGGGGGAAAGGCTCTGACACTCTGACTCTCTGTCTTGGAGGGTTGGCATTTTGCCAGCTCAAACCAAGACATTTGGGGTGATCCTATGGAAATAATTCATTAATATGCCACATTACCTAATACTAAGAAAACCCAACTGTTGTCAGGGAGTAAAAGTAGTCCAGGGAGTTCATTAGCATTCTCCACCAGATGAATCTGGAAATGCAGTGGTACATGCTAAATGATGAAAAGATGTTCAGGTGCCTTTCTCAGGGAAATGACTTCTCTTCCCTGGTGGGTTGTTGTGATTACTCGGAAACTGCATAATCTGAGATCATGATGCCTGTCTTCTCCTGAATGATTAAAAAACTTTCCTGTCAGAAAATATTTAGAATATAGTTTGTCTTTCATTGCTTTCAGTTCCCAAAGCAATTACATCAAAAACACTTAGGACTGGGCCGGTATGATTTTCTTTTAAACAGATGAAGTTTTACCACTAGAAACCTACTATTGATGCATATTCTGGATGTGTGCATGCCTATTCTGCCAGAATCACAATTTCCCTGATTTTGAAAATCATCTCAGCATGAAAAGGATGGTACTGCTGTACCTAAGTCAGTACAGATAACATTGTTATGTTATGAATTCTAGTTTTGGCAAGACCTAAGAAATAGATATGAGTTTAGTTTACAGGGTACCCTAGCCTCTCATTGCTCTGCTCTTGGTTCTGATTTCTGTACCTGACAAAGGGCTGGTACTGCTCTGGGACATGAATTCTGGATTGCCTCTGAGGCTGACAATGGGACTGGAGAGGCTGAATCGCTTTGTGAGGGAGATACAGGGGTGGGAGGAGGAGTGTCTGCCCTGCTCAGCTGTGCAGGGCTGGATTTTAGTTTTCACTGGATTCAGGAATCCAACACCAAATTTCTAGTTTTTAGCAGGCAGTTGAAAAACAAATAAACAAACTAAACAAGGCAGTGCCTACTCTTCTGTCTTGGGCTATTGACATAAGTTTGTACCTTTCTGCTTCTAATCTTACTATATCTTATACAAGCTATACACATTCGAACATAGAATACTGGTTTCTGTTCTGGCTAGGATATAAAGCCTCATAACTTTGAAATATCATAAATAATCATTCACAGTCAATCTATTTCAGACAACTGCAACAAAGAAGTCAGTAACTTTCTTTCCAGGGGTGGGAGATAGTGACTTGCTAGGCATTAAAAATCATCCTAAGATAACTGAAGCATAATGAATATGTAGATCAGTTTTTAAGGCAATATTCAGCATTCAGCTCTTTCTTTCTTCCCATACCTCATTGTCCCTCCCCTTCCCTCTTTCTTCTTTCAGACCAGGGCTCTGAAAAGTGAAGTTGTGTTTCTACAGTAATCTGAAGAGCTAAGTACTCAAAAGGACAACATCTTTCTGAGTATTAAGTAGCTTGTTCATCAGCAAGACACTGTGTCCATGGGTTAAGACACAGTCTTGTTGTTTCTTTGGTAACCATAGCTCAAGTTTTCAGCCCTTGAAACTTTGAGGAGCATTAGCCTCATGTTGCTTAGAAATATTTGCAAATGTGAAAAATTACTTTTATACTTGCCCCCATAAGAAGAAGGAAGTAATTTGGGGAAAAAGTATGTAATTTACATAGAAAAGGCTCAGCTTCCATGTCATCAGCTATGTGGTACTGAAGGCAAGGGAGGACAATTTCTGCAGAGTGCAGAGGTCACCTGCCATTTGCTTTGGTATTTGTGGGAATTTTTGTAGGATTTGGGGAGGGCAATGGAGGTCTCTTTGATAAAAGGGTATTTCACACATGGCAAAGTCTGAACTGCTGCTCTGAGCTCTTTGCATGGAGTCTCAGCCTCTGCTACACTTGACTGAATGCATTCAATTTGGGCTGATTTCAGCAGCTAAATGTCACAGGCCTGTGTTATTGCTTGTAAACTTTGGGCACTAGGGACAAAATGAATGAGCTGTGGCAAAACCACACAGCACACTGTAAAAGCTGAATTAATTTCTGGTAGAGATAGGGAAGACAGGAGAGTAATGTTGACCTTTCCCTTTTTAAATGTGTCTTTCAGAGCTACCTTTTGATAACTTTTGATATCACTAAAGTGTCAGAAGAATAACAAAACAAAAAAAGCAGAAAATAGACAAAGTTAGAACAAGCTCTGACATCCTGAAGTGTTTTGGGATAGTGATGGATGAATATCCCTGCAGTACTTCAGCCATTGCAGTTTTAGGCACTGGGTTAGTACCAAACACAAGAAATGCATGTGACATGCAGGGAGCATAAGTGCCTTGTACAGACGGAGAGGGGGCCCAGGAGTGTTTGAAGTGATAGGGTAGACTGGCTCCTTCCCATGTCTCCAGTTGGTAGGTACCCTGGCTGCACTTCCAAGGGGGCAGCAGCTCTTTTCAAGGCTGTTTCTGGTTCTCAGACTTGTGGCTCTAGGCTGGCAGGCCTTTCTCTGTCAGTGTTTTTTCAACAGACAATTTATTCGGTTTAACAATTTTCCCTTTCTGAGCAGGCTGCCTTGCTGGCTGCTCACATCAAGGTTGGTTTCTTGTCTTTTTCTCCATTGCAGCTGTCTTTCAGCTTTGAGTCTCTGTCTGTTTAGTTTATGGCTTCCCCTTTTTCCTTATCAGATCAGATAATCTTACCAAAATTAACATTTTTATATTCACATATATGTATCAGTCAGTGTGACAGACTCCCATCACTGCCTTATGTGTTAGTTGTTGTTTAGGTTTGGGTCTTTTTGCCCTCTTGCTTGTGGTTTTCTCCTTTTCTTATCATCCCCCTTTGCATTAAGAAGGTCCTTGACCAGACACACTTCACGAAGCAGACACCCTCTCCTTCTGCATGACTTTACAATAATAATTATGATCCTGATGAACAGTGAGGAACATGCTATCAGACAGCAAAGAGAACCAGTGTAACATCCAACATATCGTATACTAGTAGCAGGACTTTGATCTTGACACAAAATTTCACCAGAAGCCAGCACAGAGATTTTAAAATGGGAATATTATGTTGAAACAACTGAGTGCCCAAAAGACTGTGAGCTGCTGCATTCAGTATCAGCTGCATTCGAGAGATAACACGCTTGGTAACTCCTGCAAACAAAGAATTGCAATAATCCAGCCCTGAGAAATCAAGCCAATTCAAAATCCTCCCCTCTTAGGAAGGGGCACAGCCTGCTGTTATTTCAGAGGCAGCTCAGAGAGGGCCTGGTAATACAATGCACACATATCTGTTGATCAGTCTGACAATACCAAAGCTTAACTCTGGGAGATGGATTTAAAAGTGCAAGATGAGGTGAATCCCAGGGTGGCAGTCACATTCACCAAATGTCTCCTACATGAACCTTAGTCAACTCCACAGTGATTGCTGTGTCCAGGGACTGACAATCTCCTCTTATGTCTCCTTACAGCTTGGCTTAATACAGTTGATGGCGTCTTCTTTGCCCTGTCCTGGGTTTGTGTTCCTGCTGTTTGGTTGGGGGTTTTTGTCTTTGATCTTTTTTAACACAAAAAGCTGAAACATGCCATACACAGCCACTGGGACCCCTGTCAGACAAGATAGCCATTAAAGGTGAATCTAAATAGAAATTGTTAAAGCCTGTGAGACTGTAATCATCAGACAAAACAGGTTTAACTGACAGTAGTGAATGATGCCAATACAGTCAAAAAGTGAAGGTTCAAACTCACTACTGTTTTTCTCCATTTACCTGTCAGCAGTTACAATAATGAACATGGAGTGGGACAGGGTACAGTGAAGGAGAGTTTAAAAAACCTTCTTTGCATAAAAAATAGAGCCCCAGATCTGCCCAGCACTGTATGTACTCCCACCTGTCACAAGTGCCTGTGTTCATCCCCACCATGACCAAGACAGCTCTCCACACTTCCTTCTTCAGAAAACACTGCTTCTGGGAGGTAAGACAGTGTTAATTCAGTCTGTAGAAAGCCTGAGCCATTGCACTCAAAGAGCAGTGTACAGCAAGGGCAGAGAGGCACTTGCTACCTTTGCAGTAATCAACATCACATGCCTCAAATTAATTTCCAGCTGAAAAGCAATCATTTTTTCAAGTACTTAATACAAACCAGATGCAGAAATTAAGACATAGCTCTGATTGATGATGATTTTTTTCTGATCAAATGGTTATTTGTGATGGTTTCAAATTTGATGAAATAAATTCATTTCAGTAAACTCCAATATTTTTGTTGACAAAACTGAAGAGCATTCCCGTGGCAATTCTCATACCACAGAGATCCCACCTAACCTTGTGTTTGAATTTCATCTCATTGGCACAGTGAGACCCTGGGAATGCTTCTGCTGCAGTTACTGAGGTGATGATATGGCACAGAAATGTTCACATTAACTCTAAACTGGCAGAGGATAAAGCAGACTGTGCAGTTGATGGGACACCCCTGAGTAGAGCACAGTTAGGTAAGGTATCATGCAACACAGTATCATTTTGTAATTTAACTTCTCCTGCCCTCTCCTCACAACCAAATCAAGCTTGAGCTGGTCTTGGAGCCAGCTCTGTCAGTTCTGTGGCAGCCACAGAGGGCTAATTTAGACTCATCAGGACAAAATACTTAAAGAATTAAAAGAGCTCGTTCCTAAGTCAGCACTGTCAGAGATAAGGCACAGAACTATTCATTTGGAATTTCCCTAAAAATGTGTGATCATTCCTTGAGAAAAGCCTTAATCTCAGCAAATTACCACAAAACAGTGCAAACATACACACTGACACATTGGTATGTTATCGACTGACTCTACATATGGGGCTTGTGTGCTAAGAGCTCTTGCAGGTGAATCTAGCAAAGAACCAGCCCAAGACTCCAAGCCAGCATCCAAAATCTCCCAAACACATCTCCTGGGTCCTTAGGCTGGCTTTTTCCATGCCATGGTTGGACCTGAGCTCTGGGTGGGATCTGCACTGCTGTGCACTGTGAAAGCTGTCACAGGAAGGTCTCTGCACTGTGTACAGACACTCTGCCAACAACCGCCCCCCTGCACAGCTCATTCATCTGCACACAAATCAATGCTCACACTTTGCCTACAGATAGCTCACATCCATCACAGCTGTGACAGTACCTGTGGCATCAACAGCCCACAAAAGACAGAGGCAACTAGATGGCACAGGCTGTTGCACAAAATAAAACAAAAATTGTGAAAAACATGGAATGAGTTGGTAGGAGCTAACAGAGAGATGGATTAAGTGCTACTTTGATTTCTTATTCTTTACATATACAGAAATAAATGAAAACATATTATGCACATACAAAAATATGCTATGCAGATATGGAATTGCTATACAGAACTTGTTGAATGGTGCAGATAGTGCACAACCCCAGAAGAATGATAGCCAAAGATAATTGTTTACTATATTCTAAGAACAACACAATGATTCTTGTAATTTCTTTTGCATGCCATGGATTTTAGTGTGAGTTGGAACTGGTTTAGCTCTAAAACAATAACTGCAAACCCTCTCACGACCATTTATTGTGCCTCTGAAGAAAAGTCCCCTGTGTGCCTCAAGTGCCCACTTTCTGTGAGAGGAGCTGGCAGCAAGAGCTGCTGAGGAAGGTGTTTAGTGCTCACAGCCAGAAGGATGGCTCAGGCATGGCTTCCACAGTGATTTCCAGGTGGCTGGCTGCCTGAAATGCCGGATATCTGAAAACTGGTAGGCTTCTGGTAAACTGGCAGACTTCTGGTGAAAACAGGATTTTGATACCCAAATGAAAGATGAGGCAATGACAGGAATTTCTGCAGCAGCAGCAGCAGGTCAGTTTATCTTTCTGAATAAATTCAGAAAACTGGGAAAAGCTGGTTGCTTCACCTAGAGTATTTATGTAAAAATAATAATTAAAAAGCCAACCAAACACTCTTTTTTTAAGACTTTCATGACTTCCAAGGCTTGTTTCTTGATTTTGGAGTTTTGGCAAGTGATTTCAGATTATGTGTGAAAAGCTGAATCTTGAAATTTTCATTTGTCTCTCCGAAATAGAGCTTAGGACACACTTGAGCTCCCATGCAATAGGCACATGTCACTTCCTGATTGCAGAGGTCATTGAAACCATTGGCCCCAAACCAACTTTCTTTGCAGCATAGTGTACTTTTCTTTATCTGTTTGTATAAACAGAAGCTGGACTTACAAAACCACCCCTCCACAACAAAATTGGGGTACGTGCAAAGAAGCAAACAGAATGGCATAGAAGAAAAGCAATAATAGGGCATTCAAAGTGCAAGCAGTTTTTAATTGATTGCAAATTATTACAATTGCAGCAATACTACAGGATGGTCTGTGGATTCTTTACAGTTTAGGAAGTATCTCATTTAATAGTATGAGAAATAATACTCTAAAACACTAATAAATGTCCATCAGTGCCACTTCATGCTATTTCAATGGCTTCCAGTTTCTATGAAGACGCCCAGCACATACCTACCAAAGAAGTTTACTGTGTTGGTTGCATGCACAGAGCCCATGGAAAAACACATGCAGAGCACTAGGCAAACCACTTGGCAAATATGGCAAATTCAGTGATAGTTGTTACTCCTCTGCATCTGCTGGTCTGAAGTCTGAAAAGGTCAGAAAGTCACTACTGTCACCATGAGTTGGTATGGAAGAAGTGTCCTTGAGCTACATGAGAGAAGACACAAGGAGGCTGCTCATAGCATCAGGGGATTCAAACTAGACAAACTGCAACCCACTTAGGTGGAGCTTTGACTAAGTATTATGATTTTATTAATTGGCTTTGCAAAATTTATTTTATGATCCTCCTGTCTTGAAGTTCTGTTTGTTTAAAAGCAATTTAAAATCAGCACTCAGATAGGTAAGGCCTCAGGTTTCCAGATGGAAGATTGGATTGGAATTACTTCAATGTTTGTTAGAAAAAGAACCATAAAATGATCATGTCCATGTAACATTGCCCTTTTTAATGCCAAATGCAGCTGGTAAAATAATTTTGTCTCTAAAAATACCATGGTTTTGTCCTTTGCCTAGCATTTACGGTATGTTGCTGCCATTTATGCAATACCTTTCTTTTTCTAACTAAGGCTATTAAAAATAGCCATGAATCCATCAAGTAACCCTACTGCCATCACAACTTGCTGTCTTGTGTGGCCATTAACATTCCTTTCAGTGCAAAGTTTATTCTGATTTTATATTTGGTTTCAAGACTGTAAGCATTTTCCATAGCGGCAGCCCAGCCTGACTGATTTCCTACTTATGGTCCAGAAAAAACATTGTAAGCATATGTAATAATTTCAGTAGGACATGTAATAAGCTGTGGACTCACCTTCTGTCTGCTCTGCACCATTCATGAAATCTCATCCCAGTTCAGGCATCATCTGCACTTCCTTGCTTTGCCCTTTTCCACTAACTTTTTGCTTACTTTTGTCCCTGTGCAAAGATCCTTTGTGATCTCTCTGCATTCTGGCTCAATCACTCTGCTAATGTCAATCTGGAGAAAGTCCTTTCCCAAATCTGTATGGGTTTCTTACCAGTCAGGGAGATAGTTCTGAGAGGATGCCAACACCTCTTGTTGTCTGCCTGCTTGATTCAAATATTCCTGCTGAACACAGTTAATGACCACATCTTTCATCAGCTGCCAGATACACTCTGTCTGGATGTGAGTGGATTAATCCATGCATACTGAGAGTAAATCTGCACATTGTCTTCCAACTTTTAACATC
This sequence comes from Hafferia zeledoni, assembly GCA_035583235.1. Lineage (NCBI taxonomy): Eukaryota > Metazoa > Chordata > Aves > Passeriformes > Thamnophilidae > Hafferia > Hafferia zeledoni. The sequence goes on from JAWWEV010000043.1 coordinate 11,886,881, forward strand.
CAATTTTATTACTAATGTTACAAAGTCATCAATGTAGTTAATTACTTTATTTGTATCTCTTTGCTTCCAGCACCATGATTATCTTATACTCTGCAGTGGTTCTCCTCAATATGAATGTATGAACACTACTTTTCACTTTAAAAGGACATAAGGTCATCCTCATCTTTCCAGGTGTCCTCTTAATGTCTAATGAAGGGAGATGGGAACAGAGGAAAGCGAATGAAGGAGTAGAGATAAGACAGTAAATAATTAAAAACAGCAGTCTGTTTGCTAGTTTGAAAGAGAGTTGAAACCAGGTGTTGAAGGAACTATTAACAGAGAAATGGAGGTTGGGAAGAGAAAAAGAGAGTAGCAAAAGTGAGTAAGGAGAGTGTTGAGTAGAACAAAAGATAAATTAGATACCCTGATACGTCTTCCTTCTGGAGGAAGAAAGATACATCCAATAAAGAGAGCAAGCAGTAAAGCTTGCAGAAAGTGTAGTGGGGGGGGGGGGGAGGGTTTGTGGAGGAAAAAAGCAATCCAGTAACTAGGAGCACCATCTGTGTTAGAGAGGTAGTTTCTGTTAAAGGAGAGCTGTAGATTTCCTGTAACCTAAGCATTTTTAGAAACGCTATGAAAGAAAGAGAAAAGCTACTGAAAAGGAGCACAAGAAGTACTGACCCATTTGTGTTAAGTAATACATCCCTCAGTTAATTGTTTACAGGAAGGTTATTCATCCATCTTGTGAAAAGGGATGTTAAATATTTTGGATGCCATTCTGGACCTACAGTCTATGCATGTTGATTTTGAATGCCAGGGATGGTGCCAGATGAGTCCTCGCTGCTCTGTGCACCTCTGCTGACCTCCATTCTGTGGGCTGCAGGTCACAATGCCCTCTCCTCCTAGAAACACAAGTCAGCACCTGAGTCTAATGGGGAGGAAAAGTATTTTAGAACATGTCTGGGTCCTTTAATTCCAGGAGCTGGTTAGTGAAATGAGCAGGTGTGCCGACTGCTTACCTAATCCAGTTGTACTGCTGATGTCCGCAGAGGTAATCCACCTGGAGTGCTGCCTCCCTGGATAACAGCTGCTACAGCCTGGCTCACCAAGACAAGAGTTTAAAGAGAATCCTCAGGGAGAAGCGACTGTATCTTTGAATTCCCGCCAGCTTTCACTCACTTAAGGTAGTGCACATATGCCTCCTTAACTGAGAAGAAAATCTGATTTTGAAATTTCTGTGGCACCTGACACATGGCAAATGTGCACACTGTGTACAAAGGGCCATGTGAATGTAGAATAAAACTCGGGGTCCACAGAAGCAGAACACATCACCAGATCTCCCCATTTTGCAGTGGGTATCAACTTCATAAAGTTTTGGCATCTCCTTGCTGCAGTTATAGCTGCAGTGTGGAGGCCATAAGCCTGCCATCTGCAGCTCAAATATAGCTTATAGTCACTTGTTTCACTGTTGGAATTTTTAGGTTTGGCTGCTTGCAGTCTTCTCCAAAGCAGAAGATAGAATGGAACTGCCAAAGGTAAGTAAAATGGTCTGACTGGCAGAGGATGGAAAAGCTTAACTGTGTGAGTAAGCTCAATGAATGCTACCAAAGATTTCTGGCACTAGGAGGTCTTCTGCTGTGGAAGCAGGTGCTATTGGCTGGTAGAGGAATTGCAGCTGGAGTGTGAGCTCTATCTGCAGAAGGATGTTGACATTTAGTGGATCATACCACAGTTTTCCCATGTGCCCTGTATCAAGGGACGAGTTCACCTGCTTTTACCTATTTTTAGCTGCTGTCAGTGCAGAGCACCAGGGGGTGATCTGTGAAAACACACTCTCTGAGCAAGCTATCTTACGAAGTTCAAGTGAACATTGCATCCTAACTAAATATCCTGTACCTGCACGACAACAGAGGAAGTCGTCTTACATTCTTTCAGCTTCCTGATGCAGCACCACATAGTGTCACATTCTATTCTGGGTACAAAAACTTCACTTTCCTCAGGCAAGTAAAAGGACATTTCCACCAGCTAATAGGTATTCCTGGAACTATGTAATGCTCCAGACAGAAGTGCACCATTTGTCTTCATTTGTACAGTAATATGGTTGGTTTCCTACTACTCTGAAGCACATACTGATTACTCTACTGCCATGCCTAGATCTGCTTTTTTTCTCCAGAAATTCTGGTCTTCTCTGAAAGTGACTGCTTCATACAGTGGGGGTTTCATTCTCCATTTCATTTGCATTAACATGGTACAAAGTGGCTGCAGTAAATCAGAAAATTTAGTCTGTGTCTTAATGTCTTTTCTTCATCTCCTTCTACCTGGACAGATTGCTTATCATGGTATCGATTATCACCTCCACTTCTCATTACCACTTGCTGACACTAGCCAATTTGAAATCTTATTCAGATAAGTCTCCCACACTAAGCTCTCTGTGAGCTAGGATGGGTTCATTTCCCCGAGTTAAGCACTCAGAAAGGAACAGTATATTTCGCATGTGAATCCCCACCATCACACCCTTATCCATCACCTTTCTAAATAATTTCTTCCCACACATTAAGAAAAGCCTGCCATTCTGGATTCACCCTCACCTGAAAAGTGGTCTTTATCCTTCTAGTTGCTGCATTTTGCATGATTTCCAGTTCATCTACCTCCTAATAAACCCCTTCTGTCTGTCCCCAGTTGTGCACCTGCACATGCTTTCTCCTTCTGCCTGGACTATTGCAAGCCCCATCAGTATAGTTTCAGGTCTATATTCCTCTCTTGAAAGACCTCTGTTGGCTTCCTACCAGCTACAAAACCACTCTAATCATCCCAAAGTCCCTTAATGGGGCTGATGGTGGTATCTGCACATGCTGTAGTCACTGTCACTGACCTCCATGCCGTGGATCTCAGACCTCAGACCAGCCTGAGCTGTAACCCAGGATCTTCTTTCCCATTGCAGGGTTCACTGCTGCTGTCACACCAGCTACAAACAGGATTGCTTGTCATGCTATTATACACCTCCACTATTAGCACATCATCTCTTTCAGAATTACAGCCCTGAATTGCTCCAGTCTATTTTGCTTACGGCCTCGCAGGCTGTGCCCCATGCCGTGCCTTGCTCCTACCAAAGCATTCCCTGGTTTATGGCCCCATATCTCCTCTGATTTTATACTGCTACATTTTACAACGTTTTCCCCTGCTGCAATTATTCTGCTTCCTAAGCTTTTGTATGTACAATGCCTTATAAAAATAAATTGAACCTCTGCTTTTTTTTACTGTTTTCTACCCATAGGGGAAAGTAATTCATTTGTTTGAGAAAACGGATGTGGAGAAGGCACCAGCACTAGGTCAAAACTCCTCAAACCTAAAACAGATTACACTCTGCTGAAAGGTAGAAAGAATAAAATGTTTCTTCAAGCACTTTTCCAGACATTTGGAGATTAAAGTTACAAATAAAACTGGTTTGTATGTATTTCCCTTCAGTTAGTGTCACTTTATCAAATATAGTTATTTTCAAAAATGTCTCAGTAATAAATCAGAAATAAAACTTGGAGAAACCTATGAATCTTCACTTATTTTTCAAAGATGCTTTTAACTGGGTAGCATCCCACAAATATGCACAATCTTTCTCTGTATGGATATTTATTACTGCTTCATCTGTCTCACGTGCCTTTTAATAAACATATTAAAGTGTCAGCTAGATTCATTGCATCTCAGGAAGGAAGCAATTTTGCATCCTTCACTTAAAAACTAGTTTTGAAACTTCCCAAGGCAATTATTCCTCAGTGAATCACAACAGACAGCTTGGTATTGTTAGAGAAAAAGTGCCTTAAGGGTACTGCTCTTGCCTTTTCCTCAAGAATCAGAAAAACAGCCATGGCACATTCACACCTCTAACCCCTCTGCTCTCAGTGTCTCAACCCAAAGAAATTCTGCTTTTACGGTGATGTCCTCAAAATTTGTAAAAAGACATTTTCAAAGGGCAGTTATATAAGAATGCAGGAGAGTATGAAGATAGTTAAAAGCAAAAGCTACATAAATTTTTACTCTGAATCCTACAGCATTTTATTTCTCAAAAAATAAATTATTTATGACATCTTTTCACATCAGTTCCCTATAATGTTATCCTTCCAGGAGGCGTTAAATCAGTTGCTGCTCTCCTCTCTCACAGCAGGAATTGTGTGCAACTTCATTTGCAGTTTGTATTAATTACAGAAGATGGCAGTACTAAAAGTAATTACAATGCATGGCTGATTGGAAGATTCCTTCAACTTGTATTCCTTCCCAGTCTGGCTTTCCAGAGGCCATAGCACACCAAAGCACCAAAGTCAGACTGGGTTTTGAGGCAGAAAAATTATGAGCTCTGGGACAAAAAGAAATTTCAATATCTTCAGGGTAAAAGCTTTGGGTTTCATTCCACATGAATAGGAATGATTCCTTGTTTTACTTAATTATGCTAAGTATTATTAGAAATACTATTTCTCTTAGTTCTTTATTTCCTTCCACTTTCCCCAGTAAAATATTTTGGGAGCACTGCAAAGTTTTGGAAGTCACAAGGTGGAGATCAGTCCATCAGCACTGGAGACTGTTCAAAGTGAAACAGTGTGGGGGGATCGTGCCACCATACCCAAAATATGTGAGATCATCTGTGTGATTTGAGAATCTGGGTACTCCTCCCCCCACCTCATTCCCTTTTCTTTGTGGGGCACTTAGTCCTTCAGGCCAAGAGGCAGAGGAGAGGACGTGTCAGTAGATGCCCTCGGGTTTCTGGGTGAACAGCCCAGGTAGCTCCTGGAGGCTGTGGAAGAGCAGACCGTGCTGTGCTGAGTGTTTGCTCAATTCTGGGAACTACAACTGGTTTTAAGGAGCCTTCTTAACCTGGAGCAGGACTGAAGCAGCGAGAGAAATTCTTCAGAAGGGACAATTCTGAAGGTTACAGCATATAACATTATTAAAAGAATTTTTCTTTTAATTATTAGCTTTCCTAAATCTACATGAAATATAGGAGGTGGTTTATTACTAGATGATATTTTTCTTGGTAAATCCTCTGTATAAAGATTAACAAAAGTTGACTTGTGGGGATCAAAAGACCCTACTTGCAAGCAGCTGGGAAAATTGCTATCTGCATTTCTGTTCAGAACCTTTAAGATGCAAATTCTCCTGCACAAAGCTTCAGTAATAAGACTGATGCAAAACCCTGTGAAAACCTGAACCACTAAAATCAGAGTTTAGAGTCTTTTAATGTCCAAGGAATAAATCAACAAATTCAAACTGCTTACATGATTTCATTATTATTTGTGCCTGGACTTAATTATTTATTTTCTTCAATATAGCGATCACATTCTGAGAGATAAAGACAAAAATCTAGTTTTACTACTCATTTCCATGAGCATTAATAGCCCAGTTACTTCAAAAGAAATGGCACATAGCTCACCAAGCCTGAATTCGGTTCACAAAATATAAAGTGAAATATGCTTATGCAAAACAAAATCGCATAAGTCTTAAAGGATGAAATCTCACAGTCATGGAGCCCACAACAGAAGGAAAAACTGAACAGGAGAAATTCTAACTCTGCTACCACAAGATTTCACAATTTTTTATAAGAAGTGTGGGTAAAGTGATTCATTTCTTTAAGCGGGTTGTTTCTTTACTTAAACCTCCCCAGTCCTCAGCGATAAGCCTGCTGCAAATAAAATGAATGAGGGTGTGCAGATAATGTTAAAAATGCTGCAGAAATGGAAAGGATTTTCCTCTTAACAGACCTCAAGTTCTTCACTTAATTTTTGGTAATACTGCTTTTGTTAAATCATTTTCCATAACTTCAAAGTTAATTCCAAAAGAAATTGAGGATGGCAAAACTACTTAAAGAACAAAGTGAGTAAGTCTACTTTACATTAACCTGCAAATCAACACAGACAACCAACAATGTGAGAGAGAAGAAGCAACCTTGAAGATCCAGTTATTGCACATTACCTGGTTTCCAAGAAATGTGTATTGTGAGAAATAAGTACAAAACAAAGGGGAAAGGAGAGAACTCCCCCCAAATATTACTGGGGTGAGTATGTCCACCATTGGTGAGTAGATTCCTTTTCTTCCTGACTTCGTTTTGTGCCATGTAGGTATGAGTTGGAAATAGAGAACTGATTTAAACTTGGTTAAATCCTGTTCCTTTCAATCTGTCTCCTCTTGAATAAATTACATCATGGTATTTTTAATCAAGGCAGAGCTGGAACAGCTCAGCCCATGGGATCAGTAACCCGGCTGTGCCCTTTTCATCATTGCCTGGCTCTTGTTTCAACTATGAATATTTTGAAAAGTATTCTTGCCTGAACGGCACTGCAAAGCTTCCAACCAGGTTAACAGGAGTCTAGTTCTGTAAAATGAGGACAAGATTGTGATCAGTGGAGAGTAATTTGCAAGAAACTTTCCCTTTCCATCATCTCATGCTCACAGCAGCCCACAGTTGCAGTGTACCTCTGCCAGGCACGAATTCATGCTCCAGGATGCTCCAGGTCATTGCTGTGAAGCTGAAAATGATCTGCTTTATTAAGCACATCCTCCTCCCAGAATTCCACTGACACAGCATTATTCTATCCTTCCAGCATACAAGCCACTTTTTTTATACATCTACTGAGCATCAAACAAGCACAAGGTACACCTCATATATTTTTTTTATAGCCCTCTGATTCTCTTACTGGTACTGTTCAAAACAGAATCAATTCTAGACCAGATCCCATCAAGCACTGCTACTAGTTCTATTAGACTGGGTCCCAAGTCTTTAGGGGCTCTTGGTGTCATACAGTCCTTTTCCTCCTGACCATACTTGCACAGGCCATATGCAGCCTGTTTGGATTTAGTTAGGGTTTGGATTGGGAACTTGGCAGTGAAATAATTTATATATAGGCCGTCACTTATTAATGCATCCAATTTCCAGTGATACAGAGGAAGCAGGAGACCTGGAGCTTCAGAATGCAAATTTTATTGGGCAAATAAAATGGGTAATTATGCTGTGGCAGTCCCTGGGGAGTGCTGATAGGGTGTAAAGGCATTATGGGCCAGTCCTATTTCAACCAGCAGTAAAATAAGAAAAAAACATAGAAGTGTTGTGTTTCCTTATTAAAAAGTAAGACACAGATGTTAGTCTGTGGCTTGGGAAAATGTCATCAGCTATGAACTCTGTGTGATTTAGCCATTTTGAGATGATATTTAGTAAAGATGTTGAGGTAATGGGAATATAATTTGGATGGTTTCCTTTACTATAGGCAGAAACAAGCACCTATGAAAAGTACATGGGAGTGTTCAAGGATTTAACAGTGACTGGGTAGCTCATCACTAATGTTGTGCTAGTAAGAGACTCACCACAAAAAATACCATTCTTTTAGTGCCTTTTATTTAGTTATCTTGGAGTACTTTACAAAGCAGATTCAGCAGCCAAAGAAATTGAGCTGCTTCACATTCAGTGTTACAAGGTCAATCAGTCTGGGCAAATCAGGGGCAGAGTACCAGTAATTCTGACCTTGGCATCTGGTCCAAACAAATGGAGTTCAGATTCATCAAGGTAAAAGTAGTGCAACATCAGTTAACAAAAGCATTAACAATCAGGTAGACTTTATATATACTGAGAAGAGAAATGTCGAGTCCTGGTTGTTTACAGAACCACACAATTAATGCTATTTTGTTTGGATGTGGTGATGTTAGAATTCAGATACCAGCAAGCCTCACCTATAACTCATTTTGTACATTACCTTTTCATTCCTACTGAAGAACAGTCTTATCTCCATACAGGTTTGAAACACTATCTACAATAACTTTATTGATCTAGTTCTTAACTTGAAAAAAACATCCACTACATCCCCTGGAAGACTCTTTAATAACAAGAAACACATTTCCTTTAACTTTTCTTTATAGCCTGTTTTGCAGAGCTAGTGCAATCTTTGTTAACCTGGCCTGTACGTGCTCCAAGATAATAATAACCTACTGATATGTGCAGGGACAGATGTTGTGCTCAGTGTATGAAATGGTACTTGACAAGTGTCTCATACAAAAAAAAAAAAAATTGCTTTTTTTTGGTAGCTTGCCTTTTATCAATACAACATTAGGTGTATTTTTCTTTCTGAGGCATTTGTTGGCATGAAAACTCCAATTATTGTTTTCATACAAGCTCTCAGTATTATTTGATTGTTCCATTTAGCACCTATTTCTTGGCCTGTTTCCTTGTTCTTGGACTAATTATTTTACAGAATTCTACACTGAATTTCCATTACCGTCTGCTGGTCTAATCTACCTAATGATCCATGTCCTCTGGAAGGAGATTGCATTATTCCTCATTATTTGCTCTGCTTCTGGCTTTATCATCACTCACTTTGTAGACTGAGGACTTGGCTCCAGGTCTTGGCTACTGATGAGGTCAGTGACAGCTCAGGTTTAAGCAGATGTTAGATAAGGTTACCTCTAGAGGCAATACTATCATGCCCTAGCACAACTCAGAGTAGCCTAAAAACTGCCAGAAATGAGAGCAGGCACCATTGATCCCCACAGCTACAAATAGTTAAACCAATGGATTCAACAGAACCTAAATGGTGCTGGGGAGGGGAGGTGGGGGGATAACACAAAAGCCCACTTTGTGCCTGTATGCTCCCAATGATTTCTCCTATGAAGACTGACTTGATGGCAATGTTATACTATCTGCAAGGTGTAAAGCAGGTAAGTGCTGTCAAGATCAAGCCCTTGTTTTTAAATACTTCTGTTTTTTTTGATGTAAAATTGTTGAATGTATGAATCAGGACCCTTAAAACTGACTCAGAGCTACTGCAGCAGTAATACCAGTGAAGCAGTAAATAATTGTTCAGGATCAGAGTGTCACTTGTTTTTTTACTGTTTTAGAAGAGTACATCTCCACAGTAAACAGAAGTAAGTTGAAATTTTGGCAACACCACAGCTGTTTAACACAGCCACTCATCCTCACTACTGCTTCTGTGGAGGCAGTTCCAGTGAACACACTGACCATCACACTCCTGACTGAATTAGAAAAACCTACTGAACAGGCAAACTGCTTTTTCTTAGAAGCTGAACACTTGTCTGCTCAGGTATAGAAGTCACTGAAAGTATTCATAACATGTCTTCAGAACACAAGTCTACAGCAATAAAGTTTCTGGGGGTTTGATGTTAGTCGCTGGAATGAGTTTCTTTAGAAAGATGCCTTGATTTCCATGTATCTTCAGAAAGAGATACCTACTTTGTTTTCTTCTGCAGCAATGAGCATTAAGGGGTCTATATTTGGTTTACTACAAATAGGTTGTAAAATACCTTACAGTATCAGAAACATGGGGGCAAACACAGTCAAGACCCTTGGGAGACTCTTCTGAGATGGCAGTGGGAGGTGCAACTGTATTCTCCAGGTGTTATTAAAAAGTCCACAAGAGCCAGATATGGGCAACTGAGCTGAGCTCTATCACTATGTAGAGATCCTCTGCAGAGACTATCTATGGTGGTAAAGTCCCCAAAAAATGGTGACCAGTGCCAAAGAAGGGCAAAGGGATGGGGAGAAGGTGTTGTTAATGGCAACTTGGTTATCTCTGCAATGAAACTGTTAGGCATTATTTTTGCAAAAAGCTGGTGAAGCATCATGTGCTGCCAGCCCATCCAGGGCATTGTACAATTAGTATTTTTCTTTATAAATTGTGTTTTATGAGATCTTTGAACAGGAAGGAAAAGATATCCATTTCACGTTCAACTGCCTGAAATGGTAAAGCACAGATAAGAAATCAATGTTGCACAGAGGCTCTACAGAGGGAGCACATCCTGGTCCCAGACGAGCCTGACGACGTTTCCATTCTCACAGAGAAGAGCTAATCAAAGCTATGACACGGTTAAGTTCCCCTAAATTAGAAGATAAGGAGGAAGGGGAACGGAAGTCCCCAGGAAATTATTTGATACTTCATTTGCACTCAAGAGGCAACCCAACACTGTCACTGTCAGAGGGGGAACAGAAACGCAAGAGAGATGCTGATTCCTTAAGATAACACCAAAGGAGCAGAGCCCTGCTGATTTGTTTCCTCAGCTTCTATGCCCCAGAGAAATCTCACAATGACAAGTACACTGGAAGTTGCTTTTTTTTTTGTTTATTGTTTCCCTTTCAGAACTTGATTTGTAATCAGGAATTTAACCTTGTCTTTTTATGTAGCTTGTTTCATAAGTAAACTTGCTGAGCTTCTCACATTGAAGTGAATCTGGCAAAGCTGTGCACGTGTGTTGCTTCAGAAGCAACAAATCAAGGAAGAGTGTAGATTGCAGGCACTCACTGAAGGGTAGCAGGTCTGGAAATCAGAAAATGGGATGTTTTGCTCACCATCTGGAGAGTTTGGGTTTGGGGGCTTGCAGCAGCATGTACTACAAGGAGAGAACTGCTACTGGCAGAGTATTACTAGTGAGGAACATGAGGGAGAACCATGACACTGTGGTCCTGAAGATTATATAATACAAACAAATACAGCAATATACTTTCAAATGTTCAACCCCACAATTCACAATATAAAGTGGGCATTGAAAATTAAAATGTCTTTGAAGGTGACTTAATTCTTTGAGCAAGAATATAAGAACCCTAAGCCACTATAAAACAGGATGAGGGTTATCTGACCTGTATAATTCAGGCCAGATGATCCCTTAAATGAACTGCATTTGAGAAAACATTTGTTTAGAAAGACCTCTATTCATTACCTGCCAGGTTCCTGCATGCAGGAATCACAACAGCAACTCTTAAATCCTGCCACTGCTTTTAAAGCTGATCTGTAGCTGGAATTCATCTGAGTTCAATTTCTTGCCAGTGAATCATCATCTGCATTTGTCTAACGGTAAGAAGACATTTATTACCAGGTTTCTCTTGTGAATATGTGTGGATTGATCATGTCCTCTTGTAGCCTCATCTCTGCTAATCACAAAGATTTGGGATGTGGGGTCTTCCAGGTTAAAGCATGGCTTCTCCTTTCACTGCTGTTCTGATCTTTATGAGAACCACTTGTAATTAATTAACATCCTTCATTAACTGAGGAACATGCATTACACATAGCAGTGTGTAATGACTGCTAAATACTCTCACTTGTTTTTCTTCTGCATGTGCATCCCCCAATCCCATCTATAGAGATGATTCCCATGATACATATGTGATCTAGATTATTTATAACTTCAATTCATAAAATTAAATATAGTCATAAATTAAATAACATATAGAAATTAAGTAATACTGTGTAAATAGTATTAATATTCCTTTAAAAGCAAAGATACAACTACAAGTTCTCTTTTTTATTTTTCAGATGTCTGTTGAAGGTTGTTCCAGCTCTCATAAGATATTGTTATCTGGACTTAATGCTTTGTCTGTCTAAAGAATATTTAACCACTGCATTATTAGAGTGTATAATTCTCTGAGTGAGGCTTTCAAACACCATGGTCTATGTAAAACTGATCTCTGGAAGTGATCCTTCAAAAATGGCTTTATGGAAGATTCCTGTTTCTTTTGTTGGCATAATGCTGCTAGTCCTACAAATCAAACATAGTGACATTACCCTTCATCTTTCATATTTTAGTGCCCTCAAGGTTTTTATTCAGTTTTACCTTGGGATGATATTATTTCTTATTTGTCAGGACAGATATGAAATTTTATGGCATCCATGGAAGGGAGATACCACACATTTAATTTTTGTCTCTGGTGTTAAAGCATATGACAAGAATAGATAAGAAATCAAATGATCAGATGCTTTAGAGCCATTATGTTAAAAACCACTCAAAAAAAAAATCAGTATCATTCAAAATGCAAAATAAAAATAGTAACCCTTGTGTGTAGATTTCTCACTCAAAGAGGTGAAATGTTGAGAGACTGATCCAGACTATGAAAAGATGTCTGTTGTTCACTTTCAATAGTATTTATGAGACTTATTAGACTAAACAAAGCCTGTTCAGTGATACAGTATCATGTTGAGATCTTGAAATGCAGCCAGACAGATTGAAAGTGCAAGTTCTTCAAAGGAGAGGTTGATCTGCCAGTGGTAGATGGCAGCTCCTATCCCCGTCCTGGGGGTTACAACTCCCAGTGAGGTGCTACCCACCCCACAATCACCTCAGTTTGCCAGCACCCTCACAGACAAATAATGCTTACAGAGGGTTGGGGGAGGCATCTAGACAGCCACTCACTGAAACTCCCCACACTGAGGGCTCTGGAAAAGCAGAGAAAATGCACCCAGGGATGCAGACTTAATATGGCAGCAGAGAATAAGCTAATCTCCTGCCTGGGAGCTGCTCCCTGCTTTTGTATCAATGAGTCTTCTGAAACTTATAGCTGAGTTTTATCGAGCGCTTCAAAGTTTGGGGCAGTCACTGTGACCGTGCTGGAGTTGTACCAGAGTGGCACTGAGAAGCTAGTCTGATGTCCACAGTCATTCTAGCATTGTCTCCCTTCTCAACTGAAATAAATGAGTAGATTCTTAGGAAAAAAAGGCTTTTTCAGTCTAGATTTGCTATGCACTTAAATTTACTTCTGACTAGCAAATATTGTTACGTTTTCCTTTCATGTGATATGTAGGAACTAAGAACAGTCTCTCTTTTTTTGGTGACTTGTCTAAGTATATCTTTGAACAGTTGCAGGAGGGATTTTTGCTTCTTTTGGACTCTTACAAAGAAGGAGTTTTTAGGGTTTTACCTTGCTTTGATATAGTTATGTATTAAAAATGAGATTAAAAATCTGTAACAGTTTTGTTTCTGGAGTCACACTGCACAAAATAAAAGTAAGGAGTAACTAGAAGAGGTTCAGTAACTTTCTCATGCAAGATGAAATACTTAAACATCATATCATTCAAAGAAAAAGGACATACTTCACACTGAGAAAAGAGGATCTATCCACTGAATTACTGTAGGAAGCATTTAAACCTCTGCTTGAGGGCCAAATAATGCCATGCACTGTCCATGTAAAAGACACGGTTGACAAAAAGACTTGAAGGCAATCTCTCTGCAGGCAGATTTCTGTGTGATCTTCCTTGTTTTGCTCCTCTGGACAATAGAAGAAAAAAGTACAGATTAAAAAAACTCCAAGGATGGGGCTAAAAGTTTTTGCTCATCTAAATGTGTTTTTTTTTGATTCAAGGATTCCTTTATGTAGAAAGGCAGCTCAACTTGCTCCTAAATGCTTTTTCTGTGGGCAGCATTAAATCTGGTAAACAACTTCTATTTCCAGTCCTTTTTCTGTCCTGTGTACCTGTGTCATGGTCCTAGACCTGACACAATGTGAGCTGCTGAGTCCTGGTGCCACACAGCTCTGCAGTCATGAGCCACCCACATCCCACATTTGGGCTTTTGGGTAAGGCAGCAGCTGTTTCTTAGGAGCATAAGCAGGATGTTTATCATGGTGAAAGGTAAATAAATACTAGATAAGTCACAATGTGATGAGGCTGAACAGTGGTCTGCTGACAACCACTAGACCATGGACTGCTTCTAAGGTGTCTGCAAAAAGTGACAAAGACAAGCAAGTCTATTGTTAGTCTATCAAAACTTGCTACATCAGCTCTGTACCTTCTCTGGGAAATGTTTATGAGTCTGCAAGCTGGAAATGGCTGGGACTCTGTGCATGGCTCTGCTTGGAACGTGGTGGCAGTTCTGCTGGAGTACTGAGAAAACCATCTCAGGAACCTGTTTCATTTACCCTGTGCAGGCATCAACAAGTGTGGATTCCCCAGCATGCAGCAACTGGAGAGCCAGAGGAGAAATGTGTGAGAGTGAGAAGGGAATCAGCCAGTTCTCCAGGTGCCAGAAAAAATGTGATGTGTAATTGCTGAGCAGTGGCAGGTTCAGAGGCACAGCTCACTTATTCTCCTGCAGACCTAAGGGGTAGCTCAAATTCTGCTTATCATGAGAAGCCTGCAGCCTCCCTGTCCTCTCCCACCTTCCCAGCTGCTCTTTCCCAGGATGGTGCCACTGTCACTAACTGGCTGCCACAGAGGCAGCACAGGATGTGCCACTATGGCTCAGGGTGTAAAGTCACCAAGGTGCTTGTTTGAGACCAACTGTGTCCCGAGATGAGGACACCCACTCTTCAGGAAATGATTTTGCTGAGCATCCAGATGGCTTGGAGGAAGTTTGCTAGCAGGAAAAGGATACAGAAAGTGCAGCCCTGGAAAAGAATAAAAATACCCTAGAATAAGGAAAGGTAAGTGTATTGAGAAGGATACCAACATCAAAACCCAAACCCAACAACCCAACCTACCACTCCTAAAATAAAAACCAAAAAACCGAAACAAACAACAACAACAACAACACCCAAACCAAACCGAAAAAGGCAAACAAAAAAACCCAACCCCCAAACTAGCAGATGAGGGCTCTGGCTCCCCTGCAATGCACACCACTGAATACTGAAGAGGGACCAGCAGCCGCAGTGAAGCTGTCAGCTGGGTCAGGTTTGCCAAACAGAAGGGACAAGATGTTACCTAGGGCAACAAAACATCCACAGCTGCTTATGAAGGTGGCTGCATCTTTGTAGCAGGTCTGAGAGTCTGCCTGCAGCAATGGCCATCCCTGGTTGGCAGCTCTGGAGGGCAAACGGCTGCTGCCAGGCAGCTCATCAGCCCCCAAGGTAGGGGCAGGGCTGGGAGCACGGCAGCGCTTGGCACTGCTGCCCTTTGAACCAACTCAGAGGTGCCAGGATATATTAGATAAACATCTTCATCCAATTTAAGCAAAATAATTTATTCATAAATGTCTCATGAGAAAGGAAGGCACACCTTATTCAATATTTTATGTAGCTGATGGGGTTTGCAAAGGATCTGTGACTGACAGGTTAATAAACAACCTTTTTAAAACCCCTGCAGAAGAAGTGGGCAAATGGTTGGATTTAAACTCCTGTGGAGAACATTGGGAACCCAGATACTGACCTGTCTCTTTGTTTTAACAACATAGTATGTTTACACTTTTGCAGAATGTACCAGAAAATAAAAACAAGTTAGAAGCTATATTCTCTAGAAATGCAATTATGCAGAAATGTGTGGAAAGATGTCATCGATTTCAATTACATTTGAAAGAAAAAAATTGAAAAATTCAAGGCTGAGATGGAATCTTCCTTATGCTTAATTCCTTACAATTATCTTTGCTGTTGATATACTTAGATGTTTACATTACATGTTTACTGTTTTTCTTACTTCACCTTGTGCAAATGAGGCAGTTCAAAAAGGCCGTATCAGCATTTATGAACTGAATTATTCTGTGATTTCAAAATTTTCCCTTTTGCTGCCCTCAGGCATAAAAATCAATCCCATCACCAACATTGCCCTTGGTCGTGGTGCATTGCACTCGGCATCAACAGGTGTGGAACACAAAGCAAAAACAGAGAACAAAGTAAGGTCAGGAGGAGATCCTATTGTGGGACTCCACAGTTCCTTTTTCCTTGTCATGCATCCACCATTCCTGGGAACAGACTGAAGGAGAGAAGAATCCAAGTGAGTTCTGTACAAAAGAGGCTGTCTACAAGTAATTGGAAGTAATTTGTAGTGAGGACTTTACTTCCAAGTCTGCCTGTTTTACAGAGCAGTTGGGATTTAATTATACTTGTTGCAAAGCCTTCCCAACATTCTTGAGATTACTGAGCATATACTTAAAGCAGCAAGCACTGCAGACTTTATAGACCCTGGAAAAGTGGAAATGCTGTTCAAAACTGCTGTGGCATTTTTTAATCATGCTAAATGGATGGCCAGCAAATCATGGGTCAGTCAATGTTACAGTGATTCATAGCAAAGGAATGGGAAAGGGGGGTTTGTCAGATTAGTGCATCAGAATGAGAGTTCTATACAGCATTTAACCTCCTATTGTGTAATGTTTTGATTTAAAAATTAACACTGTCCAATATCAATACTGCAAGTACCAAGTGGATCAAAAATTAACTGTTATGTTTTATGGGGTATTTCTTAAGCAGAATGCTTATTGAAGAAGATGTCTCTGAAAAGTTCTGCTGTGATGAGTGCCTGGCCCAGCACTGGTCTCTTTGTGTTGTTTCTTAATAAAGTTTGCAAAAATTCACACAGTAGCAGAGTAGTAAATCATGAAGAGAACTTCTGGACCACTCTATGAACTGAGCACATATTTCAGGAGGGAAAAACCAATAAAACCAACAGCAAACAAACAGCCAATAACAAGATTCTCACTGCCTTTGACAGATAAGGGGGTTTACATGACTTGTTTTAACAGTCAAATATTAACATACCTGCAGACAGCGATTGCAGTTGTGCCTGTGAACACATTCAT
The DNA here is from genome assembly GCA_035583235.1 of Hafferia zeledoni. Lineage (NCBI taxonomy): Eukaryota > Metazoa > Chordata > Aves > Passeriformes > Thamnophilidae > Hafferia > Hafferia zeledoni. Next base: position 11,903,114 of record JAWWEV010000043.1, read on the forward strand.
AGGTCATGCTAAGTCAATCTGCTGAAAAAAGCACTGATGATCAGAGTGCTGTGCAGGGCCAGACTGGGAGGCAAGAACATTTTGGCCTCGCTGAAATGGAGTCCTGGGCCTGAGCAGGTCTTGGAGCATCCACCCTGTTACCAAACAGCTGAGTGGTCCTGGACCAGATGCTTCACGTTTTCTGTCATTCATTCTGTATTTCCTAGTACATAATGCTGTGAGCCAGCCTGGATGTTTTTTCCACCTCAAAAGTCAAAGTATTATTTATAAATTGGCAAAGGTTCAGAAGTGAGACAGGCGAGTAATCCAACATCTGGGAAGTGCATATTACAGTGATCTATATCTTTGGCATCTCTGGCAGCTTGTCTTTTACAAAGAGCAAGAAGTAACTTGATCAAGGTCTTTACGTGGAAGAAGATACCATCTGATAAATTGCAGTTCTCACATCTATTAGACAAAGGTACAACAAAATCTAATACCTGGGAGCTGAATGTAGACAGATAATTACCATACTATAATATTCTAAATCTTCTTTTGGGTCTTGTCACAGGCTGTCCTTAGACACTTTTCTGGACAAGTAATTCTTGTGTAGCATCAAGCATTCACAACCAACAATTAGATCCTGACAAGTTACTGTCCTTAGCTCTGGGGCCCCCAGGGCAGGCACAGTAAGTGGCACTACAAAGGAAACGACATTATTTTTCACTCAGAATTGTTTTCATTTATGAGCTGTAACACTTGACACAACCAAACCCTGAAGGCAGCCTCCCCCTGCTGGGTCTCCCCAGCCCAGGCACACCAGCTCTTTACATCCCCTTAGCCATGGTATTTCCCATGGTGAGGGAGGGACAGAGGTGCTGTGAGCTGAAATCAAGAACCACCTCTGGCCTCTGCCCACCATGGGCTTCTGCAGAGAGACATCCTCCATGGCCACATGCTAAAAGTCTCCATGGTACAGCAGGGAAGAGCTGCATGATGCTGATGGCTCTTGACCACTTTCTCCCACCTTCTGCATCCCTGGTGGCTGGCAAGGACCAAGGCAGTGCTGTCAGGTGGTATCCCCAGCCCATGGTGACTTCTATAGGCCTTTTACAAGACCAAATGGGATTCGTAGTTTGACAAGGGGAGCTCCCCAACTGTGAGATGTTTTCCTAAATACATATCCTAAAGACCAGGTTTTTGGTGCGGAGGCAGCGTGTTCTGGGTGAATTGTTACAATCTGTGTTTTGCAAATGAGTCTATTGTAGCAAATTCTCAAAAAGACACATTATGAATCAAAAATCAATTCACATGTTGAGAAATTCATTTTGAGTAATAGTACCAAGGGGAAAAAACCAAACCAGAAGTGCTCTGTTGCAATATTTTCAAAATGAAATGTTCTTGGGTTTGTTATCTAATACTGTTTCATTCTAAAATTGATCTATGTTTAGTGTTAATAAATGGTAAAAATATGTGAAAAGCAAGTAATGTATCTGACTGGATATTAGTTTTCCCTAATTTATTTTCAGTTTGGCCACCAACCAGAAAAATCAATTATTCTCACAACTCTATTCAGTATAAATAAGTACCTCTATTCTACCACACTGCTCTCCACAGTTTTCTCCTCTGTTATGGAGACTCCTACTTATACCAGTGACATTAACTTGTAATTTTCCCCAGATGATGACTTCTGACATTCACATAAATTCCCCTTAAATTTTTCTGCTGTTGTGATTCTAATGAGTTAGCCTCTACTGTAGGTTTCATTAATGTAATGTTTATTGCCTTCTTCAGATAATGAAGCTCTTAATTAAAATTGTATCTAACAAGGATACACTGGGTTTGTGACTAAATATTGCTCCAATGTTAGTTTTGATTATTTTATTTGTCTTTCAAAAGGTTTTCAGTACACATTGTAATGAGCTCATCCAAGTCATTTAGAAAATTTTGGACAAGATACCATAAAATGCACTATCACGTTCTTTGACAAAATCAGAATGCTAATCCCCTCCCCCCTGCTGCCATTTAACTGGCAAGAACTATGTTGGATAAAACATACATTGTGTGAACTCCTACTGTTCACTGCTCTTTGGTTTCATTAGCCTCTTCTTGTTAGTGGCCATCTCCATCTATTTTGCCCATCATTGTACACACACTTATTTTATGTAGAGTGTGTAATATTGTCTTTTTCCCACTGTGAAAGTCTTGATACCTTTTTTCAGAGCTATTAAAGTGTTGGCTCTACTTAACAGCTGTTTACCTTGGTATCACCATTAAGATGAAAAATTAGTTTAGAGACATTTTTGGACCAAAGATAATTTCAGCAGTATATGTGAAGTAAACATTTATTCAAATGACTGCCTGGGGCTAAAAACAAGGAGACATTCCAGAAGTCCATTAGCTTCAGGAGATGGACCAAAGGACTACATAAAGTGTTCTTTTATTTCTCAGTGAAAAGGTAAAATTTATAACAGAACTGAAATTTTGTGGGATTGTTTTTTTCTTCCTCTTGAGTGTTAAATTTGATCATATGGTTAATACCATTATCTTCATTATAAAGAGGTAAAACTCCAGGTGTGGAATAGGAATATGTTAAAAACCACATAAATGGGTTTGCTGATTAGGACAGGCCATGGAAGTTACTAAGGGAATTGTAAATCTTACTGTAAATCTTAAAAGACAAGAGGCTGAGACAATATCATGGTATTTGTGGGGGATGACATGTTTAGAATATTGGGAAGATTATAAAAGACAAATATAGTGTCTGTACTTAGAAAGAGATGATGGACGAGTATGAATGTGGAAGATAGATCAGTAAGCTTTAATTCCTAGAGAAATAAGGAAATGAACAATTTTTTTTGAGTACAGGGAAGATAAAACAGGGATGAGTAGCACCTTATCAAGGAAAGATCTTGTAAAATTTAATTTATCCTGTTCTGCTACAGGATAACTTGCCTTGTAGATAAAGGCAAATATACAGGTACTCTGTATCTTGACTTTTTAAAGGCTTTTAATGCCCTCTTAAGTAATATTTTCATAGCCACATGAGAAAAGGTTGTTTAGGTGAAGCTCCTGGAAGGTGAATGCAAAAGGCTATGGCACGAAACACTAAAAGAGCAGCCACTCGTAGCTCAGTGATTTATTGAATGTGTGTATCTTTAGCAGTTCCACAAGAGTCTGCCTTGGGTTTGGTGTTACTCAATACTGTTATTAATGGCTTGAACAGTGAAATAGGTTATATGCTTATTAAGTCACTAGATTATATTAACCTAAGTGAGCTGCAAGCACTCTGGAGACTTAAGCAGTTACATACTTAAGCTGTGCCCAGGTTAGTATAACCTGCTTGTCATCAAGGCTAATTAATCACATTAGCATCTTGCTAATGTGACCATGCTGCTTGGGGTAGCTGTGATATCCCTGAATGGCACTGCATTATGCCACACAGATTCCCTCACAGAGAGAAATTCCATTCTTTCTCCATTTAATTGTCCGTCCAAGACTGCTCCAGGTCAAGATGCTGATTTACTGGCAGGTCACTTGGGTACATTTAAACATTTTACCATAAATCCTCCTGGAAACAGCAGACTCTGTTGTGCTGTGTTGTGTAATGCTCACTTTATGCTGGAATATCATCTTGCGCAGCATCAAAATCACACACTGCAGCTCCCAAGCTTCCCTTGCAGATTCCTCTATCCAAGTATTGATCAGGGCCTGTGTGTTAAAGGTCTGCATAGTCCCTAGTACCTACACTAGAGGAGTGGTAATTTTCCTGCTTTACATGAAAATATATTAGATTGCAGGAGGACTATGATTCTAGCAGATCAATGCCAGAGGAGTTAATATCACCTACTTTTGCCTCCCTGCTGTATAGTTCTAAAATTAGAAGCAAGCAGAAACACTGTGCAGCATCCTAATTGGCTTGTCGCTAGGGTAAGGTAACTGGCCAGCTTCTCACTTACTGGAGATCAGAAGGTTCTCTTGCTACACCCTCACTGGTCTGTTGTTCAGCCTCTCAGGAAGAAATACTTGGAAATAAATGTAACATATATTTCAATGGATTAGAAAGTTAATCTATTTAAAGCATCATTTTTTATCCAGTCTGAGGTAAAACATTTTTAGTCATTCTCCACTGAATTACCTGAAAATATTGTAAGTCACATTCTCACTGCAGTAATATTACCTTGTTAAAAGCAAAGAAGGGGATTTCACCACTGGCAGGTACAATTTTTGAGAGCCTCATCAAAGTTATGTTTAGCATCATTTAGTACTTATTCAAATGACTGAATGTTCAGGGGAGTAAAGTTACAGCCACCTACATGATGCTTGGGGCTCCAGAAAGAAAACGTAACATGCATCTTCTTGGCAGAAGAGTTTATGTACTTATCTTAGTCTCAGCTGGTCCAGAGAAATCAAAGTCCTTCTCTGTTTGAATTTCAGTCCAGGAGACATAACTACTCCTTTATTGTATGAAAAACTTGTCTAGGCACCAGCCTCAATGGTATGGCTATCTTTGAATACATACCCAGCACCTTTTGTATTGAATCTACTGACCCCCTGGCAAACAGCTGACACAGCAAGACACGCAAGATTTCCATCATTTCAGGAGTCTCTGGTTGTGTCTCTGTATGGCACAACACAGCAAGCCATCTGAAAGCTCTGTCTGGGTTAATTAGCAGCACAGACAAACAGGCTATGCTAGTGAGGCAGAGTGCTGCACTGGGTGGCTGCTGTTGAGACAACTTTCTCAGAGAAGCCCTAGCAGCTGCATTGGGCTGTGCAGAATGCCCTTGCCATTTTAAGATAGCTTAGCAGGCCTCAAGAGGAACCACTTCTTGGTGGACTGCAAAGTTTAGCTCCCAAGTGGTCTATAAAATGTTTTATTTCAGACAGTGTTTTTCAGAGTCATTCTGCAACTCCTCCAAGTTAGAGAGGCTGAGGGAAGGAAGCTGAAGCAGGTCTTAGCTGAGTAATGTGTCATGGTGCATTAAGATCTCTTCTTCCTTGCCATGGGTCTTAAAAACTATATTCCCACTTTTCCTGTACTTACTTCATCAGGTTCATCTGTACTCCACCTGCTTTCCCCTTCAACAGCTGCTGTTCATCCCGCTTTTCTGCAGGTGCACCTACCCTGGGTTATGAAGTCAAATCATCTTCTGTCACTGAGATCCCTGCTACTTAATCCCCTTCCTGTGCTTTTCTTTATTTTAAAGGCTGGTGGGATCTTTTCTTCCTTTTAGTCTTTGCTTCCACTTACAACCCAGGTACTTCTCACCTTCCTCACTTTCTGTCCCTCCCACGGCAGCCACTGCTCCTTGCCTGACCACCACTCTCCCACCTGCCCCCACTCTGTCTACTCAAGTGGCCTTCTGTCATTTACAGCCAAGCACCTTGCTTCAGGGTAGACTTTGGAATATGTGACTTTTTCCTGTGATTGCACCCCATTCCCCAGGGATATCAAGTCCTGCAGCCTGCCAGAGATGGAGCTCCAGCATGGCCACACTGCGCTTCCCAAGCTCTGCTCTGCTTTATCAGTGCCCTATGGGACTCCCCCTCTTCTATCACCAACAATAGCAAGACTAAATTCAAGATAAATGAAGCAAATCTTCTAAGTTACTCACTTCCTAATTTTTGAAGTAGGCCTAAATTGGACTGTTTCTCACTGAAACAGTGACGGCAGCAGCAGTTTCGGTGACACTGGTAACAGCAATTCCAGCCAGCCCTTTGCTGTGCCTCTCCTACGGTTGTTAACACTACAGAAATAGAAAGAAATGCCCTTTTGTACTCTCTGAGAAGGAACATTTCACCAGTGCAGCTGAGTCCCAGGGGAAAAGAAAGCCAAAATGGGCAGAAACTATAATAAAAAAAGACATAATGTAAAAGTTAATGCTTTTTGATAGACAGCAAGTGCTCACCAGTGGCGAGGCTGTGGGTTGCCACGGTGACAGGGCTGCACTTTGGGACTGCACATCACTGGGGCTGCACTTTGGGACTGCTTAAAGGCAATCACCCTGCTGCTCTGGGCAAGCACACCAGTGACTGTTTGCAGCCAGCTCCAGACAACACAGGACATGGGAAAAATTCATTTGGACTGACGCATGCCATAGGATGCTAGCACCTACCAGCACTTTAGATGTAATCAAGCCCATAACATTCATAGGTTATCTCCTTCATCAGTGAAATGGCACAAAAAGTCCTGCTTGGCCTTTAGCATTGTCCCAGCTCCAGCTCACACTGAATGCTGGAAAGCAGGGAGCAGAGTGGAGACCTTCTGCTTTTTCAGCTTCTGTTTTGGATGTCCCACATATCCTTGGACACAAGCTGGAGCAGCCTCAAGTCTACCATGACTCACCTTCCTCCTCTTTGAGACCCAGGCCAGCCCAAATTAAATAAGTCTGTTGTTTGTACGTATCCATATCTGCCTTGTTAAAAGGTTGTAAGAGCTATATTTAAGTGGGCTCAGAGTGAAATTACCAGTTGTTCATAGGCATCAGGTGAATATGATAGCCAGTAAGTGATACCACAGAAACGTAGGAAAAAAGTCTCAGAGAGGTGGAGCAGTTCTGTACCCTTCATGCAGCTACTAATATGAAAAACCTCCTGGTGGCTTAGACCCCTGTGTCTCCCAGGAAAAAAAGAGCCTCTGAGGCACAGCTTCATTTTAAGAGGGTTGTATGGGAGAACGTGCTCAGAGAGGTTGGCAAGAGGCAGTCGTGTCTGAGCAGGGGCATCTCCCTCCCATGGAAGTTTGCCTATTATGCCTATGTGAACTTGTTCTCATGTTGTCAACAGTTTTTCCCAGTTGCCTCAACTGTCACCATATCATTCATGGTCAGACACCTTTATTGCTAGTTATTAACACAAAACTTCCTACCACTCCATTCCCTCCTCACAGGCTTCTTTCTTTTTTGTGTAAGTCTTCTTTCTCAATAACTCTTCTCCAACCATACATTCACCACTTCCCCCCTCTGTCTTTCTCTTAATTTCCCACTATGTGAATATCAATGAATTCCCAGATGTTCTTTTCTTGCTAGATATTGCCCACGGCCCAGCAACTGCATTAATATGTTCTTACCCACTGTATCCAAGGGTTTCCTGGCACAACACACAGCCTTTCCCCCAAAACAAAATATTTAAGCAGTTCTCAACTACTGTTCCACCACTGCAAATAACTGGCAAGTTCAAAACAGAAATGTTATGATTAGAAACATTAACCAAATAACACATCTGTAGTCAGATAAAATGATTAGCAGTATGGTCCAGACCAATTTGGTGCACAACTATACTTCTAAAGATTATACAAATTCTCTTTAAACTTGTCTATTTTTAACCACAGACACAAAGATGTTTTTAAAAACAATATTATGGTTGGAGTGCTGAAGAGGATGTGCCAAAAAAAGAGCTGTCTATGCCACTTGATTTACATCCCCTTTGTTCTGCATTGCACGCTCACATGCTAATTGGTAAACAGGATCCTGCCTTATCAGGTGCGGGGACAGCATCTGCTGTCCAGAAAGATCAGCATGATGAGAATCCTGTTTCACCTGTTAAAGAAGCGTTTGGTGAAAATCATAGTTTGAGACTCAGACTTTTTTAGATGAGACTAGGTGACAGCCACAGGGCTGGGACCCAGTTAATTTTCACGGCAAAAAACAGTAGAGGTAGAACAGGGTTGTTGGAGAGAAAGGATAATCAGAGGATTATGATGAAAGCTGCCCTGAAGAGCTGGGGACTATTCCTGCTTCTGCCACAGAATTCTTCTGTGATGCTAGGCAAGACACTTAAAACCCTTTATAGACGAGCAGCACTTCAGCATGGCTCCTTCTGAGGCCTCATTTTTAGAACTGGTGCAATGAAAATCCATAGGAGCTCTGCTCTGAGAAATGAGGTCCCAGCTGCCTTTTAACTCTTTTGTCCAGAATATGCCAACCTTCTACCTCATAGAGACATTGTGTTTTCTAATGCTATGAATCACACATATAATTGTGGCAAAACCCATAAAATACCTCCTGAGCCTGTCTTCAGGTATTCCTAAGAAACTGCAATACCAAAAATTGAGACTAGAGGATTCAAATCTCTAGAGGATACAACCACAGTGATCCAGGTACCATGAAAAACAGTCATCTAGGACCATTTCCCCATTTTCAATGCAGTAAACTGAAGGACTCATGGGTATCACCTAGGGCCCATGTGACATCTGTGCCCTTTTGGTGCCAGAGAGAAGAGAGGACATCCTGGGGCAACCAAACCAATCTCTGCTTTGACACAAGTGTTCCTTCTCATACTCTTTTGCTCAGCTTGTCAACAAATTCCTAGTCTTTATCCCCACTTCTGGCCTTTCCTTTTCTTTCCCAGACTGGCTCCCCTGGGGTCTGAGTCTTGTTCTCCAGCTTCTTCTTCAATCTTAGCATTTTGTCCACTTCTGCTCTGTTGGTCCATTTCTTCTACAAGCAATTAATTTCTCCTCTCCCACCTCCTTCCTAAGTCCATACCTCTTCCTCCTGCCATGCCAGTTTCCAGGTTCATCTTTCTTGATTGTGTTCATGTGTACAAGCCTAAACCTCCCATTTAGCCCAGATCCCTTCTCAATTACTTCCTCTCTTTTAGATCCCTCAGAACTTCCTCCTCCTGCTTTCTATGTCTGGTTTGTATTGTCTCCACCTCCATACTCCACGGCTGCTTAGAGGACCGGGAAGAGAGGCGTCCTGTCCCGAGCCCTGGAGGCTAGCTCATTTCAGCCTGAAGAAAACAGGACTGAACACTGAAGAACCATCACTCCTCCTGGTGCTTGAGGCTGGAACAAGTTCGGTTATTCCCTGGAGGCTGCATATGAGCAGTCCGATCACGTGCAGTAGCTGCAGCAGGAGCACAACGAGGCAGCAGAGCATACGCGGGCAGCTCCACCAGCGCACTCGGTGGGAACCAAATCGCCAGCAATTTTAGCAGTACTTTGCACGCTTCGACCCACCTCCCTAAGCAAGAGGCAAGTTGCGAGTATTTGGAGTCCACACTGCCCATGCTGCCTGTGTTTAAGCATACCCTTGCCATGTGTGCCACTCCAATGCCCTCCAAGGGCAGTGCTCCCACAGCCTGACAGCATGGACACGGCTCCCCTCGTACCCCCACCCTTCGGCCACAGCTTTCCAAGCTCTGATTGTCCCCGACAGGAGCGCGGGGGTCTGAAACGTTAGCAGATGCTGCCCCTTCTTAAACCGCTCTGCGGGATACTTGGGAAGGGCTGGCGTGCCGCTCGCTCCACTGTGCTGCGCCTGGTTATTTGCAGTCGTGGGGCAGGGATCAAACTTTGCCTGAAACGGATGAAAATTTTTAAGGAACGCTAAGAGTCATTTCCACGGGAATCTCCCTTCCTCCCCCCGCTCCTCCCGGCGCCGCGGAGCGCCAGTATTTAACTGAGCGCGGCCCCTGCCGGCACCGCGTGGCAGCTGGACCGCTCGCTCTGCCGAGCCTGCCTCCACTCCGGCTGTGCCATCCCTTACTGCTGTGAGCTCGGGCTCAGCACAGGTCGGGGACTGCACATCCAAGTGTCACTGGCACAGGAATGATTATTACCAGATGCTAATTGCTCGTTAATGTATGCTAATCACTACTGCATGCCAGCACGCTCAGCGCACCGGGAGCCAGGCCGCGGGCACTCGGCTGGAGCGGAGCCGCTCCCTCTCCACGGAGCAGCCTCGCCCCGCGCCCACGCCGGGAGCCGCCGGCGCGGCCCCACGGCTGCGCTGTGCCCGCACAGCGGAGTTCTCCGCCTCATCCCGCTCCTGAGGCGAGGAGCGCCCCCGGGTGATTCCTGCCTCCCCCGGGCTCCACGCTTTGCCCCGCGGAGGTTTCCCTCAGGCGGCAGACGAGCGTATCCGGGCTCCCCCCGCGCCAGAGCAGGCGCCGCTGCAGGGGACCCAGCAGGTGCCCCCGGCGGCAGGAGAGGTGATGATGTTTTGTGCGGAAACACTACACACACGTTCGAAACTTTAAAACCCTCTGCCTGAACACGTCCCCCTCTGGACACGCTTCATTGAGCAGCGTCCGGAGCGGCTCGACCCGGCAGCCCCTGCCCCGGCCGGGAGAGGCACCCGCGGACTGCGGGGCTGAAGGGGCTGCGGGGCTGAGGGCAGGTCGCGGCTGCAGCGCCCGCTCCGCACGCCGGGCTCGCCCTGCCCGCCCCGGGACAGGCGCCGGCGGCCCTCGCCCCTCGCAGACGGCAGCTCAGCCTTGCCCCCCCGCCGCGGTGGCGCAGGGCGGCGGGACGCCCGCGGCGGGCGGTGTGCGGAAATGACCCCAGTAGAACTGGATCCATCTCAAATTAATCAATAATATAATAGTTTCTATTTATTTCTCAAGCCCCCAT
>JAWWEV010000043.1:11913552-12024668 GCA_035583235.1 Hafferia zeledoni
CGGCGGCGGAGGGCGGGCTGAGGGGCGGGCGGTGCGCGGCGGCCGCCGGCGCCGCGCTGCGCCCCGATAGGCGGCGGCGGGCGGTGTCGGTGCTGCCGCCGCTGCCGCTGCTGCTGGCGCTGGCGCGGAGCCGCTGAAGCCCGGCAGAGGGGCTCGCCGGCTCTCGCACGCAGCGGCGGCGGCGGAGCGCGACGCGTTGAGCGGAGCGAGCGGGGAGGCGGAGGAGGAGGAGGAGGAGGAGGAAGGGGAGGGGGGACCTTCTCGGCGAGGATGCCCGGAGCGGCTGCAGGGACGGCGGCGACAGGAGCAGGCTCGTCAGGAGCGGCAGCAGCGGGGATGCTCCCGGCTCAGGAGGCAGCCAAGATCTACCACACCAACTACGTGCGGAACTCGCGGGCCATCGGCGTGCTCTGGGCCATCTTCACCATCTGCTTTGCCATCGTCAACGTGGTGTGCTTCATCCAGCCGTACTGGATCGGGGACGGCGTGGACACCCCGCAGGCGGGCTACTTCGGGCTCTTCCACTACTGCATCGGCAACGGCTTCAGCCGGGAACTCACCTGCCGGGGCAGCTTCACGGACTTCTCCAGCCTGCCCTCGGGAGCCTTCAAAGCTGCGTCCTTCTTCATCGGGCTCTCGATGATGCTCATCATCGCCTGCATCGTCTGCTTTATCCTCTTCTTCTTCTGCAACACAGCCACCGTCTATAAGATCTGTGCCTGGATGCAGCTGACCTCGGGTGAGTGTGAGGAGCGGCCCCGGCGCTGGGGGGCTCCGCGCCGTCCTGCCCGGCACAGCCCGGCCCGGCCCGGCCCGGCCCGGCCCCGCGGGGCACGGGCGGCTCTGGAGAAACGTGCGGTAGCGGCGGCCGCCCGGGAGGGGGTAGAGTAGCGGCGGGCAGCCAGGGGTGCCCCGCCGGGGCAGGCCGGGGAGGGGATTCTCGGGGGTGCCGCGACACCTCGGCAGCGTCGCAGAGCGGTGCCGGTGCTGCCCGGGCCGGGCCGCCCCGCCACCTTCCTGGGTACCGGGCGCGGGCCGAGTCAGGCTCAGCCCACAGCTCCTCGCACCCCTCCGAGGGTACCTTGAGCAACTGTCCGGTTTCGGTCCGTGAACCGACCCGTGAGCATCACACCGCTCCCGGGCGGGGGCGGCGGCCGGCTGCCCTCCAGCGCGTGGTCTGTTGTAAAGGTCAGGAGAAAATGGCAGTGGGGACCCTTGGAGCAGGCGACGGTGGGTGAAGGCAGCTGCCAGCCTGTTGAAGGTTAGTCCCGAGCCCAGGTTTCCACCAAGGCAGAGCCCATTCGGCTCAGTGGGAGGGGTGGCCAGGGCTCTTGCTGGGAACTGGAAGGGCAGCTGAGGTCGTTGGATGTGATGCATGAGTTTTGGTTGGGGTATGTTTCGCTTGCTCACAAGGTTTGTTTCCTGCTGTATGTTAAGAGTGTAAAAAAATTTATTAATTTCAGTAGATGATTTTGTCTCAGAAGATCTGACTTCTTTTGACTTTCCCCATCAAATCCAGTGTCTCCCTGGAGAAAGCATATGATAAGAAAGAGGGAGAACACCAGGACATCCCTTTTTGAATTTCCACCGCAGCCTTCCCTCTGAGTTAGTAGAGAACTGGTGATTTGTGTGCAGCTGGAATGATAAGGAAGAGGAAAAAATGGTCTGTAAAGTTGAGATAGTAATAAAAGAATTTTTAGCGAGAAAGAAAATACTAATTCTTCAATCATTTGGGAAGAAATAGACTAAAATCAAACCATACCTTTTACATGTCCTCCTGATAAAACCCTGAAATTGAGAAGTTTTGGCTTTGCAGGAATAAGCTGTTAGGGAAGCTGAGTAAAATGTCTTCAAAATGGGCTTACAATCACTTTTCAAGTCCCCTTAATTGACCTACATTCATTTCAGTTTCTGAGCAATAATTCCGTTGAGTTTTTTGCTGAACACATTCAGCATTATTCAGTTTGCCACCTAGTCCATAAGACTTGGTGGAAATCTCTGATTTGTATGAAACAGCTTTAACCATTTCTTTCTGTGATGCTTTTGTGTGTGCTATTTTGTATTTTTATGCTGTTTGCATCACTGAAGTTTCCTTATAATTTCTTTCTGTGTCACTTGGGGTTTGATGTGCAGTCACTTGAGGGTGATAGATTTTTTTCCCAGTTCCAGGGAGTCTGGGTTTGGGTTCATTGTCTCTGCATTGGGAATCCTCTCTGATGCTGGTGGCTACTCTGTCCATTCAGTGACATGCCTTCTGATATTGTCCGGTTAATGGTACACAGTCATGTCACTTGGCTCCAGGCAGGGCAGACGGTTTCATCTTTGCATCACTGATGTTTCTTCTGCATCATTAAGGACTTTTACTTTCAACTGTCTCCTCTGCTTATGGCTCTGCTGCTAAAAGGTGGCATGAATATTCACTGCTTTGATGCATTTCGGCCTGTTTTGTTCATGTCCAGTATGCAGCACAATTTCCAAATCCAACATCAGAGATAATGGTGTTCTGTTTATATGGTTCCACTTCTTCATGCCAACAGACAGTAGTGCAAGGTAGATAAAATGAATCTGATTCCTTTACTGCATTTTTCTACAGGTGAATAATAATGTTTAGAAACCACCATATGAAGCTGATGTACTGGAGCCCAACCAGTCTGCACCACTCTGTACATGTGCAGGTGTGACACTGGAGATACATTTTCAGGCAAAACAACACAGAATTTTTATCATTTCCAAAGCTAGTAGATGCACTGTTGGCATTGAAAGTCAACAAAAGGAGTTTTATATCAGTGGAAGAATCACTTCTCAGACTGCTTCCCTCCAAAATTAAAATAATAAGGAAATATGCACATAGCCAGGTGGCTATTGGCCATCTTTCCCAATTTGTATGTGAATGCCCTGAAAGAACTAAAATAATGTTGGATGTTGAAAGAGCCTGATTTTGTTGTCTGCTGAATGTTTTACCTTATTTCAGCATTGACTTGACTGTCCATTTCTGTATTACCTAAAAAAGTTTCCTGAAAGGGAGAGAAAACTACCAGAAAGTCCGTATTGGTTCGGAATTCATCCCTTAAAGAAGCAAACAGTGGTGGTGGGAAGGAAGGAAAATTTAGAGTAAAGTGGGCAGGACAAGAGATTTATAATGGTAGGTTTTCTATGAGCTATATGATCTATTATTATTTTACTATTTTGAGAGTATAAGTAATGATAGTAATCTTAAGACACTTGTTTCATAAAGAACAACATGGTAATGTCATCTACATATGCAAATAGTTCTGTGTAGTACAGGAACAAAAGTGAACCTGAACTAGTAAAATAAGTATAGCTTTGATTTTGCTTTCTATTATGTACCTTCATAGTGTTAGCATTCATTTAGATCATATAATACTTTAAATTGATGCAGTTTAAATCTTCTTAGAATCAGGTTTCTGATGTGGTATCATGCTTGGTTTAGGGTTGCAAATAAAACCTTAGGAACTCATTTCTTTAAAAGGAAGATTTTGATCACATTCTGTCCTGCATGAGTCATTATAAATTGTCAGCATGATATAGCTCTGGTTTTGAAGAAGTGTTTTTTAAATAAGAAAGAGATAAACAATTTCTTGGACACATGCACTTTCAGTTCTTGTTGCTGTCTAATCATGTCTATGACTAGACATGTCTGTGACATGATTAAGAAGAAAAATCCTGGGAAAAATGCTATTTCTTTTGTGTATGTGAGTGCAATATACATTAGATACCTTATGGTTTGGCCATGGCTTAGTCTGCCTTTTTTGTTCCATGTGCATAATGCTGTCAGGGTAGATACTTTGAGAGCCAGTGCTGACAGCCTCGTTCACCATCCCCTTCTGCAATTGCAAAATCATATGTACAAACACCTGCACATACATTTAAATTTGAGCAGCTGCATGAACGCAAACACTTAGTGAAATCATGATAAATTAGGTGTTGTTGCTCTTTATTACTCAGCATCCAAAGTTTGCAAGAAACATCTCAAGTAAAGATAATTCTTGAGATTTATTCCTTTATCAGTTAAATAAATTAAACAATTCAGTTCTTCAATTGTGATTTTCTTTTCAGTATTAGAAAGTTGTCCATGCTTTTTTTCTTTCCTGGGGATGTTGTTACAAGTTACTAGAAAAGTAGAAGAAAGAAAAAAGTAGAGAAAGTGAAACAAAGGCATAGAAGTATCCTATGGACAAGTAGGATGAAATTAATATGTATATATTTTCAGGAGATGCCAAAGCCCATGCCCACAGGAAGAGGACAGTTGAGCAAAATTTAAAACCTCTGTACTTTGGCAAACCACAGGCCCATCTAGTCCAGTGATCTCTGACAGTGGTCTGTAGCCTGGGCCCACAAAAGCATCAGAGCAGCTAAAGCTCATTTTGCCCTCGGTACTTTCTATTTTCCAGCACTTGTACTCTGGAATTTCCTCAGATGGATCTTGGCAATTAAAAGCTCTTGCTGAAATTTGGGTTTTGAGACTTTAGTTGCCTTTTGAACCTGTGTAAACTTTTAGCATTTACAGAGCCCTGGGGCAAGGAGTTCCACAGCTTAATACATGTGTGAAGATTCAGTAGTGGGTTTTTGGGTTTTAAACCTTATGCCTGCCCATTTCATTTGATCCCCTCAGCTAATGTGTTGGAAGATACTGTGAACAGGAGACTTGTAGACACATTCCTGTGCTGGCTCTGATTATACCTTTGCTGTATCCCCTCAGTTACCTGTTTCTGAGACCTTTGGCTTCTCAGCCCGACCTTAGTTGTTAAGTTGTTCCATACTTGTGATCATCCCTGCTGCCCTTCCTGTAGCCATTTCCAGTCTATTGTATCCTTTCAGTGGTGGTGGGACCAGAACTACACACAATATTCAAGACTGACAAACAAGCCATTCATATAGCAACTTAATAATATTCTCTCTTTTCATTCTTTGTTCCTTCCCTAGTAATTAGTAATACTCCCTTTTTCCCTATTAGTGAACAATGGGATGATGTTTTTGCAGAACTACCTATTATAACCCCAGGATCTCAGTCCTGAAGTGGTAATAGTCACCGTGGAGCATATAATTTTGTGTAGTTAGGTTTTTTCCCTTCAAAGAAATTACTTCATATTTGTTTATCTACATTGACTTTGATTTGCCTTTTTATTGCCTAGTCACTCATTCTTGTAAAATCTTTCTTCATAGCCAGCCCTTGTCTTAGCTCCTCGGAATGAATATCAACAGCAAACTTTGTCACCTCACCATTTACCCTGTTTTCCAGCCCATTTATAAATGAGTAGCTCCCAAGTTCCAGCACAGATCCCTGCAGGACTCCACCATTGACCTCTCTCCACTTGAAAAATTGACAGTATTTTCCTACCATCTGTTTCCAATTATTTATCCTTGGAAGGACATTTATTTTTATCCTCTGGGAGTTTAGGTTTTTTGAAACTGATGAATGACAGATTCATCAAATGTTTTTTTGAAATCTAAGTAGACTGTTAACAAAAATTCCCAAGGTACTTGTTATTTTTTACTTCTTTGGAGAGAATAATTTTGTGAAAGATGACTTAAAATAGATACGTTGGTCCTACGTTACTCACTTTCTTTCATCACACAATTATGCCCTATCCGTACACGTGCTGACACACACTGTTTCGTTCGTAGTTCTACTGATCTATGTGGTGCAGGTGTCAGTCTTTCTGTGGTTATCCAGATTTTCCTTTGCCTGGTTTTAAACTACTTTTTAAAACCAGTTTCCTGTTACTCAATTGCCAGTTCTTTGAAGCCATCAGAGGTTATTACATGCTACAGTTAAAAGTTCATTTAAAACAGGGAATTGTTTCAGAATGAAAAGAGGAAATTCTTCATTGCAGCTGTGTTGCTTGCCTTTATACCTGAAATCAGTCTGCAGGACCAGGTGACTTTTATATAAGAGTCTTAAGAGGCTTGACCTTGATGCTCTTGGAGTCCTGGTTACTGCTGTTTGTCAGATTTTGGTATAGGGCTAGATTCCAGAAAGCTAGGAAAAAACCCAGCCTTGCCACCAGTGTTTGAGCAAGGTGTCTAGTGGAGTCAGACAAGGATCTTGTTTGTAGCCTCAGTATCCTTAAAAATTTGTTGAGAGAGTAATATACATGTGTGGCTGCTGAGCTTTGCAGGTGGCACAAAAATTATTTATTTAATAATTTTGTTAAGGGTAGTTAATCCATAGACCTGGTCTTGAACACTCCCAGGCATGGGGCATCCACAGCTTCTTTGGGCAATGTCCAATGCCTCACCACCCTCACAGTAAATAGTTTCTTCCTAATATCTAATCTCACCCTATTCTCTTTCAGTTTGAAGCCATTCCCCCTTGTCCTGTCCCTACATGTCCTTGTAAAAGGTTTCTCCTTATCTTTCTTGTAGGCTCCATTCACATACTGGAAGGCCACAATTAGGTCACATGGAAGCCTTCTCATCTTCAGTCTGAAAATCCAAATTCTCTCAGCCTTTCCTCATAGGAGAGGTCCTCCATCCAGTTGGGGGCCCTCCTCTGGACTTACTGCAACAAGTCAATGTCCTTCTGTGCTGGGGCCCCCAGAGCTGGATGCAGCAGTCCAGGTCAGGTCTCAACAGAGTAGAACAGAAGCAGAATCCAGTTTAGAGAGTTGTGGGGGACCATGTCAAAGGCTTTAAGTAAGTCCAAATAAATGACATCTGTAACCTTGCCCTTGTCCACTGATGTGGTCACCCCATTGTAGAAGGCCACTAGTTGGGTCAGGCAGGACTTGCCCTTGGTGAAGCCACACTGGCTGTCCTGAATCACCTTCCTGTATTCATGTGCCTTAGCATTGCTTGTAGGAGGATCTGTTTTATGTTATTCCCAGGCACAGAGGTGAGGCTCACAGGCTGGGAGTTCTCAGGGTCTTCCTTTTTACTCTTTTTAAAGGTGGGTACAATGTTTCCCTTTTTTCCAGTCACCAGGGACTTTACCTGACTGCCATGACTTTTTAGGTACCATGAGAAGTGGCTTGGCAACTTCATTAGCCAATTCCCTCAGGACTCAGGGATGCATATCATCAGGTCCCATAGACTTAGGTATGTTCAGGTTCCTCAGGTGGTCATGAACCTGATCTATACTTACATTGGGAAGCACTTTATTCCCTCAGTTCCCATCCTGCAGTAAGCTGACTTGAGAGGTGTGGGAAGAAAGGTTGCTATTGAAGATGAGGCAAAAAAGGTTGTGGAGTACCTCAGCTGTTCCCCTGTCCACTGTTACCAGTTTTACAGGATTGTTTAGGAGGGTCAGGGGGAAGTAGCCCTTTGACCTTCTTTTTCTGTAGGAGCGTTTCCTGTTATTCTTTGTGTCCATTGCTAGGTTCAAGTCCAGCTTCAAGAAATGTAGGAGGTGTCCTGTTGATGGGAGAATTAGGAAAATTATGTGTTATGGAAAACAGTTACATAGAAGAGAAGTTAGAGACTGTGGTAGATGCACATCTGCATGTCAGCTCTCACTGCAGTGCTGCATTTAAGGAGTCCCATATCATCCCTAAATATGTATGCAAAAAATGGGACTGCCTTTGCCCACAGTGGCTCCCATGCCTGTTCTGTCTAGGTCAAACATCTTTCAAGATTCCCTTTCAAGTATAAAGTAGAAAGGATCTCAGAACTGATTTAAATAAATGAAAGAAGAAGAGCTAAAAGGATGAATTTTCTTGCTATTCAAAAGAAGATTAAAAATTGACAGATGATGGCGTATGAGGACCTGCAGGGGGAGATTTCAAGCCATGCAGTGCTCCTTGACTTGACAAATGCTGTGTTTGAAAGCTGAAGTTACACAAATTCGCATTAGCTATGAGGTATGTACATCTGTAACCTTCTAAGTTTAATTTTTCGTTTGTTAATTATCTTAGTAACTCACCAGAAGCAAAGGACCTTCACCCACACCACCAGCTTTTGTTGCCACTGTGTATCCAGTTGTAAAGCAGGAGGCACAAGAAAGGCAAAAGATGAGGATAAGTCCAGGAACTTTGAACATGTTTTTGAGCCAAGTTTCAGCATTGATGCTGACTTTAATAAGAGCATAAATACACCCCATGCAACCTGGAGGGTGAGGTCACTGAGTTTATTTAGTGGTCTCTGAGCAGTAGTGGATGTCGGACCTTCAAGGAGAAAATTCTGAAAAACCAGGGATCCTGAGGGCTCTGACAATGGTGAAATGAGGATTGCCTCTGCATTTTGGGGAAATGGGGTGCTGGAGCTGTGCAGGCAGACAGGGAGCATGGAGCAAGGCTCTCCTTGCCCACAGAGTGTCTCATCAAGCCTGTAAGGACATTAATTCAAGCAGGCCTGGTATATGTGCTTGCTTTTCCCAGAGAAGAAATCATGCTGCCAGTATGATTTTCTGTCTGTTCAGCTCCAAAAGCAAGTTTCCCATCGGGCTTAATAGAGATCCCCAGAGCCTCCCTCATCATTGCCTGGGAATGCCCCATGGCAGCCTCTGTCCTGCTGCTGTCACTCTGGCTATGGTGAGTAATGCCATTCCGGCTCGGGAAGTGCTCATGTCCTAATGTGAGTCTGAAGGTTAGCTGGGTAGGATGGAAAGATGAACTGAAGGTTTTTGTGAGAAGTTGTGGGTGAAATGAGTGGTGGGGCTGTGCAGGCTTTTCAGTTTCATTACTTCATTTTGAAATAAACATTTTAGTGTATTTCATGCTTTGGCTGTAAAAATGAAGGTAAAAGGTGTATCATGTGAACAGTGGAACTGAGGGAGTAATGCTGTGCCCAGTATCTTCTCTCAAAGTAATTTCTTTCCCCAAATACCTTGTGCCACAATACCAAAAGTTTCTCTCACATCCTGTCATCCTGTGCCTTTGGTAGCTACAGACTCATAGACTCTTCATCTCTGCAGTTGACAAAGGCACAGCATGTGCTATGGCTGGCAGAAAGCTATTTGTCTGTTGATTTGATATCCTGAAGTTGCCATCTACATTTGTTGAAGGATTAACTATCCTTGTCTTTCCACTGGTGGGAATTGGGATTCTTTCTGCTCTGCCCAGGAACCAGCTTTTTCACAAAACTTGCAGGAGTTCAGTATCTTGGAGACTTGTAGCATCAGTCAAATTCAGTTGAAATTGCTCATCAGGCTCAAAATCGCACGGTCACATCAGTCTTGATCCCAGAGGGAACCTGTCTAAAATGCATCATGTAAAAAGTGTGTATCTTTTGTTTGTATAAGTGATTTGAGATTTTGATAGCAAAAGTTGGTTTTTGAAGGATAAAGGTGTTTTGGGAATGAAGAAGAGATACTTTCTTTTGGTTTAGAGTGTAATAAAAATTTCAGTGTCTTATAACTCTCTCAATTGCCTTTTATGAACATCCTGGGGGCTGTGGTCCTCTGTTTGAAAAACATTAAGATAACAGAATAGTAAGATCTAGAAGGAAATGCATAAAGTTATCCAGGTGATTTGGGAACAAATTCCATTTCACTGGGAAAAAAAATATATATGAGGAAAGAAAGAAGGGGAGAAAGAAACTGGGAGAGAATTTAAAAGAGGAGTAGTATATCACCTATTGAAATGTGGGGAGCTGCCAACTTGAATATAGTTGGGAAGGAGAAGTGGGAGTGGGGTTTTGGAAAGTGGCTGGTATTGGTGCAACTCTACTTTCTTAAAGCATTGGTGGCTAGGATACTACTGCTGCTGAGTTCTTCTAAGAATTCCACCTAAAACTTTAATGAAGAAAATTGCTATATGGCAAAATGAAGCCAGAAAGAGTGGAAACATATGGAGATTAGCAACAGTAAAAAGGCATGGAAGAAAAGAAGGCTGGATTTCAAAGATAAAGGTTATTTTACCTTTTGAGCAGTGAACCTTTTTAGTACTGTGGTATAAACAGCATTAGCTTTGATCTTGCAAACATAAAGACAGCAAACATATCAGAACAGAAAATCTGTTGTATGATCAGATGGTGTGGACTCAATATTTGAAAACTAACAAGAACTGGCTGTGAGGAATGGCAGGGTCACAGGGATGAGGCATCACAAAGGAAAAAATAAAAACATTTTTGCTCAGAAATGGTGAAATGAAAAAAAGACATGAGCAGGGCTGTAGCTGGAAGGTCTGCAGAATTCGGTAACATTGGTTGCTATCAGCATTGTTAAAAATGCAGTGGCAGCATGACAGTGAATAGCTAGAATATGCATTACTGTGTGGAACTGTATGCAACTCCCAATTACTAAGAGGGAATTACGACTAGAATTCTCAAAAAGGGGAATATAATAGACTTCAAGATCTGTCTGTTCTAAGAAAGATATTATCCATCTTCGTGTTGGCATTCAGAAATGCAGAAGACTTGAAACAAGCTGGCCTTAGAATGAGTAGGTCATACTTACCGGGCGAAAAGGTTCCTTTATTTTCTCCTTGAGAAGCCAGATGCAAATTTATGAATTTCATTGATTTTTAAAGGTAGCTGATGGCCTCTGTGGAGAGCCTCTTTGACACAAGCACATCATGTGTTATTTCAGAGAATATTATTCAATCAAGTAATTGAGAGTGCATCAGAAGAGAGAGCTACTGAATAAACGGTTTGAAATAAATTATTAGAAACAGTTGATGAGTTGTTGCACATTCCACTTTCCTTATTTTTCTGGTTAACTTTCAGAAAGGAAAAGTTTATCGAGAAGAAAGCTAGATAGGCTGTACTTCCAAGGTCAAAGACAATATTCCAAGTTGAGAGGTTTAGAAAAAGCTACTTCTGAAACCTTGGGAGGTTCTTTTGTTTACTGCTGCAAGTCAAAAGTCACGTGCCTTACTTGCAGAAGTTGATGGAATAAGATGAGTGATCTCATGCAATTACCATGGCCAGGATGTATCTTGTACCATTGTGGAAGATTATGGCTCTGCAACCTACAATAGTTTATTTGTCATGATGAGCCTTGTGTGCAGCAGAAGTGTGAATAAAATAGGACAAGGTCCCTTAAGATCAGGGAAGATTTTAGTAGGCAGAGGAGGAGAGTGGGTTAGAAACAGTGTCTCTTTCTTCCATCTGACCTTTTGCCTCTTCCTCTGGAATAGCAGGCTTCTGGAGTGGCTGCAGAAGCAGGAATGCTCTTCAGCTCTGTGAAGCATGGAATCTCTTTATGGGGGCAAGAGCCCTGGAGAGGATTGTTTTGGCCAGACTACAGCACGTAAGCACAGAACACCTCCATAAATGATCCTGTGCCTCTTGGAGAGACATTTCCTTACAGAGCCACCTCAGCTTGCCAGTGCCCAGCAGAGGGATGCAGTTGCTCTGTTGCCTGTGCCTGCAAATTAAGCATGTCCAGAACCACCCTCTGGTGCAGAGTCAGCTGGCGCACTGGCCAGTGTCCACACTATTACATTGTGTTACCTTCTAAAACTGGGTCACTGGACTCATACTGCCGGTTGGGAACCATTCCTGGCATGTCCTAACTTGCAAACTGTGACCTGGCAATATTTTGGAAAATTGTTAGATAGAACAGACTAAAACCACTCCTGTGGCACATGCTGGGGGACAATTATAGAAGTTTAATAGTGTAGACAGTTGAGTTTCAATGCCTGGGAATGCTCGCTGGCGTTGCCAAATTTATCTGCGTAGAACCAATATGTAGCCAAGTCTGAAAATGAGGAGCTCAAGAATTGTCTGTGTGGGAAAGTTAAGTTGACATGGGATTTTAGACTTTGGGTTTAAACCAATTTATATAACTGCAACTCAGTGCCATAGTGTAAATTTCTGATTTGTTTTGTTTAAAGTGACAGTAAATAATCTCTGGATGAAAAATTCACAAGAAGTGAAAGTTAGCTTTGAAACCAGGCTTAGTAATGACCTTGAAAAAGAAAGATGTTTATAACGTTTGGCCAGAGGAACAGGCTATCAAAAATGTAGAACAAAGCAAAAAAAAGTTTTTCACCTAGAGATAGAGGAAGAATGTTACCTATTAGCCTAAAAATCATGAATGAGTCTTATCTCTGATGTAGACTTGGTGTTTCAAAATCAGATTTCCCACAGGTATCTTCAGCTTGGCTAAGACTTGTTTGAACACTATAAAACAGTTACCCATTGAGTGCATATACTTTAGAGACATTCAGTGCAGTTTCTTAAAGAGTTAATTCAAAATTTGAAGATTAGTTCCATGGGAGAAGTAATAGACTTTCCATGAAACCAAATTATTCATCCTTGTAGCTTTACGTTCCTCAAAGAAAGTTAATTATTGCTTGATTGCTGTGTCTTGGTATTTAGCTTTCCTATTACTGGTGAAGTTATATTAGAACATCATTAAAGTAAAAAGCTTGAAATTGCAATTCATGGCTGTTATACTAGAAAAATATAGTCCAAAATAGTCCAAACACGCAGGTGGCTTACTAGCCATAGTCACTTGCATTTAGTTCATGCCAGAGGTTTGTGTTTGGTCAGATTCATCAGTTGGTAAGGCATCATCAGCCAGCTCACCAACAGTCATTTCCAAGCTGACGCTTCACTGTTTGTCAGCCTTGAGGAGTGAGGTGACAGTGGTGGTGTTAGGGACTCACTGGGGCAGGATGAAAGGCTGTGCAGCTGAGGATGGGTAATAGTAAGTGGAAATACTCAAAAGCTGTCAGGTCACAATCCTAAGTAACCTTCTCTAGGGGACTGTGCTTGACTAGGGAGCTTGGATGAGGTGACCTCCAGTGGTCCCTTCGTACCTTACCCATTCTGAGATTCTGTGAAGAGAGGACTTGAGCATACTTGTTTACCAAAGGATGGCAAGGGGAGGGCAGTGTAATGCAGCTGTGAAGAGGACATACGTGATCCAGGCATGTATTTTATGAAGTATTTCCAGATGAGTAAGGGCAATGTTGACACAATTACAGGATGCACTGTGATACCCTGTATGGGATTCTGGGCACTGACTGAGACAGCAGTAGCTGTGAAAAGCAAAACCAGTGACTAGTGACATTTCTTGCAAGGAGAAAACTAGGAAATCTCATTAGTTTAATGTAGACAGGAAGGCTGATACAATGTCTGTGACTGCTGACTAAAAATACATGGAAGGGCTAAGAACAAGAGGAAGGGCCAGTTTGATCCAGTGATTTTCACTTTATTTGGTTTCCTAAACCTTTTCTAAAGGGGATGCTACATGTCATGTAGCATTGTTTGACCAAATTACAGCCTGTTGGCCTGCTTTGCTTCGTGACACTTTAAAAATTTCAGAAGTGGTTTATGAACCTTCTGGAATCCGTGGACTGTAGAGTGAAAATGAATGATTTTAAACTCTTGGCTAACAGTGGGACAAGAACAAATGGGTATTATCTGGGTATAAATCACTTAAGTCTGGAAATTAAAAGGTGGTTTCTAACTATTAGAGCAGGAAGGTTCTGCAGCAACTTTCTGAAGGGAAGATTTAGTAAAATACTGCGTTGTGCACTGAAACAGATGAGTGTCTGAAAGTAGTAAGAATGCAGTGTTTGTACCAGCATGCCTTGTTCCTCTCTCATTTCTCAAAATGAAGTCATCTGGGTGAATGTTCTTTTCTATTCTACTCCTATTTGTTCTGTGTTTTAAACAGTATCACTGCTATCTCAGTGACTTTTAGGATTAAAAATAGATAAGAGACCAAGATCTCTAGATCTGTCACACAGGGCTCATTCCTGCCCGGCATTCTGACCAAACAAGCAAGGGTTTTCTTTGAATTCCCAGCAAAACTGTGAAACATTGGCAGCAACAACTGTTGCAGCAGTGTGCTTCATACGTTCCCTTTATAGCCAACATTTCAAGTGACTTGGATATTAAATTTCCTTAAGAAAATGTAATTTATGTTAGCTACATGCTGCTGTTTAGAAGTGAAAGCAGTTGAAAAAAGGAATTTTTACAATATTATAAAATATCAAGGTTTCGGGAAAAACAGTTTACAAATTATCAGTTCTATGACTAACCTAAGATGCAGTTTTGCTAAGGATGTTTACTGGAGAAGTTGTCCTTTGTTAGCGTTTCATGCAACAAAATATTTGATGATGCCATGCTACTATGTAAATCATCTTCCTAAGTAGCTAAGAAACATGTAAAATATCTTCATCTTGTTGATATTCAACTGCATGTGTAATGTTCTGTGTGAATAGGTTGGTGTCAAATATGTTGGGTGTTGAAGGAAGAGTGGGCTCATGGAGTGGTTCTTGCTCACACAGGATGGGTAGCAGAGCAATGCCGAGCTCCCTGTTCCATCCTTGCTGTCTCCTTTCCAGCCTCCCGTGGCAGTTTCAGAGGGAGAGCAGAGGGAACACTTTGTCAACAGCATAAACAAGTGTTCAGGGCATCAAATAACTGTATATAAGGCACACCCTGAGCTTCAAATGAAACACTGTTGCTCTTGTACATTCCTATGAAAGCTATTGCATGCAGTGTGCATGCTTGAAAATGTCTATTTGGGGGTTTGCACCCCTATAGGGACAGAGCTGCAGATACAAGTATCTAGGTTTAAATTATTCTTATTGAATTCAGTGAGTTTCTGTTTGAACCTAAGATGATATATTTAATAACCGAGTGTTAACCATATAAAACAACATTTCATTTCATTTTAGTTGTATGGTACACTGGAGGAATGGTGCCGAGGCAAAAGGGAGGTTGACGGGGAAATTGTAATTGCGTTTTGTTTCTTCCCAGGAGACATAGTTTGTTTTATTCCCTGGAGCTGCTTTTGCTCAAATTAAATCTTAACCAAATGCAAAGCACACTTCTCCAGACAGCTCCATTTTACTTTACACTTCATCAGGTGATGGGTAAGCTTAGATTCAATGACAGGGATGTGTCAGAGAATGTGCAGTGAAATGCTGAACTACACACATCTGGCTTAGTCTGTCAGTCTGCAATAGGGTGATATTACCATTTGCTTTGGCAGACCTAACCTGACTCTGGCAAGGCCAGTTGGGTGTTTCTGCAGTACATCCAGGAGTGTTCAGGGTCTTAGGATGTTATGCCAGTCTCTGGTAGCCAAGCCATCAAGCCATTGCCTGCATCCAGTTGAAGGTGTTTAAAATGATTCAAGGATCCTGTCTGACCTCTGCTTTTTCAGCAGGGCACAGGTTCTTCCACATCTACATCTGCACCTACACACAGATGTCTCACAAGCAGTAGAACAGCCCAAGTGATACTAGGTACCAGCATGCTGGCAAGTGAATCAAATCCTGGTTCTACTCTTAACTTGCCTGTAAAACACTTTTGCTTAAGTTTTGCAGCCTGGAGCTGAATCTCACCCTTTATGGTTAGGAAGCCAACCTGATCTCAGGCACCTAATTAGTCCTGGCTGTGAGCTTTTCTGAGCAGAGAGCTACCATGCTTGGGTGGCATGGCTGTTCTGTCACTTGGACAAGCCTTCAGAGATCCTGGAGTTGGCTGAGTGCCAGTGCAGCCAGCTAGAACTGTCTGCTTTGGCCGGTGGACTCCAAGGGGACCATCCATGGAGTTGGCTCTAAGAGTATTTTAATTTTACTCATAGTACATTTTTAGAGTTATTCTTCAGTTGTTTCAGTCCTAGGGTGCTGTTTCACTTTTTAGATGCACTCTGTTGCAATACATAACTTGCTAATGTAGATAGGCTATGCTTTTATGTATTGAATTTTATTAAATTAGGCTTGCTTCTGTCTATAATTTATGAAGTTTAGTTTAAGGATGATTAAACAAATGTTCTCAATTAGCAGTATTCTGTCAACCATAGTTCCTTCTTAGTGTGTTTTTATGTGGGATTAAAATAAAGCCACAATGTTATAGATAGAGGTATCAGAAATATGATAAAGGAATTTGAATTACCTGATGCTAAAGGAGATAAGTGGATAGTGTATGAAGAGCTGCAAAATATGTATTGGCAATTGCTAAAGAAAGCTGTTGTTATTTATTGCTTCCATTTATCATAGTCCTAAAAGGTTCTCATAATTTAAGTAAATGCCTCAGTTCTGCTGGGCTTCAGTGATACCTGGAAGAAAGGAATAAATGCAGGTAATAATGTGCACCTAACATTTTCTAAAAAATTTGAATAGTCTGAAATGAAATGCATTTTTTATATAAGTTCTGCAGCGCCTTAGTTTTTGATGCTGTATCCTCAACAGACATTGTGATAGGTCATTAATTTGTGTGTGGATTTAGCCAGTTGAGAATAGGAGCAAGGAAAGTCATTGTAAATGAATGCTCATTCTTTTCTTCTGTAAAATAATGTATTTAAATTGTGATTTCTCAAGCTCTTCTAGAATAAATGACAGTATTATTATCCTGTTCTAGAATCTGATACTGTCAGTGAAAAACTGACTGGTTGTTTCAACAGAATCCATCAGCTGAGTGAAGGATTTAAGCACATGCTTTGATGGACTGGAAGCATGTTTTAAATGCTTGGCTTACTTGAAATCCAAAAAAAAAGATACGCACCCATCTGAGGTTATGGATATCAGTCAAATATTTCCTGTATACTCTTTTTCATTATTTATACAAGTACAAAATGATTTTTACAATAAATAATGGGGTAGCAGATCCCTACCGGAAAATGTAGCCGGTAACTTCTAAGAACTGTGCAGCAGTCCTGACTTGTTACTGAGCAATCCTACTCTTGCAAATGATCCCATTGTGCCTATGCCACTGAGTATTAGAGGAGCTAATAATTCTTATATTATATGCAGTTAAGGCTTTTAAAGAGGAATGGCTATATGGTCATTTTGTACATGACATTCTGCTAGCATGGAGCCACATTAAAAAACAGTGAGAGATGGTAAGGCGGGAGTTAATACATATTTTACGACTGCAGATCTTAGTGGGAGTCTTAGGTTAGCACAAGTGAAATGAATTACTTAGCTTATAGCTAGTGTACCAAATTGTCTTGTGCTGTAAAATGTATAAGCACATATCATATAAAAAGCTCTACAGCAAGAATTTCCCTAGCAGCAGATTGGAGACAGAGTTGTAAAATTAGGTATAGTATCACTCTTTAGAAAGTAGAGTGTACTCTAAGTGTTGGGTTGGTGCCATGTGAGTCAGTCCTCCAAAGAGCAGGATCCAATTGCTGGCTGTCCATGTAATCAAACACCATAGGAGTGGAAGTAAAGTATTTGTGCAGTTAGGATTATGAAGGTCATCTGCTACCTAAGTAAGTAGCCAGGTGACTATCAGTAATGTGTTTATATTTCTTACCCACCTAAATAATTTAAGTAATAATAAGTTTCCAAACTTCACAGTTATCCAAAACAATGTGAAACCTTACATTAAGGTTGCTGCCTTCTGTCTGTTCCTCTCTCTTTCCCTCCCTTTCCACTGCAATTTGTGTTCCCACAGAATTACGTCCCTACTGAGACTGCAGGCCCCCTGGAGCAGGGACTGGATTTGATTTGATGTTTGAACAGAGCCCAACATAAGCTGAATCCTGATTGTGGCCTCCGGCCTTGACTGCCTTGCAAATTGCAGTGGAAATAATAATTATTGTTTGAATTTTATTTGAGTGGTGTGAGTAGCATAAGCTTGATGAGCTACCCAATTTGCAACAATAGTAACTATGTACTGAGCAGAGCCTGCTGTGCGACCTTGGGTAAGTCATTTCACCTTTCTGGGTTTTCCTGGCTGTAAAATGAGAGCGAGATAATTTCTTAAAAAATGCTCTACAGGCATGGACTGTTATTACTGTAGAGAACTGATTGCATGTGGATTCTGGTCTGCTTTGTGCAACGTGACCCCTAACCCTTACAAAAACTGAGAGGTCTCTAGGCTATCTTAGTAGTCAGTGTAAACAGGGGAAAATGGTAATTACCTAAAAAAGGAGAAGGCAAAATTAAACATATTTGTGGATGTACATCCCTGTGAGCAACCATCTGTAGGACGATAAATAGTGGTGTACATATATAAACACACTGCGTTGGCATTCCAAACAACATATTCTGTGTGTTTATCTCTGCATTAATGAGGTACTCAGCTCGGTTTTGACATCTGTCACTTTGCAGTCATGGCAGTGCAGATCTGAATTTGAGAAAAAAATTCACAGGGCATTATTTTATCCTCTCATTCCGTGCACTGGAAGTACGTGTGATACAACACATTTGGCCAAACCATGTTTCTACAAGACCAAAATGACTGTATAATTTAAGCCGATGACATAGTTTGAAATGCATCGGTTCAGGAACCCAAGCAGGTACTGAGGCCATCGTCGTCATGGGCAGCCTTGAGAGGACTGCTCCCATACAGGGAGGAATGACTGACAGATAAGCAAGGTTTAGCTAATCCTGTTTGTTTGGTCACTTCAGCATTCAGCCAAGTGTTACACTTCCTTTTTTACTTGCTTTTTCTTTCAGAAGAGAACTGTAGCATAGCCAGATATATAGCTCATGGCTCATTTACTCACAGTGCCAGCAAGTGCCACCACAGTGATTCTCTTCTGAACTTACATGAGTGACAGATTGTTCAGACCACTGGTTCTCAGCATCCCCAGCATACTGGTGTGCTGGAGGATGTTCTGTTGGCAAGGAGTGCTGCAGGGAACAGAAGTACATTTGATACATGAGTTGTTACCAAAGATAGTTGAGCCACATCCTGGGACCTTGCAGATAAGTGCACTAGCTTTAGGTTCCCACAAGATTTAGCATTTCACTTTTTCCTTCTTCCTATGCATGTTCTGGTTGTTCAGCTGTGGCTGCTTTGAGTGGATAGATGATGGGATGCAGGAAAGATGGCATGCATAGAGAAGAGGATCTGTTTATGGAGTGACTAAGAAGGACAGCAGCCAACACTGGTTTTCTGCAACTGAATGGAAAGGGGCAGCAACCTCACCTTGATCAGAAGAACCAAATCTTGGAGACTTTCAGTGCACTGTGCTATAAGACAGAATTTAGTTTAAGTCTCGATGAAGAAAGAGGACTTTCTCCTTCTTCACTGTTGGCTCCACTCAGTGAGGTATTTTTATTATGATTGGATTTGACCTTTTTTAAAACAGGCTATGAAACTGTGCTAATTCTCACATAAGGCATACCGGTAACACAGAAAATGCAGGTAGCACAGAATTGGATAAATGCACCCTTTGTGTAGTCATGGTTAATGGCTGCTCAGGTGGGTTCCACTGTAACATTTTAAAAGCAGGTGGGTAGTCATTTGTGCTGCATTTCTGCAAGCTACATTCCTGGTGTCTGAAGAATAGAGAAGAACCTGCACGTTGTCTCTGAGAAATTCTTAAAGGCTGCTCATGCTCTGTGTGCTCTGGCTCTTGCTTTACTTGCTGTTCTGGCAAAAAAACTGATGTGAGTCTGGTAGTAAAAGGGTAATAGTGAAACTCCAGGTAAATAATCCTTTCTATTGTACTACAAGTGTATCTGTTTCTTCTCTAATGCTAATACCCATATGGCACAAGTTTCCTTCCAATAAGCACGAAAGCAATAAGAAGATAACAGTTTTCACCCAAGGCTAGTAATCTGGCAAAGCTCTGGATACTGTGCCTGAGCCATGAGTTTTAGTGCTACCTGCAGAGATGGTAGATGGATAATTTCAATCACAAACACTTAGACAAATCTGATGTGGGACACTGTTCCAGGAAAGCAGTGCCAAGAAAGATAATTTTATTCTTCAGTGAGTTTTTGGGTGGTACTTGCCTTATGCACTGAGAACCTTTTATAGGTTATTTCTTGAGCCACATTTTGTCACTGAAACTTCTGCTCCACAGCCAGAGAATGTTTCTGTCTGGGGGAAAAAAAAATCCATAGTGTTGGCAGCAGATTTTATGACATATTGGGTGATGTCATTAAGGGAGCTGTCAGCAATCTGTCATTTATGGAGCAGCTTTGACTAGTCCAACGTAAGGGAAGTGATTTAATTCCATGTCTGCTTGGATTTCTCCAGTGAAATCAGTGGAAGCCCAGGAGGGTTAGGAGGCACAGCATGATACTCTCCTGATTACTTTGCTGTCATTTCCAATTTATGGCCTAAAATGCATGCCCAGAGGGACTCACAAGGGCTTGTTACAGGGTGTTCCCCCCATTCTGGTGGCTGTACAGTGTGAGCACTCTTCCACAGGGAGTAACTGGAATGACTGTACCATCTAACTTGGGTTATGCAAATGGTTGCTGACAAAGGGCAAGGGGAAGTGAACTCTGCAGAAGTGTCCATGAAGAGGCACACAAGGAAGTGCTCTTCCTCATGGAGGGCTGCACATTAACCCAGCTTGTACCCATGTCCTGAAGCTTGTTGTGTCTTGCAGCTTTCCATCAGCTTTCATTTCACCTGTGGGTGACTTGGTCTTGTCTTCTGTGCATTTTCACATGAGGGGAAGGTGAAGGCATGGGTGTCCCACAAGGAGGACAGCTCACTAGAAATGGAAAGAGGGCATGTTGCCTCTGAAAGCTCCTCAGCTCCTGGGTGCAATATCCTTTGTGTAGTCCCACCAGGTGTATTCATTGCTGAGTATTAATTGCTGCTTTGCAGGTATGTTTATCAGAAATTATATGTCCTTCCTGTGGGCCATGACATATTCCAACGCTAAGTACCAGTCAGAGGATTGCCTGAGCATCAGCATCCTGGTTTGAATCTTTAAAGTGCTTTGTGAGACTTTTTCTCTTTATAAAATGAATTCATGGATCTACAGACTTCAATGCCAGACAGATCCATTAGTCAGCTTTACTGGATAACACACACCATAGAGTTTTACCAAGCTATTGCTGTACAAAGCAGAACAATATACTAATATTGGATCCTTTACTCTGCTAGAAACTGTAATGAGGTGCAGTGACTGGTTGCTGCCAGAGTCAAGATCATTATTTTCCCTTCTTAGGAGTTGGCTACTGAGTTTATTTTCTCCAGCTATCCTATGATTTTAAAAGTAGGATTGTGGCTGACTTAATAAATGGTTTGTGCATAACGTGTGAATGAGAAAGTGCCCTCAAGTAGGAACAGTGTCTAATGATACATAGTTAGTACTTGTATAGTGGCTTTCAACCAACTGTTTCAAAGTATTTTGTACATCAGGATAGGCATGGTTATCACTCTCCCAATTCTCAGCAACTGAGAGCAGAATCTCTGCTCTCTCATAGTTTTTCTGTTCCATCAGTAGCAGAGGCCAGAACAGAGCCCAGCCTCTTCCTCTGCTCTGTTTTTGTCAGCTGGTACAAGTCAGGCCTGTAGTTGAGCAAATGGTTGAGCTTGAAAGGAATGGAGGACTATTGCTTCAGTGATTCAGCTGCCATGGCAGATGGCACTTCTGAAATGCAAGTGTTGTTCTCACAGCCCTAGGAGGGGATGGGAATGATGAAGGGAGACTGAGAGGTCAAAGGGGAGAGTCATGAGGTATGAAGACATATTACATAGCAGGAATCAGAATTGGCAGCAATGTGAGCTCAGATGCAACTGTTGATGATACTTGAATTCTTAAATTTGATCATAAACCATGAGTCAACTAACCATAAGTAGTCATGACCCTCTAGAATCAAAAGTCTGCATGAAAATAAAACACCACAAAACCCAAATACGTGAAGGACTAATTGCCATTTAGAGTCATACCCGTTCAGATATTCATCGCTGGAATTTGATCTACAACTCTGAAGACTGATGTGACATTTTTGTGCAGTCATAGATCTCCAAGAGCTGTCTCTTTAATAAATCACAAAATAACTGAGATACTTAGTGAAATTCTGAGGGTAAGCAAGGGGACAAAACAACAATTACCCCCACAACTGCAGCCTGAGCTTCAGTGGTAAATAATTCCAAATGTACTTTTCTAGGAAGAAATAGTAGTCTTTAAATAGGAAAACCAGCTATTGAGATAAAATTTGGAAATCTAGGTAAAAAGACAGGGCTGAATGACAGTCCTGTTTTAAAAAAATGTTTTATGTGGAGGACATAAAAATGTCAGAAAGGTAAATATGCCTACAAGAAAACATGTGACAGTTAAGTGCTAGCAAGTAGAGAAGTGTTAGAAATTGGGAAAATACCTGTCAAAGAGAGATAAATTTGGCTATGCAACAATTGTCTGTAAAAGCAAAGTTTAATACAAAAAATCAGTAACTTTAGTTTTTGTAAATCTTAATTGTATAATTTTTGACAAGCTACAAGGCTTCCATCCTTGTTACAAAATTCCTCTAAGCAGGAATTAAGAGAAAAGTCGAATGAGATTTACAGTTTCCAAAAATAGTTTGCCAAGAGTGGAGGTTTTTTGCTCCTTCTGATTGCAAGGGAATCACTTTGCAGTGTTTTACTGAAGAACAAGTAGTACTGAGTAAAAGAATAATTGAAAAGTGATTTTTCATAGATTTTTCTCCCTTTCTATTCTCTACGCTGGATTTTGTTGTGCTGTCTATATGAAATATTCACGATGGCACTGACCCCTTTCCTTGTGCAATTTGTCCAGTGTTTGCTTGGCGATGTTCAGAAGTAGTGGAGCAGAAAATCCCTTGCTACAGCCAGCGTTTGCTGGGGATTACTGTTCACACGGGTATATGTTGGAGATTCACTGGACAAAGTGATGAAATGGCTGTATGGCTTCAAGACTAGAAATCTTTTGGGAGCGTGATCCAGACAAACACCCTGGAAAGCTGTGTTGGTTGTTTGGTTTTTGGTTTTGGGTTTTTTTTGAAAAGGGTAGGAATACTGAAAATGTTGAGCAGTTCTTTGAAATGTGCATATTTGAACTTCAGGTTAATAAAAGAGAGGTGAAGACAGTGCTCCCTCTTTGCTTCAATTCCTAGTTGGGGTCACCTAGGGCTCCTCATTTCTGAAAGTAAAGCTATTTGCTCTTGTGATGTACTTGACCACGCTGACTTCACTGTATTGCTCTTTGAAGGGCACTCTTAAGCATGGGACTTAAGTCTCACTTAATTGAACTATCAGGATAAGTGTGTACAGAAATACATGTGTGTCTTGCAGAGTGACCAACGGATTTGTGTTCTGTCTTTTGATAATTGGCCAATTGTCTTAGAGTTGGGAACTCATCAGAGCAGTGACTCCTGGTTTCTGAGAAGGACGTGCTTCTCTTTGGGTGCTGAGTCCTACTGCGAGGGAAACTGCAATCAGAACACTTAATTGCTTATTAACTTCTCCTGCTGCCGTAGCCTGTCTCCATTATCACCTGCATTGTCGCCTTTTGCTCGTTAGGGACAGCTAACGATGACTGACAGCAGAGCAGGTGCAACCTGCAGCATGACTGAGCAGGCCCTTGCCTGCTCTGTTCTGTGTCAGATGCCTTGCACCTGGCTCCAGCGCTGGCTTTTTGGGAACTGGAAACATTGGCATTATCTCTTCCATACTAAGTAGCTGTGTCAAAGGAGCAGAGAGGACAGCATCTGATGTCCCCCTTCCTGCTTGAACTTCTCTTGTATTCTCTAGGTGTCTCATGCCATTTTTATTTCTCTGTAAAATTCTTCCCAAAAAGTCTCATCTATTTTTGACTTTTTTTCTGCCAGTTGGCCAAAAGGATTTGTGGCAAACATCCAAGAGGACAATTCTTACTGAATTCAACAGCTGTTACAGGAACTTACTTACACCTGCCAGGATAAAGAATGTTCCCTGAGGGAAAGGGCAACCCCTTGGGGATGGGGGTGATTGAGGGTTGTTTCAGTCAGATGCTTGCATCTACTGTATGCATATCCTGGGATGTAGGTGAGTAACGTTCCTAATTTTACTTCTATCAGTCAGCTGAACAGAGGAGGACGTTATTCTGGCCATCTCTCAGTGATTCCATGTAGTGGGGAGGTTGTTGAATAGCCTGGATGAAGCAGAAACATGGATGCAGGTAAGGCAGCAGAAAGATACGCAGGAGAACGGCAGACCTGTGATGTTGATTGCATGGAAGAGCAGTCTGTAAGTGACCCCAGGGTAAGTACTCAGAGTGTGGTGCTGTGTGAGTGCAGCTGTGATGTTCCCTTTGTGGGGCACCCATGGTATGCAGCACAGAAGGTGTCTGGCTGGGATCTGGGCCCTGCTATGCTGAGCCCTGTCCAAGAGGTACAGAGGCCACTGTTGCCCAAAAAGTTCCATGTTCAGAACAGGCAAAGTGGGAAGGGAAGTGGCAGAAGAGAGATGGCTTAAGCATGGTACCTGGAGAGCCAGGAACACAGTCTGCATCTCTTGAATCATGCTCCAGTCCCAGCCACTGACCTCCACTGCCCGGAAATCGGTGTGGGAGGGCTCTTTGGGCTAATGTCCATGGATTGAGCTGAGGTATTTTTAAAGAATGTTCTACCAAACTTTGCTGAGAGCTATTAATGGTAATGGCATGTCATTTGCTTCGCAGTCTTCGTTTCAGGTTTCTTGGGCTCTTTCTCTAAATCACTACAGCACAGCTTGGCTCTGTGTCCAGTCCATCTCTGTACTTATGCTCGCTAAAAGTTTTTATACTGAATAGCTGCTATAAATGTAGAGTATCAGCTTTCCTAATGTGGTTAACTCAGTATTTTTTCATTATTTGATTCTTACTATATCAAAAGGTCTGAGTGCTTTTATGGATGGATGACTAGGG
The DNA here is from genome assembly GCA_035583235.1 of Hafferia zeledoni. Taxonomy (NCBI): domain Eukaryota; kingdom Metazoa; phylum Chordata; class Aves; order Passeriformes; family Thamnophilidae; genus Hafferia; species Hafferia zeledoni. Next base: position 11,937,968 of record JAWWEV010000043.1, read on the forward strand.
AATATATTTTTGTGAAAAAGATCTCTTTCTTAGTTAGGAAGTGATTCTAAAAATGCCTGAAAAATCCTTAATGATATTTATTCTACTCATCTGACCTAAAAATAGCTAAAGCAATTTGAGTAGGAATGAAAAATCACTTGCATTTGGAGTTTCAACTCTAAGTGGAAGGCAACCTACACTCGGATCAGTGAGGTAAAAGTCAGGATTTTCTAGTATAGAATTGCAATTTTTTCATACTTTGCAAAAGAATTCTTAGTGGCTTTGAGCACATCATACAATTTTTTCTTTGAGTCAGCTGTGTGGATTACTTGCTACTGAGGTCTATTGTAGAAATGTGAGTGTTAACATTTCTAAAAGTGCTTAGTAAATCATATCATGCTACTTTGTAGTTGGGATGTGTTTGGATTTAACCTGTAGCTTCATTTCCTGTAGACTATGCCACTGTGGGATCCCTTGGGAATTACTGTTGGAGAGCAAGAGGTTAATACAAAACCTGCTAAAAGCCTGTTTGCCCTTAGTAAGAAAAGGTTTCTCATTCCTGCTTTGCAGTCTCTGATCACTCTCTGATCTAAGAGTGCTGGAGCACTTTTCAAACTACCATAAGCTGAGTCTCTTTACCACCAGCAGCAGGTGGGCAGCTCTGCTGATAGTTAATGAGGAGGAAATTGAGGCTCAGAGAAACCTTCACCAACAGTCTAGACTCAAGAGTCTAAGTCTGAAGATACTGGTTTTCTAAAACTGGGTCAAGGTTGCTTGGGAAAGATGTGACGTGTCCAGGACTGTAGCCCATAGCTCCAGTCTCTTAATACCCAGATTACCCCTGCTGTGACTACCAGACATTCCTCTAAATGGAGCTCCATGCAAAGTTGTAACTGCTTGTATGTGGAGAGATTCACACTGTATTAAAACACAGCCAGTGACCCTGACATGGTCATATGTTCTAGATTAACCAAAAACTTAGAGCTGTATTTTTCAATGAGATGTTATTTAGTATTAAATTGACCTTTTCTGTCTTTTTCTTTCTTTATAAATGGAGAGGAATCCAGGTTTGTCTAAGACCATAGGGCTGGTGCAGCTGATGATAATCTTACAGTAAAACAGTCTAATGAAAAGCCTGTTACTGTGAAATCTCCCAAATGACAGTCATCTCATGTGCATGCAGGGAGTCAGGGACCCCAACAGAGTGGTCTCTAGGAGTCTGATACATGAGGGCTGAAAAAGCAGCACACTATATCTACAATGCTGGAAGAACCTTGCCTTAACTTAGTAACCAGGAGAACAGCGTGAGATTGCAGTAAGAAGGGAGAAGTGCCTTTTTTGTGACTGAGATGTTGCACACTGGTGTTCAGGCTGGTCTCTGTGCTAGAATCTGGTCTGGAGAGTGAAATGCCTTTTCTTTCATCTGGAAATTCCATCTTTGTTCATTTTCATAAACCAGAAGGATGAAGGGGATTGCCTTGAACACCTAGTTTGACCTTCTGGTTAATGTGCAGCACAGGTCTTCCCTGAATTAATTCAGGTTTAATTTAAGAAAAGAAAGAAAGAAAAAAAAACCAAACCAAATGGAAGCTGGATTCTCCTGCCAGTCCTTCAGATTCCTAATTAACTTGTACTTCAAAACTTTTAATATTACTACTTCTATGCAGTTACTATTTGTCTTCCAGTTTCTTTCTAGTTTGCATCTGGATTAAAGAACACCATTGCATGTGTGGTTTTTCCATTCCTACCAAAGGCTTTGCGTAGGCAGAGGCCTGTAAGGAAGGACTTGTAGCAGCAAAACTAGACAGTTGTGTAGGGGCAGGATGGATCTAGTTCACTGTGCTGACATGTAGCTGAGAGAGTGTAAGGGAGCAAAGACAACTTGCACAACAGCCTGGGAGCAAAGGACTGTGAGAAGGCAGAGGCTAGGTACACTTACAGTGAGATGAGCTGGAATTCCTGTCCCTAAGACCTGGAGGTGTGGAAGGAAACTATCTAAGTAGCTTGTCAGCTTAAGCTTATTTGGATAAGCTTTGAAGCTAGTCAATAGATGAGATGGCTTAAGAAAAAGATACTCCACAGTGCAGCACTTGCTGGGCTTCTGACCAGTAAAACCAAAGCTCATGGACCTCAGAACCATGAACCCCAGAACCTATGGCTTCTTCCCTCTTACGCTGTAGGAGCAATGAGCCAATAGCATCTGGACTGTTTGCGAAGTCAGATGTCTGTTTTCCATTTCTGCTTTTCCCCACCCCTTCTTCTCAGGGAATATGTCTCAGTAGCCCCTCGAGTCAGGGCTGCACTCTAGCCTGAAGCCTGAGGTCAAGGTGCCAGATTTTGCTTGGCTTCTGGAAGCCTCTTCACACAAGCTGCAAAGATCAGACTGCACAGAGGTCTGTAGTCTGGTCACTATGTGAGATAACTGTCTAAGGTAAGTATCTCTACATCTGATTGTTGTTTCCAGTATGAATGTGCTTCAGTTGCTGTGTGTCGAACAGTTTTTCCAGTGATGTTTGCTTTCCAGCAGGGAAGGGGAATGCAAAACAAAATTCTCAGAAGTGGAAGGGTGCTGGGAGCTCCTCTTCTGCCATAACTAACTTTTCTTCTCCTATAGTTCAACGTATCATAAAAACACAGCCTTTTTCTGCACCCTATTGGGCTGCCAAAATTCTCCAGTCGTCACCCTGGTGCCAAGCCACTCACTCAACCTGCCCACATCCCTGATTCATCCTGCTGCCACTGCTGATGATCTGTGTCCTCATTCCTCTGTCTGCCATGGTCAGTGCCTGCCTGTCTGGTCTGCCCATCTGAGGTGCGAAAGAAAAGTCCAACTTTAATTGCTGGTATTTTATAAAAATACTTTAACTATGAAAGTGTTGGATAGAATGCTGGCTTCTAAGGAAGACCTGATTTCCCAAACAGAAATTGGTTGCTTTTCCTGACTCCATTTCCAGGATAATAACTTCTTACATATCCCTAAAGCCATGAAAGATCATACAAAAAAGGCCACAGAATATTTATATTAGAATGTGTATTATTTTCTTTCTGTCAAAGTCTGTATAAAGAAACAGAAGACTTTATTTTAAAAAAACCGAGGAGGCTCATGGTTGCCCAACTTCACTGCAGTAGATAACAGAGCCCTTGGAAATGGCACTGGCGGCTCGAGGCAGATTGCTGGGGATTAGCAGTGTTGTGGAGCATGTGTAACCTCTTAACTGGCCATGCTCTCTGGTCTCTAGCCCTGCTAATTACCATGTAGCACAACTAAATAAATAATGCATGCTGCATTCCTCTGCACTTACAAATAGGCGAGTGTTATACAATCATACCAATGCTCCCGGTAATGGTGCTCTGTGGTGCCCTATCTGCTTGAGTAGACAATTTGTTAGGGCATCTGTCCTGCTATTTGGTGTGATGGGAGCTGATGATTTACAGGAATCACTCACATTCTGGCTTTGGCCACTATCTGTTCACATTGTAAAAGGTTTGCAATTGCTTTATCCAATGATGAACAGCAATAAGGAGACATTCCCAGTGTCTGTTTATAGGATTTAGTGACAAGATTGGTTCAGAAGTAATGTATGTAAAGGCATTTTCAAGTCCATCTGAGGAAACATTTGGGAGAAATTGGTTTGTTGTCTGATCCAACCTCATAGTGTAGTTCCAAGATGATCCATATAGCTGATTGAAAATTCTAATAAAAAGATTTTTCATTAGAAGATGCTGATTTGCAATGATCAAAACCACATGCAGAACTGTGCCAGTTCCAGCAAAACTGAGGGTAATGGGAAAGGCATCTCCTGTCTAGGACAAGAATTACCCAGGAGAATACTTCAGAGAAGCCTATTGTGTGAGATACTGAGCACTCACTATCAAATATATCCCTTGAATTGGAAAGCCTAGATACCTAAATCTTAGAAATTGTCCCCTGCCCAGGAGGATGCCCTGATAGTCACCCTGAAGGCTGTCCCAGGATGCATCTCCCTTTTATGGAAAACTCCAGAAAGATTATGGTCACATTGTGATGAGGAGTGGGCATCTTTTTGGTTTAGTGGAAAAGCCAATCGCCCTTCGGGGGAACAGCACACACAAGACCATCCTGCGGTGCTAGAATCCAGCATAAGCCAGTTGCTTTCCCCTTTGCCTGTGAAACAGCCCCTCCTGGCAGTGCACAGGAGCCTCTGAGGTGTGATGTGCTGAGCCATGTGTGTGCTGAGCCCAGTGTGGTGTCCGGGGCACCCCTGTGCCTCTGGCTGTGCCCCCTCCAGCTGTGCTCCTTCCCTTCCTTTGCAGGCAGGGACCAATCCTGCCTGTCACCTGCCAATGAGTTGGGAAAGGACAAGTAATTTTCTTGCATGCACTTTTCCTGCTGTGCAGCTCAACAGAACCAGGTCTTAAGGCTATTGTTGTGTTTGCCCCTTATAGAGGAAATAAATAGGCCAAATAAATAAATGAAAAAGGCCAAAGGCTTTTTGTCAATGGCTGTTCTTTAATTGTGTTTGGCTCTTTTCCCCTTCTGCTTTGTAACTTACAGGAAGCCCTTTAGTATCACTTCTCATTAATAAATGAATGAAGCCTTATTAAAGACCACACATTCCCATATACTTTCCCAGGATTTAATATCTGTCCTTCCTGGCCTCTCTGAGAATTCAGAGTATTTCTTGGGGTGTTATTATGGTGCATTACACTGCATTTTTGTGTATGAAGTTAATAATGAAAACTTGCTATAACCAATATTTTGTCTGTCCAACATCTCATTACTGTTGCCTTCTGAAGAAAAAATGAAATTGTAATGTGGGTACTTTCCTCACTGTAAATTAATTTCCTTGATCAGAGAGAGAGTAACATTACCTGTAACTATATGATTAAGAACTACAGCCTTTAGCCACTTTTGGAAGCTTTTCTATACCATAACATACATGGTAATGTAGTTAGATTAACTGTAAAGGGGAATGTTTTATACTTAATCCTTTCTATGGCTGCGAATGTATCGAAGGTCACAGCCATATTAGTATGTTTGGCTTGTGTTGTTCAGTAATTAATTCAGTCATTATTAACAAAACTTGTTTAGATAGTATTTTTGGTTTCAGTTGATGCTTCCCCATTTGCATTAATATCTGTAATTTTCCAGATAAAAATACTATAATGAGTTTTCTGACATAATAGATGCACTAAGGGTGGCTCTGATGAACTCCAAAGTGACAGCAACCTATTGGTGTTTGAGTGACTGTTTGGTTTTTGGAATTTTCCTGTTGTTCTGTTAGTACTGCATATTCTTGATAACTAGACCACATGGAAGGGTTTAAAAATGTACACAAGCCTAACAGCCCTTAGCAGTTCAGGTAATTTTGTTTGGCTGAATACTAATATAGGAAATTTAATGGGAATACTCCCCCATTTCCCTGGTGATTTGAAAATGTGATGAATTTGGTGTTGCTATGAATGCTGTCCTGACTATGTGGCACACACATGAAGCAAACTTTGTTGCCACTGAACTGTTAACTATAGCACATCATGTCCTGTCCTGTGAAGGCAAATCCTGAAGTTGTTAATGGAGTTCATAAATTCAGGTGACTAATGACCCACCTGTTGGGTTGCACCCTGCAGACCTGTCAAGGTTTGACATGAGGTGGTTTTATGAAACCCAGTCTGGATGATTCCTTTCTTCTGTTTCAGTAATGCCAACAGTGTGCTAGGTACTGTACAGGCAGTACCTACCCCAAGTAGTTTGCTTTTTTAAGTCAGCAGACAACAGATAAGGGAGACAGATAGACTGTATTTTCAATGTTGTCTCTCAAAAATATCATTGCTTGAATATGTTTCTTATATATATCAGTATAGAAATTAGTCTAAGGGAAGGCTCAAAGATGAGACTGTACCCTTACAGAGCAGGCAAATAATCTTCTATATAACTGAAGGATGGTGCCTTAATCACAAACATTATGTGTAGGATTATTTTGAACTTTCTGTAAAAACTTAGGACAGCAGACCTCTAACCCGTTGGTTTAAGAAGGGTGAGGCACAGCAGCAGTAATTGTGTTCCAGAAATGAGTCACAAAAGTTTGCTTTCTCAAGTTTCTTTGCTGTGGCTAATCCAGACCCAACGATCCATCCATGGGCCTCCATGTGCAGGGTGGGATTTGAAAATTAGGCAGGTTTATAATGTCTTTCCTCAGTGATGCCTGGGCAAAGCAGTGATTTCCTCTCTGTCTCACTCTTACTCAGCATTTATCTTGAGAAATAGTGTTGGCACTGAAAAGGAATGAGATCCAACTTTGTCAGTGAGTAGAGGACACTGAGTCCAGCCCTTTTGGTGGACACAACCATTGTGAGTTGTTGCTTTGAGAGGGAATTACCACACTGAAGAGAAGTACTCACTGACTGCCAAATCGCTATAGGTAACTGAGCTCGGCTTTCCAGTGGTCCTACATTCACTCATGGTCATAATCTATTGCAAAACTTTTACTGTTGGATTGAAATCTTTGCCCAGTTTTGTATGTGGCTGTTGTAGAGACCATCTCTCTTCTTAGCCTGCTCTGCATCTGCTGCAGTGGGTTTTTGAGCACTCAGGATGCTTGTCCCAGCCTTGCTCAGGAGCTGCTGCCTGTTGATAAGGAGTATTGCCTCCCCGAGCTTCACTTCTCCTCTACTTTTTTCCATCTTCTCCAGACTTTGGCTTTATATGTTCTTTGTCTAAGCAACGTCTAAGTCTATGAGACCTAGATCTGAATAGGAACATTTAAATGCCACATGTGACCATGAAAAGCCCAAATGTGCCTGTTTATTGATGTGTACATTTCTTTTGTAAATGCTTCAATTTTGTGCTTTCCTGCTTATAACTGTTCTCCTTTTAATTATTTGTATCTTTTTATATCAAAACAATTTGAATCTATTTTTGTTGCAAGGTGCTGTAGGGTAATGATAGGCATTCACGGGGTTCGTTGTTGAGCTGTAGAAAGTGTTTTAAAAGCCTTGTAGCTTTATTTTTCTCTTGGAATGTCATGCTACTTGCAAACCAACATCTTCATCAAGGCTCACTTATGAAAGGACAATGCAACTTCCTGTGCTCATTGACAGTCCTTGCAGCTTATTTCACTCCCTGCTTTTTTCTGGAGACTGTATTTGAAGTAGGTAAGGTCACTGAAACCATGGTGAGATGTGAGAAGATCCCGAAAAATTAGATGGCTGAAATAACAGTGATTGCTTTTAACTTGATTTCTCTTTTTCTCTGTTTGCAGGCAGATGGGAGAAAAGGTCTGTACTGCATTCATTTATGTGATTGCTTACTTTGTCCCTTGACCTGAGAACCTGAGTAGTGCTGGGTAGCATAACCACTAGTAAGGCAATGAGAGGCCAAAGTAAACAAGAGTTTTCTTTGTTTAACCCTTCCCTACTGTTTTACTGAATACAGCTCATTTCTGTCACTTCCATACAGATGCAGTTTAAAGTTGAATAGTGATTAAAGGAGAAATTTTAATCTGTCTGGCTTTCTTTGTGTAAAAAGGTCTGCATTTAACAGTTGAGATTATTAACAATTCAAATGTAACTGATGAGTTTTCTCTATATTGTGTCTGTCTTTGTGGGGAATAAACATTTTAGCAAACCTTAAAAAGCTCAGAAGGTTTATTACTCATCTGAATTCATCTTTTCTACCTGTAAATGGTGATGGATGGGAGTCTCAGAATTGAAAGCAAAAGTATTTAGCAAGATAAATTTGGGATGGCAGCAACATTTTGAGAATTAAAAAAGATACAGAAACAAAAGTTCAGTGAGGAAAATTTGGACAAGGTTCTTGTGAATAAGGAATTGGGGAGGAAAATCTCTGTTTCCTAGAAATCTAGGACAGGGGATGAAGCTGCTTGTGAAAACAAGTGTGCTTGATTTCATGCCTAATACATACACAGAGGAGGGAGTGATGGAAACAGACTGAGTGACATCAGCCATAGCATGGCCCAGCTGCTGATCAAAGATGTTGGTGACTGCAGAGATCAGGCCAGAGAAACATGGAGCCAGCTGGTGAGCAGGAAGCCCACCTTTGAACAGCCATGCAACCCCAGGGGCCATGGGGGGCAAAGTGCACTGATAAATGTGCTTTTGGGTGTGCCTCAGACTGATTCCAGTGCACGGCACATTGCTGTGCAGCAGTAAAAGGTACAAGCTTTTCAGCTACAGACCAGTAATTCAGTGGTGGTTATCTGTCCCAGAAAGGTTTATAAACAGGATTTGTTTTTCTAGCCAAACACACAGCTAAGAAGCTGAAAGGCAGATTGTGGGGTTTCTTTGTCACAGAACCAGTGATTTGTTTGCTGCCTTAAAGCAAGTTATCTAATAAAGGAAGCCACAGTTTAATTACTTTCTGCTTTTGAGGTATATGATGTGATCTAATATTAGAAAGGAAAAGACCATTCTAATACTTCATTACAACCTTTAAAATTGCAACCATAATTTCTGCTGTGAGGGCCGAATAACTTTCTGCTGCTGGGGTGAGATAACTTAATTACATAAAATTCATGACTGAGGTAATTTTATATAAAAGCTGCATATACTGATATGCTTGAATTTTAAAGACTAATTAGAATAATTTGGAAGCCAACAAAAAGAATTGATGATGGTTGTAGATAATGAGCTCCTGTTACTTTAAATCTAAGCAGAATTGTAATTATTCTAAGAATACAGACCAAGTAAGTATATGACCTTTTCAGGTAAAGGTAAATGTCTCTGGTGACATATCTGAGTAGTGTGTAACTATTTTGGGCTAACTTGCAGGATTCTTGAGGATTTTTGTTAGGTACAATTTTCTGAATGCACATAAAGGTCCTTCAGAATTTACCGTCTCTGGATACAGAAACATTCTGATGTTTGAGTAAAATGGAAGGAGAAATTGTGTCTCTCCTTCCTGAAGCCCATGTTGTTTTGCTCATCCAAGTGGTCCGTGAAGACATTGTGCAGTTTGCCACATTGCTAATTCCATTTACACACTTGTCAAACACAATTTAATTCTAAAGATTTTGAATTACCTTGCAAACTCAATGCTCTTTTACTGATACAGTAGATCTGAAACCCAGAAGAGAATCCGTACAGTGAACGAAGTGAGGATAACCAGGGTCAGCCACCCATCAGCAACTACCAGACGTGTCCATGGTGAGGAGGCAGCGCCAAGGTCAGGCAGGGAAGCCTGTCAGGAAGGGTCAGCATGGTGCACGGCCAGATGCTCCTGTTCCTAGAGTATATCCCAGTAAAGGCCATGTGGGAAGCTCTAAGCCCAAACATAGATCCTGAGCCAAGCTTTCTCAACATGCCTTTCCCACCACTGAGCTGTTTTCTCAGCAGTCACACCCAGGAAGGATCACATTGCTGTGCCATGCCGGAACACACCACAGAGCAGCTTGATCCCTGGGATGAGGAGAAAGGGACCATGCAGAGCCTGGTGGTGCACACAGGGCACCAACACACAGAGCAGATGGTACCAGTCTGCACATCCCTATTCCTAAATCAATTAAACACAGTCTCAGCTGGCAAGCTGGGCTTCTCAGGTGACTCTCCCATCAGGTGACACAAGTTCTGTGAGCCTCCTGTGTACTGGTGGGGTTCTGGGATTAGGTTACCCTGCTTTCCTCTCCCCATACCTGCCCCATTGCCTCCCCCTCACCCCCACTGCAGCAGAGCAGCAGCTCTTCACCTGCCTGGCCCTTGGAGGCTGCTGCTCTGAGGGCATTCACAGGGGCTCCCCATCCCCTTGGGAGACCCCCTGCCAGCCACACCATCTGGAGTGCTAATTAAAATAAACGGCAATTGATAGTTGTGACTATTGCTGTTTTCCATTGAGAAGGCTTGTGTAACCTTCAAACTCTTGCTAGTGTGGTTTTTTTGAAACTGTAATCATTTCCAAAGTGGTCTGTGTGCTGGTTGCTACTCACACCAAACCACCAGTCAGAGAGATTTTAGTTGACATCCTCTCTGGAGCACATTTGCAGAAATTCATCCAAGCTGATGCCTCTCTCAAGGCACATGCCGGTAAAGAATGTAAAATTGCTCAGTTTGTGGGTACATATTTCACAGGGGATTTGATCGTGGTGGTGAATACAGCCTCCATGCTTTTAGTGGAAAGCTCTAGCTGCCTGAGTAGGCAGAAACTAGAAATGCTAACCTATGAGGATTATGAAGGTTTGAATTATGAAGGTTTGAAACTGCAGGCAGTTTTAGGCCTAAACCACGTGGTGCCTCCCTGTACCACTGGGAAACGGCAAGAGATAATTAAGACTGTGAGAAAACTGGCAGAATAACTAAAACAAAGTGAGATAAAGGAGGACCTGAGAGGAGCAAACTGTGGGAATGGAACGTGTGTTGATAATTTCTCATGAAACTAAAATTACATCTGTAGAGTGAGTAATATCCAATTAGAAGCTGTAATAAAGTATATGGACACTGCCATAAACCTATGGGAAGGTGGCCATGGGAGAGATTAAGAATATGTAAAGAGTAACTTGTAATTTGACAGATCTTTGTTCTTTCCTATTCCTTTTCTTCCATTTTATTTTATTTACTTTTGAGTGTGTTACATATAGTTTAATAATTTAGTTTTGTGTGTGACATCTGTGGCCTGTGCTCCTTTCATCTGCCACAATGAACTATGACACTAACCTAGAAATTATATCCTTGAAAAATAACTTCGACTGTATTCACTGAACGTGTATCTTCAAGGAGCTGATCAATTCAGTTGACGAGGACTTCTCTAAAGAGTAGATATGCAGACCAGTAAAATAAGAATAAAGAGCCTAGTGAATAACCCTGCATAATTCCTTCCCGCTGTTTTTCTATGCTGCTTTTCTTTATTAATTTGAAGAATCCAAGAACAAGGCCACTGAACACAGATATACTAGGGAAGGACTGGATCCTTTCATTTTTGAGAAGTTAAACTTTCTCTATGTTTTCCCACACAAAAAATTTGCTTCAAAATTCAGATTTTAAATATAGATTAAATTAACTTCGAAGAAGTCTTGGGCTAACAAGAGCAAGATGTAGTGAGATTTGGACATTGTAAAAATAAGAAAACATCCCTGCACTGGGGCAGTTTTTCTGAACAAAGATGGAAAGGATACAGAAGAAATGACTTACAGAATGTACTAGTTCTTCAGATCTAAGTACACAAGCAAAATCAGCATGGAGTAGATAATTTTCTTCTGTCTGTTCTAGGATGTCTCACTGCTTCTCCATCTGAGTCCTCACCTTCTTCTTTCCTTGTCTGACATATCCCTGTCCAGAGCAGTGTTGAGCAGAGCTGTCCTGCCCAGGCTGTCCAAGTGCCTGTGTACACCCCTCAAGATAAGCTCACCTGGACTAGTGCTAGCCAGTCTCTGCCCTCTGTCTGAAAGGCAAAATAGTGGCTAATTTTGCCATTTTCGGCAAAGTTTAATCCAGATGTCATAATTAGGGCTGTTCCTCTACTTACCATCATTTTTTTTCTGAACAATTTACTGAACAGAAAGCCGAGAAATAGTTCAAAACTTGAGAGGTGGAATTGTTATGCTGACAGGTTCTGTCTGCCAGGTGATTTCTTGCAGTGAATTCAGACAGCCCAAACCACTGAAACGTCTGCAAGTACTTCCCTGCTTCTTCTAGCCTCCAGAGAAGTGAAAAATTCCTTTTCTGGCTCTGACTGCTGGGCCAGAGGATGTCATGGTTGCCACGCAGACCATGGTACTTCACTATAAAACCAGAACCTAGTTAATACAGCTAACGGGGGTCATGGAGAAAAAGTGCTGGTTTCAGCTTGGGATCTTTGTCCTTTTCAAAACCCTCTTGAACTCATCATCTTCTTGTTCATCATTTAGTCTATTTTAGTAGAGGCTGCCCTATGATAGAATCCCTCTGGAAAGTCCAGAATTTTCAGTGATTTCAAAATTTTGTAATGCATTCGTAGTATTGTGATATGAGAGGAAAGGATTGCATTTGTGTTTTTTCTGGTTTCTATGCAGTCCTGCAATTTGAAGCCCCTATACATAGGAAGCATCTAGCTGCTTCAGCAGCCATTCTTCAGTCCCCCTTCATCACCTGTGGATAAAAAAAGCAACATTTCCCTTTCTGCAGATTACAAGATGAGAGAAGACAGTAATTTTTTTCCTGAGAATGCTTACTCCTTTGAGAAATCACATTTTGGATTCCTTCTTGGAGCAGTGTTTGCAATCTATCACTCCAGCAAGGCTGTCTTGACAGGGCATGAGCATTGCTTCCTTGTGCAAGGCTGCACAATCACAGTGGTACAGTGTTTCCAACCATGCAGCAAATTACTCCTCAGGTTTGCACAATCTGAGGTGTTGTCAGGGTGGATGCTCAGTTATGATCAGAATGGGCTCATCTACTGGCTAAACTGCAAACAGTCTATGACTGTAAGGGCTTTGTTGCTGGTTGTACAATGATTTTCCTCTATGGAATTACTCTTGCTGTAGTTAGTTGCCATCTACTTCAACTTGGCATGTTGTTGTGTCAGTACTTTTCCAAGCTGTTGCTACTTTCCAAACTTATACTAGTTTATTCCATCCAGTATGAGAAGAATAGGAAAACATGAGTAAGGGACAATCACAGGAGCCTTTGTAACTCTGAAAGTGACAAATCACAGTCTGTTGGTGCAGATTATGTTTCTCCCCCAAATCACAGTTTCCCAACAATGGTAATTTATTTATTTTTAAGGTATTTTGTAATAGGAAGAAATTCCTACAAAACTCTCTATAGCTGTTAATGCTTGGACTGCTAGGCAGTTCAGTTAACAGCTTCCTTTCTTTATTTTTGTTTTGCTGATAATGTACCTCCAATGAAATTCCAGTCTTTGGAACAACTCTCAGTCCTTAGGCTTTAGGTTCAGATTAACAGTAGTCTGTTTATCTCAAGACCCATTTAAAGTATTTCAGTTCTCACAGAAGCCTTTTTTAGCTGGCCTTAGGACATCATTTGCAGATAACATGGGAGCTGAGAGGGGTGAGCTGTGTAATGCTGCCTCTGTAGGACTGTCAGATGTGGCAGGTACACCAGCCAAGGCAGAAGAGTCACTGTGCATTGCTGCAGTCTGTGTTCAGCTGAGAAAACACTGTTTCCTCTATCCTTACTGTCTGCTTCACCTTGCCAAGACCCATTTTTATATCTCACTTGGCTGAACCTGCTACAGAGTAAGGTTATCATCTGTCTATAATGATGGATAAGAATTACTTCACATTACTTGAATTTTCATAGACTTACAACATAGGGTGGAAGGAACTTCAAAAGATTACTGTCCAACCTTTCATAAGGTATGTTTGCTTCAATTTTGATTTGATTTTCACCTTATTTTTTCTTAACCAAAACTCTGGATGAGCCCAGACACTGGTTAAACTCAGTATGCCTTTCCTCACTGACTAACAGTGCTTTTCCCTCCGTGTATTGCTATGTGGCAAAGTGGAAGGGGAATGTATTGGTGTCCTCCAGGCATTTTGTCGCTGCCCCTCCACAGGCAAATTGAATGGCATTGGGAGAATGATTCCTGGTTATTAACCAGAAGCACCTTAGGTCTCTGGGCTGGACCAAGTACTACAGGTTAAGGTTATGTTTTAAATGACAGAGAAAGGGCATATCATGACTGCATCTTAAACCCACGTTGCAGTGAGTTGCCCTGTAGGACTCAAGTGCAGTGCTTCCTAAGGGAAGGAAATACTGTCCCCTTGTCTGGGAGCTGATGGACTGTGATCTTTGCACATCGTATGTACTTGTTATGGTCAATATTTAGTTATGAAGTCTCTTGAAGCTTAAGCTTCTCTTTATTCCTTTAACTCAATCAAGGCAACTGGGTTAGAGTTTTTTCAGCTTTTATTCCATCTTTCATGATCTTTCATCATCTTCACAGGAAAAATGTGTTCTTCATCTAGAAGGCAGTAGCACCCTTAAAGTCCCCAAAAGCCAAGGTCCCAAAGCTGCTCTATCCCATCTTCCTTTCCTCTGGAAATGTCCCTGTAGTGGTTAACTGTTACACAGGTGTTTCCCGTGAATGAGTAATTTGTTTGCTGCCATCCAGCTGTGTATAAATTGTTTCATCTGACCCACATCTCTCTTATGTTTTTTCTTTCTCCTTTTTTGTGTCTTACAATACAAAATAACCATCTAGCTGATTCTCGTGTATCTCAAGTTTTGTGCCTTGTCTTCCTCCATTAATCACCTGTTTCCCAAATAGAATAGGGACTTTGTCCATAAGCACATCTTTTTTCTTACACCTAAACTATTCTTACTTTTCTAGCTATTTTCCCACTGAACAACCATTAGCTAAATGAGTTCCTATAATTTTTCTACTAGGTTCTTATTTCCTTTGACTAAGAAACCACTTTTTTTTTTTTTTTTTTTTTTTTTTTTTTTTTTTTTTTTTTTTTTTTTTTTTTTGTCTAGTAAGTATCATGAACATGATACTTCATACATATTAAACACAGAGCTGTGCTTGCAGGGCTTGTGGCAGTTGGTCTTTCTCACCAGTTCTGCCACCTTACTGTGGGATGCTGTTACAGGCAATATTGAATGTCCTCTCAGAGGCCTCCATTGCCTAGTACTCACCAATAAGTCCAAGCCCAGCTGGTAAAATATATGCTGATTTACTGACACTTCATCCTGTAAATTCTCAGTGGTACAGGACAGATTTTCTGCATCCTTCAGCCGTTTTAGTTCTCCCTAGACAGTTCTGATTTAGAGCACTTTTCCCTATACTTACAAATGTCTGGCTGGACACTGTTCCTCTTACATATGGGAACTAGCTCCATAACTGACAGAAAAAGCAGGATCCCAACCTGCCTCATTCAGTTTCTTCTTAAAGTGTAGATACTCTGGTTGGCCCTGATGGACATCCAGTGGCTCTCTTCCATTCTTCTCTCTTGCATATCCTTTGGTTTCTTCCCAGAGCTGATGTTTGTGGTTTGGTGTATTTTCTAATATCCTTTCTATAGCTCATTTCTGAATTCAAAAATTCCAGATTGACCAAAGTCTGTATCCATTTTATGGGAGGAACTCAGTCTGCAGTAGCTACGCAGATGCCTTTGCTTTGCTTACTGTTCCAGTTGGGAGTTTTCATCAGAGCTCTGCTCTTGCTTGTATTCTCCCTGGTGGCCATACCCTGGAGTTGTTTCTGTGGCATGTCCTCCTGTTTTTTCACCTATATGGTTTCCCTTAAACATGCATAGCTGTGCTCCCCCACCTCCACACACACATGCCCCCTTATATCCCTGCACCCTGAAATACTCAATGTTGTTTCTTTCAGAACATTTGAATACTTGCTATGCACTGGGCCTAGATTTTAATTAGAAATGTGTGTTTCTCTGTAATTTTTCATGATGGGAATGGTGGTAGCTAACCCTACTGATTTCAGTCAAGTTTAATTAACGTGAGAAAATCAAACTACATCCTAAAAACTGGCACCATCAACTGTGACTGTTGGGACAGCTCCATTTGAAGTCCAAGTGTGAGTTCACGGGTGGTCAAAACATTCTCTGCCCAGCCAAAGGAAAGAAGTATTTTCTGTTGAGAGCTGCAGTGGTCATGGTAGAGTAACCCGTTGGTGGATGAAGGGGAGAGGTGAGTGTCTAAAGACACTGTAGTAGGCTCTGTAGATAAGTTTTTCTGGAAGCAAAATAAGGCAGTGATTTGCCTACTGATTCAAGTATGATGAATGTAAGGAAGTAGGTGGATAGATTTATTTTACAATGCAGAGGAAAAGTCAGTTATACATCAGGATATAAATGAGAAGGTTTGAATATAAATGAGATGACACAGTAAATGACAAGATGTATGAAGAGGAAGCTTTTTGGCAACAAAAGTAACTTGTGTTCTCTTAGTCTGTAGACCTGAGAGACTAAAAGAACAAAAATGTAAATGAGTGCTTGGAGTTTAGTGATGTGTGCAAACCTCAGGCAGGAGTCTTGCTTAGCCTGGAGGTACTGAACTGAAATTTAAAAAGCTGCATTAATACAAAGCTGAAAAAAGTGGTAATTATGCTCTGTATGAACAATATGGGTTCATCATGACAATCTGAGTTCACTGTGACAGGTGAAGGGTTTGTACTAGACCAGGATCCTTCAGGTGGCAATGGAAGGAGTTCAGAAGAGGCCGTTTCAGCCGGGGAGAAGCTAATGTATCTAAACATTGCTATGCATTTTCTGACTTATACTGTTGGCTGTAAACAATCCAGTAGTGAATAAATGACTGCCATGGCCACATTCATTAATAGAGAGAACATCTGTTTGCACAGGCAAATTAGCACACACACACACACACACACACACACACGTACATACACGCACATTCCCACTGTTGGTCCTACTGAGCTCCATAAGTGTCTGTCTGAATCAGTCTGGAAAAAGTAGTTTATTTTTTCCTCTCAAGTGTGATTGACATTGTAGGATGTTCTATTTAAAAAAACAAAACAAAACAAAACAAAAAAAACAACAACAGCAAAAAAAAAAAAACACAAAAAACCCCAAACAACACCACGATTATTTTCCATTCTTTGCCATCTTGTTTCTTTTAGATGTAGTTCATATGGAAGGACAAGTGGTGGAAGGAAGATTGTATCAGGCAATGTGGTGCTGAAAAATTCTGCTACACAAACAATCTATAATTGAGAATTCTGTTATTTCAAAGATTGTGCTCAGTATTTTCTGCTTTTCTAAGGGAGGATTCTAATTCATAGGAGTTTTCATAGATTTTTTTCATTAGCAGAGAAACTGTGGACAGAAACAAAAAACAGAACAAAGTATGTGAGGTCCTGATTTGTGTGTTTATGTTGGAAGTACAGCTATGGCCAGGATGAGTGGAGGTAAAAGTCATCCTCTCCAGCAAAAGAATATTAATTTTTCCTTTGTTCCTGAAAAGGTTGTTAAGTAAATGAGAACAGAGGACCTACTCATGAAATCTCTCTACCTTTTTCTTAATCCTTTCCTCTTCAGTGGGGTTCCTTTTCAGTTAAAGGAAAAATAACCATTGTAATGTTGTGTACAGAATGTGCAGCCTGGAAATCTAATTTTTGGGCAGGTTTACAGCCTGCTGCAGTGTGAGTTAGGGAGACATTAATGCACATGCATGAGATTGTCTTCACATTTCCATAAACATCAAGGATTATTGTTCCACAAAGAAAATATTGAATGCAGGTTGCTTTGGTAAATGTTTACCCTGAGGTCAATAAATCTTGATACTCATCTTGGCAGAAGTCAGTATCTACTTACTAGTATTATTTTTTAAATTAGGCTTATTGATAAGAGTGAAAAATAGCCAGGTGCAGGTGACAGGCTGAAGATATCAAATTAGAATTGTTATGTGATAGAGAGGTAAACTACTAACACCTAGAAGATATAGTCTAGTTTTTAAAATGTATCAACTACATCTGAAATGTAGTGAGACACAGAACACCAGTTCTTATACCTCAGGCATCCAGGAAAAAAATAATTACTTAGTGATTGTATATTTACCTTATAAAAAATTCACATGAAAAAGGTTTTGAAATTCAGCAAAATAAAGCGTTGTATGGCTCACACATTTAATGGTATTTATTATTGTGCATGCTTTGCATAAAGTAACAGCTGGATTAGAAAAGAGACACAACATCATCAAATATTTTGAATAGGTGCTATTTTCCCTCATAATAATGGCAAATACTGTATCAACAGATAGTCAAGAATATATTGTGCTCACAGCCAAGAGAACAACAGCCAAGAGAAATAAAAATGTTACCTAATGGAGCCTGTTAGCATTGTTGAAGCCTTCTCAGAAGTGGGATAAAATTTCTAGTCAAAGCAAAGAGACATAAAAAAGGAAAAATAAAGAAAATAACCCTAAGTTTTACTTTCATCAATGGAGATCAATAAAATGCTTAGTTGGATAAATTTATACTCTCTTTGCTTCTCACTTTCCCTCAAAAAATTACAGAAAATAAGGCAAATTTTATTTTGATTGTTCTTATTTATCTCTAATTCTGCAATAAAATAGAAACCAGAAATATTTACGAAGCATCCAGATCCATAGTGGACAAAAGTCTGAATTTTGTTTGAATTGGTGATAGTCATATTCCAGAATAACTTTTATGTTTCGAGAGCACAAACATCTATTAGGGATGCACTAACATTATTTCATTGTGTTATATCCATTTTTTTCTTTTTTTGAAAGTCACGAGGGAAGAAAAAAAAGGGAAATGCTGTGTTTTTAGTGATGCTGTGGTTCTGAAGATATTCTCAAGAGGAGGATCCAGAGTAGTAGTTGATGGAAACTGCTTCATGATACCTTTGATAACATGGGAAGGGGGAAAAATCAGATGGAAATAATTATGTGCCTTAACAAGGCAAATAAAGATAAAAGACTCTACACAAGAATACAGGAATCAAAAGCAGTTCAAGTTACATAAATTTAAAGGAAAAACTTACTATATGCTCCCTGAAAAGTGCAGTAAATAAAACTGCCTGAACGACATTTTGTGAAGAGAGTATGAAAGCTGAACAAATCTAACTTATCTACCAGAAGGAGAAATCGTGAGAAAGAAATTTGTTAAATAGCACCTGGAAGGCTGTGATATTACAGTCTAGGTCTGTTTCAATCTACCTTTTAGGATTCCTCACAAATCTGTATGTATCATGATCACAAAACCTATTGGAGGTTTTAAAAATAAATGTTTTGGGTTCTGTCAACCTCAAGAACATTACAATTGCATTAGAGAAGTCAGGAACATAAACAGAGACTGAAAGAGTTTTAAGCCCTTTAAATTAAGTTTAAAATTTGAGAAAAGCCCAGCACTACTTCTGTAGAATTGCAGACCTGTATCCACCAGGCCTTTGTTAATGTTCTGACAAAGATGCTCACCTAGAAGCATGCACTGACTTACTATCAGATGACCCACAGGAAAATAATGCCACGTGTGAGAATGGGTTTTTTATTACCACTGTCTCAAAAATAACACTAAAGAAATGAATTACAGTGTATGCTGGAGAGAATGGCCACAGGCCTTATGACTGCAGCAAGGCAACTTGGGTCTTTAGGCATCTCCAAGGCAGGTATTTACATCTGAGCTTTCCTTTATAGTTAAGTAAGAGAGAGAAGTTGCTTTTTCCTGGTTTTGGATGGGGCGAATATCTACTCCAAAACCTCAGAAGTGTCTGGATTTTTCCATTGCCTTTTTTTGTTTTGCCTTTAAGCCATGTCTAGGCAGCAACTCAGATATACCTGTTTCCCACACTGGAGCCTCCATCTGAGCAGGTGAATCTCCCTCCAGATGCTTTAGACTGCATACATACATATTTCTTGGAGCCACTTTTCAGAAAATATATAATATGTATTGATCTGTAACCTTTTAATGAGATGAGAAAAAACAGGTGAACCTTCACTTTATTGTATTGATGCAGTGAGGGCCTTTGACTTAGTTGAGGGGCTGATTTTAAACTTTAAATATTTCTGTCTGTGGTCACTAGAGAGTCAGTAGCTAAATGTTTTATACTCAATCTGAGAACTAATTTTCTTGTAAAGGGCTACTTTAGAGGGAAAGAGAGTAAAGGTCTTTTGAAAACTTTTATTTACCTAGTTAACAGAGCATCTAGTGAGGAAAATGAAGAGATCTTGTGTATCTGCTCCACGTTCTGAAACTGCTCATGTAAAATGACCTTTCACTTGGATGACATTTTACTTCATTTTATGTAAGTTGTGTCTTCTGTTTCATCTCCTTTCTGTGAAAGTTTGTTTTAACCGATTACTGAGCTATGAAATAGATATTTCTTATAAATTTTGTCGCTTACATTGGTAAAGTCAAAATTCAGAAATTTCATCTCATACTACGTAAGCCACTACAAAAAGTATTTTTAAGCATATATTTACATCATTTAACAGACTACTTACTGAGTATTCCTCCTTTTCTGAAGTGATCACAGGAAGGAGACCTACTATTTAGGATAAAATACACTGGCTAGGCAGATAACATACTCTGTGTATGAATTACCCACCTCATGTCTTACACCTTGTCATGTCAGTTTGACACCTCTGAGGTTTTTACTGGCAAAGTAGAAAAGGAGGTGACTGCAAATGCAGTTTAGGATGAATATGTCCTATTTTAAGAGTCATGGTTTCTGAAATAAAGAAGAATGTTTGTCTGTTTCCAAGAAAATTGTTGTCCTTTGGAAAGTATTTGATCAGCATTCAGTTAAGGCAGATAATCATTTAAGGAGAAATAAAATACAGCACCTGGGTTGGGAAAGAGTAGGCAGCTTTTGGAATAGGGGTGATAAAGCTTCTCCAACATCTCCACTGTGGCACCTCAGTTTTTACAAAACATCTCTTGGAGTCCATGAATTTACACTGTAATTGGCTGACAGGGGTTGAGTTGCACAGTGACCAGACAGATCAGGGTACGAGGAGTGGTTTACGTGCCACAGCCTTTGTTTGAAGTAAATGGCCACATAAATTACGGCATCTGTAGTTGTCTCCCATTAGAGGAGATAACACTGTTATTGTTGGGCTCATTATATTTGCTGTGTTGCTTTAATATAGGCATATGCTGCAACCATCTGCTTAGACATTGCTTTTGGGTAGGTAGGAGCCCAAGCAAAGCTTTTCCTGTGTTAAACAGTGTGGATGTGCTTATGCTGAGGCTTGAGGTGCTCAGGCACTGTGACCGTTAGAGGGGCCATGCTGTCCTCAGCTAAAGAGTAAATCAAGACACCTAATGGGGTGTGAGGTTTCCAATTCTTCTTTGCACTTGCAGCTTTCCTGTGGATGATTCTGGTCAAAATCCAGAATAAATAGGGTTTATTTGTAATTGGGCTTGAAATTGCATCCTGAAAAATTAAGGGGATTGAGTTTGCTTCAGGTGGAGTGTTTCTGTGTTGGCATCTGTGTGAGCTGTGGAGGGGACTGAACCGGAGGCTGCGTGGTGTTGTCTGCTCACACTGCACCAGGGCTTCACATGCCACCTTGGCTTAATCCCAGCTTCCTTCCAGGCTTCTGACTGTGTTCCTTCCAGCCCTTGCAGTGGAGGAAGTGCTGCTAAGAACCTCAGCTTGGTTGCTGGTACTCTGCCATGAAGTGTTGTGTGAGCACTTACTTTCACTATATTTTTTTCTGCATACAAATTGGCCACAGCCATAAAAAGCAAAAAAATTCTCAGACAAACTCTTTCTACGTTTGTGCAGCTTGTTCTGTTCTGATGAGCGTGGTACAACACTTAGGCCTGTACTGGGCTTAGTAAAACCTGCTCAGTACCTCTGTTGATCATCTCTCTCTGAAGCTCCTGGATAAGGAAGACTGGCATTTGTAATGGGTTGAGCTACATCAGTCCCTGTTATCTCTTCAGGAGCAGAGGGTGCTGGGCTTCTCCCTGGCTTGCATCCTGTGGGAAGGGTTTAACTCACCAGCCCTTGCTCACCCACTGGCCTTTAGCAGGGGGAACGAGTCTCTGTGGACTTCAGGGGCACCACTGCAAACAGCCAGTTTAGGTGAGATAAATTACCCTTCTTATATGGGGTACTTGAAGCATCCTAATCTGTACAGCTACATGCAGGACTATTGCTGAATATATTCTACTCTTGCTGGATGTTTAATATGTCATTATGTTTAATGATTGCCATTATTTGTGTTAAAATGGTGCTGAGATGCTCAAACTGGGCATCTGTACCTGTCTTAGTTTTGACATTCCCTATCTGTGGGATGCTTGGCTTTGTAAGCCTGATTTGCTTATTTATACCCTGGGATAATTAGCATTATAGTTCATAAGGGAATGCACCAGAAAAAAGGATTCAGTAGAAACTGCTATCTTTAATTAAAATAACAGTTTAACTAATATTTTTCCTGTTGCTTTGTTTTCATTAATAATACTGGTGGACAAGGTTGTTGGGGTATAATAGCAGTTTATGTGTTGAAATGGCTAATCGAACACAAATGAGTCAGATTCATTTAACACTAATAAAATAATTAGCATTTGTTGAAGGGAAAAAAGGACAAAAATCAATATGGAAGAAAAATACTTACACCATCCACAAGGATTTGAAAAATTAAAGGAAAAAAAATCTTTAGAAAAATGAACTTTCAAGTGTCTTTGAGAAAGAGATCAGAAACAAAGTAAACAGCCATTGAATGTTCAGAAATTCAATGTTGTGAAAGTGAAAATCTTTAGGAATAATTAAGGTGGGTAAAATCTCCTTGCATTGGTAACAGAAACAAAATCACAGAAGGAGTTAAGCTTGATAAGACAAAGATACCAGTGACACGTCACAAATAAATCATTACCAGGCTGTGATCTTATTGTCACTACAAAGATCAAAGTCTGAATTTTTTTAAGTGGGAGATTTGTTTGCATGGGGACTGCACAACTCTGCTGGGTGGTTTTAGAGTGTTTTTACTCATGCAAAGCAAGGAACATCTAGAAGCCTGCTTGTAAAATGAAACTCAGTGTCATAAATGAAACTATTTCAGAGATACTTTAGTAGGAATTTGTCTTCACCCCCACAATGACCATTTTGATAAATTTTGGTATGCTGAAGTCAGGAACAGTCTTAAAAAACTTAGTTGAAAATTGTGTGAGTTTGGGGTTGGGTTTTTTTTCACAGAATACATTGGGCAAAAAGTATTTCATAGCAAATGTAATGCATACAGCTCAGGGAGTATGTTCCAAAGAAAATCTATTCAATCGAGAAGCATCAAAGCATTCAAGCAGGACCTTGAATGAGTTATTAAACAGTAAATAGTCTGGGAATGAAGGTAGAAAAATATATATGAAAGGGAAAGCAGTGGATGTGATGAGCCTTCTGTAGAAGCTGTTTTTTCCCTTGGCCTGTAATTTAGATATGAGTTTATTCTGCCGTGAACAACATATTTTTTATATCTCTGCTCACCACCTCTTTATCTCATGCTTTTGGGTTTGGAGTGACTTTAATGGGAGCAAGGAACAAGACTTAGCATAAAATAAAGATGTCATCTTGAGAGAAAGGCCAGGATTTGCCCCCTATGAGGGTCAAGTCCTGAAATATTAAGGGTCATAACAGCTGCTGATTGCCTGCTGGAATTGCCACTAAATTGTTGCCTTAAAATACTCCAAATTTAAATAGAAATTGTCATTTTCCCCCAAGTAAGCTATTTCTCTTTAGCCATTAATTGGAGAAAGAATACTGTGAGCCATCTGTTATCCTGCTCAGTTTCTGCAGGTTACATAGCAAATTCAGGGATTTTTTTTTTTTTTTTAGTTACAGTGTTTTGGGGTGATTATTTCAGCTGCTAAAGATCCTTTAAAGGCTTGCTATAAATGTACACATGCACAAAAACATAGGACAGAGAGAAAGAACAGTGATGAAAAGCATTTCATCCCTAGATTATCAATATAAATCCAGCCAAGTCTCGTGATAACTTAAAGCTTTGAGATGGGCATTTATCAGCCTATCCAGTCTTGTTGAAGAGCCTTATTTCAAATAGTCTAGGAGGAGGGGTCAAACTTTGCTCTCTTGTCTACAGCATCCCTTTTTATCTTAGCTTTTTCTCTCTGTGAGTCTTGCAGCATTTCTTTTTGGTGGCCCATTTTCATCAGGACTTTGCAGACTTTTGGAGATTGCAATTCAGAATCATTGGTCTACAACTGCTGTCTTCAAACTTTGGGACTGGGTAAATAAAAGGATGTTAGTTGAAAAGGTTTTTTAACTGGGAAAAGGAACTTTACCACAGGAAGGAAAACAGGAAAAAAGAGAACCTTTTTCCAAGGGACTTTTGCATTGCCGCTGCATTTTTGCCTGATAAGTAGACACACTTATGGAGTGGCAGGTTTTCAGGCTTCAAGAACACACTATAATCAGCTAATGTAAACTCCCAGATAGCACAGGCCACATGTTTTTCTCAGATTAGTTTAGGCTGAAATATGACATATCTTTCAGAAAAAAATCCTGTGAAATGTTCAGTGCCTAGTGATGTGACAGTTGTCAAAGAAGCGGAAAGATGTTCCAGTGGTAAATCATCCTTCCTATAGACAGTATACACCATACGTCTGAATGGTGAATGCTCCTGATTCAGTTTCTGGTACCTGGGTGTGTTTGCCAGACTGAGAAACCCTTTAAATCTATTTTGTGTGTACCACTGTCTATCTTGGGCTATAAGCAGAGACTTTTTGTTCTTAAATCTCTTGAACACCTTGAGCTTTTTCATATGAACCATGTTTGCCAACTCTCATTCTTTCGGTTTTTTCCTGAACTCTCTCTGACTGCTCAACATCTATGTTAAACTGTGCGCATCGAAGCTGGGCACACTGTTTACCATCCCATTCAGTATTTCCACATTCAGGGACTACATTCATTCTTTTAGCAGAATGTCTTACTCAAGTGCATGTTCAGTTGAAAAACCCATGGTATCCCCCAGTCCTTGTTGGGTTGTTAACACTGTTAACAGCCTGGTCTCCAACTGCTGGAGTTCTTGCTGGTTGGTTGTGCTGGTTCCCAAAGCAATCCAATCTGCTCTGTACCACAGGCTCTGCCTCCTCATTATTCAGCCACTCCTCCAGTTTTTGTCCAATCTGCCATCTTTATTAGTAATGATTTTATGTTTTCTTGCATATCAGTAATAAAATGTAAGGAGGAGTAGGGCTATGAATGAATGGCTTTAGGATCCCACTGGAAACACATGTTCAAGAACAATTCCCTGAAGAACAAACAATCACTCAGAGTTTAATCCTTTTAATGTATGTCATGTTGATTTTTATGTTAATCAGAAGGTTTTTCAGGTTAATCAAAACATCATATAGCAAGCACCATCTAAAGTAGCTTTTAGAAGTTTATTATGCCATCATGGTTACTTTTCGCAACTTGAAACTCCATAAAAAATCAAATTGGTTTGGGAAAATCTGCTTGCTATGAGCCTGTGTTGATTGGCAGTAATTATGTTAGCCATCTTTATTTCCTTATTAATCAAGTCCCTCTCAGCCATTTCATTATTTTTTCTACGATCTGCCAGGCTCACAAGCTTTAATTACCTGAGCTGCCAGTGTACAACCTGCTGAAAATACTGGTACAACAGGAGTTCTCTTCTGGTTGTCTGAAAGTTTTATGTCCTCATGTGCAAAGAACAGTGTCAATAGCACAAGGACCTCTTAAAATTCTTGATGGCACATGGAGCAGATTATTTAAAATGGTGAAAAGACTAAGAAGGATAATACTTAGCTTTGTTGCTTAGAGGACATTAGCAAGCAGGGCACATTGCAGGCAGGTAGGAAGATAGTATGTGGCTTATGTGCAAAACAATTTTCTGATTGCAGAGGAGTTTAACATTACCTCATCCATTTGGAAATATAAGATACTTGATAAGTGGGAAAATGTTCCTTGAAAGTAGCATTCATAAGTTACTACTTTCTGAGCATTTTTCCACTTATCTCTGGGCCTGTCAATCAATATTTTTTCTCAGTCAGTAATCAAAAATACAAACAAATTAGAAAATTGCAAAAGTTTTCTGCCAGAGAATCTTTACTAAAAGTCCTTGCTTATATATTCAGTTTTGCAAAAATCGGTGTCTTGCTCCAAATTAGAAACTCTTCTTGTTCTTCAGTGTAAAAATATGAAAAAGCTCTGCTGCTCTTCCCCTGAAGTGCGTAGCCATTCACTGAGAAGTGTCCCCGCTGGGCTGTCCTCACCTGGCCATGCACTGCCCCAGCCAGGGGCAGGACTGCAGCCACCTTAGATCTACAGACATAGCACGAAGGTGAGGCTGGAGCAGAGCCCACACAGGGAATTGTCGAGTTTTTTCAGAGTCTTTGGTGAAGTGTGTCCTCCTGTCAGTTGGGGCTTGAGTCTATGCAATGGGAAAGCAAATCCTGCTGTGCTGATGGGGAGGAGGTGCAGAAGCAAACCCTGGGAGGGCATCCTCTTGTTTTACTCTCTATATCATGCACTCCTTTGGAGATAGAGGGGCTTATCTTGATCTTGATTAGTTTTTAAGGGAAACTGAATATCAATAAAATAGCTACCCAATCCTATTTGAAATGCCCATGGGGACAGCACTATTGGTGCTGCATCTGGAAGCCCCACTGCTGCCAGAGGGCATCTGCACAGAATATGCAACCTGATGCTTCACTGGGAATGCCAAGCAGTCAGAAAGTAGGTGGTGGGAAGAAAATTGGTTTTCTAGAGTGCTCCACCTTTTACAATACCCACTGCTGCAGTTAATGCAGTGTTTTCTTAATGCCTGGACTCTCATGCAGTTTTAGGATGTTTGAGCCAGAGGAAGGTGCTGCTGAGGAGGTGGGTGCCCTCATGGTGCATATTTAAGGGTGGTTTTCTTTAGCTGATAGCAGTTTTTCTTCTTGTTCAGCAGTCTGCTAAGCTACATTGAACTTGGGGATTCATTGTGCCACCTCGTTCATGGGTGCACAAAGGTCTGCAGGTCTGACATCAGAAAAAAATAAAACTATTCAGCCAAAGCATGGGAGCAGACTGGTGTTAATTAATAGATCAATTATAACCTATGCAATAAAGTATATCTCAAACCTGGCACTCACAGATGTGAAAATACTCATTATTTGATCCATACCAGCAATAAAAATTTGGAGCTTTAAAAAAAAATTTTAAAATGAGTGGTATTTTTAACTCACAGGTTCCTAAACCCATAGTTTTATAGTATCCTTACTAAAAAGACATAACTTTAAAATCTAATTCCTTGGTGTTGATCTTAGAGTTGATGTAA
Source organism: Hafferia zeledoni (assembly GCA_035583235.1). Classification (NCBI taxonomy): domain Eukaryota; kingdom Metazoa; phylum Chordata; class Aves; order Passeriformes; family Thamnophilidae; genus Hafferia; species Hafferia zeledoni. The sequence goes on from JAWWEV010000043.1 coordinate 11,964,623, forward strand.
GCAGGCTGCTGTACTCCCCTTGAACATCTGTCTTTGCTGTTGTCTGAGCAACAATTGGTCCAAGTCAGAGGGGAAAAAGCTCTCTCAAAATCACATATTGAAAGTCTTATCTTTACATCAGGACATAGTGTTATCTTTTTGGTAGGGGGATCTTGCTGCTTCCTAGGCTGTATCACAGCCATTCACTTGCAGCAACTTAACCATGACATTGAAGAATCCTTGCTTAGGAAAGAGGTTTTATCACGAGGCTGCTCATTTGCAGTGCATGATCATTGTGTTTTACCTTGTACTAAAAGTGGGATATATGTGTACTTTTAGATGTTTTTATTTTAAAATGTTCATTCGGAAATAAACCCAAGTTTTAATTCCTAATTATTTCTTAGGGTTTTTCATATTTCACCCACTATTTTTTATCTTATAAATAAAGTGTGCTTAGAAACAGATGCTTACACAGATGGTACACCTTAATGGGCTTTGTTCCAGCCGTATTAGATACTGTTGCCCATAATAGTTAATTTTCAGTTTTGAAATTCAGAGGTAGTAGCATTTTACTATGGCTGGTCAGTTACTGTGACATTGGAATCCTGTAAAGTTTTTTATTATACTCCTCTTTAAATTAGATTTACTAGTTATGTCATTTGGGGTTTTAAGTTGCCTCCTTGACATTTCTTTGTGCACAGCACTAAATGTGCAAATTTTTGTGCTCATGAAGTAAATGTGCAAAGAACTCCCAGGTTCAGTATAGTTTTATCTGAACACAGCATTTTTTTTTGTATTTCAAATGAAGTCAGTATTTGTGCAAAATACTATGTTAAGGTGCCCATCCAACAGCTTTAGAAATCTGCTTTTGGTTTGGATGTCTTAGCACCATTCCCTGGCTCCCCCATCTCTGGCTCACAGGCTGGCACAGCTGGAGGAGTCAGGCGTGCACATCTATAGTCTGACCAGAGGAAGAGGGGAGTGATGCTGCCGTGTTCATATCCTGATTCCCCATGGGTGTCAAGAAAGTATTTCTTAACACCATAAATATTCAAAAGCAGAGGGAAACTCCTTGCCTTTGAAATTGTTTGTCAAGCTATCAAAATTTACAGGAAGCATGAAGGATTTTTTAGAGAAAGTCTTCTGCATAATTCACCCATCTAATTTCTTATCAGATCTGTCCTACTTTCTGCTGACTCAGGCTGGTGTGATCATGTAATCCTATCAAATGTTTGCAAACCTACAGTTTCAGTTTGTTGCAGGGAAATGTAGAGTGTATATTATGTTTTCTGTAGAGATAGATTACTGCTGTAAGAAAAGGAAATAAAATTCTGACTAATTTGTCTTCCTTGCCTATAAAAATGGTTTATTTAACTTGATCAAACTCTATGGAATGAAATCCACTCTATTTTATGGAGTTGTTACTGCAAATGACTCTGATAAGGGTACCTGTGTAAATGTTAGGACATGAAGGACTTGGCCGTAGATACCAGGAAGATCCACCATAATTTGATAGCCCTGGGTGGTTTCCATCTGCCCCTTCTCTTTTATTTCTTACAAACACCTGTGTGCTCATGTTTTGTGCTGATGAATGCATAAGAGATCTCTTCTTTGGCAGCAATGAATGCATAAGAGATCCCTTCTTTGGCAGCATTTGCTGCGTTTGGGCAGTGGGTGGCTCATGGAGAGCAGAATTCTGCAGGCAGCCAGTGGGATCTGACAGCAACCTCCAGGTCCACAATGCCAGGCACTGGGTTCTTGCATTCATTTATTTAAGATCCTGCTGCCACAAACGAAGTCAGAGCGATGGCTCTGGGGTCCTCACATTGACTGCTGTGGAAACTGGGCTTGTAGCATTCTCCAAGTAGTTCTTCTTCAAGAGCCCACACTTCTTTACCAAGGTATCTAAGAAAATTAACACATTGTGAGGTTAAGTGTTCAATGAATCATTAATTTTGTTTTCTTATCATCTTCTCTGGGAACCAGTAAAATACTTTCTTTCAGGCCAGATCTTGAAAAGATCTCTTTGATATTATTAGGAGAGATTGTAGAGTTTAGAATTTGCAAATGGGCATCTTTCTATGATGTTTTGCCTGATTTTGGTGACTCAGAAAAGGCTACCAGAGGGAGCACAGTGCTGTTAGATCTATTAGAACCATGAACCAATACTTCTGAAATGAGGAGGAATGGTAAGGTCGGGAAAAATATGTTCCACTTCTAAGGCTTCTTCAGAAAATAGAAAAAAATTGAGAAAAGGAATACCAGCCTATTACCATAATGCAGAGTAGCACCACACAAGACTTTCATTCATGCCAGTTTATTATTTTGGGGAAACAGGCTTTCACAGACTGAGATTAGTGTGGCTGGCATTTTCAGGTGCAGACTCCTCTCTTTCTGCCCACTGTCACTGCAGAACAAGCAGGGAGTGTAAAGCCCTGCAGTGCTGCTGGTGCCAACCCTGGGCAGGCTGCACCCCAACACCACGGGGACGAGGTTTGCAAGCAGAGACACGTGGCAGGTGCTGTTCCCTCCTGCATTTGCAGTGCTGCAGAGTGGCTGACAGAGCAAATGCTGTGGGGTACTTCCAGTGGATGATAAAAAAGAGAAATTATGGCAAAGTTCATCACCTACTATTGCTGCTTCCATGCCACCCCTTCACCCAGTGCAAGATGGCACTTCTCAGGCACAGCTCTGTCACTTGAATGATGACCCCGAGTGCTGCCGATGCACATGAATAGGCCAGGGGTCATGATGGGGCTGTGCAGAGGGGTGAGGAGGTACATGGCTCTGCATAGGGATTGCTTTGAGCTGGGACATCCACATCACAGCCGTGTTTGTGAGTCCTGCAGAGTCTGCTGTTGAGGGCACTGGCCAGCCAGGTGGAGGCATCCAGCTTGACTTCAAGGGATGACAAAGCCAATTGCAGACAGGTTTCTGTTTTTTTCTCCTGTGTGACAGCTCATAGTTGTGTATACCCATCATTGGCTCAATGACATCTGTTTTTGTCTTGTTTTTCATTTGTTGCTTTTGCCTTTATTCTCTGTCTCCTTGGATGTACCTTCCAGGATGCCCAGGAAGCAAATGGTATGGCTTGGTTTGTCAGCTTCGTTCAGTGTTTATTTAATCAGTGATCACCATGGCTTGTTAAGGTTTATTTTTCCTGCTCAGGGTCTATCTAGTGCTTTCTTTAGTTTTATTGGTGAATTTCTGTCCTATGGATTTGATGCCTGCTTTTTATATAGGATGGGGGGAGTCAGTGCTTGTATTCTAAATATTTGAAGGTAATATTGGCCAGAAGGTAAAATCCTGTTGATTCACCTGGTGAAGTTCAGGTGGATGAACTGCAGAAGGATGAAGAGCAGGATTTCCCTGTGAGCTCACATACTGTATAAAAATAACAAAAGCCCATCAGAGAAGTCAGTCATGTTCCAGGAAATACCATTTAAAATTGAGGAACATCCTTGCCTAAATCATGTCCTCTGGTCAGCCATCAAAGTGAATCACAGATACCTCCCAGCAGGATCACTCCTCTTTGCATACTTTTGTTGACTTTAGAGCTTTTATGTTAGAGAGATATTTTTTTAATTTCTCCAGCTACATCCAATGACTAGGCTCAGAAAATCACAAGCTCACTGTTGCAGCTGCAGCATCACCCTATAGAAATGTCTAGCAAAGCAATTAAAACCTGAGTATTTTTTATTTTCTTTGGTGAGAACAGAGGAGCAGTGGGTCTCTCTCCTCTTTATGGGTGCTCCCACTGCCCCAAGGTCCTGGCATCCCCTGGGCCACACAGCTCACTTTGGTGGGCATGTGATCACAGCCACTTCCCACACCATCTATCTATTTTTGTTTTGCTTTAGGACAGCAAGGAATCTATCATTTGGAAAACTATTGTCAATCCCTTGTGCTCAGAAGGCATTTCAGCAAAAAACTTTGTATTTCCAGCAAATAAAAACCTTTGTGCTCCAGTGATGGTAACCAAACTTCAGCTTCTCAGCAATCAAAGGGCACAAAAAAAGTTATTTGGAAGCTCCCTTCACTTTTTGGTTGCTATTACAAGTCAGAGGTTGTGTATATTCTCCATGGGCTGCACTGGAGGAGTTTGTGTGTTGGAGGAGAAAGGGATGAAGTGTTTAGCTTTGTGACCAGAGTCCTCAGACATCTTCAGGCAATCTGGTGGCACTGCACAGCAGCTTCACTTCTCAACAGACCCACAAATAGGGAGCAGTGCACCTCAGCGTGGCAGTTTGCGTGATGGGAGCATGGCCCATGGGACTAGTTGCTCCTTTTGTGTGTGCCTCCAAGTCTATCACAGGCCCTTGTTATCTAAACACAGATGTTCTGCTTGTCCAACACACAAGGCCAAACAACAATTAGTGTGATACATGCCTTGTTCAACACTCCAGCTGCAAGTCACTTGAGTGTGTTTACAATCCTCCTTGACAGTCTTCATTGTTTTGTTACACTTTGCTACTGCTCTTGGTATCAGCCATCGTTGCACCTAAATTATGTGTAAAAATAATGAAGGACTAAAGGCTGCTTTATTAACATTGTTTTATGGAAGAGGGGCATAGAAGTTGCAGTTCTAGAAAACACTGCATAAGCAATTACTATTTTTTTCAACCTTTGGTTCACCTTCCTCTTTCTTAGTGCTTAAGTCTTGCTGCCAATAAGTCTAATTGAATAGAAACCTGTGATGGAAATTAAACATTCCGAACACATGCTGGTCACAGCAAAATAACCATTATCCTTAATGGAAACTGTGCATGCATATTGAGTGAAGGGATTCACCACTTTGCTTTTAATTCCATGTCATTTAGAATTACTGAATGAATAGGAGTGTGTGTATCTGGGCTTGTTTTCATCCCCCTAATGTACAGAAGATCAAATCCTAATTAAGGAGAAATAATTATCAGTCTGTCCTCTCACAGTTCTCCTTCCTGTGTTCCACTGAAATTGTTTAGAGCATGTATAGGTGAAGTCAAAGCTTAGCAGTGGTTTGTGGCCAAATTCTGATTTTTAATCTTGCAGCAGGTCTGTCTTGTTCACTGGCAAACTGCTAGAACAGTAAATATAATGGCTCCATAATTAGCCTGGTTTGTAAACAAGTACTACTATTTAGTTGATTGTGCAAAATGCTCTTCCGCAGCATTAATCAAATAAGGACTTATTTGGGCATATAATTTGAAAAATGTGGATTATTTATCTAGTACACTAAGATTTCTCATCAACATGAAGCTAATTTGCTGTTGTCTGGCTGGCTTGTGCCTTCAAATTGCTTCTGGCAGTGAGGGGAAAACAGGGTGCCGGAGGGACATCAGGTCATTGGAGGGTGCACCTACAAGTACCAAATTCTTGTTAGGACACCCCATGTGCACAGTGCAATGCTCCTGTGTATCCCAGAGTTTTTCAGGCCTCCCTGACTGTACTACAGTCCTTATGTTTTCAGTCCTCTCACTTCTTGTCAGCATATGCCAATCTCAGCCTGAGGCAAAGCCAAGACATCTGGGTGTCTCTCCCTCCTTCAGGCACTCACCCACCTGTTGGGTACCAGGGACACAAGCATGGCATCTCCTTCTGTCCTGGTTTGTGTCCTGTGATTGCACTGCCATCAGCTGCCTATACCACAGCAAGTGCTGGGAGTAACGATGGTTTACAGCAACTGCTCTGTCTCACAGCTTTAGGAAGATCATGCCATAACAGGAGCTACGACGCATGAGGCGTCTCTAGTCTTGTAGTCACCATACTGAAAGAGTACAAATTGTTCTGAAAAACAGGTTTGAAATATTGGATCCCCACTGACAATTGTGTGTGCCAGTTTTAATGAATGTTTGTGAGTGAGCTGGAAAAATTTGGAAGGAGATCTGTGCAACATGAACACCTTTAAAGCAGCATCAGCAGGAGTTCAGGTGTACCCAGATGGAGTCAGGATGACCAGACTGACTTCTTCCAGCTCCGAGTATGACAGTGGCATCTTTTTTACAAGAAGCAATTTATTTATTGTTTTAAGAGAAGGTCCTAGGTCAGACTACCAGGAAGAAGGAAGGTGTCAGATCTATGGGACTTCTCTGAGAAACCTCCAAGAGAAGCACAGGGGTGGAAACCCCTTAAAATATGTAGGTGGCAGTTCATGGGAGAAACAGTTCAGTTTGAGTCTCAAGTTGCAGTGAGCATTTGCGAGGTGCAGGATTATGAAAGGAAGTTTGCTTTTGTACTTTGTGAAATGAGCATATTTAAAATGGAAAGAAAAACTCGAAATGCCACAGACCATGAAATGAAAATTTCAAACGCTGTTTCAGGACAGGATTACACAATGGATACTGTGCAGCCTGAGGATCATGCTGCAGTCCTAGATCTGACAGCTGGACACCTGCTCTGACCACAAACACTTCTGGCCTTCTTCAGCCAGCAAAGATGTTTTGGCTCATGCCAGTGGATTAGTGACCAAGCCAAAGAAACCTGTGAGTGTATCACCTGACAGCATGGAAGCATTACAAATATTTTACACTCAGAAAACTGGAAATGCAAGTGATGGTGGGAACAAAAAAACAGGGTCTGGAGTCAGCAGGTCAGCATGGGGCTGTTTGATGTGTTGGCTCACATGGAGAGGTGAGCAGTGTGGGGCTCAGCAGGGTTTCAGTCCTCATACCTGCTGACAGCTGTCTCTGGCTGTGTGTACAGTGTGTTTTTGTGTTCAGTTAGCTGGCTGGGGCAAGGAGCATCTGACACCCCTGCATTTCAGCTGCCTTTAACTCATTTACTGCTGGCACGAAAGCAAATGAACAAGATCTTAATATAAAAATACCATTGTCTGAAAGTTACTGTCTTCTTATGGGATCCCTTCAGTTTAAGCTACCTTGCGTGTCCTGTTTAAAAGAGCCCTCTGGAAAAAACTAGAAAAAGGTAGGAACAAAATCTCTGCTGGAGAACTTTGAAGGCAAGAGCATTTCCTCTCAGTGAGAGTCATTCAAAGGGCAACCCCTAATGTCACATTTGCCACTGCACTAAAAAGTTTTGCTAAAAGATTTTATAGAGTTTCATTTCCATAGTATCTAAGTGCCTCTCAATCCTTGTTCATCTTCATGCCCAGTTTGTGAAGAACAGGACAGAGCAGGTTCTGTGTAGGTGTAGTCAGCAAGATGCAGAGGACTAGAAGTCTACCATAGGCTAAAGGTAGATTGCTGAAGGCATTTAATCACATCACATCCTTTAGCCTAAGAGATCTCTCTAAGGTCATATGGCATGATCAGGCCATAGCAGGCAGCTGAATCCAGATTCACTGAGTCCTTGATCAACCCCTGGATTATCTGTCAAAGCAGAGCAGTTTAGAAACGCAGAGAAAAATGGATGTCTGTTTGATTATTATCCCAGTTTGATACAATGAATTTAGAAAAGATGGGATTTGGGTGCAACCTTTGGTTTCATTAATGTTGTGATCAGCATATTTAGTCCTTCAGATGCATGCTGTTTACACAAGAATGGTATTTCAGAGTTGTGGAACAGCAGGCAAAGTTTCTTATTTTCAAGCCATGTTCTGTTCTTAATCAAAGCAAGGACAAATAGTCTATCAAAATTCCTTCTCTGCATCATCTGAGCAGAGAAATTGGAATGAATGATGTGCCGATGATGAATAGGCCTATTACCTTGTAAATTGTACTGTATAGTACCACTTGTAACAACACAAAATTCTGATGCATTTTTTGATTTGAAGATTTAATGCATATTATGTTATTTTAGTTCTTATTCTAGAGGCAATATGGACAGAAGACATGTATCTGATATTTATTGAAGTTAAAGTTGAAGAATTGGTTTTCTATAACCATGTAAAAAAGAACCATGCTCTATGTTAATAATAATAAAAGTCTAGAAGGTACATTTTTATGGTACCAAGTTTGGAAAATTTTAAATAAAGCTAAAAATCTCTTTCACTGTGAGATCTTTCTTAGATGCAGGCAGTGGAGAATTTTCAGAGTTGTGAAGTTAGGATGGAAGTTGATGATCTAAGCTATAGTTTTGCCATCCCTAAAATGTTTGGAGACCCTCTGTTCTGGGATACCATTGTTGCAACTAATTCCAGAAAGAAGGGCTAAATAATCCTTTCTATAGATAAATCAGTGATATTTGGTCTACTTAGGTCACCTGGTGTGAGGTAGAACCAGCTAATTTACTGCATTTGGTGTAGGGAAAAATAATTACATTTGACAAAATGGCTAAATTCAATTAATTTCTTTCATCAGAAAACTTCTTTGTATGGAACCATAATCATGGTTGCTGGCAGTCATCTCATGCAGCTTCTTCCTGTGCAGTATCACCTTCTATGTGAGTAGTTGGCTTACTGTCCTCACTGCTCAGTTTGGATGTTGATTAGAAATGCCCTTCTTAATTTTAGCATAGATGTGTTAGCACTGCACCTCTATCTGTTTGTTCCCTTAGTGTCCTTAGTGTCCCTAATAGTGCCCTGATAATAAAGATGCAAATTCTTACCCCTCTATTCTTGCTCCACTCTCAGATTATCTTTCTTAAACATTTCAGGCATGCTGTGTTTTCATACACAAGACTGTGGGGGAGGTCTCACCTATTTCTTGTGCAATACCATTAATGCTTCCCTGTCTCTATGGAAGTACTTCTTATATGTTCAAGGAACTCTCTTGTCATGTCAGCCTCTTGGTTTGCTGTGATTCTGAGATTGCCCATGCTTCTGGATCTCTAGAAGTGTCTGTCCAGACATCGAGGTGTCTGTTCCCTAGCATTTCCAGATGATGAGATCTCTGCTTATGCCAGAAATGCTCATTACTAGTCCCTAGCTTTACAGCCTTGCACTTTGCACAATTGATTTCCATCCATTTCTTTTAATTCAGACCTCAAGGTCATCTGGTTATTACTGTGTGCAATCCCAGTTCTCTTCTGAATTGACAGAACTTCTCCTAACTAGGTATCATCAGCAAATTATTGCCACCCTCTTGCATTTGGTTACAGTCTTTAATGAGATTGATCCCCAGAATTAATCTTTGAGGAAATCTTCTGGTAACCCAGAGGGTTGCCCTGAGGTTTCATTGCAAAGGCACAACTCACATCTGCTGGAATTCATCTGCATCTTTTCAGATATTGCTGTCTGGTTTGTAGTAGTGTCTGATGATGACTGGCTGTCCCTCCTTGGCTCCTCTCTCTGCTGTGTTGGCAATCTGCAAAGCAATCTGGGTGGAGGTGATGGGGTGCTCCACCCCAGCCCGTCCACCTCCAGCTGGGATTTGCAGGCACCTCCTTCCCTCCTCTGGTTTCCCCTGCAGACAATTTGTCCTTTACATGTGTAAATACTTAGATTTTGTGGTAACTTTTAATTTTGCTGAAAATATCAAGATTGACTTAAAGTCAACACATTTTGCCATAAATAGAGTGCATTTCATGGCAAGTATGTAATTAACTTTTTTCTAATTAATTGTTGGCTGCTTGCCAAATTAGTTCAGTCACAATATGTATTATTTAGAATGATTCCAAGTAAATTACTAGTGTGGCAGCTGGTTGAAAACACTCAAATGTCAAAACTTCAGCAGCCTACAGTTTCCATTCTGAGGCAGGTCAGAGTAGTGCTGCAGTACATTAAAACAGATAGTTTTCTCCATAGTTGTGCGAGCAGCATTTTTTGCCTAGGACTGATGCCATCCTCAGAAGTTACAATCTAAGTCTGTAACTGGGTAAAGCTCAATCCTGGAGTAACTGGTTTCAATGACATCAGCTCTCCCAGCCTGACAGAGTAAGCTACCTGAGTATATGCAATAAGGACTGATATTAGAAGGTGGCAAATGATTGACTTCCAGGTAATAAAAAATGCAAGTTAAATTGGTATGTCTTAATTTCATAATTTGAAATTTCTTTCAGTCTGGTGCTGGGAAATACAGGGCTTTCCTTTACATGCCTCACTCCCATACTTCAAACTCTGACCCTGGCATTCCTGGCTCACGCTTGTTTCAGCAGGAAAGTGAGGGCACAGATGAGGCATCTCACTGCATGCTTTTAGTGACTGGTGACCTTCAGCTAGTGGAGAGATCCTACCCTGCTATGTTTTCCAGATCATCTCATTGGCAGCAAGGCTTGAACATGGAATGGTGCAGCATCACTTTCCAGCAAGGTTCAGTGCTGCCTCATGCACTGCTCAGGCAGGGTGATGTAACCTTGGCTTGTTTCTCTCTCACCCGCTGGACACAGGGCCTGCTGTGCAGTACAGGCAAAGGATTGCACCTGTAAAGAGAACCTTTTCATGCTTAGGCCTTTCTGTGAGACTTGCCACAATCACCGTCCTTCCATTTTCCCACGTTCTTGAGCATTTAGAAAAGATAACGAGGAAAGAGAACTAATGTAGGTGAGGTACTGTTGGTGTTGATGGGGTGGTTTTTGTGATTCAGTTTTTTTTTACTTTTCCACATGTCAAACTAGAGGACAACATGGAAGAAATGCCACATGTCAGTTATGGACTTGTCTTTTCATAGAATCATTTGGATTGGAGAAGACTTTTAGGATCATTGAGTCCAACCGTTAACACGCTGTCAAGTCCTCCACTAAATCCTGTCTGTAACTGCCACATCTACCCAACTTTTAAATACCTCCAGGCATGATGACTCCACTGTTCACGTGGGCAACCTGTTCCAATGCTTGGCAATCTTTTCTATGAAGAAATTTTTTCTAACATCCAATGTAAACCTCCCATAGTGCAACTTGAAGCCATTTTCTCTTGCCCCTATTGCTTGTTACCTGGAAGAAGAGACCAACGCCCACCTGGATACAACCTCCTCTCAGGTGGTTGTAGAGAGTGGTAAGTTCCCCCCTGAGCCTCTTTTTTTCTAGGCTGAACCCCTCGAGCTCCCTCAGCCACTCCTCATCAGAAATGTGCTCCAGACCCTTCACCAGCTCTGTTTCCCTTCTCTGGATGAGCTCCAGCACCTCAATGTCTTTCTTGTAGCGAGGGGTCCAAAACTGAACAGAGAATTCGAGGTGTGGCCTCACCAGTTCTGAGTACAGGGGTTGGATCAGTGCCCTGGTCCTGGTGGCCACACTATTACTGATACAGGCCAGGATGCCTGGGTAAAGGTATGCTGAGTTTAATGCCAAACTTACAAACTCATACCTTTAATTGCCACTTACTGTAAAAGTAAGGAAGAATCTGAGCAGTCTGGCACCACAAGGTGTCTAAAGGAATCAGAAGTTATTTAGAAACAGTATCCTGAGCTACTGTGAGCTTGTTACTGACATGGGGGCTGCACCCCTGCAGGAGATGTCACTGCAGGAATGAGCTGTCTCTGGAGGAGAGGACCTGGTATGCACTGAGGCTTGAGTTTTTCCTTTACCAGAAGATATTTTCTTGTGACATACTGTCTAATTTTATATTTTAGCTGTAATTCCACATAGGCAATTTTTTTTTGGTTGAGTTAATCTAAATCTGAATAAACAGACTAAACCACTGAGACCATTATTTGGCTGCAATAATCTCTACATGCAGCAGCTGCTCATCAGAGGTGCTGTGTTGAACCTGAAGGCTTTGTGCTGTTCTGTAAGTAGATCTATTGCAAAATTGAATCATTTAAAATCTTAGCAGTTTAGATGAAGCAAAGAACATCCTAAAGAGCTGCATTCTGGTCTCTGCTGCCTCTGTGTGTTCTCATCCTCATGCACCATCCAAGTGTCCCTGAGCTCTGGTTTTCACTCCAGAGTGAGCCCTTTGATTTCCACTGTCATACATGAGAACTGTGTCTATACCTGAGGTGAGTGCCCATGTGAGTGAGCCTGTGCTGGTGGATGATGATGCTTCCCTCACCTTGTACACCTGGGCACAGTGGCTTTGCGCCTCTGGAAAGACAGGAGGTCTGGCAGTTAAGGCTGGAAAAAGTAGGTGACTGTGTTTTCTACTGAAGATGGCTTTGTGCAAAGCAGAGATCAGATGAACTGCATCCTCAAAGTGTGTTTCTCTCTTCTGACTGTGCAAATCCCTAGAGTGAATTGCATGGTTTAGTGGTGGCCTTGGTACTGCTGGGCTAACCATTGGACTTGATGTTCGTAAAGGTCTTTTTCACCCTAAAGAATCCCATGATTCTATTGTTACATACTTTAATATGGAGTTGGGTGAGGTGAAAATACCCTTGTTTTTTGTCAGCATTTGGGATATGCTAGGAATATCACATCTGCCTTACATTTGTCTTTTCAAGTATAGATTATGAACTTTTCAGGGCAATGCCCATCTCTTAGGGCTTCACATACAGCACATTGCACAGTGGGTGCCTGAGCTTATCTGAGGTCTCAAATAATCATTGTATTCTTATCTCCAGCTATTTTATCACTTCTTTATGAGGACTAGTATTTTCATTATATGATCAGTACAAGAAGTGAAACATTACACATTCATGTTCTGTTAATGAACATGTCAGTCTTTAGTAATAAAGAAGTTAGGTTTAAAATGTCTAGCAAATGTTTTTTAAGCTAATGTACTGCAGTGGTCCCTTTTAAGTTAACCAGTGTGGTATACATTCATGTCGAAGTGCTCCAGACTGTACAACAGAGTATGTCAGCATTATGCAGCAGCTGAATGCTAGATGCATTTTAGATGCCCAGCAAAGGAAGAGAGATGCTATATTGTTGGGAATTCTTCCTGACTTTCAATCAAATAGCTGATCTGCAATGCCAAACACAAACTGCATTTCATTTAAAAATGCTGCTCGGTAGTCCTTGATTGAATACTCTGAACCTGATCAGAATCTAATTTGGGTTTGTATTACAACAGACACTTATATTAGCACCTCAAGGAGATCAATAACAGGTTTTAATGCATACTAATAGAAAAGGTCCTACTTCCAAACACAGCTTTAAGTTTCACAACAGCAACATAGTTCTTGCTAATCAAGTCTTTGTTGAACAAGAAGCAGTGAAATGGAGTACTGTTTTCACACAAATGGCTCAGAATTACACTTACAAATGCCACTAAATGAAACCACATTAATCTATTTTTCACAGCTGTGAGTGCAATTAAATGGCACATTTTAGGGGAAAATTCTTTTTCATGGGGGAATCCTAACTTCCTCCTGACGGTTTGTGTGGCTGCTTAGTGTGTGCTGCAGTAAAAAGTTTCCCTTTATGACAATAAAAACTGTCATCATCTGTAAAGTTAAGAAAATAGGGAAGGAATTATGTCCATACTTGATTGCTCATTCTAGCAAGTAGAGTATTGACTGGCAGAATGATTTTGCTCATAGGATTTTCCATGGTTATACAAACTCCATATTAGGCTAATTGATAATGAAGACAACCCTTCATCTCTCTTCTGTCGTACTCCAGCCAATGCTTCATTGGCAGACTGGAGCCCTAGGAGTGCTGCTGCAATAATAACTGTATGTCAATTCAGTAATGATATGTTCATTCAAAATTCTGTATATACAGATGCAATTTGATTGTCTGGGATTTATTCCTATTTTGTCTATTATTGTGTTAATTACATCACTGGATTTGGTGAGCAAAACCTTAGCGTGTCTCCCAGATTTCAGCAGCTGATGCAAAACTCGAGGAATTGATCTTGGCGATTTTGTGTAGCACTGCAGGTGATGCACTGCGTGGGAAGCAGAGGAAGATTTTATTGATCCAGTAATGTCATTCCCCATACTTCTGTCCTCCCACTGAACTGACCATTTCATCTCCGCTGCAACAATTAACACACTGCAGAGCCACACTTTGCTTTGTGGTGCTACACCAGCCCCTCAAAGAAAGATGCTTGTGATCCCCCTTCACTTTACTGAACCACATCTACCCTCTGGAACTTGTACTCTGACTTCATGTTGTGGCTGGTTGATGTTTTCGGAGTTCTTTTGTGTGCGTACATTTATACTCAGAGTATCCGAGATGATTTTTGCTGCACCTGCAGGAAAAATGACACCTGTGTAGTTTTTCATAGAAACCATCAGACATACAAGTCTGTATTTGTTTACCAACACAAAAAAAACATCCTGAGTGCCCGGGGTTATATTCATAGTATGACAAAGAGGAAGCTGTCTGTGTGAATATAAATCAGAATTTATACATTGGAGCCCCTGCTTTTATAGTTTAGGCTTTTTCATTCTTCAGAAAAAGCCATAGTGGTTTTCAATTAACAAGGCAACATTATTTCTGCAGTTATGTGGTTAAATCTCACAGCACAGTCATGTTTCCATAGACAGGGGCCATGGCAGTGGAGGGTTTGTGTCTGAACTTCACCAGGGAACCAGGGAGGGACAGTCTGGAGTTGCTGGGAGACAACCCCCAGAGCTTCCATCTCAGCATGTGGAGGTTGCTGCTGGGAACCAGGAGATGGAGTATGCGATGGCTTAGGTTTAAAGTGCCCAACCTTTTCCTTTCAGAAGTAACAAAATGCCCTGCATCATACTGCACCTAGAAAAACAAGTGTCTAGCATCAGTGTTACCTTAGGTATCACCATGCCTTGCTACCAGGAATGGTCTTTGCACCAAAACAAGCACACAAGGTTTTCCAGGCAAGGAAGTTCCTTACACATGAAAGAGTAAAAGAAACGGTGCCTGGAGAAGACTTTCATCAGGTCTACTTTAGTCTCTTTCCCCTCCACTCTTCTGTTCCTGGCAGGCTAAAGTAACAGTTTCTAAGTACAGTTCCAGTGACATATGTGGTAGTTTTTAATAGGAGGAGCAGACAGAAATGTGTGGATCTCTGTAACCACGGTCCATGGCAGTGCTGCACCACAGCCACATCGGAAGTTTCCACTCAAAAGTTCTCTGCCAGACTGTGTAGGGTATTTGTTACTGTGGGATTTGTTCTTTATACATGTAGTTTTTGCCATTTTACCTTAAAAGAGACAAAACCCCAATGACAGTAAACATAATTAAACATGTGAAGTTTGCATATGCAATGGGATGGTCAGGATTTTACTTGAGATTAAAGGCTGCAGAAATGGTTAGAAATCTGATAATGGAAGTGTCACTGATGGAGTGATACGTTACTAATTATCAAATTGGCTTTGGTGTCAAAACTCCGGATTTCTCAACATTTCTCAAGACTATTTATTATTATTTGCCTGCAGATTTGTGGTTGTTTTCATTCAGGAATGCAGTGTCTTTTTTGCATTCATAGTTCAAGTGAATGAGGATTTCTCACTTAAACTCTTTTTTCCCTTACTGTTATTTGCTCTAGTAGAAACTGTTTGAGAAAAATAGATTTGTGTTATTGTTCATTCTGTAATAGCAAGGTTACTACTGCAAAATGAAATCTAGATACAGTCCAGAAGTTTTTATTAACATTTTATTTGCTGATGTCTTAAATCTAGAAAGGTTATATCAAGTTTAAACTATATTAGCATTTGTATTGAGAACTAACTATTCCCTAATGACTTTAGAATTACAGTTTACTGCTGTGAATACTTAATCTTTCTTACAAGCTTCTAAATTAGAAGAATAAATGCTGCTAAAAAGAAAAAAATCAAGTTATGTATATGGTAGAGTTTGCAAAACTATGATTAAGTCTGCCATAGTATTTGAAGTTGATTTAGGTCTCAAAGGACATAAAAATTTTTCATGGAGAAGTATATATGGAACAAAAATAATTCTAAATACAGTTCAACCAATTATAAATCAGTAAGATGGGGAGGAGAAGAGCCCTAAACTATATCTCATTGCTTTTTGTTGCCTTCTATAGTGTTAAAGTTTTAGCTGGCAGAATGCCAACTGTCTGGTACCCACTCAAAAAGTCCACTCCCAGAGCAGGAGAGTGAGGGAAAACAGCAGAAACAAGGCTTTAGACACGGTGAGGGTTTTATATTTATATTGAGAAGGAGAAAACTTAACACAGGGTAGAAAGTGGCACATAGCGACAGGGAACGACAACAGCTTTACCGAGATCACCCAGCTAACAAGCAAAAACTCCAAACCACCCAAACCTCCTCCCCAAAGGAACCCTCCCAGCAAGAGGGAAGGAGAAATTAACAATGCTCACGTCCCTGGGTGAATATCTGCGCGGATCGACAGCAGGGCCTAATCTCAGGAACTAGGGAGCAGGAACCCTCCCGGTCAGAAGCATGGACCAAAAGAGACCGAGACTCCTCCCCCCTTGCTTGTTATACTCCCTGACACTTCCTGATGATGTCAAATCATATGAAATACCTCTTTGCTGCTTAAGTCAGATGGTACCTGTCCCCTCTAATCTGTGTCATATCCTTTGGGGCCTGCTAAAAACTGAGGCCCAAATGGGGCCCTATGCTAACTAAAGCCAAAACTATCACATATAGACAAAAAGAAGCACCAGATTCTTAGCTTTTATTATTTCAGGCATATGTGTTGTCCTAGGGCCCTGATACCAGCCTTGTCCATGTCCATCTGCAGCTTGGAGGCCTGAATTCAGGGAAGTTTTACAAATTATATTAAAGAATGTTCTTACTTTTAAGTGAGTTTTACTGAGGGGCTACTGAGAAAACTGATGGGACTGCTTTTTTAGGGAGGGAGAAGTCCTAAAACCTGGAACATTTTGAAACTTTCATTGCAATTCTTCTTGCAGTGCTTATCAGGTGAATTGTATGTATTATATAATGTGAAACACTGTGCTAATCATAGCAGTGATTATTATGCAAAGTCTTTTTCCAAGGTAGGTCTTGAAATGCCCTAAGGACATAGCAGGGAAGTGTTAGGGAATTCAGGATGCATTTTCACACTTTTATTCTATTTTATTCCCTCACATTTCACCCCACCTCATGCCAATCATTTTTTAATGAAGTATAGGGACTTTCCTTGTTGTCATTTGTCCTGAAATTGTACTGTACCTCTGAGATATACATTGAAGGAAAAACTCACCATTCAGATGTTGCTCTGCTTTCACTCAACCTTTGTAGATCAGATACAAAAAGAATGTGACCCTGAAATGCAATGACCTTGGTGCTGCACTCTCAAATCAACAAACATAGAAGAAAATAATTAGGAACTCTGTTTCAGTATTGCAAGGCTGTAGAATTCAGTTTGCATTTTTTTCCAGTGAAAACTTTGAAAATTAGGATACAATGATGTTCACTTAGGAAAAGTAAGAATAAGAGGGTGCAGGATAATAATACCACTGCTTTCTGGCATCTAAGTTTCACATAAATTGGGTGATTCCACAGCATCATCACTATAAATAGACTGTTACCTATACCAGGAGTGGAAGCCTCCATGACATTGGGGCACAGTAAAACCCAGCACAATGCAGGTTCTGCTTCCTTCTGCCTCTGGGTACCCAGGAGGACCCCCATCTTTCCCCACCACTCACAGTTGCAGGCATTTAATTTTACTGTCTGCAACAGTTCCCAAATTTACACTTACTCTGAATTCTTCCATGCCAGATGACTGTACACTAAGACAGTTTATTCACTTGCCCAGTGATGAGACTGACATAGCAATGGAGTTGGTTCTGTGGCCAGTTATTTATAGGAGTGAATAGTTAGGTATATAAATAATGGACTGTCAACCATTAACCATTTCCTAGAGCACATAGTTGGCCAAAGTTGAAAATATGTAACTTTTGTTCATACTGGGGATTTTTTTAAAGATTATCTCTACTGATAGGATTGTCTTCCTCTTTTATTTAGTTGCTCCATTGTTGAAATGAGAGTATTCAATTCTACAGTCTGTTTTCAGATCACAGCTGTCATGGCTTTGTTAGTGATATCATTGCCTGAAGGTGAAAAGTAAATGTTCATCTAAGCATGCAGTGGCTTATGAGGGAGACTTTGAGAGGAGGTCCAGTCTCCTTGTGGGGTGGTCAGACTGATGCTGGTTGTTGGTCATGCTTAGGTCCCAAGAAGGCACTAAGCTGTGTAAATCACAGGACTCACTGTGGGAGACAACTGGAGATGCAGGCACCTCTCAGGGTTTGGCCTGATGGTGAATATTGCCACCACAGACTGAGACACAGAACCCCAACAAAAATCAACTGTAGCTACCAATTCCTTTTGTTACTGTGGGCCCAATCCGTAGCAGAGCTTGAGCTTCCAGCTGTCAGTGTAACCCCTGATGTCCCACTAACCCCTGTGAGTTAAGCAGGCTGCCCAGGCTGCCATTAGGAACCCCAATACCGTTGTGGTTCATGGCTCCAGGAAATCAGCATCCCACTGGAGGAAAGCAGCGGTTGTCCTCCCCCTCCCAGGCATGCACTGACACTGGCTGATTTCTGGAGCATGAGAATGTTTTATCCATCTTCCCAGTTCTAGATGGGACAAAAATTTACTCCAGCATTTAAAGCATAAGTGAGGAAATTTATCAACGAGACTGTGGCAACATCCCTCTTCCTTTGTCATTGTGGAAAATAAGTCTTAGATTCCTCAACTTAAACTTCATATATTTGAATAGGTCAGGGCTCTCCTTTTGTTTTTAACATGGACATTTATTTGTATGCTATTTCTTTCAGCCATGTATGCAGGGATGCTGTGGGATAGTAACCATGGTAACAGCAGAACGTGGAAAACGTAATTTCAGCCCCAAAATGCATATTACTGGGTTGGTGTTTGCTGGATGCGAATTGTCTCATTCCCTAAACAACAGAAGGAAGTGAAAAGTTACTTGTTTCACAGCAATTAAAGGAGAAACTCAGAGTTAGCAGACAGTGGGAGAAATCTGCATTAGGTGCTGTTCTGGTATGTCCAATATAGACAGATAAGACCCAAAAGAAATCTTAAGTTCTGGGTTTATATATATTATATATATATATATAACATATTTCATAACAATATTTTGTATATTTAATAACAATGAAATAGTCTGGTCTGAGGCTTTCTTATCCACACTGGGCATTTCATCATCTTTGTGAGCATTGTCAGATGATGTCAGGGGTCTTCTGCAGGTGCTTTACTGACACGATGCCAAAGCTGTGGTTCTGTGTTACAGGCCGTGTGTAACTTGCCCTTTACTCCAAAGCAGGTGCACCAAATGCAGCACTAATGCAGTGAGGGGCTCAGCCCCTCAGCTTTGATGCTGAGCTTTGAATGCTTACCTACACAAGGGAAGTGGGGATCTCCCAGGGTTTGCTCCCAGGTGATGGAGCTCAGCACTTCAGGAAATCATCCTGAAATTTGAGGCCCCACAAAGAAGAAAGGGAAGATTGGGAGTTAAAATTGCAATTTGTTTCATGTGTTTTAAAACTGTTTGGCAGGAAACGAGTATGAAATAATACTGGAAAAGACCCAAAGGGATTCTGCTGTGTTGATAAATCCAGCCTGATAGAATTGGCCTGTTATGTGACAGGTCAGATACAATGTTCTGTGCAGGACCAAAACATTTTTACTTACTTGGTGGAGGTCCCCATCTGACCCAGGATGATGTAGGATATTGCTGCAGAATGCTTCGTGCAAGAAATCTAGTGCTTTCTCTCCCACTGCCTTTCTCCATGTAAACTCTCCTATTTCCCCTGTGCACAAGTGTCCCAGAAGAGGCAGCACTATGGCTGCAGTGCTTTCTGTTTCCAGCTTGTTAACAGGCTTGGGTATTTTAGAGACCAAACAAAAATCATGACAGCATGTAGTAATTTGAGGTGTTATCCTCTGTTTTCCCCTTGATAGCACATAAACAGCTGCATTTATTGTTGGAAAAAAACACTCATTATAGAAGCACCTCTGTACTAAATAGTTCTGGGGATTTATTTTTATGTGTATTTGAAACATCAGTGCCTTGATTAATCAGACACCAATAAATTGTTTCTTTTCCTAGAAATGCCTTTATTTAGGAGACTGCTAAGCCTAACCCTGAGGAACTTAAAAAAATACTACACTGCTTAATGAGATTATCTTAATATCAAATTTGTAATAACTTAATAAATTACCCTTTACTTTTGATCTGATATTTACTTCTCCTTGCTCTCAGAGAGAAAAAATAAAATTTAAAAAGACAAAAACTGAGGTGTTCAGAATAATAAGACTCCATGAGTCAGATATTAATGGAAAACAATAATGATGAGAACTGTTGACTTAATAAGAAAAGTGAGGCAGCTTTAGCTGGTCTAATGCTGACATTGGATACACTTATCCCATTATGACTTTCCACAGACTTGATTTTAGTATTAGTATTTTCATCATATAGAAAGACTTGTTTTCCTCCATTACACTCAAAAAATGTTACCTGGGGACAAACAACCATTTTTGCAACAGTGGAGAAGAACAAGCAAAGCGACAGATATGTAATAACAGGCACCTTTCATGGCCACACTTCTCTGCACTTCCACATGGATTAACAAGGGCACGTCCAACTCCCCAGTGAGTGTTCCAGGGGTTTATTT
The DNA here is from genome assembly GCA_035583235.1 of Hafferia zeledoni. NCBI lineage: Eukaryota > Metazoa > Chordata > Aves > Passeriformes > Thamnophilidae > Hafferia > Hafferia zeledoni. Next base: position 11,984,868 of record JAWWEV010000043.1, read on the forward strand.
ACATGCTGCACTTCTTCCCTGCTTTGATCTCTGGAACATATTTCTCATTAAAATGTTGGTGTTTCCCCAGGTTCTGCTCATGGGCCTGAAAACAATTAACTAATTGTCTCTTGTCCATAAGAGAAAGTGGGAGGATATTGCAACAACTTCTGCAAATTCAATAACAACAGTAACAATAGCAATAATATGAATGGTTATCCCCTTCATAGAACAATTACAATGAAACTGCTAAAATTATTTTTTTGCCTTAAAGAAAAAAACATCCCTTAGAAGACTTCCAATGTACAGTGAAGAATAAACAATACAACAAAAATGTTTAAGAAATATAACAATAATCGATTAGTAAATTCAGTTGTGAGAAAAACATGCTTTAAAAGATTCATGGATAAATGCAGCTAACTGCATCACTCACCATCACAATTAGCAAAACATGTCTGTGTGAAAAATATATTGTCAACTAAATGTTTTGTAAGTGAAATCAGTAAAGGAGGCTGGCTCTTGTACAAAAAGGAAAGAAGATTAATTGGCATTTTTAACTGAATTGAAGAATATACTTTATTCTCGGTAAGACTTTGATTTCTTACCTCAAGCTGCAGATTTTCTCCCTTTCAAAAGGTTGTGAAAATATTTTTTCAGCATTCAAAGGATGTCTTGCCATGTCCCTTCCTCCCAGCAGAAAAATAACAAAAACATCTAAAGTTCAGATGTTTAGAAAAATATTGCCCTGAGATCTGAAACCAAACACAAGAAATTCCTTGCTGAAAGCATTTATTCTCCCTGCAAGGTAGAGGCAGTGACAGGTGTATTTATTTTAAAGGGAAGGTGCCCCAGCCTGTCTGCATCACAGCCTGGAGGAAAGCACTAATAACTCCAACTTCAGTGGCTGTGGAGAAGGAGACTGGCCAGTTAAAGTGGTTCCTGTGTAAGGACTGATACCACAGGAGAAACGTCACAGTCACCCACTGCAGGTGGATGAGCAGGAGCACAGCAGGTTGGATGTCAGATCTACTGCCAAGTTATTTGTTCCTCTTTCTCAGAGCCGGGGAGTGAACAAGCAGGACAAATCCTAGCTTTGAAATCTCAGAGAAAGCTCCTAAATAGTCTGCTAACCCTTCTGATGGAGGCATTAATTGCTGTGGCTTTGTCTCTTCCTAGATGACATTGACCCATCATGACCAGAATGGGAGCTGGTAGCTCTGTTGTGTTTGTGTTGATTGCCCTGGGTGCCTACCATATGCACCTATTGAGCATGAGCTGAACCATGGATGAGCAAAGATGTTCTTAACATGTCATTTCTCATAGTAATTAGGAATATCCCCAAAGCTCCTTGATTTTGTGAGCTCTCCAAGCTTGCCTTCCCTTCCGGTTTAAGACTTCATGTTCAATTTAGTTTTGTTTGCAGTGTATCATTTATGCTGACATGGTTTGACTTGGTTTTGACATTGTATTATTCTCTTCCCAGCCTTGCTCTGCTGGCTGTATGACTGTCTGATGATACTCAGTGGCATGCAAATAAATAGACAATTACAGTTGGTACAAACATCCATTATATTTCACAATGTGCAGGCTCTGTACTTGATTTCCAAACCTAAGCATGTGTAAGTGGTTTCAATAAGCTGTTTTTTGAAAATACCCATTACTGTCAATCCCATGGAAAATATCCATTTTTGATGTCTTTATTCTGCAGTTAGTGCTTGATTGGCCCAAAGATCTGAGAAGGGTCCTGCTTACCTGCTGGAGTGTTGTGTTGCTCCTTCTGCATCTCACTCCCATTTGGGTGCTTGCCCACAGGCTCAGAACCTACCCCAGCAGATGGAAATCTCCAACAGGTTCCCATGTTGTGCTTCATTTACACTTAAAAATTTAAAAAACTTTGCAGTCTCAGCACAAGCTGGATGTAAATGAAAGGAACTGTGAAATTACAGCGCAGTAGTGTTAGAATGAAGGACAGTTGTGTACAAGCACCTTGTGGTCTTGCAAACAGGCTTTCATGTTTCTTTCCTGTTGACCTAAGTTGCAAACTAGAGAAGTAAGATGCACCTCTCCTGGCTATTGGGTGTGTTCATCACCACAGGTTGCCAGAGAGCAGTCATGTCCCGGGATAAGAAACATCATGATATAATGGTGCTGTTTTCCAGCAGATCCCATGACCTTTTCCCTGGCAAAAACTCTAAAGAAGAATCTGACTTTTCTGCATGGAGGGACAAGTTGTTTTAAAGAGCACTGCCAGAGAGTTGTAGTGTTTGGTGATGAGATTCAGGGAGCAGAGTGTATGAAATTTCTGTGCTATCCACCAGAGCTACATGGTGCAGCCCATCTTTACTCCAGTTTTATTCTTGGGCTTAGCAACATTCAGCCAAATCTACTAATAAAACTTAATGGATCAAATTATCTATTCCACATTCAAAAGTTGTATGTGCTCAGAGAGACAGAAACAGAGCAGCTAAAGAAAGGCAGCCAACTGAAATGTAAAGTCAAGTGATTGAAGAGCTTTATAAACACTCAAGTTTCACATTTCTGGAACACGTCATGAGAAAGCTCATACAGGTTTTCTGGCCTACAAATCCTGCTGCACACCCTGTTCCCTCTCTCTTCTATTATGAGTATCTTTTTCATCTGTTCTTAGTAAGATCTGGATCCATGAAGCTCAGCTTACTGACCACTTTCCTCCCTAGCTATCCATCCAGCTCTGTCTGCCTGAGAGCAGGAGCTGATCTGCTGACCCAGTGGTCAGTTTGAAGCAGCAATGAAACAGCTGGCTGAGACAATGGCACTGATTGACTATCACGTGTCTATCACTCAGTAAGCCAAGGTGGAGAGTGTATGGAGATAGGATACAGATTTAACATGAAGGCAAAATTCACCTTGAGGAAGCTGTGAAAGAAAACTAAAGAACATTTAGGGTGATCAGTCAGAGAGAAAGTACTTGGCTCAAAGAAAAACAGTCACAAGGGAAAGTAAACCTGGCATGGGACAACTGGAAAAAATGATGGAATTCAAGTTTTGAATCTAAAGATAGGAATGGGGGGAAAAAAAAAAAAAAAGACAACACCAAAACACAAAAGATGGAAGAGAGAATTGGGAAAAAGCACAGTAGAAAACTACATCCTAATTTAAAGCCTAAGCTGCACCTAATTAATGTGCTAAATTACTTCACATGTAAAACTGATGGAAACCAGAGTAACGTTCCCTTACCGGGAGATTTGCCTCAGTTTGAGTAAGCTCATTTAAACATACCTCTGGGTAAACTGTCTGAACAGTTTGAGCATAGAAGAGTCCCAAGAGAGAAGAAAGCACCAGATAAAAGTTGCCCTGAAACCTTCCTCCTAGCTCTGGACATGATACTGAATCCACTTGTGCTGTCCAAAAGTGAAGTGGGACTGACAGTTTGTAATGTGAAGGCAATCTTTCAACAACCAGTTAGCTTCCTATTTTGAAACAAATGCTGGGCAGGTGGGTTGGCTCAGTAGGTCAGAGCATGGTGCTAATAATGCCAAAGTCCAGTCCCCATATGGGCCATTCACTTAAGAGCTGGATTCAGTGACCTTTGGGGGTCCCTTCCAATTCAGAATATTCTGTGAATATCTATTTCTGTAAATATGTTAAAGTTTCTGATGTGCTTCATCTTAAATTCCCATCTGCATGACAGAGTAGCAGTAAATGGGAAAACACTTCAGCAGGTCTCCAAGACTTCAATTCAAACATATAATTTCCATACTCCTGCACTCCATTCCTTCCCCTTTCAGGTTTTCCAACCCTTAACAGAAAATTTCAATAGTAATAATTGCTCCTATATCAGTCATTAACCACATCAAAGAAATACAGTTCATTAGTAAATAGGTGTTAGTTATAGAGAGGTTGACCGTGGATGATGAAATCCCGAGCACAGCGGCAGTAACGCTAATCTTTGTTTTGCAAATACTCCCCAGGGCCTTTTTCCATAAAGAAGCTAAATGCTCTTCTACAAACATCAGGTCTTCTTTAATTTCTGACTTCATTTTCGCTACTGTTTTTAAAGCCACCATCTATTTTTAATTTCCTAACTGTGTGCTTAACTTAGTGGTATTGGTTTGAACTCTTTATAATGGGCTTGCAGGGTTCAATTCAGCAATTACAGACCCTGCGGTCCCAGTAACGCTGGCTTTGGATCTGTGAATGTACATTTATGTTTGTTCATGCTGAAAAGGTTATTTTTTGAAGAAGGAAGATCACTGTAGGACTGCCCAGCAGCTCACTGTTTCACTGAGAAATACAAAAAACCATTTGATTTCTTCTTATATGGCTGCAGCTCCGCTCCTACTTCCTGGGGAAGTGTTCAGCAGGGATCCCGGAAGAGGCAGGATAATATCCCCCCTTTCCTTTCCCCCACATAAAGAGTAGTGTTGGCTTCAGAGGTGTAGTTTTTGCAAAGTACAGCTGTGTAATACTGCTGTGCATTCTACAAAATCCACAATGGCCTCTGGGATCAAGTAGATCTGTGTTGCCTGAAATTTGGGACAGTATCCAAGACTTAAAATACTTTTCTTCAAATACATGTTCATAGTCAGAAACAATATCAAAAGTGTAACATGGATTTGTATCCTCTGTTGATAGCTCATTTTGAAATATTGTAATCTAGAAAAGTAGGCATAAAGGTTTAGCTATTTCAATTAGTATTCATATTAGATGGACTTTCTTACTTGATCATGAAGTCACAGTCAAAGCTTATGCATGGTTGTTGTTTGGGATATTGATCCATGGCCATGCAGGAAGCCTGGAAAAGCTTCTATTAAATTATTGCAGCTTTCAAGAGTGACTGAGCAAAGGATTAATATAGAAGACTTTTAATCAAATTAAATGTTTCCTAAAATTCTGTAATAAGTTTTATGCACAAAGGAAACTTTGGTAAGAACTCATTATTACAACAGAAATTATTTATTCTATTGTATTTCATAATACCAAATGGAAATTTATTCTCTTCTTCCATGAAATCTGGTGTTCAAACATTATAGCATGAAACCTGGAAAAAAGCTGGTGTGTATAATGATTTGCAGCAGGAGAAGAGTAAGTGCAGTGTGAAGGAAAAGGTGAAATGGAGGTTCATCTCTTGTTTAGTCACTCATACGTCATTTGGCACCATCATGACTATCTCTTATTGACAGCAGAGTCACAATCACCCCTGAGATATGAGTCTCCAAAGTTGCCCTCTGGCAGTCTGACACCCTTACAAGTGCTTGAGAACATTCTGGATCACCTGGATCCCAGTGGGATCTTCCAATTCTGCTTCTCAACTCTTGCAGAACATTAATGGACTGTTGCTGATAATTATGTCTGGATAAACAGAGCTAGTAATGTTCCTCTGGTCTGGTGGGTGGATTAATTAAGACCTGTAAAAAAATCAAAAATGCAAATACTCTTCAAGTTCTAAATAGTAATATTTATGTTACCAAAATCGTAGGAGGAGTATAATGTGGCAGTGTGTCTGTGTGGGCGGACTGTCTGCATGGGCCAAATGGGTGACTCAGATACATCACCACTTCTGAATTCACTGGGAGTTCTGGATGTTCCCTGCATGCATGGGGGAACTTTTCATGTGTGACTTGACTTAGTGCAGCAGGTGCATCCATTTTTTTTCCTTCACTCCTTATTTACAACATTTACTCCAAGCCCTGTCTTGATCACTGATTTTTCCAGACTCTGCAAAAATACACTGGATTTTAAGAAAAAAAAATCAGATATATGTAATCAATATGCTCTTTGCATATAGGAAACCACTTATTTATTTTAAAGGCAGCCATTTGATGTATGAATAATTCATAATATACATGGAGTTTATGTAATTTAACAATTACATATATCTGGGTCTGTGCTTGACAAGCCTGACTTATTGGGGCTGATGAATTACAGGCTGCATTAAGTAATTGGAATGATTTAAGACTATTCTGCAGAAGTGCAACTGAGGGACATTACAGTAGGTCTTTTTATTTTTAAAGTGCATATTTTAAGCACTTAAATTGCTACCATAAATGCTGTTTTAAACTTTAACCATACAAGTAGGTCCATTTTCAAAGACGGCCATTTATTCATCTCGTGATAAACAATAATTTATGATACTCAGTGTTGGTTTTCATTGACTCTCCAGCTCTTTGGCAGTGACATAATGCTGTTTAGTTGCTTTTGTAGAAGACTACATCATTATCATTTGTGTTATTATGTGAGACAAAAATACTTCCTGTGTTTAAGATATAATGGTTTAAAGGTTGGAGGGAGGCCTGGGATTTATTTTCATTTGAAAGTTCCTGTCCATGACTGAAGTCTTTTGGTTGACTTTACTGTGGTTATGTGGAGGACTGGGGGACAGGTTTTCTGCTCCTGCAGAATCTCTGGGGAGGTTGGATGAAATCTCAGCCCTTGGAGCAGGTCTTCTCACAGTCCCACACAGAGAGCATCCACGGGATGGTGTATGTCTGGCTGTGGTTTCTGAGTGCTATTTTAATCTCTGAGTTGCTGGCATGGGATTTTTTTCTGTGATATGTAAAACCACCTAATAAATTGCATCTTTAATGTATGCAGTATTTCTTAAGGTCAAGTTACGCCACTTCGTAATAAAATACAATCAGTAACCATTGAAAGAAGCTGTAGGGTAGTGTATCATTTATCTTGAAACCTTCTGCTCTGAATAAGAATTCTGAATCCACTTTTCAGTATAAATCGTGATCTCTCCTAGCTTCTGCCAGGGATACCATAAAGAATGTCGTTACATTAATCAAAGTCCCAGCATCCTGGCATCCAGACTATGAATTATTGCTGTAGTACGAATGTTCCAAAAGAGTACCACATCTTATCCTAGCCTTGCTGAGAAGCCTAACATTTACCATGTGATGGCAGAAAGGACAGAAGGCTTCATAGAAATGCTCATTAAACCCTGTCTTTGGAGATTAGATTGATTTGGTAAATACTCCTTAACACTTATTTACCTCTTTATTATGTGCCCATGAACCATCTATGACCCTTTTCAATGCTTCATAAATAAATTAATGGATTTATTAAATGCTTCTTACATGTGTTCCAAATAGACTCATGAAACTCTTGAAGTTCACCAAAAAGATTTACAGACCTTGCCACATAATGCAGCACTTGATGTTGTTATTTAAATTTTTTTCCCCACTTGAATAAATGTTCAAGGGAGTTCAGGGTCAAAATCAGAGTTGTAATTTTTGGAGTCAAACTCCCCTCAACCTTTGGAAAAGACTGCTTCAGGATTTTCTGTGAGTGACTGGCCTCACAAATTAAATCTCAGCTTTTTACTTCATTTACAGGGAATTATCTTATTTAATTTGTGCAGAGAGCAGCTATGTTAAGCATTTACGTAGGCTCAGAAAGGATCAGAAAAACACAATAATGTGTCTCTGCGTAAATATTTTTATGAACTGTGAGTAGACTGCATTAAAGATTAGGTAGGAAATATTTGGCTAATTCATTTATATATTTATGAAGTTCTTTCATGTGTTTGAAATGGATTACAGAAGGATAATAAAGTGTCAGTAAAAAGCCAACATCAATTTGTCTAGAACAAATCATGTCAAAACAAAATAATTCCCTCCTAGGACAAAGGCAGGAGACTTTGTGGACAGATGGAGAGCCAGGGACATCACATAAGGCTTTCATTGCCATCTTCCATGGAAATCTTAAAGCAGACTGGAGAGGGAAATCTCATTTAGGGAAAATTGTGGTAGGCCAAGTAAGCATCAGCTTCAATAGCCGTGATCACCAAATGAAAACCATGGTTTAATTTCCAACATGGAGCTCCACAAGGTGGTCCTGAGCCTAGAACTGCTCAGTGGTTGCATTGATGATATGAATGGGGAGCTAAGGAGGATGCTTAAAAAATCTTCATGTGACAAAGGAGCTGGAGTACAAGTTTAGACTTTAAACTGATCTTCTTGATTGGGGCAAAATTCTGAAATATGTAACCTACAGCTTGTCCGGTTTCTGTAACTTCTTCTCCCAGCATCCCTCTCCCATCGGCCATCAGCTGCACACCACGCTGCTCCCCTTCCAGGCACCTGTGCCCTTTCCAGGTCCTCTTGCTAATTCAGTTCTTCCATGTAGGTGGCCTATCTGCTCACAAAATAAAAACCCAAACCTGACTTGGCACTCAACCCTTCACTTGGATTTCTTCATCCAGACAGTGTGGCAAGTGGGGAGCTTGACTCTCTGCAGGAGATTGACCAGACCATGCTGAGCCAAAATGTTCAGCAGTCTGAAATAAACCCACCCCCAGCCACTGCTTCCCTTCCTAATGAGTTCTAATGAGCTCCACATACGTTGTATCATGCATTTCTCTCATGTATTTTAAACCAGATATCTTTGTTATCCATATTCAGTGCATACAATCTCTGCCAGTAGCCACACTGTCTGTTTGGCTTGTCCAGCTTCACTTCATGTTTGAACATGCCCCAGGTGCGTGTCCCTCCATACAGTGATATGTGTGTCTGTGTTAAACCTCTGTCAGGCTTTTCATAAGCTACAGACATCCAGCTTGTCAGGACATGATCCAGTGGCCCAGTTGCAGTATTGAGCCTGCATCTTTTTAAAACTCCGTAGCACATGATGTATAAAAAAAGACATTAAATAAGTAATGAAAGAAATGTGCCACTGAGAGCTAGTGAAAACTTTGGCAGAGTAATATCTCCAGGTTTGCACACTGCACTTCCAGAAACAAGGGCTTTACACTGCAGAGCAGCCAAGGCAAACAATAAGGCTAATCAGAGATTCAGAAAATATGGTATGATGGGAAAACTTGACAGAAAACTTTATTTTAGTCCAGTGAAGAGATGGCCCATGGAAGCAACGTGTCACTTCACATCCAAAAATCTCCCATCCTCTTTTCTGCTGCCTCTCCCAGGATCGAGATGCTCTGTATCCCCCGTAAGCTGGATAAGAAGCAATGTGGTAAAATGGAAAGGCATGGAAAAGGTTTTATTTTAAAATACTGAAGCTCTGGAGGAGTATGTTGAGAAAGATTGCAGTGTCTCCATCACTGGACAATCCTGATAACAAGTCGAAGATATCAGTGTGTCGGGAGTAGTTTTAAGTAGCATTGAACCTAATTGATTCAATGGATCTGGCAGAGATCAGCCCATCTCCCAAACACCTTTGCTCCTCTGTACAGGGAAATGGTTTTTATCCGGAGCAAAATACTGGCGGTGTTACCAGCACTTAAGTTGCTGTTGTATTTATCCTGATGCTTCTTTTCTTGGTCATCCCAAAGCAAACTTTTAGTTTTAAAAAAAATGAAGATTTAGTAATGTTTATTTTCAAGGTGAAGCTTAAAAAATGAAGCTAGAAAGTGCAATTATGAATAGACTATTAGGATATTAAAGGAATCTTTAAAATGTCATCGTTTTCAAGCTGACATTATTTTTCATGGGACTTACTCATGTCTTTGAAATGTTTGGAGTTGGCAGACTGCTAATCTGATACTGCATAATCACACAAAAAATCCATGGTCCCAGTGAAAATTAGAGGCAATATCACTGAGTAAGAACTGCTTGTGTGACTTGGGTGTTTGCAGAATTAAATCCTTCTTCACAAATTCCTAAGAACTGTCATCCATGAACCCCAAAGCAATTTAGAAACATTATTTAATGTTAAAAATCAGCTTGGCTCAGGCCATAACTGAGTTCAAGCAGCTTTGTGGAGCTGGCTGCTTTTCAGTGGAGAAAAATAATCCCTTTGGAAAGCAATTGGGATGAGTGTTTGTAGTATTTGGAGTGCTAAAACAAATTTAGGGCAGATATTCTTAGATCCACACTGGCAACCATCTAAGTCAATGCACTGATTCAGTGAACCCCGTGTAACCCTGTCAGGGTTTATTCCCCATGGTGGGATGACCCTGGCTGAATGCCAGGTGCCCACCAAAGCTGCTCTATCACTCCCCTCCTCAGCTGAACAGGGGAGAGAAAATATAATGAAAGGTTCCTGGGCTGAGGTAACGACAGGGTTGAGATCAGTCACCAGTTACTATCACAGGCAAAACAGACTTGACTTGGGGGAAAAAATTAATTTATTGCCAATAGAGTAAGATAATAAGAAATAAACCCAATCTGAAAACACCTTCACCCCACCCCTCCTTACTTTTCTGGGCTCGGCTTCATTCCTGAATTCCCCACCTCCTCCCCACCAGCAGTGCAGGGTATGGGGAGTGGGGGCTGTGGTCAGTTCACCCCTCATTGTCTCTGCCATGCCTTCCTCCTCATGGAGAGAACTCCACACTCTTCCCCTGCTCCAGCGTGGGGTCCTCCAACACGAATCCTTCCCACAGGCTGCAGTTCTTCACAAATTGCTCCCGTGTGGGTCCCTTCCATGGGGCGCAGTCGTTCAGGAACAGACTAATCCTGCATGAGTCTCCTGTGTGGTCACATCCTGCCAGCATGAGCTTCTCTCTCCATGGGTACACGTGTCCTGCCAGGAGCCTGCAAAATCCACAGAGTCATGGCCTCCTTCAGGCATTTCCCTGCTCCAGCGTGGGGTTCTCCAGGGGCTGCATGGGGATCTTTGCATCCCCATAGCTGTCCATGGGCTGCAGGAGCACAACTGCCTCACTATGGGCTGCACCACGGGCTGCAGGGGAATCTCAGCTCCAGCACCTGGAGCACCTCCTCTCTATCCTTCTCCGCTGACCTGGATGTCTGCAGGGCTGTCTCTCTCACATACACTCAGTCCTCTCTGCAATTGCTTTTGCACAGTTTTCCCCCTCGTTTCTTAAACGTGTTATTCCAGAGGTGCCAATACCATCATTGATGGGCTTGGCCTTGGCCAGCAGCCAGTCCATTCAGCATGGCTTTCATTAGACATGGCAAAATCTTCCAGTATCTTCTCACAGAAGCCACCCCTGCCAGACCCCTGCTACCAAAATGTTGCCTTGCAAACCCAGTACATTCCCATTACAAGAAGGGAAGGCTGAGGACAAACAAACCAGCTGGTTTAAGCTTTTGACTCACTGCTCCCCTGCTGTGTCCTGTGTTTCTATGCATAGGAAGCACTCAACAGTCCTTACAAAGTAGTCCCTGATGTGCTTTCCCATGTAGCCATATTCCTTCTCCATCCAGACCACCTGTGTTTGAATCTTTCCTGTCACATAATAAGGATTTTTATCTTCAGATGCAGAGATATTACTGTCAATAGCAAATCATTAGAGGATGGATCCTAGGAGCAGTCCTCTTGTACAACCAAACAGGATCACCTATGGGGTCTGAGGAGGTTGCTCAGGGCTTTATCTGGTCAGGTCTTGAAAATCTCCCACAGACTCTGCGATCACCCTGGACATCCTGACCCACTGCTTGATGTCCTCTTGGGCAAAAATTTTCCCTAATCTCTAATGTTTCAGCATATGCCCATTGTCTCTTGTTCTCCTGCCATGCCCTACAGTGCAGAGCCTGCCTCTGTCTCCATAACAACCTCCTTATAGGTACTGAGGGGTCATCAGGTCCCCTGATGTTCTCTTCCTCAGACTGAACAGGCCACAGATCCAGTCACCACCAACTTGGAGGCCCCTGCTGAACTCCGGTTTGCCTATGCTATTCTTGTTTAGGGAAGCCTCAAACTGGACATTGTATTCCAGACGTGGCCTTTCAAGGGCTGAGCAGAGAGATCTAATCTCTTGTTTTATTGGCTGGACTCCTGCCAGTTCAGCCCAAGATGCTTTGACCCTCTCTGCTGCCACTGGCTCATAGGCAGCTTGCTGTCTGCCCAGACCCCAGGGCCTTTCCCACAGAGCTGCTGCTCAGCTAGTCAGTCTGCAGCTTGTATCAGTGCAGGCTTTTCTTACTTCCCAAATAAAGGACTTTGTATTTCCAGGATTAATTTGGTAAGATACCTCCTAGCCCTCCTTGCTTCACGATTTTCCAAAGTCGATGTAACTGGCCTGTAGTTGTCCACAAGGACCTTTGCCTTCATTGAAAGTGCACTTGTGGGGAACCTCTACAGACCTACACAGCCTTCCAAAGATTATGGACAGCAGCTTTGCAAGGGTTAGCTGTCAGCTGCCTTGGGTGCAGCCCATAAGGTCCCAAAGTACTTGTAAGGGTCAAGTTTTGTGAAGTAATCCTGGTCTCAACCCTCACCCACAGCTGGTAGCAGCTCTCCTCCTTCAACCCTTTCACTACACAGAGACCTGGGAGACATTAGTGGTGAAGACTGAGGCAAAGAAGAGACTGATTACCTCAGCCTTACCTCTGCTGACTGTCTGCATATCACCAGAATCTGCAGAATAAATAATTTCCCTCCATAAATCCTTTGGTCTAGGAAGCAAAGATGCTTCTGGGTATGGGTGGACTGCTGAAATTAATTGCCTTTTTCAGGTAACTGTGGCTATTAGAGGTATTAGGAGCAAGCCTGACCTAGACCAGGAGTATTCAGAGAAGTTCACAGCTTGCTGCTGGCTGCTCTGAAGATTTAGATGCTTTGAATCAAAATTTAAGAGGCTTGATGTGAATTATCTAAGAAATTTCAGAAATTTATCCTTCACTGCTGCTATGAGTTTTTATCATTTAAAGGCTGTTGGGAAGGAGGAGTCTTTGGTTGGTTGATCTTTTAATACAGAATAATGTAATGAGGCTGCAGTTCACACATTTTGCTTCACCCTTCTGTGAAAGGAGAGGCTGTCTCAAGCTTAGCCATAGGGAAATGGAGATAATTCCAACTTAGCAAGGAAAAATTTGTGGCTTTTATTAGAATAACCATGTAAAGTGAGCATGTCACAAGTGTGCCCTTGGAGTCTATGTTTAGTATACTGTGTAGTCCATACTCCTTAAACAGAGCCAGAAGCTACAGTAGTTTTGTTTATACATGGGTGAAAAAATAACAGGTAGGAAAAATTGTGAGAGTTGGACTTGATGGTCTCAGAGGTCTTTTCCAACCCAGATGATTCTGTGGTTCTATGAACTAGGTGTTAACCCAAAAAAGGCCGATATCATCTGGCACTTACTGTCATGGAACAAATTGAATAGTACAGTGGTGTAAGCAGATCCTGGAAAATGAATGAAAAATCTGGAAATGACTCCCACCAAAACCAAGAAGGGCATCAAACCCTTGAGAACTGAGAAGAGAATTAGTGGAGGAAAAAAGAAAACATGAGAAGAAATCTGTAATTCTTTTGTATGAAGAATTTACAAAGGATAACATGGTGAAGGTGTTAACAGAGGGAAAGACAAGTGCACATCAGGTGCAGCTACTAACAAAGTACTCTGGAAAGGGGTATGTGTGAGCACTGAGATCCCACCAGAGCACCTGAGAACCAGGAGAATAGGTACAGCTTGCCTTCTGGCACTGTTCTTCAGATTACCCAACAGGAAAATGATCCAGGAATGTACACAAAGTCAGCCTGGAGTCCTAAAAAATAGTAATAGAAAAATGTCCCTAAATCAAAACAGATAAGAAATACCTTTGAAAATGCATTTATGGCATTCTGGGAGATAAAAGTGGCCTGGAAGATGTGCTGAACGAGATGGCAAAAGTGTGTGCGTATGTGGATTTCAGTACTATATCCATCAGTGTTATATGTTATCAGAAAAACAGACAGGTCATCAAGGCTTCATGACAAAACATATTTGAAATAAAATTATAGTGGTGCTTTTATAACCCCTTCTGAATCTTGTGAAGCATTTTGAGGCATAATTCTCAGTGTGCTCTTCTTGTTCCAGAACTTAATTGCCAGAAAGGCAGCACACCTGGCCAAGAATGTCATGCAGGTATTAGTGCAGGTATTATAAACTCACAGCTTGGTACAACATCATCACACTGGGACCTCTCTGTAGGTTGCAGCTCAGTTCTTCCTAGAAAAAAGACAGCTGCTTGCACTGATAGCTATTAATCCATTATTTCACCCTCCAGTCTTCCCAAATTGAGTGTCTGCCACACTGAATTTTCACCTGAAACATCCATCCTCAGCTGCCTTTTTAAAGACCTCTCTAGCTATTATGAATGTTCACTGCCTTCCATGACATTTCTTCTGGCATTGAATTAGTGTGGACTGTGATTCCCAGCATGCAGAAGTTGGAGAACTTTTTCTGACCACTCAAAGACACATTTCTGCTTTAAGATCAGAAAAATCTCCATGAAACAGACCTGTCATAGTTAGACCTGTTGTGGTCTAACTCTCCAGGGTCCAGGATTAAGCTCACCACAAACCTGACATACTCTTGCCTTTGTTCTTCTTCCTCACTGGCTTTAGCCTTCTGGTATCTTTGTCAAATTGCCTCAGTTCTAGTAAAAGTGAAAGAACATTTCATGCTGTATTGAAATAGCAAATTTTATTTGGTTGTCATTTAGCAGCAAAGAAACACTGCAGGGAGTAATCCTACCAAGGATTACAGAATTCAGCAGAAGTCTGCTCCCTTCCAGACTCCTCAATAATCCTGGTTTGGACCCGCAGAGCAATTAAGATATTTCAGGAAAACAGAGTCCTCAAAAGGAAAGATACAGATGAATTTGTAAACTTCAAGAGCAAGTGCACTATGAGAGGTAGCAGAAAATAAAGAACAGTGTAAATCTTGAAGAAATACTGTTTGAGGGAGATATTTTAAATTATTTGTTCTGAAAGAATTGAGAAATCCTAAACTTTTTTATTAGAGCAACTAATCCTCCTTCACCCCAGCACTAAAATTTTGGGTGTTCTATGCAATAGCTATTAAAGAAGAAAGTACCATTAATTCTCTACAAAATGCATGTTATGTAAAGGCTGGATGAAGAAACAGGTACCAGCAAAATAATTCTGAGAAAGTTAGTTTGCCATTATGTAGAAATTTGCCAAAAGAAAGCATGCATTTGAAGCCCATTATCCCCAAGTTCTGGTTATGGTATTCAACAATTCTTGACACATTCTGTAGCTGTTACTGCCAAGTGAAAATATCTGATGCTTGATTCAGCATTAGACTGTTTACAGTGTAATTACTAGTTTTACAAAAATTTGATTGAACAGGGTTGTTGCTTGTGAAGCTGAAATTATCTCTAGCATCTGGACACACTACCTTCATTCCTCTTTTTCCTTCCATTTCCTATTCTTCAAAGAACCAGTGTAGTGCATCATTATTGCTTTTGGGAGTAAAAATCATGAAAAGTGGTGAAAGTATTTCTAGAAATGTCTTTCTTTCATTTAAAACTCTATAATACTAACAAACAAACAGAAAACAAGAGATAACACTTAGAGGTTACTGATAGATTCCACTAGCTTTTACTTGAGGAAAGATGTTTCCTGACTTTTTTCTTTACTGCCTACTGATAGTTATTTGATAACACAATGGCAGTAGTGACTGGTGGTCACTGTAATATGGAGAGAAACAACCAGCTAACTAGTACCAGACTTGGCTCTCCTACAGAGAATCACATTATTTTTCCAAAGAGCATGTAAATAGGACTCTCACTGTTCCAATTAATTTAGGACAAAATCATAGATGTGCCCCCATTCGTAGTGAACCCAAGTATGATGCAGGTTCAGCAAATATGATCTGTGCTTCTGGAGGACAAATCCTCTGAAAGAGATGGTGGTTCACCTGGCCAGACCATTGGGTGGTCACTGCAGGGCCCAAGAGTAAGTTACTCCAGGAGAAATTGTCTTTGACAACAACCTTTGGGAGATCTGCTTGTAAAAGACAATATGGAAGATCTTGTATGAAGGCACTAAAAATGTTGTGTATTTATGAGTAGGCATCACATTAAAAAGGCATAAAATAGGAATAATACAGAGGAGTTGAAATCTCAAGTAGGAGGGAATAGTCAATAAAGCAATGAACCTGAAAGAAAAAGATTAAAAAGAGACACTAGAAAATACATTATTGCATTATGGAAAATGAGCATTTACATTTCTGTGCCATTAAAAATTGTTCAAGCCAAGAGTTTAGCAAGATCCAAAACCAGATTGTACATTTATAGGGATGAAACTTGGAATAGTAGAACTTTGGAATTTAAGGCTAACAACAAACAGTTGGGAAACTATAAATCATCAAGTTTTGGGACTTGTTTTCATCGCCAAGAGAAAGTTTCCAAGGAGAAAGATCATCTCATAACTCCTCAACACCAGGCCTTCTTGTAGGTAACCCCTAAACATCTGGTATTTAGCATTACTGTCAGCAAGAGTTCAGTGAAGTGGGTAACAGCGTCAAGTTACGTGGTAATTTGCATGAGGGGAAGGAGTTCCAAAAGTGTTGCAGCTTCAGTTTCAAATTGCCCATCTGACTTAGTTTGTCTGGCCAAAGTGATAGGCAAAAAAACCCCAACAGTACGTTGATAGAGGTAAGCCAGAGATTTCAATCAGTCTAACTTAATTCTTTAAATATGTTTTGCAGCAGTACAGCCATATCAACTTTACGAGCCAGACTGTTCACAGATAGCAGAAGGAAGCTGTAGTGGAAAAGATGATTTGCAGACAAATTCAGAACTACAGGAGAGGCAGAGCACACATTTCTAGGGAAAATTACTTTGATCTTTGCATTATAATATTTTGTATCTTTGGCAAATGTGGCAGTGTGGAATATTTGGAGTGCTGGTTTCTGAAAAGGCCTCAGTCATCAGGGAATTTTTTAGTTTACATTCTGAATAAACAGGTACCTCCTGTTTTCTAGTTGGTGTATGTTCAGACAAAACTTACTTTGTGAGTAAAACCAGTTCTGCCTGACCTCCTCCTTACCTTTGCATTTACCCTTTACCTGAGGTAACACGAGATGTTTGGGCATAATACAGTTTATAAATATCTGCTCCCACCATTTCCTTAATGCTCCTTTAAGCTTAGGCTGGCATCCTCTGTGATATTCAGGTCCCACTTGTACAGCTTGTCGCTTTTTCAGATCAGTGGAGTCTCTCTCATACACACATCACCTCGAGCTAGTTGCTTATGCTCTCCCTTTGTCCTTTGTGTCCTCTGCTCTTTCTCTGTCTGGCAGAAACTTCTTTTCTCTCATTTTGTGTGTGTCTGAAAATAATAAGCTTTGCTTCATGTAGATCCACAGTCACGTAGGACACAGAGGCAGGTTAGGAAATTTAGGCAGACACTGAGTTCCTGGGTCTCTGAGTGTGAATCTCCTTGTCTGGTCTCATATTTTTGTATGGGTCTCTCTGTTGACACCTGAGTTTTTAATGCCCTGGAGCGAGGAACGTGTCCAGAATGGCTTCAGCCTTGGCAGTGTTGAGCACCTTGGTGCCCATCTCCTGTACAAGATGGGAGATACACAAAATCTGTATTGATTGAAGTGGTTGTAGGGTTGTACCACACCTTCATGCATACATCTGCTTCTGTGGTTTCACACAGGTTCCATTTGTTTCTGCTTTTTTTCTGAGATAGGAGATAATGCTACTATCCTTGAATCCAAACACCCAAACGCTCAAGAACTTCCCAGAATCCATAGTGTAGATGACTTAGTCCCAGATTTCTTGTCTTCAGGAAGAGAAGAGAGAACCACCAAATGCCATCACCATTGCAGCTGTGTTGCTTTGCAGCAGTGAAAGGAGAATTATTTGACCCAAGGGAGCTCCACTGCAGCTTGAAGAAAGGGATGCCTTCCATGCTCTCCACAAGCTGCTGCCATGGAGCAGTCCCTGGATAAAAGGCAGATTTCTGATGGGCTCCATCAGCAGGGTCATGTCACTGGCTGAGAGTTACTCATGGTTTCCACTTTCCAAGGTGTGTTTAAAAGCCTCCACCCCCCTGCTACTCTGCATGAGGAGTGTGAAGGGCAAGTCATCTGGGCCTTTGAAACAGCATCAGGACTGGACCGTGGGCAGGACTAATGCCTATTTTCCAATCTGTTTTTATTTTAAGCTTTTAATTGGGTATTTTTGACACAGTGAAAGTGTATTGTTTACAGGACTGATAAGAGAAAATTGAGTCTCTCACCTTTCACACATGAGCATGATTCATCTTTGAAATTGTGTCTTGCAACACAAAAAAAGGACACAGAATTAGAGTCAGGCATGTCACTGCTCTTTAAAGGCTGAACTTTGGCAAGATATAAATTTTAACTTTGGAAGGAACTTTTTAGTACTGAAACTGCTGAAGGATTTGAAACAGATCCAGAAAAGAAGGCACCTATCAGTTAAGTGCTACAGTGCTTACCTTTTAGGGTGTGTGATCCAGGGAACTCGGTCCAAACCGCAGAGTCCTGCATCTCCAGTTCCTCTGCAATGCCTCGAAAGAAGACAGGAGGCATGAGGAGGTACATGCTTAACACTACACAGCCTCAAACTGTTCCCAAGGTTCCACTTCTTTCTGTGGAAACTGTCTTTGCTCTAAAGAGAAGAGGATCAGAGGACTGTAATGTGCAACAGAGAACAGTTTCTCCATAAGAGGTTGAAATCCCTCTTGTTCAGCACCACATTTACGAAGAAACCAATTTTTCATCCATTATATCAGATACTGCCGTCAAAATTCCATGTAATGTCCTTGTCCTTTGCCAAGTTCTTTGCAGGGACTTTATTATATTAAGTCTCTATACAAAAAATCACCCTGAATTCAGATAATTCAGATTCAATTTAACAAGCAAAGGCAACTCTGTGCAAGATGATGAGGGAATTCTCCTGTCAGGTATAATCTGTGCTCACAGGACAGAGGATCATAGCTGGTACCAACTTCATAATTTCTTGAAAAAACTTTTCACTTTTCTGCAGTTTTCCACAGATCTCAAGCAATACAGGATTTATCCCATCAAAACCAGTCTTAAATGTCTATTTCTTCAAATTTAGTAGAAACTGCAGCTCCAGTGGAACTGCGAGGATAGGTCAGGAAGAAAATGAAAGGGTGAAAAAGAGGACATAGCAGAAAATGAAAAATTTAGGGGGAAAAAAAAGGGTAACTGAGTAAATTGAAGAAGGACTTTGCAAAGGGGAAGAAATAAAGTCAGTTTTGTAGGCACACTTAAGTTCCACACCATCAAATTCATGGTCTCTGAAACTGCTAGTTCTGTGTCACATGATGAGTTCCTCACCTGACCTATGTGTCTGCCCTTGTATCATGCCATCAAATGGCTGCAATTGTCCTCTGATCTTGTTTGACTTAGTTTTCAACAATATTCACAGCACCAGCAGAAGTTGTCCTGCCTACTGCCATGGTCACTGTGTGTTCTGCTTGCTCAAATATTGGGGGTTTTCCTGTTTCCTTTAAAACAGAATCTGCTACTTAAGTTATTTTACAATTTTATTTTTTTCCCCCAGTATATGTTGCAAAGATGTTGATTTCATCTTAGGAAGAAATTGTTTGCTTTACTGGGAGTATTGAAGCTGTGGCTGCCCCATCCCTGGAAGTGTTTAAGACCGGCTTGGATGTGGCCCAGAGCAACTTGGTCCTGTGGAAGATGTCCCTGCCCATGGCAGGGGCGTTGGAACTGGATACTCTTTTTGGTCCCTTCCAACCCAAGCCATTCTGTGATTCTGTGATCACTGAATTATGATGAGACTTAGATGAAACTTTCCCCTTGATTTCCATCTCACTTAATGCCTGTAATGAAATGGTATTCAGGCTTCAGGGGGACCTTTTGGCCCTTGCAGGGAGTTTCTAGCTGTTTTCCTGTTGTCACTCCATCAGCCACAGCATTGCTGCCTGGAAACAGCCTGGGCTGCCTTCCCAGGAGAAATATGAAACCCCTGTAACTTTGTGGTTAACTTTTCTGTGTAGAGAGAGCATCCTGATAGCTGAAGCAAAAATTTAGAGATGTGTTGCTTTTTATCTTTGACACCTGTGGCACTGCACTACAACAATATTTAGGCCACCCAGCTGGGTTGTACCATATTGCACAGATGTGCTGGGCACTTGCTGCCATGGGGAGACAAGGAATTGAGGTTTAACACTGGAGTCAGGAGCTGGGGAAGAGTGAGCTGTCAGGGAGCATGGGGGGAAAAAACCGGGCAAGATGGTGCTTCTGAAATAATGATGGTATTTATGTTGGAGGGTGCAGTTGGTGTTAAGGGCAGGTGGAGGATGCCTGTGCCTTAGAATTGCTCTTGAATCTTGTTTCTTAAGGCTTGCTTGGTATTTCTGCAGGATGAGAAGTCCTTTGGAATCTATATGTATGTGTTTGCTACAGGAGTGTGACAAAAAGACACTGAAATTGGCAGCCCAGCAGGGTCAGAAATGTTCCAGAGCAAATCCAACACCTGAACAACCCATCTGCAGTGAATTGATTTGTGCAGGATGAAAATGGAAGAAAAACATTGTCCTTTTCATGGTTTTTGGTAGGCTTTTTTTCCCATCTGTACACTCATTCCCGTGACTTACATTCATAGGTTAAGATATTTTCCCTGCCCAGAAGCCTTTTTTTTACTTTTCCCTGGGTTTCATTTCGCTCTTTACTTTATATTTTGCTGTGATCAGACTTTACCTCCTGACCATAGACTTCAATGTTGAAGCATTTTTCCAGGAATAAAGTGCTTTGCAGGCCCGTTCCAAGACTCACATATTGTTCAGCTTTCTGATAACATCCAGCTTACTAACTGCTACTGAATTAGTACAGAAAAAAGACTGGTACATTCTGAGAAGTAAAAGATGAAGTTTCTCTGTCTAAAAAATGAATAATACAGATATGGCCAACTGAAAAATTCTGCACTAACCAAAAGTAGACTTGAAAGCGTACATAATTTCTCTTTAATACAAATGAATATGGGATACTTCATGAGATTTTAGCTCCTGGTTGACTTTAGAAGTGTAAAGATCAGTTGCATAACTTCAGAGATGCATTTAAGCCCAAAGGATGACAATTATATTACAGTGTCTTAAATCACAAGAAAAGCTCTAGGCTGGCCTGGGACTCCTAAGTGCAGAGACAGAAATTAAAGCTATAAAGTTAAGCATCAAAATCCTTTGCTCTCCAGAGGTCTGCTTTGCTCTGCAGGGGGGCTCCCAGCAGCAGGAATGACAAAGAGAGCCCCACGGACCTGATTCAACAGCCGCGTCTGTCCCTTTGTACCCAGCAAGGTAATAGCAAGGGTGAATGTGCCTCTTGCTGTCCTGTCCACTGGAGTTTTTGAAAGGTGGTTTTAAGGCCTCTGAGCTGTCTGCAGAGAATTAATAATGCTGTACTTCTGGGAGAGGCAGAAGACAGCAAAAGTGAGGTTTGTACTTAAAATAGGTTCACCCACAGCCTGCAGAGAGCTCAGCTCTATAACATACCTGAAGAGATGCTCCCAGTGACCGGTAATTTCTACCCTGCTAAAACAATATGTTTCTGACACAGCCTGTTATTATTTATTGGCTTTGTTGTTCAGAGGAGCCCTAATCACACGGCAGGACTGGGTAGTGCACAAACATGGGGCATAAAGGCATCCTGATATAACACATGATAAGACAACAAATGACTGTGTTCAGAGGAGTACAAAAATCAGTGAGATAATGTAGTTCATCAACTTACTGCTGTCATGTTGGATTTTTTAAGGCATCCCCATAAAAGGAAAAAATTGTCTTGCCTGGCTTAGGCTGAACTGGGTGCAATTGTCGAAATCACCTGCTCGCTGTAATCCATGGACAGAAGTGAACCAAAGAATAGTAATTGTCGCTCCCTGGCCAGTGCCTGAGCTGCTTAGGACATATCTTGGCCAGGGTGAATCCTTGCCAAGGACTCTGTCTGGGGATCAGAGACATCTGAAGACAATTTCAGTTCCCCTGAAGTTTCCTTTTCCAAGAGATTCAAGAAGATACGGTGATAAACTTCCAACTGATGCAGCAAAAACTACTCTAGCTCATTTTTTAATGAAACATGTGGCAAAGGCATCCTTGTGAAGAGAGGAAGGAATAATTAGCTTAGAGCCAAAAGCAAGGAAGTATTACAACACTGTTCTTCTGAATACAAGAATTCCATATAGAAAATGCGATGGGTTTTGGCTTTTATCCCTCAAAGACGGTTGAAAAGCCATAAGCTTCTTTTGTTATCACTTCTTCAGCTTTGTGTCAGGGTATGTAATTTTGTGTCCCCATGGACTGTCTGGCATCATTTCCTGGCTGGCTGCTCCTGGCACCAGGGAGCAGAGCTGGGCTTACCTCCTTGTGTAAGGATGTAAGATCCTGGGTGCAGCAGCCTCACACTACAATGAGGTCCACCACCCATCCAAGCTGTCTTATATCTGACACAGTAAGAAACTAAAGGTCAACAGATCCATGGGGACAATTGCAGTTAACTTCTCCCTTAAAATGAAAACTTTTACTCTCTGCAGCTGTCTGACCTCGCATCCCAGCGCTTGCTGAGGCAGGGTGTGTCAAGCTTGCTGGAGGGATCCATCCAGCTTTTTCTCTTTCTGTTTCTATTCCATCTAAATACAGAAATCTGTTCCTTTGCTATTATGAAACAACGGGTAAAACAATTTCTTGACCTCTCCTGAGCTAGTATGAGGCTTTCCTCAGCCCTGCACCACTTTCTCGTGGTGCTTTTCCCTGGGAGCAGGGCAAGCTGTTTTTAAAGGCCTTCAATGCTTAAGGGCCACCTACGCTGCTTTAGCATATTAGTGAAAGCTGTTTAGGACACCAGCCAGGAAGAAAATTCAGGTTACAGTGAATCTTTTTGAACAGGTAATATTCAGAGTATAAAGAATTATTTAAACCCCATCAAAATGCTTTTCCCAATGAAGATTGCATACAAGATATACAGTGTTGAAAGTGTTGTCTTCTCAGCATTTTATTTTTACATTAAAAGATAAGGTCTACCCTTACTGCACTGCAGACAGAGGTGGTTCCCACTATGCTGAGGAGGAAGCTGAAGCTGCGGAGAACAACAGAAGTAGGAAGGCATTGGCCCTCAGGCGTGACACCGGTGCCCTCCTTCAGGAGGTTTTCCATGTGTTTTCTGAGGATGGCTTGCACAGAGGAAGAGGACAGGATTTAATAAGCTGATGAGCCAGCTGGGCACTGCTGCCGGCCTGTGCCTGATGGAGGTGTTCTGAGTACTGTCTGCACCATGCAGTTCCCTGCCTGCTTTCCAGCCGCTGGCACCAAAGTTCTCCAGGCACCACCTGGTCAGGGTTCAAGGGATGGAATGTCCCAGAGCCAAGGTGGTGTTCCTGGCCTGTGTTGTTGAGCTGTCATGAGCTGAGTGTCTGGGGCAGCTCGGTTTCAGCATGGCTTTTGTGCCTTTCCCTGTCCCTGTTTCAAAAGGGAAACTGTGTGCAAGTCGACCAGGCTGCAATCCCCCTCCAGCCACATCAAGCATCCCTGGAGATGCGTCCAGTGCCTCCGCACTGGGCTTGAATGTGCATGGACAGCAGAAGAGACATAGATGTCTCTTTAGAGATGTCTAGACATAGGCAAAGGTGCCCATAGGCCTGGCAGTTGCCCAAGGCAGATTTTTTAGGGCTATAGAAAGCCATTTTGCAGTGTGGCTTCTCTTGCAGTGAAAAGTGCTTTTTCTGTGTTGTTTCATGTACCTGAGCTGCTGATGGTCCCCTATGAGTGACTGAAATGTCTGTATCAGTAACCCTACAGTATGTGGGATGAGATTGCTGCAGGAGCAGTTTCCCAGCAAGGCCAGCTATGCTGTTCATCAGCATGCATAACTAACCAGTCACAGTGAATGGCGCTCTCACAGAAAATTGCTGAATATCCAGGCTGTTTTCTGTGGTTTCCAACTCCGATTATTCTTGTGAGGCTGTGGTTATTACTTCTTTCCTGCTCTGTAGCTTTTCACTCTGACATCTCAAGTGTGAAAATACAAACAAAAGAAATGCCATGCTAGGCAGCAAAAGGGTCTGTGTCACCCCATCCTCTGAACTCTGTGGTGGCAAAAGGGCTGGGGGAGAGCACATGAGTCTGGCCACTTTCTCCCAGCCATTGCCTTGATCTTCTCCAGCACCTCTGCCTACTCTCCTTCCCATCCATTAATGGATAGTCCATTTTGAAACCTCTCTGGTGCATCCTGCTCTCACAGCATCCTCTGCACAAAGAGGGATTGCTCTCACCTCTTGTTGACTAAATTCCTGTGAAAACAGACCCTCAGAAACAATATTAATGGAGAAAGATAAATGACATACCTTTATTGAAAGCTTTCAAGGTGCACACACACCCACATGCACATGCACATGCACACACATGACCAGGGATATTACAGTTTTATAACCTCTCTAGCCATTAACATATATGTTATCTCTGACCCACCGTGGTTTTCATTTCCCTGGTGCCCCACCCGTAGAGGTCTTCAGAACTGCCCCTTGGAGAAGCTCAGGACCTCTAGGCCATCTTCTTGTCTTTTGTCTCCAAGCAATCTTGCAGGTGGCTTCTTCAAAACAGCATGTCCTTGAGAGGGCTTAAGAATGTATGAGAGAACATTTTAGTAACTTCTGATACTACCTAATACGTGAGCAACCCAGGAAAATCCATGTAACCTATGTAATTCTAAAAATCTACAAAATCTACGCTAAAATCCTTAGGCATCACTCCCAGTGCCTGTACTGAATGTCTTCCCTTGCTGTGCTGGGCCTTGGCAAACAACAGCTCTGCTTTTACCTTCTCCGCTGCCGTCCCGGTGCCGTGTCACCAGCACAGGCACAAGAGCACAGCCCAACACCTTTCAGCCTGTTCTCCTTTGGTCCTTGTGCTGAGCTTCACCAGCACCAACCTCCTTTTTGCAGCTGTCTTAGTGGCAGCTGAGAGCACCTTTAATGGGAGACCTCCCCAAGGACTTCCCATATTTGCCTCTTTTTCAGGACATGATGTGATAAATTCCTTTAGCTAATGTTGTACCTGAATATCTAAGATATCTGAAACTGCTGCCTGTGTCAGTCTCTTTATTTTTGCAAAAGTTTGATCCTACAACAGGAATATTCAGTGGCAAACCCAAATGACTAGACATATGTTGGAAGTTTTAGCTGGAGTGCAAAACCCAGCTGTTTTCCCATTTGATATTCAAAATGGACATATGTAAAAGTCTGCTTCTTTTGCAAAATCACCACTACAACAAAAATATTATGAATTTTAACACAAGCTGCTCATGTTCGGTGTCTGATCCAAGGTATCCATCTGACCTTTGTCAAACTTTGCCAGACAAGAAAACATTTGTGAGCAATCCAAAATAATTTGTGGAGCAGCTCACCTGTGCAAGGTTTACAGCAAAAAATGAAAGGAGATAAATCCTATAAATTAATCAGGAAGCCTTTTTAAATTATTAAAATATTCTGTGCTTTCAATTAGCTTTTTTAAAATGATTTAAAAGCTGCAGAACATTTAAATTAGGAATGCATTTAAATTAAGGCATAATTTTTCTATTTATGCATTCATTTACAAGCTCTCTGATATTGAAGCTTACAATATTTTCTAGGTTCTTGAATGGCTTTTCAATGCTGTAAATATTTTATTGTGTTAGTCATAAATACTTGTTTATATACTTGGAATTCACCTGTGTATTTAAATGCTGTCGTAAAGATACAACTAATAAAAATACGACTTTTGTGCTTTCCCTTATTGTCAGGAGACTCAGCAAGCTGTTGTGCTTTTTTTAGTGCTGAATACTGATTTCCATTCTGGCAAAGACTTTGTTAAGGAAAATAAGTTTGGTGTCAGTGCATTGAAAAAGCCAGCAAAATGCTGACAAAGTGAAATGCTTTTATCTTTGAAAAGCTACGTATTTTTAGATAATGCCATTATCCTCAGAGGCCCAAAGATCTGGAATCAGGGAAGTTTGCTATCCTGCTTCTAAGTGTGAAGAGACAACAGTTATTAAATTTAGCCATTTTATTAAGAAATATCAATACCTTACTTGTGACCACAACAGAAGATGACACAATGCAGAACAAAACAAAGACAGACCTTATTTTAATTTCTTAAAAAAAAAAAAACAAAAACAACAGATTGCTCTCAAGTAGGGAACTTCCCTATTTTATGAAGCATGATGTCATTCAGAGGAATGTAACTATGAAGAGATAGGTGTGACAAGGTGTAACACCTACATGTCTACCATCACATGTCTTCTGC
This sequence comes from Hafferia zeledoni, assembly GCA_035583235.1. Classification (NCBI taxonomy): domain Eukaryota; kingdom Metazoa; phylum Chordata; class Aves; order Passeriformes; family Thamnophilidae; genus Hafferia; species Hafferia zeledoni. Next base: position 12,010,780 of record JAWWEV010000043.1, read on the forward strand.
ATCATCTTCACTCCCTCTTTTTCTGCTAGCTGGGTTATGTTTGGAACAAACTTTCTCAATAGTCATTGTATTTTTGTAATTTTCCCTGTGTTTTTGCCAGTTTGTGTGTGTATCTAATGTTCAGGAAAGGCAGGTTAAGCGTAACAGCATTCTTCCCTATCGTATAGATTAAGAGCCTTTAGTAGTTCTTGGAGCACTTTCTGGCCCATCAAAATCTGCCTTTGTAGTTAGGATGAAAATCTTATGAGCATTCAAGTGAAACAGAGAGAATCAGTCATCCCAGCAGAGGTAAATGGAGCCACTTATGTTTTACTTCAGATGATGTCTAAATACAGGCATCCCTTAATGCACCCAAATCCTTTCCTGAGGGACCTTGCTGCATGTATTTCCACAGGGTTTATGTATGAGCTTGGTCAGGAATAAAAAGATTTTGGGGTCTAGTCAGTTCCAGTGACTCCCTTGATAAGGTCTCTCTTATGAAGATGACTTGGAGCTCTTGTTTCTGAATGCCTAATACTAAAGTTATTTGTTATTCACACCTTACTTTCACGGATTCTGGTAGTGAAGTGCAACAAATACCTTCTTGCCTTTTACAGTACAAGAGCTTTAAAAACCAACAGGTTGAAAAATAGGTCTCAACAAACAGCATATTCTGAATATTTCAGTTATTTGTAAACAATCTATCAAATTTTAAGGCGTTGGTCATGGATGAAGATGTTTTGCTAATGAATGACCTGTGCTTGTGTTGCACCACAGTGCAGCTGCTGCATAAATACTTTGTTACCAACATTTTGCTCATTTTCCTGCTTCTGTCTCTCTCAGCACTTACATGCATCTGCCTTGTATCCAAGCCCACTTAAAAACTCTAGATGCGATTGCTTCCACTTTTAAGGGAGATTAGGGAGACTATTGTACCTAGGAACATGGTTTATTTTCCTCACCCATCTGGACACAAATTTTTGAAAAGGATTTTTTGTGTCAGTTTTGCATCCCTTATGTATATGCTAGCTTGTATTTTGATGTTGTCTGCAAAGTAGATATGTATCAAAAAATACATCAAAAATATTATGGGTTGTGTGACACTACCATTGCCCAGTCCTTCCTCTACCTATATTCAACAATAATACTAAAATTACGTCTCACTCATTTATCTTCCATTACAAAAAGCCATCTGTTGTGAATCCTAAATTTAAATGGTTTAAAGTTGAATGAATAGGGTATGGCAAATCCATGACTCACAGTATAACATTAAAAAATAATAATGATGCTCAAAGAGCTTGTAAGGGAAGGATTCGTTGCCAGCCAGCTGATGCTGAGGCTGTGGAGAGAATTATGAACTGCTTTTTCTAACCCGTGCTGATGGTGACCAGGGGAAGCTGGTCATGGGTAATTTATGTGGTATGCTATGAGGTAGCCTAGGCAGTAGTAAAGGCTTTAAAAATGCAGGAAGTAGTAACAGGTGAATTGAAAAGTCTCTGTTGTGATTTACTGGAAAGGAAAGAGATAAAGAGGTGGATCTAAGAATGGAGGCATATTCTGTGAGAGGGACCAGCCACAGGGTGGGTTCTCCAGAGCCACTGTGGGTCCCATCAGCCCTGTGACACCAGGACAGCCACTGCTGCAGCATCTTCTGCAGGCAGCCTTTCTCCTTTGTCCTCCCCTGTCTCACTCCAGCCCACTCTTAATACAGACTCTTAGGAAATGTCTATTGAAACCAGCGTTTTCTTATATTTTCTTTCCTTCTGTGTTCAAGGGAAATCTTTATTGTAGTGTAATTTGAATGCCACTACAGCTGGAGCTTGCAAAAAGAAGTATATATTTGTGTATGTAGTTGAATTTATGAAAAAGGAGACTGATTGGCACTGGAAATAAGGGCTTATTGTTTCCACTTGTGAATATATTTATTGATAAATCAGATCTTATGAATATCATCCTCCAGAGGTTTTCAGGAGAACTCAAGAGCATCATATTTTTGTGTAAGTTGGGTATCCTGTAAGCATGCTGCATTGCTCTCACAGTGTGTACATTATAAAAAATTAGGAATTTCAAACAACATTGAAGTTGAATTAAAACAGTGATTTCTGTTTGTGCAAATTTGCTGTAGATATTTTTGTCTGTAAATGTCTGACACATTATGTTTCCAAGACTTGATTGATACTGGAAGATGTTACAGAATAATAGAAATGCAGGCCTGGAATAGACTTAGGTACACTGCAGTGACACAGAAAATTAGTGACCTAAGCCGTATTAATTAAAATATATATTTTATCAAACAAAGCGGTGTTATTTATCCAAAAATTTGTCTCTGAATTTTTTTGTACTTTATCTATAAATTCATTATTTAAACTGGTCCAGTCAGGAAGCAGAAATAATACCATGTAGCTTAGCCAGTGAGGTGCACCCGATAAATGAAGTATGATTATGTATTTTGATACGCTGCTTTATGATAACTGGTCTGTCTGTGTATTTAAGTGCACATTAAGCAGAGTTTGAAGCAGGCAGACTCTTTTTGGAATAGGGAAGAACAAATGCAAGCTGCCTTCTCCTGAGCTGAGAACAAAGCCAGGCTGACTTGTGAGAAATCCTGGTTTATTTCTGTAGATCAGTTTCTCCCATTGATCTAACAATAGGACTCATTAGGAGGTGTTTAATTGGCTCTACAACTTGTAGAGATAGTGACTACAAGAGCAGTTTGAATACAGGCAGAGGGTAACTAAGGGTGGAGTTGAAACTCCTCCTGTGGACAGGTAGCAAGTGCTTCAAAACCTCTGGATCTTTCTGAACTTGCACCATCTAAGCATTGCATGTGGGTCCATTTGCTTGAGTGGGTCCTTCATTTTGCAGACCCACAGGGCAAGCATCCCAGCATTTAACCAGCCCTCCTACCTTGTGCTCTTCCAGATGATGGGCACTCTCTACCACAAGACTTCATCCTAGACAAACCACAGTGCATTTGCAAATGTGCGAGTTCTGGAGGAAGAAATTATATGTATTATCTCAAAAAGCTGTTGTTGTTCCCATGGATCTTTGGTATTACTGAACCCTTGTTCAACATGACAACCAGATTTTGGCCTGACTTAGCCCTCTCACCACAGTTCTATAGCAAAAACAAACCGAAACAAAACACCAAAAAACAAAAAACCAAGAATAGAATCGAATAGCATCGGGTCAGTTGGAAGGTACTTACAACAATTGTCTAGTCTAAATGCCTGGTATATGGGTATGAATTTGTCCTCTGTAAATTGATTTGTCTAGTCTATTTTCTAATCTGTATATTTATTTTTTACAGAATTCTGCAGTGTTGCATTCGCAATTCAATTACTAGTTTTTTTAGGTGGAAAAAGAATATTTCCTTTTATGTGCTATAAATCTGCTTGATGAGTTCACTGTATTTTACTTCATAGTTGTTGTGTTACTAGAAACAGAAAAAAAAACATTCCCTGTGCACCTTTTCCATGCCCTTCATGACCACATTGTCATCAGTCTTGGCAGCACAGGAGCTTTCACACTGTTGTACCCAGCCTACCTGTGAGATGAGGCACAGGCTCTCCTGCAGCACAGCTCAGAGGCCAAGCTGGGCTCTTCTGCTTCCATGCAGCTCCTGAGCAAAGTGGAGGGACCTGTGCTAAGGCTTCCCACAGCTTTCTTTGACCTACAGTATGTTTAACCTTGCCTGAGCCCAAGCAACCAAACCCCAGGGGAGAGGGGGCTGCCTTTAGATGCCTGATGCAAGGAGAGACAAAGACCAAGCCCGCAGCTCCAGCCCTCTGAAAAGTCAATGTCTTGTGTGTAATAGTATCACAGTGCTTGATAATGTCATGATTCTTTCTTTGCTACCTGTGCCATGAAAGATTGAAATACGTTCTTAATTACTAGACCTCAAACAAACCACTTAATTTATTCAACTCTTTTGTTTTCCTCGTGATTTCTCTGCAGCCTTGTTGGGTTCTTCAGCGTGTAGTTCAAATGCAATTACAGATGTGGCATTCCGAGCTGAACAGTAGTTCTTTCCTAGAACTTAAATTCTGTGAAGGATAATGCAATTTACTGATAAAACCACAAATTCTGCCAGGCCAAAGAAGAAAGTTCTGGGAAGAAGGAAAGCAGTAATGTTCTTCCATAGAAAGACCAATTAAAAAACCATTCATTTGTGATACCAGACTGCAAAATCCTGAGGCCTAGACTGGGAAGATTTTTCTGAAGTCATCATCCCTTCCGGCGTGATCACCTTTTTCCTTTTATTGCATCCTCCAATTACTGAATGTGTCTTGGAAACTAAAATGATCCAAGGGACAACCCTGTGCCCATGTGGCCAACTGTGTGGACATGACTTACAGCTAATCTGTCAGACCACATCCAACAGGATGAAAACCAGATCTCAACAAACAGCATGTTCGGAGTATTTCAGTAAAACAGATAGTCATGCCAAAACTGTGCCAGGAATTGAACAGTGAAAAATGGTGAACGATAACAGGCCAGTGCATGTGCCTGAGCCCCAGCAGTTTAGTTTACTTGTATTGAGGTAGCTTTAAGTATTGTTTCCTTGACCCACATTAATTAGATGTTTCAGTTTAAAACATCATTAGAAGTCATTGCAATTAATGGCCAGGGACTTCATATGAAATAAACACAACAGCACAATCCTCAGAGCGTCTTCCGGGCTGCTGGCATGTGCCTGACATACCAAAGAGTGTATTTCCACCTGCAAGATCTAGGGCATAAAAACCCAAACTGAAATTCTGAGGGATTCTCTAAAGAGAAAAACATACATTGCCTCTGTAACCAGCTGCATGCTGAATTAGATCTACAGCCCTTTAACAGCCTGCTCTCTGCCACCCTGCTGGAAGATAGGGTGATGGCAGAGGGACAGGAGCATTGCATGGGAGCACCTTCCAGCCCTTTCAGAAATTCTTTACATGCACAGTTAGAGAGATTTTTCTGGAAGCTGATCGAACACTTCTGCCCTGTGGTGGCCACTGCCACTCCCCAGCAGCAACCTGCCCTGTTTGTACATCTCCTCATTAGCATTTGTCACAGTAGAGAATGGGGATTTCTCTCCTGTACAGTGGAAATTGGGATAAATTTTCTCCTCCTTGTTCAGCGGCTGTCCCTTAGCCTCATCCATTCTCACTGAGTTGGCAGTTTGTCTTTGGAGCTGATGTGATTTGGCATGGGTCAGGAGGACGGTTCTACAGGTTCTACCTCTTCGTTAATGCCTTTTTCTTGGGGCATTTCTGTTTTCACTGCCCTTCAATATATGCCATGCAAGGAAGCATGTAGCCCTAATTCCCGTCTCTAATCTGTAATTTGAACCTTTATTAACATTTATGAAATTTTAATGACTATTGCTTTCTGCTACCCTTGAAGTAACACACATGGAAAAGAGCTGGTTGCTAGTACAGCTGTCGGATGTGTCTGTGGAGAAGAAGGGGAAGTCTCTGCTAGAGAATTGCTGTCTGCAGTTGTTTACACTGGGTCATTAATGCAATACACTGCTGCTCAGTAATGCTATGCACCATATTTTACACCCTTACTGTCCTGCAGCACTTTTGTTTAGACCCAGTAGCATCAGCTCTATGTGACACTGAAACTGCATTAGCATTCGTCTTTGCTCTCCAAGAAGTTTTGAAGTTAGGTGAAGTCTTTACATGTTGACTATTTTGGCAGGCTATATTGTTCTACAATTTATCAGTTGATAACTTTCGCTGCCTCACAGACATTGTGTTTTCCCAAGTGAAGAACCTTTGGCTGAGCTCTGGAAATATATGCGTTTCACAGAAATGAAAAGTTATTAAATCAGTACTGTGGGGGAATGCAGGGGAATGATCTGTTTGTAATTCTGGGAAAAACAATTTGGAACACTGTTTTTAAAGCTTAACGAAATTACTTAAAATCTCTCACAAAAACAACCAACCTTTTTCATCCGGTCTCCAAGGATTTTGTTTATCTTTCAGATCTAGTTGCTGCAAAATACTGATAATGCAGAAATTCCATGAGGCGTTAAATCTCCATCTACCAGTGGCTTGCAGAATTAATCAAATTACCTTTTAAAGTTAATGCAGTCGGTGAGAAGAGTTTAATGATATTCAAAACCTTCGTGGTAATAATTACAGATGAAGAGGGTCAGTCAGTTGAGAATTAATGCAAAAAGTGCACAGAATGATAATCTGAATTAATTTATCAGACCATGCAGAAAGCATAAGAGAGTGAGCCATGAAAATAAAATTCATTTGCTTCCATTCAGAAGAGTGAAATAAACTCACGTGTGAGGATTTGAAGTAAAGGATGAATTTGAAGTTTAAGCTATGCTAGAGACGAGGTCATGGGTTGAGAGAGGTGAAGGAAAGTCAAAAAAAGGAGAAGAGAGGATGAATGGGGATTAATCTGGATTATCTCACAAAATTTGAAGCTGTCAGTCTTTCTACCACAACTCAAAGCCAGAAGCTTTTCCACAAATTTCTCACACCCTGAGGCTCTTTACCTTTTTGATTTTCTGTATTCTGCATGCCTATTTTTTCCACCTTTTTAGAAATGATCAAATATATCATGAGGGCAGGCTTTGAACTGTCCTTTCCCATGCAGTTCATAGTTCTTTTGCTAACAAAAAAAATGGAACAGTCCCAAAAGGACATTCTTTAAAATAATTCAATATGCCCCCACGCAAATTGAGTCTGGGTAATCTCAGGCTGTACTCAGGTCTCTCAGAAATGGCAGAGGAGCAGTTTGTGTCACAGCAAATGTGGAGCTGACCATCCATGTGACCTGAGACAGTTGCCTCCAACACTTTGTGCTTCTGGTGACTATCATCAAAACCCACTGTCACTAAGGATGTCACAGTTCCTGGGTGCATGGCTTGAGATGCCACACCATGATGTTGCTATCAGAGAAGGCCTGCTCAGCACATTCAGAAAAACAGGCCTCTTATAACTTGACTATGCCAAATATCTTCAAAATTACAGTCAATTCTGGAAAATCTTGAGCATCTTGATCATTTATTTCCCACTTTCCATTTTTGTCAAATGTGTGTGACTTAAATACACCTGTTTGTTCTGTTCCTCTGGGAGACATTGTCAATTGCTGTCTTTTCCACACTATTAGATCAGCTCAGGCGTAGTGTTATAAATGTTCCTAAAAACTGAGTCAGTGTTGCTTTTATGGTTAATTGCATATTGAACTTTCTGTGTGCTGTTTTCACATTTCAAGCTTCACTGCATGTCAGCCTTCAGATCCTTATTTTGCACGTGAGAAGGGACTATTGAGTGTGCCTGTTGAGTCCCCTGTGGAGAACCTCTTTATATAGCACTGCCATTATGCAATTGGACTGTAAGGGTACAAATGATGTTCCTGCATAACTACATCCTGCACTCTTCAGAGCAGCAGTGCTCAACTTGCAGCAGACAGAAAGTTGCACTGACAACAGTTATTTCCAGAGGCCCAAGTTGATCACAGGTGGGTTCTTCATTGCAATCACAGAATCACTTAGGTTGGAGAAGACCTTTAAGACCATCGAGTCCAACTGTTAACCTGCGTTACCAAGTCCACCATTAAACCGTGTCCTTAAGCACCACAACTACACAACTTTTAAATACTCAACAACTTCCATGGGCAGCTTCTTCCAGTGCTTGACAACCCCTTCTGTGAAATTTTTTTTCCTAATAACCAAACTAAACTTCCCCTGGTACAACTTGAGGGCATTTTTTCTTGTTCTATCACTTGTTACCTGGGAGAAGAGACTGACCCCACCTGGCTACAGCCTCCTTTCAGGTAGCTGTAGAGAGTGATAAAATCTTCCCTGATCCTCCTTTTCTCTTCGATAAACATCTGCAGCTCCCTCAGCCACTCCTTATAAGACTTGTGCTCCAGACCCCTCACCAGCTTCATTGTCCTCCTCTGGACATGCTCCAGCACCTCAATGTCTTTTTCCGTAGTGAGAGGCCCAGAACTGAACAGAGGATTCGAGGTGCCGAGTATATAAATACCTAAAGGGGGAGTGCTAAGAAGATGGAGCCAGGCTCTTCTCAGCATTGCCAACAAAAGAAAAAGAGGCAATGGGCAGAAACTGAAGCATGGGAAGTTCCACCTGAATATGAGGAAGAACTTCTTTACTGTGAGGGTGACGATGCACCAGAACAGATTGCTCAGAAAGGCTGGGAAGTCTCCCTCACTGCAGATATTGAAGAACTGTCTGGATACAATCCTGTGCAATATGCTGTAGGATGACCCTGCTTAAGCAGAGAGGTTGGACCAGGTGACCCACTGTGGTCACTTCCAGCCTGACTGATTCTGTGGTTCCGAGTACACTGCCCTGCTCCTGCTGGCCACACTGTTACTAATAGAAGCCAGGATACCTTTGGCCTCCTTGGCCACCCGGGCACAGGCTGGCTCACGTTCAGCTGGCTGTCAACCACCATCCCCAGGTCCTTTTTCACCAGGCAGCTTTTCAGCCATTCTGTCCCAGGCCTGTAGTGAATCCTGAAGCCGTATTGACTGTGATGATGTGCCATCATTGCAACTCTGGTTCATCTCTGCAGGCTGCTTTATTGTCCATGTGCTTCTGTAGGGGACCACTCTTTACCTATTGCTGCTTTTGTCCTCCAAGAATATTCCCAAGAGAAAGCTTAGGAGTTTCACCATCCTCTTCCACAAATGTCATGGTGTGGCCGTGCCTTCCTGGGGCTGTTGTTGCTGCTTTATGAAGCAACCGAAGGACACATTGAGCACGTTGTACTCTGGCTTTGTGCTTCAGTAGTCCCAAGTAGTGACATAAGGGCATACATAACTGCAAAATTAGAGGCTGAATATGGTTCAGCTTCATTTATGGGAGCTGACCTTGCAATAACACCTGACGTATTGTCCCACTGAGAGTTTTAATCAAAGCACTTAAAAATACTGCAACCCTTGTTTTTCTGTTGCATTACAAAGAAATTCGGCACTTTCCTTCCTTTGCTGCAAATATTTTTGTTTGCATGTTTGTCATTTGAGAATTGCAGATAATTGGTTTGGCTGTGTTTGATCTCACAATCTGGCAAAAAAAAATTAAAGGAAAATTCCCCAGGCATAAGCATTTCTTTATGAACTGCTGAGAAGCAAAAATGATTATGAAATGTTACAGTTAATCCCTTAGTGATCTTGACATTTACAAAAGGAGTAAGTGCGCAAATACTCTTTAAAGTCCTGTGATTAAGGATCATATTCAGGCATAGGCAGACATTTGTTTTAAAAATAATTGTTGGTGTTTTGTGTGACACATAGGTATGTGGGCAAGTGCTAACTCCCTCTTCTGTACTGATTTTGTCTGAAAGATACAATAAGATTTTCCAAATAAAAATTTCTTATTGCAGTTATCAAATGTAAAGATGTCCCTTGAAGGACTTTCTCAACTATTTTCTAGTAGTTTTTTTACCTAGGCTGAGACTCTAGGGAGAGCTGGCTGTAGACAACATAAAGTTTCCTTTAAAAAACTGAGCATAGAAATATTTTTAACCAAATTGAAAATCAAGCCCAGATTTGTGATGCTTCAGTCCTATATATGTATCAAACCAGAAATACCTCCTTCCCTGTTCCCCACTCCCATCACTTCCTTTTGAGCACTGTTTTGCAGCTGTTAAGCCACAGAGAACACTGTGCTGCTGTGTAGTGCAGGTTGGTTTGGTGTTCTGGTCCAGATGTTATCATAGGATGTGAGGTGACCAAATACAAGCATCTCCTACTGTGTCATTGCAATAAAGAATTGATCTATGAGAAATTTGGTCTTGGCAGACCATGTCCATCTTTGCTGCATCCCAGACATTGCTTTTCCTGAAGCAAGGCATCTGGGTGGCAGTGGAGAAGTAACTTGCACAGGGAAGTCACAGCAGCTGTCATGCAGCCAATAGGCTTCCTCTATTTCACAAATGTGTCATAGAACCAACAGATTTAACAGCTCTAAAGCAGGTTTTGGGATTCAGTGCTCTTTAATAAACATCCTCACCAGTTGTGATAGGAATACATTAAAGTCAGCCTTAGACTTTTGTCAAGGATGTTCCCCAGTGGCCCCAGAAATTCTTCTCAACAGCCCTTTGTTCTGAGCATGGGAAAGAAGAAAACTTCCAGCAATTTGCTTCTGCCTTGTTAAAAAATATCCTGCCTTCTGAGATCACTATAGGGCTTTAACTGCTGATATTGCATGAGTTTTTTGGAAAAGGCCAAAGGTAATGGTGCTTTTGGCCATCTGTTTCTCACTCATTCCCTTTCCATCTCTCATTGGAAAGTTGCTCTGCATCCAGGCATGTTCCAGGGTGGCAGTCCTGGCAGTCCAGGCAGGTCTGTGCAGGCACTACATCCCAGGGCTCACAAGTCCCTGTGGGCACTCGGCTAATTCCACCTGTGAACTGCAACAGGAAAAGGACAGTTAACACCTGTCCCGAGAAAATGCATCCAACTCCAGCTTTAACATAGTTTAATGGTTAGCTAGGAGTTTTCTAGCTGGGTAGAAAGTCACTGACACATCTGGTAGCCTCTGATTAGCAGAACATCACAGGGTTATTAAAGCTCGGGTGTGCTGGTAAGGGTGTGAAGGGGAGTTTGTCTGTGCAGACATGGAGCAGATACACTCGAATTTATTAGTTGCTCAGTTTCATTTCTGACTTGTGCATGGTCATGACACCATGTACACTTTGTATAACGTAATGCAAGTTCTTTTAACACTTAGCAGTGCATGTCAGTCTTGCCCAGGGCTGAACCTGTAACAAAAGCAAAACCCATAAGCTTTCTACCCTCGCATTTCTCATTTTCAGCATGTGTTTCATCCCACCTCTGTGCTTCCCCAGTGCCACCTGCAGCCTGTGAACAGCTGCTTTTGCTGCCTTTGCTGAACTCAGAAAGTCTGTTTTCTTGGCATATCATGCATATACCTTCTGGCATCAATCATAGAATCATAGATTCACAGAACAGTTTGGATTGGAAGAGACCTTTACATGTCAACTAGTCCAACCCACCTGCAATGAGCAGAGACATCTTCATCTGGACCAAGATGCTCAGAGTCCTATCTAATCTGACCTTCAGTGTTTCCAGGAAAGGTGCATCTCTGCCTCTCTGGGCAACCTGTTCCAGTGTTTCACCAGCCTCAAAAAAAAGTCTTCCTTATATCTAGTCTGAATCTACCCTCTTTTAGTTTAAAACTGTTACGACTTGTCCTATTGCAACAGGCAAAATCTGTCCCCATCTTTCTTATAAGCCCCCTTCAAGTACTGAAAGGCCACAATAAGGTCTCCCCAGAGCCTTCTCTTCTCCTAGCTGAACAGCCTCAACTCTCTCAGTCTTCATAGGAGAGATGCTCCAGCCCTCTGATCATCTTAATGGCCCTTCTCTGGAGTCCTTCCAACAGGTCAAGGTCTTTCCTGCGCTGAGAGCTCCAGGGGTGGACACAGCACTCCAGGTGGAGACTCACAAGAGTGAGTGGCATCATCACCCCCCTTGACCTACTGGCCACGATGCTTTTGATGCAGCCCAGGATACAATTGACTTTCTGGATTGGAAGTGCCCACTGTTTGCTCATGTCCAGTTTTTTAGCCACCAGTACACCCAAATCAGGGCTACTCTTAGCTCCTTCATCCCCCAGGCTGTGTTGACACTGGGAGTTGCCTCAGCCCAAGTACAGCACCCTGCACTTGGCCTTGTCAAACATCATGAGATTCCCGTGGGCCTACTTTCCAAGCTTGTCCAGGTCCCTCTGGATGCCACCCCATCCCTCAGGCATGTCAATCAAACCACTCAGCGTGGCATCATTGCAAATTTGCTAAGGGTGCACTTGATCCCACTGTCAGTGTCGCTGATGAAAATATTAAACACTACTGGTCCCAATACGGACCCCTGAGGGACCCTACTTGCCACTGATGTCCACTGGGACACTGAGCTGTTAACCACTACTCTCTGGATGTGACTGCAGTCAATTCCACCAAATAGTCTACTCATCAAATCCATGTCTCTCCAGTTTAGAAGGATGGTGGTGTATCATGTCAAAGGCATTACGACAGTCCAGATAGATGAGATCCATAGCTCTTCTCTTGTTCACTGATGTAGTCACTCCGTTATAGAAGGTCACTAGTTTGGTCAGACAGGACTTGCCTGGCTGTCCCGAATCACATCCCTGTTCTCCATGTGCCTTAGCATGGCTTCCAGGTGAATCTGTTGCATCATCTTCCCACAGAGGCACAGAGGTGAGACTGGCATGTCAGTAGTTCCCAGGGTCCTCCTTTCTACCCTTTTTAAGATAGGAATAATGATGTTTCCCTTTTCACAGTCATCCAGGACATCACCTGACTGATGTGACTTTTCAAATATCACAGAGAATGGCTTGGTAACTACATTGGCCAATTCCCTCAGGACTCAGGGATGAATCTCATCAGGTCCCATGGACTTAGGTATTTTCAGGTTCCTCAGGCAGTCATAGATCTGACCTGTACTTAGAGTGGGAAGCAGAGATTACTATTGAAGACAGGCAAAAATGTTGCTGAGTACCTCAGTCTTCTCCTTGTCCCTTGTTACCAGTTTACCACTCTTGTTTATGGTATGCTTTCTTTGACCTTCCTTTTCTGATTAACATACCTGTATAAAACTACTATTCTTCTTTACATTGCTTGTCAAGCTCAGCTCCAGCTGCATCTTGGCTTTTCTAATCCCATCCTTACACAGTTGGGCAGCATCACTATGCTCTTCCCAGGATACCTGTCCTTGCTTCATTGTCTATGCTTATGCTTCTTGCCCTTTAGTTTGACCATCCCTGGAGGTGTTCAGGAAATGAGTGGACATGGCACTTATTGCCAAGGTCTAGTTGACAAGGTGGTGATTGGTCAAAGGTTGGACTCAATAGTCTTGGAAGTCTTTTCCAACCTAAGCGATTCTGTAATTATATGTCTAGATTTGGTGTTTGAGACTTCAAGGAATTGTAAATAAAATAGTTGTCTGTGGAAAGTAATATAAAAAAACACTCATACACAATATTAACTGAAAAATAGCTTTGAAGGGGAAAATTAAGTAGTTTTTAGATGGTAGTTAATGAACAAATTGTCCAAGCCTGCTGAAGAAATGATCTGTGGGTAGGAGGATAATTAATTTATAGGAGTGTAAAAATTCCTCCTGAGATATCAGCTGGCATGCTGCATTACAGCATGAAATATTCAAACTGTACAGTTCCAAGAACAATCCTAGAAAGTCACAAAGAGTCCAAAAGATGAGATAGCTGCTCACTGGACTATGCTGTGTTTCACTTCATGTCTAGTTCCTGCAGTGGGAAGATCACGTTTCTGTGACAGTTGGTAGCTACAGAACCTGCCAGGCCAGGCTTGGAGACTTGAGCATGGGAACACTTGGTGGTGGCCAAGAGCACAAATGTTTTGGAATTGGTCTGAGCTCTGATGATGTCCTGGATCTTTCACCACTGCCCTTCTGCCACCAGGGACATCTTTGGGGAAGGGGGGCTGGGGAGGAGGGGGGCAGGCGGTGTGGGATAGTGGGCTTTGCCCAAATGTTTTTGCATTTTCAAGGAGCCATCAGAGATGCAGGCAGGTTTTTTGGGAGGCAGATCGGACAGCCTGGAGCAAAACACAGTAACAGGGTTGAAAGCCTGAATGTCTTAGGTTCCTCAGCCTTAAAAGGAGGAGAGTATCTCTATCTGTCACGTGAAAGGGAGGAGGGAGACAGAAATGCAAATATTTCTGGTCTTAACTGTAATAATTAAAAGTTATTAGCCATAAGTGCTTCCAGAAAAATCAGATCCTTATGTACCCAACACTGTCTGTCAACTAACTGACAGCACACAGGATGGAAGGGGTTCTGACCTCTGATGTGAAGCTTCACTTCAGCCAGGGAGAAATATTAGCAATAAGCGCCTCCAGAAAAATTAGAGCCTT
>JAWWEV010000043.1:12024768-12051326 GCA_035583235.1 Hafferia zeledoni
CTGGTCTTATAAAGTAAGAATAGCAAAAAGCAATAATTAATATAAAGTAGCAAAGTGTGAAGCAAGTTACTGTTATTAGTATTAAGGTAGCAAAACACAGTTAGTAAAGGAAATGCTTATAAAGAAAGAATCAAAGTAGAAAGGAAGAAAGTAAAGTTAAGAAAGTAAATTGGGAAAAAAATAGAGAACACATGGTCTCCTCACCCCTACATTGTTCCAAGAGGAGGAGGCAGAACAAGCTGCAGCAGTTACCTTCACAGAGACACTGGCATATTTCCCTCTCCTCTCCTGGAGTTTAAACTCCAAATACTTTTTTTTACCTCTTTTTTTTCTTCCATGTGGTTTGTGTGGCTTAAAGTCAATCTGTCATCACCCCCCACTATCACATGGACAGTTTAGAAAGAATAAAACTGTAACGTACTATAGAAATTCCTAGAATAGACAGTGCTATGGAGCTGTGCAAAGTACAGCTTTTCATGTCTTAATGTCCTTGAATCATGCCTTCCCTGACATTAATGGGAAGTCTGTTTTTCCTGTCCATGTCCCAGCTAGCACCTGCTCAGCAGGCAGTTCACAAGCTTCAGGCCTTCAGAAATAGCTTGGGGTTTGTTTTCATTCTTATTCTAAATGTATCACATCTTTCATCCCTCATGCAGAGCCAGTGCAACCCTTAGGGCAATTACATCAGCTCTGTGCTTGGGACATCCCAACCTTCTCTATGCTGGCAGATGGCCCTCCACTTCAGCACTGGTTTGCCTGAGCTCTAGAGGTGAAACTAAAAGCATATATTGCTTTCTCTTTAAAATGAGGCAACATCACCACAATCTTCAACATGTAAATTCCCAAATCTCTATATCCCTTTACAAGAATAAGAGTATTGATGGGGTTTTATTAAGCAGTAGTCTTGCCTGGATTAGACTGAAAAGGAGTTGCTCTTTGTGATGTTGCAGGTAGTGGACTGCAAATCCCAAGAGTAGCTGTGGTTTTACAGGTGATGATGTTCCAAAGCTCCTTCTGGGCTCGAGTCCTTCCACCCATCCCTAGAGGAGGAGGTCATGGCACTCCACCACACTTGTGCCAGCAGATGATGAGGATGCATGCTGCTGCCTTGGGCATGGGGCTGCAATGAGAGGGCCCTCTGAACCACAGCTTTGCCTGAAACGACAGAGCATATACTCTGAGGTCACCATTTTTGTTAGCTAATTACTTGTAAAGAAAAGGCAAGTTAGATACTGGAACCTTTTCAAGGTCCCTGAAGACCTGGTGTTTTCCTTATAACTAGTGAGCCTATTACATGGTTGGGCTGTTGCACTTCCTAGGAGTGCAGGGTAGGGTTTAATTAGTTCACTGTACCAAAAACTGAGAATCTACAATACTCTGGACGTGATACTTGGTACTGATAGTTATAGAAAACAGTTATTTTAATAAGAAAACTTTAAAATCAAGTCAAGAGTATGAGCTTCAATTTTTATATTTTTTGCTTAAACAAAGAATAAATTAACTCTTTGGTAGGTTGGATGTGTTACAAAAATGAGCAGAATAAATAATACTGAGCTCTTCCCCTCATCTCAGCATATTGAAATCATGGATTCATAAATTCTCCATAGTCTGTTTTTAATTTATTTTTGTGAACAATTTACTGCTCTGAAAACAAACGCCTTTTTTAAAACAGAGAGTTGGCAGGGGTTAGCAGTGACTCTGTGGATTTCCCCAAAATACATTGTCAGTCAATTTTAGCTCCAGTATTTTAGATTAATAGGTTATTTAGCATTCGTGCTCTTTTGACCTTTGGCTTCTCACTGAGATTGTCAACACGGCTGCAGAAAAAGGTCACTTACAGTAGTGTCATCAGGGGACCATTGTATTAGCAGTAAATCATGTCTGAAATAAAACCCACCTGGTGTGATTGCTAAAAAAAGGTATAGACTATTTAAGAGTGAAAAATAAAAACATTAATTCCAGTTCCTGAAAAGAAACAACTGGAATTAGGCTTTGTTCATGGGACAAGCTCTGTGTTTGGGGGAGATGTACACAGAAAAAAGGAATATAGTAGAAATGCTTCAGTCCCTCCCTGAGCCCCTTCTTATTGCCTGAAGCCAAAGTGCCACCATCCTGGCAACTTAAATAGCAGTAGCTATAATATGGTGAGGTTAAGTGGTATGGGCAAATATAAAATAGAGAATTTAATCGACATTATGGCAGTTCCCCTTGAGTTCTGTTGACCTTTTTCACACATGCACCCTGCACCTTAGGTAACCAGCATGCCTTTGAAGAATTTCCACCTTCAGGACTGACAAGAAGGAGGAAGCTGTGGGGGAGCAGGAAAAAAGTAAGGGAGGTACTATTTGGAAAGAGTGCCCATGGTAAACCTTCCCTTTTGAAACTACATGTGTGACACCTTTCTTTCTGTGGAACTGTAGAGAATCAGTTTTCTCTGCAGATTACTTGTGGTTTGTATGCATGAAAATGCAATATTTCTGCTGCAGTGAAGAGCTTTCCCACGTTGTTTTACAAAATTGTTGTATTCCTGTCTGTTTTATCACTTCATTCTCTTCTCACAAAGAGAAATAAGGCAAGTATGACTCCTTATAAGCTGCCCACAAATCACAACCTGAAAACCACAGGATTATCTCCTTTTGGGTTCATCATGAATCTCAGTAACTGTGGGCTCACAAAGCAGCACATCTTCTGTACACAACCCAGTTACAAAAATGTCATGGGATAGTCTACCCCATCCATGGCTCCAGTGTTCCTGGGATCCTGGGATAGTCTTCTCCATTAAAAATGCATGAGTTATTTCTAGTTCTGTTTTCACCAAAGATTCATTTACAGGAATCGAAATGAAAACCCCTAGAAAGAATATGGCTCAGAAAAAGAAATGGGTGTTTGGTGGTTTTGGCTTTAGTTTTAGCTAGGCCTCAGTTTAGGAGGCCCAGAGAGTCTACGTAGATTAGAGGGGACAAACATCACCTGACTTAAGCAACCGAAGAGATATTTCATATCACTTTGACATCAAATCAAGTATAAAAAAGCCTAGCTCTTTTTCCCCTCATGGCCAGGTGCTGAGCAGACCTGCTATCACTGTTGATGGGGGTGTTGGGCCTCGTCACCATTTCACAGATGTTTGGTTTGAGAAGTACCTTTTTTTTCTTTTGCTGTTGATTTTCTCCTCTCTTGGCATGTATCCTCTGGGGGGAGCTTGTTGGAGTGTTTTTGTGGGCTGGGGTGGTGGAGGTTTGTGTTGTTTGAGTGGGTGACTCGGTGGTTGTTGTTGTTGGGGTTTTTTTTCCACATTTGTATATATGTGTTATATTCTGTTTTTAATTGTGTCTCTTTTGTATAAATACAAGAAGCTTGTCATTTCAGGCTTTGGGTGGTTGGGGTTTTTTCCCCTCCTCTCTCCCTTTCCCTAGGTGGGACTCTGACAGACTGTTGGGCAGTTGGTATTTTGCCAAGCTAAACCAAAACAACAAGATAAAAAACTCCCAATTGTGTTCATGTCTGGTAGCATCGATTAGAAAACTCTTGTGGCCCAGGAGACCAACAGGAACAATTTATGTGCCCATTTGCTCCTCCCTGGAGGAATGTGATCATGTACAGTGTGAAGAACAGTTCTCCACCTCACAGACATGTTTTCTGTGGCTTGTCAGCTCCCAGTGGCAGACATCCAACTTTTGGGGCAGAATCTGCATTCTGCAGCAAATGTGTAAATAATATGCAAGTCCTGAAAACACTGCCTTTCCTGCCTTTGTTATATGTACTTAAATTCATGTTTACTGGAATCTGCAGTCAGTGTTTTATCCAAAAACTCTGACATCTCAGAACATGCATTGAAATGCATGAACCCTGATGTTGTTTGGTTTGACTGACTAATTAATTGCTCATAAGCTAACTGACAGCTAGCCCCCCACCTCAGTGGATTCAAGGAAACACATTATTTAGTATGATTAAACCTTTCTTTTTCACAAAAATAGATCAAATGATTTCATACTGTCTCTGCTCAAACAGCCCAGTCTCTTTGGCCTGGAGAAGGTTGAGTCATTCTTTGCTGTTAAATGAGGTATTGATTTCCTATTTCTGCTGGCTGACATCCTGTCATATGAAAGACTTTAATCAATAGATCATATGTCAGCTGTAGTTATTTCACATATCGTATTATTATTAACATCATCATCATTTTTATTAGTTTGCATTTCTGCCTGGGCTGCTCTGGAGTACTAGCATGTCTTTCCCCTTGCTCCTTCAGCACAGGAGACCTTCCAACACAAACTGCCAGAGAATAAACTTAGGCCACCTTATGCCAAAAAGAGGGAGTAAAATGAGGGATTAAGGAGACAAGTGCCCTTCCCAAAAGGCCTACTGCTGCCATATGCTTTCTGTATCATTCTGAGTGAGCTGTTCCATCTTTCCTTGTCTGGTTTTTGCTGTACCAGATAAAATACGAGCTTCTCTCCTTCACATTTGTGGTTGCAGAACTTCTCCTGGCAAGGTGAGAGCACTGGTCCTGTCCTGTGTGGGAAACAATTTGGGTTCCCTGCTCCCATCAGTGGCAGGTGCCGTGTTTCTCTTTTCCCATCTTTGCTGCCCCAGGGCTGCTGAAGCCCCAGACCTCAACCCACCGCAGCACTGTGTGGTATTGCTGCCACACCAGCACGTATTGTCCATATATCCTACCAAGTGCAATAATTAACCAAAGGACTTCTCCCTCTTTATTCTGATCTCATTCATGCTACTTTTTTAAGCAACTATTGGCCTCGCTAAGACACTGCTGTTACATGAAAATTGCTGAGAGCTGGATCGAGTCTGTATCAGGAGAGAGACATTCTGCTACCCGTATTGTCAGTCCACACGCCTCATTTTTCACAGGATCCACAGGGACTCCAGGCTGCTCAGAATTAGCCTATGTAATTTGTCATATCTCTTTTTCCCAGGCTTTTCTGTAATGTTGCCTTTCTGCTGTGTCTAATGCATTTCTGTCAACTTTCAGGTCCATTATTGGCAAAAGGCACAACTGGAATCTTCAAGAGAGGAATAGCACACACAGATCCATATCTACAGTTGCATTCTTTTTTAGCTATGGTGTCCCTTTCCACATCTAGCACTTAATTATTGGCAAGCTATTCTCTTAGAAAGAAGTTAGATTAGAAGTCAGAAAGGCTTGTTTTGAGCATTTTCAGAGGATATGGATATTCAGTGCAATTTATTCACCTTGTTTATGATTTTTTTTTTCATGTGCAGCTATGTAAGCTTTATTTGGTCATGAAAAAAGCAAAGCCTTATGTTAAAGAATTTGTATAATTAAGGATATCTTACAAAAAGTTCTACTTTAAAAATTATTTGTGGCTTACATTCAAAATAAATTAGCTGCATGATTTTAGGACATCTACTAATGAGTTAAGTCTTTTTTTTCTATAGAAATGTCCATAAACATTTTGGCTTCTGACTGATAACAATTCTGCCTTTTCACACTTTCAAAAGGGCAAAGCATAGTCTCTGAAGTACAGAGAAATACTGTACCACGTCTGGCCTTCAGGTGTTGAGAGACACAGTTATCCAAAACATAAACCTTTGCACTAGAACCCACAGCAAGTCTTGTGATGCAGAAGGAAATCCTTTCATTCTGCTGTCTACAGCTGATAGTCTAATGATGAAATATTTTATTTTCAGGCTGTTTAAAATTCCCATTTAAATGGCAGAGAATATAAGCTAGCAAGGTAAGCTGTATCCTAAGAAACTTTAAACGTGTTTGTGCATAATATAGATTTTACTTTGTCTGTTAAACAATACATTATATACTCATCCTACATTTTCACAGTTTGTTTTCACTTTATCATAATAAACTTCTATTTCAATGCAATCATGAAAAATTTCTGGATCTGTAATTTGTTGTAATTGGGCTGTGATGGGAGCTAATGGATAGATAAAGTACCTTTTGACAGCTTTGCAGAATTTGTGGGGAAGGGGAAATACCCATGCAGTTTGTGTCAATTCTTCTATGACTAACAGCTTTGATTATGATACTCGTAATTGGGAGAAGCACTACCATGCACTAGGATTACTCCTAATGAGTCTACCCAAGGAATTAATGTCCTGTCTGAAAACAGAGTTAGGACATTTTAGCTTTCCACTTTCATTTGGCGTTCAAAATCATACTATCATGATTTTTCCTTCTGACTTTGCAATGAGTCTTTTCTGATTTCCCTGAAATTCTTCCTTTCTCTCCACAGTTTTTTGGTGAACATGAAAGCTTTAATTTCTCACTTTTCAGAAGACATCAGTAGTCAGACAGTGATCAACAGCAAAATCATTGCGTATTGGTATGAAGGAAATAAAAATGTTGACTTTCTGAAGTTAGTAGGAATTTTGCCTTCATTGCTAGTATAGGATTTTTCCCTAAATGAGTTATGTACTTTCACAGAGAAGAAATCCTTTCATATGAATCCAAGTCCAATGACAAGTAATGCAAGTTGTATATTTCTTTGTAAAGTAAGGTCTAAACCTTATTTGTTAATTAAGCCCAACATAAGTAAATCTCTCTTTTTTTTTTTTTTAACTATTTGAGCGGTGACTTTTTTAGGTTACAATCCAAGATTTTTACCTAGTTTAGCAAAACTCCTAAGCACACATTTAAGAACATGCTCATTGGTTTTGATAACTCAAATTTAGGGCTAAAGTGCCCTGCACAGTTGCAGAGTTACCACTAATGTTTTCATTGGCCATTATCACACTTCATAGATTTTGAGCCAGTATAGCAAGAAAAGCCAGCAGGGTTACCCTGATTAAAGAGTTTTGTCTTCACTACACCATGAGGAGGAACAGACAGTGCTGACGTGCTCACTTTATCCCGTGCACTTTGAGTTACTGTTTCTGGTCTGTAGATTCAGGCAGACAGTAAATGTTCACCTGGAGATTATTAATAACATGTAGAGAATGGGTAGAAAATTTAATTAGATAACAAACAGCTTTTCAAGCACCTGTTCTTTCAAAACCTAGTTATCTGCAGATTTATGTCTCTTGCTTGATTGGCTTTGTGACTGAATTATAGTGAGATTTTCTTTTGTCCCTGCATATATGTGCAGTCTCCTCCTGCAGAGTAATTTGACAGCAACATGCAGGCAGCCATTTGACTGCACATCTTAGTCAAGACTCACAAGTGGCTGAGGTAAGCTAGTGGGGATTTGAACCATAGCATCTCTTCTGTGTAGCCTGTAGCTTTCTGTGGAATCTATAGGATCTTGATTCTCTCAGAGACCTTTTCTTTTTTGCCCAATATGATTGAAACTGGACAATGGATGAGGACATTTCTGGGAGCAGAGGGAAGATGAGGGCTCATGTAAGTATGCTTTTCAGTGCCATCCAGAGTGATGTGAGAATAACCAGGAGCTGGTCACCAAAAGAAGTATTTGCCCTGTCTGTTGGAAGTTGAAAATAAATAAATAGGATAATCAGGATCACTCAAGATGTAGATGCAAGTGGCACATTTTACTGGGTCTTCCAGGGTAGAGCTGTGTAGCTCCAGCTGAGCCCAGTAGGCTTCCTCCTCCAGAGGTTGCAGCTGCTGACCTGGAGGATGGTGCTCTGGGGCTGGCAGAGACCCATCTGGCTTTTATGAGTGATCTGCAGACAGATCCTTTGGAGGATGTACCTCCAGATACATTTTTAGCACAGAGGAGATGAGTGATAGGAGACAGTGCTTGCCCTTCCTTCATCTCTCTAAGTGTTTTCTACCCCATCACCGTTTTCCAGGCTGAGGACTTTGAAGGTGTTTCTCCTTCCCATGAATCTGCTGTTCTATTGTACAATTTGCACTTCACTTCACCTGCTAGATGTGTTCGCAGTCCTGCTTTCATTCCTCAATGTCAGGCAAGAGGACACTGCAGCTGATAAGTTTTGCCTTAAGATTAGTCCTCCTTGCTGCTTGGTGATGTTTCTTTTCTTAGTCTGAGCCTGGCTGCCCCAGCAGTCAACACAGATTCTAACAGAGGAGGTACATCTTTGTTCTTCTGAAGGTTTCTCCTCCCTAATGTAGTCAAAGTCTTTCTTCATCTGTATCACATGGGAGGCCCAATGTAAGAGTCAATTCAATTTACAAAATTAGGCTGGATGTTTTAAAACATTAGTTAGAGGATACTCAGTGTAAGCTTTGGATTTCCTTCAAGAGTTTGCTTGCAGTAAACCAAGAAGCAGTTTAGATTTTAATTTATTTCTCTCCCCGGGATATCAGTCACTTTGCAGGTTTCACAGTCAGACTGGGTTTCAGAATTATGTCTGCCATTATTTCAGTGTTGTCTGTGACACTGAAGCATGTGGCCTGTGCAGGATTGTAACTGAACTCTGTGTTGCTTTTCCAGGTTCTCTTTATGACTGCTTCACCAGCCTTGCTGCAAAGAGGCAAAAATCTTTCCCAGTTAAGGTTATAAGGATCTTTTAATTATCATGACAAATCTACCTAAACACATATTAAAATTAAATTAATTAATTGTAAATTTTTCTCTGAGTCACAGAAGCTGTGGAGGAATGTCAGGGCCACTCAACAGCAGTTTTCAACATTTACAATCCCTAGCACGTATCTGAGTTTTCCACCTTTGGAAAAAAACATCATGAACCTTTGTCTTTCTATGTTACGATTAATAGTGGGGGAAAGGCAACAGAAATCTTACCTCAAAGCTAGCTACTTCTAATAACTGTGGTTTGTTGTGTTAGCTCAGACTGGAGCCTTTGACTATTTTAGACTGAGATTGTTGGGCTAATTTCAGTTAGGTTCTCCCATAGGAATGCCCCTATACCTCCTGATTGATGGGAATCTATTTCCTATGCAAAGAAGCTTGTAAGAATTGCAGATTTCTCGGTGTATGTCTCTGGAATTTCAATAGTTTCTGGAAGATTTCAGAGTTCCTCACTCCCTGGCACTTCTGCATAGCTCATAAACGCTGCAAGAGCCCAGACCTTCTGCTCCAGGTGGCATATAATGCTCATAAATTTTACAGCAGCAGGGAGTAGTGCAGGAGGCAGAAGTGTTTCCAATACTCCAGTTTTTTAAACGCCACAAGTGTCATTAACCTGTTGGGTGTTCTTGGTCCTAGCCAAAATAAGGTCAAAGAGGGATACCTTCTGATACTTAAATATGAATACATTTTACTCTCTTCTGGTTTTCTCAGACCTGATTTGTAAAATGCTGGCTGCATTGGAAAAAGAAAAAGTTCTGTCTTTCTGATTGTCCACACAAAGAAAAGAGATTTCTTGTGAAATCAAAGTAACCCATGAAGAAAACAGCCATTTGGAGAAAATGTTTGTGTCCTATGTGTGAATATGGATTTGTGTTTTCATAAAGCTGCTAAGCAAAGTGGTATATTTCTAGCTTAAGAAGAAAAGAGACAAAAATCATTACATTACACAAGATAGTCCCACAAATTGTCAGACTTTTGCAATGCATTTCATGCCTTGTAGCTCAGAACTTCTTCTATAACATCCTGGTTTTTTCGGGTTCATTGATGTCATTATACCAGCTGCAGATGGGCCCCATTGGGACACACCTGAGCTCAATCTAGCCTACTAGGGATATCCAGGGCAGGGTAGGTGCCAGATCACAAAGGCTAGTGCAGGCTTGAGTATTTTCATAAAATCACAGAACCATTAAGGTTGGAAAAAGACCTCCACGATTATCAAGTCCATCCATTAACCCAGAACTGCCATGTTCACCATGTCCATGAAGTGCCACATCTACACAGTTTTTTGAGCAAGTTTTGTTCAAATCTGAATTGAATATTCATGTCAGACAATAAAGCTGCCTTGGGTTTGCCTGCAGTAGGGCAGGTGGACCCCTCCACACAGGGTGCACTTCAGTTTGATGCAAGTTCATATATGCACAGCAGGCACCTGTGCCTTGAGCAATCAGAGCATCAGGAACCAGGGCAGGGAAATGCCTGAGGTAGAGACTAGCTTCTTAATTTTACATACACCAATTTCTTAAGCAATAATCAACTAAAACAGATGCACATTTGACAGAATCCATTCAAATGGAGGATACACATTTTGCGGAGTTGAAAGCATTTCATTACTACTGTTTAAAAAGCAGAATACTATGCTCTATAATTTACCAATCTGAAAGGAAGTTGTGCTCTCTGCAGCACTCCCAGGAAAATTTGTTGGCTTCAATAAGGCTGGTAAGAGGAAGCAAACAGGTTTTGGGTAAACCAATTATTACAATTTTTGGTGAGATGGATCACAAAAAATATGCAAAATGTTCCTGGGGATTGACTGACATTTGTTACATATGGTGCTATCACTGTCATCCTTCAGAGCTCACTGTTGGCTTTTTTATCTCCTCAGGACCATGGTGCTTCCTTACTAGTCACTCCTTATATTCACTTACTCTCATTGCTACATTTCTCTGCTCTGTTTTACCTGTCCACTTTCAAGCTTTTAGGTACAATTTCAGGTCTCTGTTACTGCTGTGTCGCTGCTGGTACCCCTGAAAGATACTTGGTATTCTGGAAATTTCAATTAGAGGTTCATAACCACTTTTTAGCAGCACACTAATCTCATGCCTACATAGGCTGTTCTACCGAATGAAGAGAATGCTCCATGCAGTAACAGTCCCAGGACACAGAATTGCTTAAGTCTTGGGGCTGCCTGTATTTAAGTACTGTGTTTTCTGTAGGAGTTTTGCTCCCCTGCTGTGCCTGCAACACGTGGAACCAGGCAAAGCCAAAAGAAGGGCTCTTGCTTTACCCACATATATGATGTGGCCTTCTGAAGGCCTCATAGGAGCATTTTGTGTTTCACCTTTAATCAACCCATACTTCCTGGAAACTGCTCCTCTCCTGTGTCCACAGCACAACAGGTACCAAGTGCATCCATGCCTTGGACCTGTGCATGAAAAATGGTGTGATTCTGTCATTGGCCACATCTGAGAACATCACCATCACCGGGGGAGTGGCCAGAGACCCTCAGACCACCTGTATTTCACACTCCAGCTGACGGGTGGGATCCAGTGCAGGAGAAGGTAGCTGAGGGGCAGTGGGTTCTTGAACCACACTCTCTTGAGCTTTTTGGGCAGAACCAGTGTGAGTGAGGGAAGACAAAGATGCTTTTCAAGGCTGAGAGATGGGAGCTACTTAAAATATTTCTGAAGCAGATACTTTGAAAACAGGAGCACAGAGCCAAACTAAGAGGGGAAATTAACGGATAAAATCAGAACTGATTTCCATGATGAGCTTCACAAAGCACATGGGGAATGATCCGCTGCACACAGCAAACCAGAACAAGGAAGTACAATGAGGAGCAAAGCCCAAAGCCTTCACTGGGTCCTTCGAAGCCACAAAGTCAGAATAAACAGGGAGGATGTCCCACTGAGTAAGGATCAAATAATAAAATATATCCTTTAAGATACAGCATGAAGTGCTGTGAAATTATGTTTTAAAGACCTGCTCTAGAAATCCCTGGAAGTCTTTGCAATCAGAGGGTTTCACAATGGTTCCCCAGGATGTCTGTCTCGCTCGCTCTCTCCAGCAACTCTGAGGAGACCAAAGGGTAACAAACCAGCTGAGCTCTGCAGGAGGCTTAATGTCTGCCTCCAGTCTCTAGTAGCCAGCTAAAGGTTATCCCAGTAGTTATACAGGTGCACAAGAGCAGACTCCTGCAGGTAAACATCCAGATGTTAAGAGGGTCAGTGCTTTACCCTGGAAAAAAATTATCTGCTGCACAAGTAGATAAACATCACTGCAGCTCTCTGCTGTGAGCAGGAATTAAGCCAAACAGCATCAGCCCCATAATAGCAATGAGTCAAACAAACAGAGTCATAGAATTGTGTGGGTTGGAAAAGACATTAAAGATCATCTAGTTCCAACCCTGCTGTCATGGGCAGGGAGACTTTCCACTACTCCAGGTTTCTCAAAGCCCCATCCAACTTGGCCTTGAACACTTCCAGGGATGGGGCATCTGCAACTTCTCTGGGCAACCCGTTCCAGTGCAACACCACTCTCAAAGTGAAGAATTTGCTCCTAGTAAATCTTAAATAATAAATTAATAATTAAATAATAACTACATAATTATGTGTCGCATCCTCCATGTGCTTTCACAGGCAACACTATCAGCTCCCACTGGGGCTAGAAATGTCACAGCTGAGGGACATCTGTCAGGAAGAGAGAGAGAAACACAGGCGTTTTTGGCAGATACCGCATGGGTGGGATTACTTGGTCAGGTATATCAGGGATGCATTAAAACTGTGATAGTAAACTTAAAGAAAATGAGAACAACAAGCTGATAAGAAAAGCAGTCTGTCCTTCTGGCTGCTGTGTGACCTTGTGGTATGAGCAACTGAAAATACTGCTTTCTAACTGCTGGCTCTAACAGGTGGAGGTGAGGTGAGGGGAGGCAGGAGGTCTTCGAGAAACTTACAACCATGCTCTGGCAGGGGCCATCCCTTTCTGCTACAAGATGACTCCATAGATTTGTTTGAGAAAAGAAATCCATATCTGATGTTGTACAAAAATTGCAAGCAGGGTTTCTGGTTACAGGAAGATCAGGCAGCATGTGAATATGATCCCATACTGTTTCCTTCAGATCAAAGTAATGTGACCTGTTCCTCGTCCCCCTGGACTCAAGATCAAATGGATCAAGCCTTCACCTGAAACCTCTAACAGGTTCCCTAATGGGTACCACCAGCAGACAGAATTCAGTAAAAAAGGTTCTTCATTAAACTGCAATGCAGACGTGAACCCTTCTAGGATTTTTCAAGCCAAGGGGGAAAGGTTCTTTATTCCTGTGTTCTCCACGGGTCCAAAAAAAGGGATCTTTTGAACTTCAACATTTGACATTATCTCATGCACTGGCAAAAAAATCTCACTTCAGGAGGGAGAGGCCATGTTGAGGTGCGGGTTGGTTTTGAACTATGCTCCTGAGCTTTTCCTTTGCCAGGCATGTGCTTGAGCGCAGCCGTGGCACCATGATCAGCATGGCTCCTTCAGTGCAGGAACCTACCAAGAGAGGAAAATCAGCTGCAGGCATATGATCACTGATGGAAAGGGCTAAAAATACCAGCAGAGTCCTTGCTGTTTCTGCCTGGGTCCAGGTGGCAGAGCTGGTTGGTCCCCAGCTGAGCACCAGGTCATGGCTCTCCCTGGCACAGGGGCTCTCCAGCCCCAGTGCTGCTGACCTTCCTTCACCCGCATAAAGCAGACTCCTTGTGCTGCAAGTGCTTTTGATCCATCTCCAGCCATCGACAGAGCTCTCTGGGGTTCTTCTCAAATCCGCCTTGTTATGAGGTTGCAAAAGTAGCCCTGCTCAGTTTTCCTCCCCAAAGTCCTTCAGTCTTTTTCAGGCTTCTTTGAATGAAGGACTTTGCTTTGCACAGACGGGTTTCTGGGTCAGCTCTATCAAATAATCCTGGCACATTTTATACCAGTAAGATAACGTATATCAGTTTCGCAAATGAAACAAGTTTTAATGCAAAGGACTTTTTTTGGTATAACTATTTCTGAACTTATTTTTTTAATTGTGGGAGTACTTGTCTTCTGCGCTACCAATTGCTTCATAGAGATAATTATTTCAGCCTAAGGGAGATAAATAGTCTTTCTGTGCCTTATTGTTTCTTTTAATGGGAAGGGGCTGCCCTTTGGATATATGCCAGCAAATATCACCTACATATGAAAAAAGGAGTGCTTCAGAATATGTGTTTCCCAAAACCAGGCTTGATTATTACAGTATAATCATACAATTTGATCATCATGATCTTTATCATTTTCCACAAACACAGCTTTTAAATACACTTGTTTTCTCTGTATGTTTTTGTGAAAGGGTGGGGATTTTTTCATTTCTGTGCCCACTCTTTAGACGGGAGAGTGTAGCACTTCCAGGCATATCCCAGAGATGCACGAGGCAGCTGTGGCATCTCAGAAACCCGAGAACTTGTGAATTGGTTAAAGGCCAAAAGAATCCATGGGACACTGAGAAGTTGCTGTTACTGAAGTCCTAAGGATAAAGCCTCCAAGTACCTCCCAGAAGATTTAATGAATTTCTCCAGACCCTTACATTTAGCAAACCCTCTGTTTAGCAGCTGCACGCCCCATCAATATGCTTGCAGCGTTTGTGTGGCTACAGTGTGCCATAAAAGAGATGGGAACCTTCTTCACTCCGAGGCAGCATTTTCAGATTGCTCCAATGATTGTGTAAAAGTGGGAATTTACGTACTTTCCCCATCTGACAGGAAATAGTACCTGGAGAACGAGTCTACAGGCATTGCTTTTAGACAGGAAAATCTAAAAATACTTACTTTAAAAAGTAAGGGGGTAACAGTCATCTGGATGTAGGTTGCCCCAGAAATTTAGGCTTGGTTTCTGAATCACGTATATTCTTCAAAATACATGTTCCCTCCAAATGAAGCCATATCTCCAGCTTAATACATTTTTTTGTGGTGAACTCAACCATCCATCTCAAAAGTTGAATACTTTAGTTCAGAGCATTCAAGATTTACTAATGTAGCTCTCAAATTGTAATGCAGATAACAGTGCCTCTCTGTGAAAGCATTCAATTTAGAGATAAAATAGAAAAGGGCTCTATTCTGCATTTCAGTATTGATATAATTTAAATGCCACAACAGTGCAATTCATTCTTGCATGCCTTTGGCTAACTGCCATCACAAAAATGGTGTGTGGGGAGAGGGAGAAAGAGAGAAGACATTATAGAAGAAGTATAGTGGGAAAATGGGGGGTTTTATGGTAGGCACTGTACCTGTACTATTACTTTTGTTGCACAGCTCCAGTAAAACTGACCATAAATTTCCCATGGGCAGGCTTGACCCATAAAATACATCATTTTTCAAGGTCTGCCACCTATTTTTTTTATTATCAGTTCTAGTAATTATTGGATTTGCAAAGAAAGAAACCGAGAACTGAGAACTGAAGAACAAGACTCTCAGAGATTTCCTAGTTCTAAACATTCAAACAGAGTTACCTTCAGTAGGCGGTTTTACTTCACTGAAGACGCTTTCACCTGTGTGTGATGCAGGGCTGGGAGTATGGGTGGACCAGCTTTTTGAGTTGGAGAAGCTGGGTCTTTTGAACTCAGATTTCCCTTGCTTTAGAATTGTTTGCTCACATTAGAATTAGTGAGAATAAATTAGATTTAACTAACTTTAAGTACTGTGACTTGTGCAATGAAAAGAGATGGGTACTTGAACTTTAGCAAACCTGGGGCAGTCTCATAAATATTAGAGAGTGGTAGACTTGATGCAATGTTCTTTAAGCAAGACTGCCCATTTCCATAGGGCAACCATGTCTCAAGTCTATTTAAATGAAAATTGGTTATCACGTTTCTTTTTAAATAAAAGATGGATTAAAAGTTTCTGTCAGAGCTCATTCCCAATATAATTCACCCATTCTCAAGCCAACACTTTGGTCCAAAACAAATGTTGAGGTCATCCACAAGGTATTTCTGTCAATACAATTAAACAGCCATCAGTCTTCACCATCTGTTTTTTTTTACAGTAATTCTTCTTTTGACTTGAATTCCCATCTAACAAGTCTTATAGATTGTGGAGAGGCAAGCTGGTTTCTACAGTCTGCAGATGCTGTGTTGTTCACACAGAGGAAAGCCCAAGTGTGATAATTTAAAGTTAGTGTATTTTAAGAACACAGAATTAAATTGCAAAATATTCTGGCTGTGTTACAGTGAGGATTGCAGCAGTCACAAGTGTTGTTTATTTTGATTA
The DNA here is from genome assembly GCA_035583235.1 of Hafferia zeledoni. Lineage (NCBI taxonomy): Eukaryota > Metazoa > Chordata > Aves > Passeriformes > Thamnophilidae > Hafferia > Hafferia zeledoni. The sequence continues at coordinate 12,040,478 of JAWWEV010000043.1, forward strand.
GGAACATGAACCGTAAGGGGAAAAAAAAGTAGAAAATACCCAGGAAGTTGGACTTGTTCTGATTGTGTCCTCAGTAGACTCTGACTGCTCTCTGTGTCCAGCAGGAGGATTACTATTGACATAGTGTTGATTTCTATTTGGAAACACAAGAAGCATCATATGAAATAAAGCTACTCCTTATTTCCTTATAATCCAGTCCATCAGATACCCCTGAATGTGTGTGCCTACTGTGAGAGTGAGTGTGGAGATAGTGGTGTGGCAGTGCTTGGTGGCCTTCAGTGCTGGCAGCCACATTCAGTGTGGCTGTGTGAAGGCAGCATTAGCACTCTCATTTAGGCAAAGCACCGCACTGATGTGGCTGAACCTACACCAAAGCCAGGGAAACCAGGGAGTGCTGCACTGTGCAGAGAAGCACAGGCCTCTGCCTGTTCGCACAAGTTTCCATCGTACACCCCTCAGTGGTGTCTATTCCCAGCAGCCCCTGAAACTGTAACATCTTACAGTGGTCAAGCTAATGACTAGCTGAGAAATATGAATAGAAGTTTATACCTCTGGTTCATTTTATCTCATGCCAGTGTGCTCTATAGTTGTTTGATGCTCTTGTTCACACTGTAAGGCTCTTCATTACTTGATACCTTGAAATAAGGATATCCATGGGTTATTTAGCCTTTATGTTTTCTAATTAAAAATAATATATTTCTTCAGATGTAGATGTGTTGTAAATACTTGAAATGTTCCTTTGCTTTTGATTTATGGCAGGGCAGAGAACAATATTCTTCAGTGTATCTGTTTTTGTTCACTTACTTTCTAAACAGTCGAAGGCTTTTAATTTTGTCTCTGAGGCAAGAATTATTTTCTGCCTTTATTTTGTTATGTCCATTAATATTTGCACTATCCCTTTCTGAGCTCTTTCTATTTAAACTCTATTCTTTTGAGATATGAAGCTCAGAACAGACTTACTGTTGAAGGCAAGGATGAGCATTTTATTTACTTTGGGATCTTATGAGGTAAGAATTTTTTGTCCTGTTCCTTGTGCATCCCACCATTTTTACTGTTTCTGTAACCTGAAGTTAATACTGAGCATGGACTCAAGGCTTTTTCCTTTCTGGCTGCATTGCATTTCCAAAGTAGGAGTGGTTCAGACCATTTCCCTCACACTTGTCTGTGTCCCAGCTGTCACATTGCTTCAGCAGGACTCTCATGAGGAATTCCTCTTGGTTTTTTCTGGTTTTGATTATTGTAAAGATATTTTTTCCTGTGTGTCTATTCTCAGTTTCTCTCAGGTCATATATAATTATAATTAGCACCTTTAGTTTCAGTCAGGGACTTCAGCATGCTCAAGTGTAACCTTCCATCATCTAGAGAAGCAACCTTTTATTGATGCATCTGTGGCTACAGTGTTTGTAGGCCACATCACTGCTTATCTTTCACACCATGATTCACTTACCTTCTCAAACAGAACTCTGCCAGTGGCTTTTTGAAACTGCTACTGAACCATGTCAGCTGCTTGTTTCCATTCGCTATCTTGTATGGTGGTGAAAAATGAAACAATCCCACGGAGTCCCTCTCTCTGAGCAGCAGTTTAGGGAGTGAAAGAATTACAGTTATGACCTATCCCTTTGCCTTTTGTTTCTCTTACTCTAGAAAAGGACAGTTGAAAAAGCTTCCATGCTACAACATTTGACTTATGCCTTTCTTATTGACTGATTGTCCCTATTACACTCTTGTCTTTGTCTATCTTAAATCAAATCAACATTAGATACCATTGAAGCCAGACATCCTTTGAAACTTCATGCTGATAGGCAGAGGCAGATACCAGCAATGCAGAGGATCAGCTTAAGGAAAGAAAGATATAGCTACTTTATAAATGCACTTTTTTCCCTTCATTCTTCCTTGTGCTACTAAAAGGAAAGTAACAGTGCTCTTTGATCTCAGAAGACTGCAGCACATTGATGAGTGGAACAAAACTGTTTCTTTGCTTGTTATAAGGGACAAAATGTTTCATTCTTTCCCATAATTTTAGTGTTAGATTGCTATGAAAATTGCAGAACAAAGCAGCTGGTACTAAAAAGAAAGAATTCATCTCAGCTTGTTACAAGATTCAAAAAGGGACTGGAGAAATGCATTGCATGAAAAATCCATTTTAGCCATTAAAGACTGTCTCTGACTCAAGAAGTCCCTGACCTGTAAAACACTGCAGAGTGGGAAAATACCCCTATGTGTTCCTTTCTTTCTATGATATCTGCTCTTGGCAGCTGTTGAAGGAAAGCTACTGGGCAGAATAGAGACCTCTGTGAGGTCCCTCTCTCTGGGGACATGTGGGAAGGACAGTTGTTGAGTGGTGGTGTCTGTCTGGAGATGCATGGACAGCCAGGTTTATCCTGGAGAAGCAAGGGTAAGCCAATACGCTTCACTGTGAGGCACTCAGGACCTCTCTCTTCCCTTACACAGAGCATGGGAATTGGAGCTGCTGGAAAATTATCTGATAGTTTCCTCCCGAGCAAAAGCAAAAGCTTCCCTAAGAAGGCAGGAGCTTCAGTACAGAGGACATTGTTGCTTTGTGAAATCTTTTAATGAAGATTATAGAGACTGTATTCAGCATCTTTGAAATATGACGTCTTTGATCAGCTGTGTGTGCAAAGATGGGCTGAGGTAAAAGACAGGGAGAGAATGCATGGTTCCTTTTAATTAAAATGATTGATTACTACAGTATATGATAGTCCAAAACTGATTAATGTTCTTAATGAATTACTTCAATCTATTTGTGAGTTTCTTTTTAAGTCTCTTGTGGGTATACGTTATCAATACCTTCCTTTCCTAAAGCAAATTATTTTTCCTCTCTTTTTTAGGATTGTTTGTCCGGATAGCCACATTCAGAATTACAGATGTTAGAAGTCTGAGGTTGCTTATTCATAGGCACGAGATTTAAGTAATTATTATGTAAAACATACAACCTTCTAATAACCTTCCCCAGAAAGGCAAGATGCAGACCAGGACAGTAGTAATTACAGAAGTCACAAATGTTGAATTATGGCTTCTGAGTAACAGTTTTGACCACTGATTAGTTAATGCTGGTCAGTGTTTTGTCCTCTAAGAGGGCAAGGTATAAATCTAAGTTGATGACTGACCTTACCATCCTCCTCCATGAGGGATTGGGCCCCTTCCCACAGCCGGGTCCTGCCAGAGCATCCCCTGCCTCCCATGGTGCTGCCACAAGGTGATGGTCCTGCATCCCCCCTAGGACTCAGCAGCCCTTCTCAAGGGGCATGCTGAGGTACTGGGGGCTTTTGTGGGAATTGCTGCTCTCAGCTGAACCAAGAAGAGTTGGTGTGTGCACACCTAGAGTTTGGCAGAGGTGATGGCAGATTGGTCACCTGATTGATACTGCTTCTGCTTGGCTGGGAAAGCATGAAAACAGTGGGTCTTCACCACAGTCTCTGATCCCATTGCATATCCCATGCATGGTGGCAGCACTGCGCTGTCAGACAGAAAGTCCCTATCTCTCTGGGATTTCTGTCTTTTTAATGGAAGTTGCTGGATGAAAATATCTGTTAAATCTTAAATTTAGTAACTGTGGAACAAGATCTTTAACCTAGGTGCTTAACACCTGCTTAAATACCACTGAGCTACCCAGCAATATTTAAATTAGGTGATGGATGCCAGTGTCACTCTCCCTATGCTGCAGTCATCATCACTCATTATTGGTCCCTTTAAAAGATCCCAGGAGATCTCTTACCGAAGGGGCTGCCTTGGGACAGTCATTCCAGGGAGGACAGAGGATTCTATAATTTTTCATTTATCAATCAGCCTCCCTTCCTCAAGCCAAGGCATCTCCTCCTATGGAGTGCAAAAGCTAATCTGCTTCCTGTAGGTCTTCTCTCTTGTTTCTTTTAAATACAGCTCTGTGCTGGCAGAAGCCTTTCACAATACAAAAGTGTTATGTTTGCATAACTCTGAGACACGGTGGAACCTTGGCTAGGGAAACAGATTCTTCCCAGTGCTGGATGGTTTTCTGCTTTCCAATGCCAGCTGATCAGGCAGCAGTTTATAGATAGAGCTACTGCTCCTGCTGCTGCCCATCACTTTGGGTGTGTCATTTTACCTGGAGTGCTGCGTGCACTTCTGAGGCCCCACACATAGGAAGGATATGGACCTGCTGGAGTGAGTCCAGAGAAGGGATACAAAGGTGCTTGAGGGCTCAGACACCTCTTCTGTTATGACAGGCTGAGAGAGCTGAGGTTGTTCAACCTGGAAAAGACTCCATGGAGACCTTACAGCAGCCTTGCAGTGCTGAAAGGGCTTTAAAGAATGATTGAGACAGACTTTTAATCAGGGCTTATTGCAATAGAACAAGGACTAATTCTTTCAAACTAAAAGACAATCGATTCAGACTAGATACAAGACAGAAAATTTTTACCATGAAGGTGGCGAACACGTGAACTAGAACAGGTTGCCTGGAGAGTTAGTGGATGTCCCATCAAGGAAACATTTGAGGTCAGATTGAATAGGGTTCTGAGCAATGTGATCACAAGTCTTAGGGTCATCTGAGGAAGAACGGTTGTTCAGCCTGGAAAAAAGTAGGCTCAGGGTGACCTTATCAGTCTCTAGAACTACCTGAAAGAAGGTTGTAGCTAGGTGGGGATCAGTCTGTTCTTGGGTAACAAGCAACAGGAGGAGAGGAAATGGCCTCAGGTTTTACCAGGGGAGGTTTAGACCAAATATTAGGAAAAATTTCTTCACCAAAAGGATTGTCAAGCACTGCAACAGGCTGTCCACAGAAGTGGTGGAGTCACCATCCCTGGAGGTATTTCAAAGATGTGTAGATGTGACACCTGGGGAAATGTTTAGTTGTGGACTTGGCAGTATTAGGTTAATGACCTTAAAGGTCTTCTCCAACCTAAACGACTGTGTGATTCTATGATCTAGTAGAAGATGTCCCTGCTCACTGCAGGGGATAAATGACTGTTAAAGGTCCCTTCCAACCAAACCATTCTGCAATTGGATGATTCTATGATTGCCTCATGCCTTGAACACAGAGTCTGCAGCTGGGTATTTGGTGTCTTGCTGGCTGGAGGGGAAAGAACTGGATCAGCTCCATCCATCCAGAAGGCTTTAGCATTAGATGTTTCTGTGCTTTAACTTCAAACCATGAAGGTAGTACCCCTACAAGGGTGATGCCCATTCTTATGCCCAAGGCTCCCACATCCCCACTGCAGCTGCCCATGATGGGAGGCAATTGAGGAACTTTATACAGTGAGGAAGTAGGCTGCTTTTTTTTTTCTTTTCCTAAGTTCTTCATGCTCATCAAGTTTGAAAGCCTAGGGCAAGATTAATTAAAATCAATGGAGCAGAGCAAATTAAGCACTTTAAAGTGCTCTTTGGGGGCTATCAAAACTAGAATAATTCAAAATAAATAGTCAAATGTCTGGGGCTTGTTATGAGACTATTTTATCATTCAGCCCATTCATCCACTCTATCTCTCCCTTATTTCTTTATCTGTTTTTCACAGAGCTCAGCAGATGCTCTTTCCTCAGCATTTTACACCAAGATGTCTCAGTGCAATCTCAGGACTCTGCTCCCATGCACCTAAAATAAAAATCACACTGCAAACACACAGTCTAATCTAGCAACTCTCACACTAGTAAACCTTGCAGATATATAAATAGCATGGTTCAAATTAATTTTGTGAGAAAAGAAGAGTAGGTTCACAATTCTAAGTAACAATCATGGGATGAAAATCTGCATTTTGTTTTGACTGGAAGAAGCACAATTTTGTATTGAGTATCAGGAAAAATCCTGTCACTTGCAGGTATCTCCTAATGCCTCAAGTTGTCTCCCCAGTTGTCTTCCAGATTAAAGCCCAAACCAGAGTCAGCATCCTCCACACAGGAGGAAATATAAGGGTAGATATTCCGTCTATGAAATCTCAATGCTGGTTTTGGGGTTTAATTTAATCTGTGCCACATGAATGGTCCTCTGTGACCCTGTCTGGTGAGAAAATCTGCTAATTAATGTATACTTGCTTCTGCTTGAGGTCTTAGTGACTCTTTTAAATTGATTCCAGCCACAGAGTTCATCACTTGCAGATGGACTTGTTCAATACTTCCTAGTGTAAGACCAGATGCTATGAAGGGACTATGAAGGTAATAATTGAAATCTCTCAAATGGTCATTGTCTGTTCAGACTGCATTTGACCTGACTGCAGAAGGTGAGCAGTGGCTTTCATAATTCTGATGCCTATTTAGGAAGTCCTCCAGATTCCAGAGTGCCTTTGGCTATCTGTGGTAGGAAGTGGGCCCTGAGTCTCCAGGGTTGTGCCTGCTTGTGCCTGCAAACCATGTGGTGCACTGGGTTGTGCATAATCTGTGTCACCAGGCTGCTCTCAGTGCTAATGCAGTGCTATTGCACGATGAGTAGGAAACAGTTATCTGCAGCCCAAAGGATGCTCTTGTTATTTGTGTGGGAGGAGAAAACAGGTGAACACACATTTCCAGCTACCACATAGAGTGTTAGATCTTTTTCTTTACCTGTTAAATAATTCACAGAGTTCTCTCCATTTAGCTGAGTGATTAGAGTGACACTGAAGGGCACCTGCTTCTAGAAGGCTCTTTTGCTTCCTGAGCATGAGAAATACTGCTGCTCACAACAGTAGCAGGTCCTCTCGCTCCTGTGATCATCTTGTAGCTTCTGAATACAATTTTTATTTTGGAAAAAAAAATGTTGTTGTTGTTTTTTTTCTCTAAAAAGTTAAAGTTAAATGCACATCAGTTTGGTCAAGTCAATGTGGAGACATCACAAAAGCCATGGCCCAGAGAGACTTCACTGGGACAGTGCAGCATTGACCCAGGACTTCATTATGAGGATACTATAGTTTTGATCCTTGATGAGTTTCTTTTTTTTCACATGCACACATCTAAAAGTGTCAGGTGCACTTTTGTATGTGAACCTGGAATAGAAAATAGACTGAAGACTAATGTGTGGCCTGGGTGAATGAATACATACCCTAAATTCTCCTAGAAAGTTTCAGCTCAATAATCTTTATTTAAGTTTCTGGATGAATACACTTCATCACAAAGTCTGATGGAAGGCTAGAAAGGCATCACAAGTGCTTCCAGGGAGTTAATGTCTCTGGCTGATTGTTGGATTTTGTCAATATAGTTGACAAACAAGAGAAATGAGGGGAAAATGTAACCAATTCAGATTAAAAACCTTTTCAATGGCAAATTTTACAGCTCTTTATTTGCTTTTAAGATCCTTTGATATAAAAATTAACAACTTGGTAAAAAAAAAGTGGAAACTTCCAAGGTTTTAATTGTTGAAAATCTGGAGAATACTGAATCTAAGCCTTCAGAGACCTTTTCCTCCAATTACGCCTACAAATTATTCCAAGGGGTATTGCAAGCAAAGAGTACCCTTGTTATCTGTCTGCATGGGTGAGTTTTTTGCCTCTCCTCAGTGCTATTAAAACACTGAAAGCTAAAAATAAGCAATTTAGATTTATTTTTGCATTAGAGACTAACATATCTGTCTTATGCCTGAAGAGCCTTTTCAAGAATTGGGTCTTGTTTTATCCTTACAAAACCTCAGCTGAGTAAGAAAGGGCATACTAAGAATTTGTCTTCCTGAGCACAGTTCTGATTTATTCCAGTTAATAAAAATTATTCAAACATTACAGAAAATTTCTTTTTTATCAACTAATACTTTCAAATAACTACCCTATTTTGGGCTGGCTTGTACTCAGTTGATATGAGGAAATGTTCAAGACCCACATCCTATAATTCATGGCTTCCTTTTCAAGGCCAGGTTCTCTGCCATTCCTCTCTTATTCTTTCTCCCCTTTCTGGTTCCACATTTGAAAAAATGTTGCAGTTTTTTATTTTTTTTTAATCTGAGCTCTTTTTGTCCTATGTCCTGTCCAAACCTTTTTTTTAATTCATGTACCTCTTTCTCTGCTTTAATGTTGACATGAATATTTGGCATCTTTGTAAAATATTAGTTCTGAAAATGTAATTGTTCATGTGGTTTTAGGGGGAAATCTATTTTCTTCTACTGTCCTCTGAAATGATATAAATATTACAATCATGTACTGACAGGTAGACACAGCTGCTGTTCTCTCGTCTAATAAAGAGGAATATACTTCAATATATATTTAATTCTTTAGAAAGGTTACTGAATTATAGATTAGTGCCTTCCTCAGACCAACAAACTGACCAGGCAGTTTTCTTCAAGAAAATGTCCCAAAATGGCAGATTTAATGTGAAGGCTGTGAGATCCCTCTGTATCGTCCTGTGAATATTGCATAGTTTAGTGTGAATTAAGTAGCTGATATTTTGGAAAGCTAAGGCCTAGAGACATCTCACCAGGCTTTGCTTTCAGAAAGTTAATCTAGTATAAGTTGATCTTCTAGGCTTGCTCCAAAGTTGATGGAGAGAGTGAAGGTCTGTACGTCCAAGGCAGGAGTTGGCCGCACTGGGCGGAGTGCCTGAGCGCTGCGGGATGAGCCACCTGCTGGATTTGCTTCTTTCTTCTCACAGCATCGCAGACAACAGGCTTAGATGAGAAGCTCTGCTGCTGGAGCTTCATGTGAGGCAGGGAAGATGCTGCTGAACAGGGTGATCCTTGCTGGAGTTCTCACTAGTGCCAGGAACTGCACAAGGAGCTCTGGTTTCTGCCAGACAGCACCAGTTACCAGCAAAAGGCTGATCCCCAGCAGGACACGAGGTCGTGGTGCCCCCGCTCAGCTGCCTGCCTGACAAACTTGATTACTGGGAAGTGTGAAGTGGGTGATAGGCAAGCTGTGGTGGTAGCAGAGCAGGCGTGAACCCCTGGGTCAGCCCTCAGAGAGGCAGAAAACACTGGGACAGGTCTGTCTCCCCATCCTGACATCAGTAGATTGCTTTGTTCACTAAGAGAAGGATGAAATAATATGCAGACAATATTCCCTATTTTTCCTAATCTTGCTTTTCTGGTTGTCAGGTTGCTGCCAGCATTGTTGCCTTGTGCATGTGTGCCACAGGAAAGCATCATGAGCTATGGACAATGCTCTTGAAACTGCTGTCAGAGCAGGGCTCCATCCTTCCCTGCATTACTGGCTGTAGAAGTGGCTGCCAAGAACATCTTAAATATATTCTCATGATTCAGTTGCAGCTGAGGGTTGAATCGAGCAAGGAAGATGGCTCATGGTGGTAATCCTACCCACAGCCCAGCCCCTGTGTCTGTCAGCAGGGGACTCTGCTGTGACACTCATTCCCACATGCATGTCAGGCAAGAATATCATCCATCATGGTCTGTGACAAAGCCTTTTTCATCTAGAGCAAATCTCACCGATTTAGAAGCTCTGTATAGCCCTTGCCAAAATACTTGCTTTTGAATACTTCTTCACAGACACAGAATTCTTCCTCACCACCAAAATCAAAATAAGTTACAAAGAACTGCTATTGTTCAAAAGCCAGTATCCTCTAATAACGATATTAATTCTCCTCCCATCCATGCTTTAATGAAAAAATGTCCACACCACTGTTCAGTTTCCCTGGTTACAGTGACTTTCTGTAATTCAGGTGTGAATTTCTGATGTTAAAGAGGATGTCTTATTGCTTTTTTATTGTAGTAAAGGTTAGAGAAGATCAGTGAGCTTTTGTATGAGGGAAAAAAAGCATATTATTTACATGAAAATGGTAGCATTTCACTATAGACATGTTTGTAATTTTTAAAAAGTAAGAGGCTGTCATGGTTTAACTCCCAGCCAGAAACTGATGCACAGCCACTTGCTCACTTTCCCTGAGTGGGGTGGGGGAGAGAATTAGAAGAATAAAAGTGAGAAAACTTGTGGGTTGGGATAAAGACAGTTAAAGGAAAAGTCTTACGTACGCAATCAAAACAAAACAAGGAATTAATTTACCACTTCCCCCAGACAGGCAGGTGTAATTCTGTCCCAGTCAAAACCAGAAGAGAGGAGTACTTCATAACACAGAAATGAAACGGAGAAAAATTATTGTGCTTGGGTACTGAAGGTGCAGTTTTTATATAAAATTTGATGAATATTTGATTTATTATTTTTCAATCTTAAACAGAGCAATTGGCTATTTTGAATACATAGAACAATTTTACTTTTGGTGGTCCTAAGTTACATTCTGTAATGCTGCTTCAGCTTCAGCAACAGATGAATGGTGTCAGCTTTCTTACCTGTAGTAGTGCAGGTTGGGGTGCTTAGGGAACAGTTTCAGAATCCCCTTTGCCAGCCATGCAAAAGCAATGGGGGCAACTTGCAGGATTAAGCACTTTCTCACATTTATTCTTCCACCCACTGCCTCTTCCAGTGCTAGTGTGGATGCAATGATTTCTCTTGCCCAGAGGCTGCATTTAAACCATCCCATTTTAGAAGGTTACAGATGAAAATATTACAAATCTCATTCCTTCTCCCCTTTCACAATGTATGCTTAACATACATTGCCTTTCATTCCAGTTGGACTGTGAAATTGGTTACATGGAGAGTTCTGCAGTGCCTACTCCAACACTGGAGGAGGATGGTTGATAGTAAGCATCCTTAAGTGTGGGCACGGTGTGGTTCTTTCCATTGTACTTCCAGGATAGCATTGCTTTGGCCACAAACTTTTTTGTACTTAGAGACTGTGAATTTACTCATGTCTTGGGTTGAGCTGGCAAAGTGCCAACTGTCCAAGACAGAGAGAAAGGGTTCCTCCCCCCCACAACCAGGCAAGGGAAAAAGAAGAGGGAGAGGGAAAAAAAACCCTAAACCAGGTTTATGCTTAAATTAGCTACATATATTTACACAGAAAAGAGAAAATTAAGAGAAAACTACAATATAACACACACTTACACAAGTTATGTA
>JAWWEV010000043.1:12051835-12072146 GCA_035583235.1 Hafferia zeledoni
TGTGTTATATTGTAGTTTTAATTTTCTCTTTTCTGTATAAATACATGTAGTTAGTTTTAAGCATAAACCTGGTTTTTTAAAGGTTTTTTTTTCCCTTTCCCCCTTTTCTCAGCCACAGGCTAACTCTGTCTTTGGGCAGTTGGTGTTTTGCCATCTCAACCCAAGACAGTCCCCCCAGTGCCATTTGCACAGTGGAATTGGGTAACCCACATGTGCCCAGCTATGCAGGGTTGAATTTCCCTCAGACATTGCCCAGTTTCTGTGAGGTCTCTGTGACCACATGTGTTTGTGTTAAGTACAATGGTGTTAAGAGGAAGCTTCAGCTGGAGAGCTGGAGGGAATGGGAAGAACTAGGAGACAATAGTAGGGACAAAAGCAATCTCTCAGTAACTCACAGTCTTCCAGACAAATCTGGACAGTTGCATACACCTATTTGGTAGGATGAGAACCTTACAGGTTCTTAAAAACTGAAAATTAATAATAAACTTAAAAGTAATACAATAAAAAGTTTCATCAAATAAAATACTATAATTTATTTTTTTCTTAACACTTAACAGCCTTCTCTATGTTAAAGACACTTACTAATTATTTAAAATTCAGTTGCATGAGTCAGTTTGGATCAGATTCCTTTTTCCTAGTTGTGGCTGTCTAGGTGGCTCTCTCTAGTAAATACTGGAGGGAGAAAAAAAGGTACTTGCAGGGGGATTTATTCCGAGAACTTTTGGTTTGGGTTCCCTGACAAGTGCCTGACTAATCTGACACATTCAGCTTATCAACATCATCTGACCCTGTGAGACACACATGAAGCTCTGAGCTTTCAGTTTAGCTTTATGTGATATTTAACAAAAATACCCTATGGACTTCTCTGGATAACAAGATTTTTAGCTTGGTTTCCCCTTGTAATGAGGCTTATGCAATCCTGATGTCTTCCTATCTGTCATGTCCTTCTCAGAAATGTTACTATTAATGGGCATATTTCAGTCAGATATGAAACAAGAGAACAGACCCAAATGCCGTGTCTTCCTGAAAGGTCTGACACTGACTGGTTTGACAAAAATGTCCCAAACTAGTTATAATCACTGGATGAGAAACAGCAGTGAGAGTTTGGTGGTTATTAGTTTGACCTCGTGGTTGGCTGGTGACAAACTGTGTACTGACAAGTCAATAAACATGTAGTTCTCAGCATGGACCTGAGAACCAGTTGCAGCATCTGCTGCTTTTTATTTGGTCAGTAGTTAGAGGATAAAGGAGTAAAGAGATCTCTTTATGCTTGGGGAATTTGAAGAGAAGGACTAAGAGACTTGGAGATGCTGATGTATTCCACCTGAGAGCTGGTGATATAGGAGACAAAGCCGTAAAATATTGCATTGTTCTGTTGCTCCCAAAAAACCCTTTTAGCCTGTATTTTGAGTGCCTCTGGTTTAAGTACTAACCAATATTTTCACTTCACAGCATTAACCTTAGAACTAACACACAAAATAATTATGAGCCCCCACAGCTGTTGGTAGAGTATTCTCAAATTATCCTCTTTTGTATCTGTCTTCACACTGTTCATATTGAATTCTCTGAATTCAGCATCATTCGAGGACATGATTACTTAAAGCACTGTCCATATACCAATTTCTCAGCAGAACCCAAGTGTTAATATTTTGCAGGTTTGAAATGTCTTAACATCAACACAATTTACAGAGTCTATTTTCATTATCTTGAACAGTTATCATTTCAATTCTGTAGCTATGGAAATGAAAATAATAAGACAGGATGGAAAAATAAAGGACAGAAATGATACAGAGATGATACACAGAATTGATAAAATGTGTTAAATACAGGCCAAAAGAGCGGAACGGTAGAAAGTGCCAAATGGTGACTCAGCTTCCAGAAAGATTAATAGCAAGGGCCATTATTTTGCTGTTCAGTTTCAAAGAGGATTCCCCATTGACTTCAAAATTGAGCCATGATATTGCCAGGATATTCCCATTACTGTTTTACGTCTCTTCTGCTATTCTTGAGGAGTACTCTTTTGTTAGCATATTTTTTACTGTTTTTCTTTTCTTTCCTCCCATATACCTTCTCCTGCCTACACTTTCTGAGTTTCTTTTACTGCTCTTCTCCCAATCTCTCTAGCAGAGCTTTCTCCGTCGAGACAGCCTCTCATTCCTCCTCCTTCCTACTCTGCCCTGTCCTGTCTCTTTTCCAGCACTCTCATCTTTTGCACTCTTAAAGGACAAAGGGTTTGTCAACAGCTCAGCTTTTTCCTTCTTTGCTCAGTGCTCTCCTGAGCCTTCATTTCTGCCATCTTACCTATGTAAAGTGAGAGAAATACATGCAAACTAAAGTGATAATATCTTCTATCCCATCATCTTCTTGTTGCTACTCTTACCTTCATCAGTTTTCCCTTCTACCATCTCCCTGCTGTGTCTGGGGTAGGAATTCACGTGCAGTCCTATGCAGCAAATGGTTTGAATCAGCAGAAGTGGCTTTCCTTTTCGGTGTTCTATGATAAATAACAGAAGTGAGAGTCTGTTCCATACTGCATACTACTACATATTTCACAAGCTCTGAATTCGATGAATCGACACCAGGGAAACCCACTTTGGTTTTATTCCCCACACAATGTGTTTAGACTTCACTGTTTAATCAAGTGATGCCTGGTTCATTTGAACTGACTGATGTACAATTCTCAGTTGTCAATTCCCACAGCCTAATCAGCAGCTTAATAACACAGAGTAAACAGTCATCACGCTCGATACAAGCAACACGCTGCACGTTGAGGCAGAGATCTTGAATTCAAGGGCAGAACTCATTCTGGAACCACCCTTGTTGGGCCAGAGGAGGAACCAGGAGGAAAACCGGTCACGTGGTGCAGTAAATGTGTAAATTGGGGTTTGGTGTTTTGGAGGTTTTTTAGTCAAACAGAAAATTTGGCACAGGTTTGTATATTCTGTGCAAAACCAACCTAGTACCTGGAGGTAGTTAAATGAGTTGTTACAGAAAGTGTCTGTAGCTCAGTTAGGCTTTTTAAGTCATAGAACATTTGGGCAAAAGACTGTTTGGAAGGAGTTAATGCAAATAAATTTAAGAGTGGTTTCTAAAGCTGAGTTCCTTGGTTATTCCCATTAAAGGTGATAAATTGGAAATAAATACCATCCCCCTGAAAACACTTTATGTAGCTGTTTCTTTCCATAACAGCATTAACTGAAACATCTATATGAAAATATTTCAAATTATTTGTAAGGAGTACACAACTCCTGAATTTGTTCTGACTTCTCATAATCTCACATTATAGGACTAGATGTCCTGAAGAATAAATTTACCAGATGGATATATTGATGACACCATGATGTTCTTTTATGTGTAAAGCTGTAATGGCATCATTTTGCTTTAATGACATCAATGCCAGTAATATCCTACTAAAGAACATTTTTAGTTAAGGAACACTGAATCCACAAATCTACAGGTTAAATTTACCATTTCAGTAAGCATATGGCACACATCTACCACAGACAGAGCTGTGTTTGTGCACAGCTGTGCAGGTGCTATAGGCAAACACTACCTGTGGTAACCTGCCTGGAGTAGCTCAAAATCTGTGTGTGTTGTGGTTGGTCAGTTAGAGATGTTGCCTAAATTCCATCCTTAATTTTCTAGTTTTGAATTACAGACAAAATCATAATGTTGTAGTTAATAACTAGCATCAAATTAGCATTTGATAAATTGGATGACAGAATTTGTTGCCAAGACAAATAATTCCTTTCAACTGGAAATCAGAACATCACTCATAATCTAAGAAAATTGTTTACAGAAAAGGTATCTTTTAATGGGAAAGCAGCACTGATGTACTGCGTTTATAATTACTTTTTTTTAATGATTACCCAAACTACTGTCAGCAGGGAGACATCTGTTTGGTTTGACATCCCTGTGATTTTTATTGTTTAGGTCCCACTCCTGGGAGTTACCTTTGCATTGCTCACAGACAAAACCACTTTCTAGTGGTATTTTTCCATTCAAATAAAACAAATATTTATCAGAAGAAAATTACACTTTTTGAGAATCTAAACTGAAAGAGTGTTAAGAGATTTGTTTATGGCCTGCCCATCTGTGGTGTCTTTCCTCCTTTGCAGTTTCAGTGCATTGTGCTTTATTGTTTAAATTTGCTTTAGCGTTTGTGATGTGATGTGTCCAAGATATCATAAATGGTTTGGTACTAATTAGAGAGAAAACACAATTATACGAATGGCTCAAGGGCAGTGGAGGAAGATCAAAAGAAGCAAAATTTTTCTGCTCCAATTTTGATGATATTTCTGAATTTGGAATTATCAGACAAAGTGCATTTGCATTTTAAATGTTTGGACACAACTTATCCAGAAGCAAATAGTCATTTGGGGGCCATATTGAGCATTTTACAAGGCTGGAGGATAACAGAATAGATCTTGCATTAATATATATCCTGCTTAACCCTATCAGGGACAAAAAAATTGAAAAAACATGGGACTGATCCCTGCAGTAATATTTTTCTTTTCAGACATGCTGCACCAAAATGGTAATTCTATATTAGAAATATTGGCTTAACCAAAACAAGTTAAAATCTGGTTTAACGGATCCTGCTTCCCATGGCACAACGTGTAAGCATATCTAATGCCTGAGTATAAGCACACAGTTTATTCCATGGCAGATGGTCACCCATTTTGTGATGGAAATCTGCATGTTGCCTGAATACCTCTGAGGTGTCTCCCTGTAAGTAAAGAGGACTTTGATCAGAAAGAGAAAAACAATTTTTGAGCAAAAGTATCTGAGATATCCCTTGACTGAAGAAGCTGAAATGCCATTTCTATCTCTAAAGCTATCTGTCATCTAATTCCTTCAAGCTGCATAATTTTTCTGTTCCCAAGATTCTCTTAACATTATATTAAATTTATTGCACATTCATTGTTTTATTTAAAATATAAGACTAAGTCCAGTGTGACAGCACTGTGTGAGATCAGAATTTCTCTAAGATTGGTGTATAAATGAAAACTCATGTACTTTGGATACAGATGTGCTGAGGGAACTGTGAACTCTAAAGACATAAATAGAGTTGTATTTCAGTAGGCTTAAGTAGTCTTTACTTAAAAATGAGGTGTGCTGAACAATTATTTATTCAGAAATGGCAAGCTGTCAAAAAAGACAATGCTATAAGGTAAGAACTACAAATGAAATAACTCCAAAATCATAGATTCATAGCTTTATGGTTGAAAAAGACCTTTAAGATCTAGTCCAACCATTAACTGAGCACTGCCAAGTCCACAACTAAACCATATCTCAAAGTGCCACATTTACAAATCTTTGAAATACCTCCAGGGATGGTGACTCCACAACTTCCCTGAGCAGCCTCTTTCAATGCTTCACAACTCTTTTGGTGAAGAAATTCTTCCTAATATCCAATCTAAACCTCCCCTGGCAAACCCTGAGGCCATTTCCTCTCATCCTATTGCTTATTACCTGGGAGAAGAGACTGACCTCACCTGGATACAACCTCCTCTCAGGTATTTGTAGGGACAGATAAAGACCCCCCTGAGCCCCCTTTGCTCCAGGCTGAACAACCCCAGCTCGCTTAGCCCTTCCTCATAAGACTTGTGTTCACCAGCTTTGTTGCCCTTCTCTGGACACGCTCCAGCACCTCAATGTCTTTCTTTAATTGGGGTGCCCAAAACTGAACACAAAATTCAGCAGTACTGATGAGGATCACTGCCCTGGTCCTGCTGGGCACACCATTTCTTGTACAAATCCCTTCTAATATGACTATAGTTACACATTAGGGAGCATAAGAACATCCAAACTTTGGCTCATCTGTAATAGTTTAACAGAGCAGAGATAACACATTTGACACAGCTGAAGCCAAAGTATTTATTTTCTTTTACAAGAGAAATGTCTACCTTTGCTGCCTGGCTTATTATTCTACAGCAAAGGACAATAAATCCCTAGACTGTGAAGTGGGAGGCAGAAAGAGGCATGACAAAACCTCTTAGGGTGATGACTAAATTTCTAATTAAATACACAGCTGTTGGTGGTGCTTGTGTACTCTGGCCTTCCTCACCTACACTTAGCACTTACAACTTTCTTCATGGCACTTTGTGCAGTTTGGATTTACACTGCAGAAATATGATGTTAGACCCCAAAAAAATTGTAATACACTCTGGAAGAAAATGAAAGTACCTTCTAATTCACTGGCATGCATATAGTACTTGCAAAAAGTTTCTCTCACCTGTGATTCACTTGAGATAATTTTATAGGGGTGTATTCCAGTTTATAATTTTTCTTGACCAGAATTTGATTCGGTTCCAAATAGATTCAGAGCTGTCCCTCATTTGTTCAAATCTCAGTGTTATTAAAACCAGCGGAGATGCACAGGGCAGCATTCAGATTGAAAATTAATACTTCAATTTAGATGTCTATATGTGTGCACTCAGTGTCCAGTAAGGCCCAGTATAGTTGCTGGAGATGTAGTCAATACAGTCAGTGGAACCTGAAGAGCTATTCAGCTCCCCTGGAAGCAGGCACGTACAACTGATGAGTGAATTGGCACCCAGACTCCACTGGCTGTATTGACCACATCTCCATGGACTGCAGTTGAAGTGTAAACAGTTCAATTTATCTGTCCTAATCTCGTGTGTACATTGCTGATATGACTGCTGGTTGTTCTTACTCACGTCAGATTGAATTACTGAATGGAGCTAAAAAAATCCTGAAATCAATGGTATTTGGAGATATTATGAGCAAGAACCTCTTACATGGCTGGGGAATTTGGCTGCTTAACCAGACCTGCCTGAGTGTTTGAAACACACCCAAACCCGATGCATTTAAAATCACCCATTGCAATCTTATATATTTTCATACCTTACTTCCCACAAGTTTTTAAAAAAATGAAGGACCATAGTGATCATCTACCTTCAGATAATTACTGTGTCAATAGATCAAGGGAAAGATTTTTAAAGCATTGTTCCCCCTAGTCACTCCCCTTCATGCTACTAGATACGCATCAACTCCAGGTTGTGGACTAAGCAGAACTAGTGTGGCTGTGTAGTGATGTACCTCCAGCAAAGGTTATGGCTATAGGCTGTAGCCAAACCCTCCATTTATGGAAAAAATGCACCTCAAAAAGTTTTTGGTCTCCCTGCACTGGTTTGGGGAGGGCATGAGGGTCAGAATGGATACCCTCACATTAGAGTCTGTGAAGCTCTAATGTTAGAGACAAGGATCATAGTTCTGCAGCTTGAACCTGGATGCTGAAATACCAAAAATGTCCCACATGTTCCCATGAATAACTGTTCACCTTGAATATTTTTCAGTTAAGAAGACTGTATGTGGTAAAGATTTTTTATACAGAGTTAATGAATCAAAGTCCCTATTTTTTTTAATGTGTGCAGAGGGACGGACCCTGGTGCCATTCAATCAGTTTTGCACTTCAGTACAAGTGAAGATGGGCCCATAGTGATTGCACATCTGGAGGAAATTACATGCAGGTGCTTTTCAATTAAATGTTTATCCAATTAAAAAAAAACTTACTTCTTTATTTTCACAAACTGTCCTCTCGGTACTTAAGGCTGGCTTATACACTTTGTCTTTCTCTACAGTGTATTTACTTAGAAAAATCTAAGGTCAGGTGCAGCCTTTGATGTTGAAGGGGGTGTCTATATGAATCTTTACTTAGTGAATTCCTTCTGCCAAATGTGCTGAAGTACTGCAGTGTCACACTGTGAAGCACAGTCTGAGTAGTTAATAATACCTGGAGTGTACAAGGGAAAGAATGTTTTGATAGTCATGCTTGTAGCTTTTCAAGTTTTGTGCTCATATATTTACAAACCTTAGATAACTTACTCGTATTTCAACAGTCTCAGCCATAATATAAATCTCCCCTGAGCAAATTATGCAATATTATCTACATAGTAAGTAAAATGTACTGATACATCTGGAAGTGTTGCCTGGAGTTTGAAGCTGTTACAAGCATTATGATCCTAGACACTATTATTAACCTGTGAGGGTGTTTAAATGTGTCAAATTAGATGTCTGACAGAAGAAGATTGGTTAACTTTGCAGAAGGAAAAAGATGTGTGTTCAAACATTTCTCCTTACATAAAAGCTTTAGAAACAGTGCTATGTGTGGGGCCTGAAATCAGTCAGCTCAGGTCTGATGTGCTTTAAATGAACAATGAGTGAATTTCACGTGTTTGAAAGTGAGGTCATGATAATGCTCTTCCTCACTCCTCTCCCCTGTGTGTGCTGGCACCAGCACAGTTGCACCAGCAGGTTCCCATGGTGGTGCAGCAAGGGTCTGCCTAGCCCAAGGAGAGGCCATGCCTCTAAGGGATGGCTTTTCCAGGGCAGGACTGAAATGCAGTCTGTAGATGATGTGTCTGTGCTGGATCCAGGAGGTTTCCTACCATAAATGTCAAGAGTTTGGGATGCAAAAATATGGTCCACTGAAGGTTTCCCTTTGTAAACAAGGGTGAGATTTAGGAACAAAATGTAGTGCGTAGAGCAGACCCTATAATGTGACGGCCAGGTCCTACTGCCCAGTGAAGGAATGGTGTTAACAGTGTCAGACATACTCCCCTGCTGGTGGTGAGCATCTGGGCTGGACATCTAACTCACAGGTCTCTGTGGATTTGGGAGAAAATGCTGGGCACAGGCTCCTGTGTCCATTGAACCTGGTGCGGATCCCAGCAAAAAGCTTGAAGTGGGAGATTTGTTTTAATTTAGTTTTAATTATTTTATTATTTATCTTACGACTCTTCAGGTGCACTTTAAATATTTCTTTTTAAGAAAATGTCAAAAATTTTCCCATTGAGTTATCTCTTTAAATACACTGTGAGATTCAGGGTGAGATCATGAGAGCTGCCAGCACAGATCCACAGTGCGTGGAATGAAGGTACTGTCAGACCCTCAAGTCCTATTGCACAGCATTCCCATGTGTTAGGAGCAGTCAGCCAGAGGCAATCTTTGAAGGCATCGTGATTCTTCTCCAGCCGGAGGAAATACATAGTTTCTTTCATTCTCTAAGATAAATATTTCACTTATTAATGTGGCTCATAAAATTTATGACTGCTGCATCAGCAGAGATAAAATGCAGCAATCATGTACTAAAATATTGTATCTCCTGTAACAAAGCTGAGAAAAGCAAATTTACTAATTTTTCTTTTCTGTGTATCTTGGAACATGCAAAGACTCAACAGCATCTAAGTTTGCAAACCTCCACTATGACTGTTCATAGAAGCAAAAGGAGCATTGGGCCCTCACCAAGTTCAAATATTTCCCTCAGAATTAGCCCTACAGCTGTAATCTGTGAACAGTGGAGCTTGGGAAATAAAGACAACTTGGCACTCTGGCAATTTGACTTTTAATTTAAGCATAATGAGGCAGAAAACAGGAAAAAAAAAAAAAAGAAAAACAAAGAACAAAACAGATTTGGGGAACATCTAGTAAAAGGCATAAAAACTACTAATCCCTCTGGAAAAAACATCAGAAGGAGAAAATCTTCCAGAAGTCCAGGAAGATGATCAAAGTATAAAGTCTCTGAGAAGTGTCTGATAAAAGTCACAGAAAAGTCAGGGATATTCTAGGGAAAGAACCTAAAATAAATTTCCTATACACATAGTTACTTTGCAGGAGTTTGGGGAGACTCCCACAGTGGAAATCTTCCAGGAGACTTATTGGATGCTTTTTTCCAAATTAAAAGGGAGATACCAAAGTTCATGGAATAAGTAGATAAAATGAATTATACTGTATCAGAAGGATCAACAGGAACAGACAGGATGAAGTATTCACCATTTCTACAGCACTGTCTAATTGCTTGTTTAAAATTTCCTTGGTACCAGAGGCTGGGAGATAGTTAATTTGATACCAGCTTTTAAAGAAGGAACTGCAGAACAGTAAATTGATGGCTGTACTGGCAAAGTGATGGAAATGCTGAATTAGTGGCCACATTGGAAAACATGGCATAAATACCTGGAGTAGACAGGATGGATCTTAGAATCAGAGGCAGCACACCTCTACCATACTAGCACAGACTGAAGAGGCCAGGACTTTTCATCCTCGCAAAGCCATTGATACCAGAGATAGAGGAAGGGTCTGTATAAAAGTGGGAGTTACATGGATAAGTCTGTAATTTCCAATGCAGGAACGAGGAGCAATTAAAAAGAAAAGCTAGCAGGTGAAAAATTTGAAACAATTTTCTTTTTTTTTTTTTTCCTGTCATTTAATGGATAACTGAGCTGTGGAACTCCACCTCAGGACATTATGGACACTGAAACTGTATGAGAATCAGCTGGCAAAATTAATTGAGGGAGGAAAAAATAATGAAATCTCCCTAACTATAAAGATACCTCCACTGAACTGCAGATTGTTTGAGACTGGCAGAACACCCCAGAAAAATGCTGCTGCCTGCTGCTGGGAACAGAGTGTGGGGATGGGAATTATAAAGGGAAAACTGCTGACCTAGTGCACCTGGATTTATATTGTTACATTCTTTTGAGATTTTAGTTACACTGTCTGTCTTGCCTGTCCACAAACAGATATGTGGAGGACTGGATCAGTAAAGATATTTGGGTTATCCATTCCAGCTGATTTTCAAAGGAGCTAAAAGTGTCAAATAGTAGTAGGCACCTAAATAACATATAGTCATTTGCTGTCAAAATAATTTATTTCCCTTTAAAACACAGCATCAGCAATGGCATTTATTCAAATGGAAGGTTACAGACCTTACCTTCAAACGTTATGGAGTCTGTTAGGAAGAAGTTTTGTATCAGCAAAAGGCTGTTGCTCTGTAGAGGTTCGATGCATTATTGGAAGTGGCAGAGCTGTGTGACAAGACAGTGCTCCTGCCCACTGGCACTGGAAGAGGGATGTCCCTGTGGGACCCCTTCGTGCTGTAGAGGTGAGCAAGGCAGTGAGGTGCATTAAGATTTTGAAACAAACCAAAAAAAAGCAATCTTAACAGAAACTGTTATGCACTTAATGTTTGTTACTGGTTTGTGAGGATTTTGATGCATGAATAACATGGATTAGGGCCCCAAACGTGTAGGCATATAAAGCATTCAGATACAGTTAAAGTCCTGCAAATTCCAAATAAAGGTCCAAACAGGGAGATTTGAGTGGAAAAGTATGCATCTGCAGCTCACTGGAAAGGGAAAGCAGGAATATGGCTGAGTGACTGACAGCACCAAGGGAGTAATCAGCCTGCAAATGTTGCTGACATGTTCAAGGAGGAAGATAACAGGCTGGAGAAGACAGAGAAACAACTGCAGGAATCATGTGGAAATGGTCGACTGAGAAACGGGGCAAATGCTTGCAGAGAAATTAGAGGTAACATTTAAACCAAAAAATGAAAGAACAAACTGGAAGACTGAGCAGAAAAAGATGAGAGCTCAGGAGCACTTCCCAAAGTTGGGAAGATCATCAGATGCACCTGTTATCCCACCTTCCTGTACTCTAGATTTGTTCACTGTAGTCCCTTTTAAATCTCTTGGATCTTGGCTTCTCACCAGTCCACTGTTGTTCACACCAAAACCTTGTCAATTGTTCATTATTATGTCCCCATTCATTCCCTTTGGGGGCATGGAGATCTCACTTCAGTAACTGGGGAAGCTGCAGCCAGCCCAGGCTCCTACCAATATAAGGGCACATTATGGTTATACTCATTATCCTCTAGTGCAGTTTTGGATTACAGTCAAGGTACTTTGCAATCACAGACTATTTCGAGTTGGAAGGGACCCACAAAGATCATTGAGTCCAACTCTTATGTCAATGGCCCACATAGGGGATTGAACCCATGACCTTGGCATTATTACAACCAAGTTTTAACCAACTGAGCTAATCTCAGTTTTCTGTGGGATAACAGGTTTTCTGCTAGGAAACCTCTGGAAAAATTTCCATTGTAGAGATGGGGACAGTCATCTTCAGCTGTCTGGACAGCAGTCAGGTGAAAGCTCATGTACTAGTCTTGTGACTAAATGGAGAGTTATTCTCAAACAGGGCTGTTTTGGTACTGGTGTGCCTGTACAAGGAGGGGACACAAGAGGATCCTGACTAGTTGAGTTTGAATCACAGTGTGTTAGCTGTGTGTCATCCATGAGACACAAATTAATGGGGTCTTCAGCAGGCATTCATTCACACTGGAGGCTCCTTGAATGTTTTCACCTTCATAGATAAGATACAGGTACCCATAATTATTTAATAGTGGCACACATCTCTGAGAGAGGGGGCCCCAATGCAGACAAATATGTAGGTAAATGTTGAGTCTTGGATATAATCTGCTGTGTTGTAGACAATGTATAAACCCCATCCACTGTGTGCTGTGTGGAAAGAGGATTGGCAGAGAGAAAAAATATCCTGAGCAACAGATGGTAGGTGATAACTGTCTGAGCAGTGATAACCTTAATCTAATTAGTTTCCTAATCAAGATGAAGAAGACACCAACGATGTGAGAGAAGGTGAGGAAGAAACCTGTAATCAATAAAACAAATATAAGAGGACGGTAGACATGCTGATGGATAAGATACAGAAATGGAGGGAAATCACAAGAAAAATTACTGTATGTCTTGTCAATATGAAAACACAGTAGTCAGACCTTCATCAGCCAACATGCATACAAAAAAAAAGTGGGCTACATGACAGAATTACACACCATTATATGGATAACCAAGTGACCAAGAAGGGTCAGCAAGTTAAGCAAAAGTATAATAGAACATAAATAAAAATGTAATATAAAATAAAATATAAATAAAAGTGCAATAGGATATAAAAGAATAATTTTAATAGCATATGGGAATTTGATAAGAAAGAATGGTGGTAAACATGTCAAGAAAATCAAATGCTGATAAACCTCAAATGATATCTTTTCTACCTCTGATGAAAATGCACTTTCTTTTTGAGGGATACTCAATAAAAACAGAGCACTTACAGTTTTTTTCAGAAATTCTTTTGGGTTATGTTCAGTCAATAAGTTCACAATGATAAACCTGAATGCTTGAAATGTTCCCACTGACCTGCTGCACTCTTCATCGGCAAAAAAAAGATTCAGACAAAATGTTTCACTCAGTACTACAAAAAATGAGAGGTACTTTGACATGGGCAAGAGGGAAAGCATTAGCTGGCAGCCCTGGCTGGCAGAGGATGTCAGGGCAGCAAATCTGTATTGAGAGAAGCCGAAATCCACATAAGTGAGGCCATCAGTGGGTCTTTCTGCACAAGGCTCTGAGCATGGCTTTGCGCAGATCTGTCAGAAAGTCTGCTCACTGTCAGGTCAGGTTGGTTGTATTCAATCCAAATTACTACATTCTGAGGCTTGTTTCTAACTGGCCACAAGGATTTTGTTACAGAAATAATGGTTTGCTTAAGCAGAAAAACCACTTTTTTTTTTTTAACTGGTAAAATAAGGACAGTTATTTCCTCTGCTTATCATAGGCCTGCTAGCTACAAACTACCCCCAAGCTGACACAGGGACACCACAGGAGTCCCAAAGGCACACCAGACAAAGCTCCAAAGAACTACTCCTTAATTGTGCCTTTTAAGTAATTCATGCATTTGTTTTCAGGAGTATATAAGTTAACAGATGAAAACATAATTCTTGGATATAAAAATTACTTCAAACAAATTTATATCAGCACCTTAATATCTAGTTCCCATGGTTACACTATTAGTAGAATTCAACCCAGCACTTTCTTGCTAACCAAAAATAATACTAGCAAAGAATCCAAAGAAAATACTTTGGTGTTATGCTCTGGTCTTGTCAGATTTTTCCCTTTGCCTTACATTGCTGCTTTGCCTGACATTATTCCAGTCCTTTCAGTCTCTGAACATGTGTTTTAATTTCTAAGGCAGAAATCACCAGCAGTGGTATCTTAACAGGCAAATGTCAGAAGTTTGAAATGGAGGGAGACCTACTTTCTGTGACTTCTGGGCATCAGTGCTGAAAATCAGCACTGGTGTTTGCTGTGGTTGTTTGCTGTGTTGGAAGTACTAAGAATTACTTTACCTCAGAAGTATTGCAGCACTAGAACAGTACACATGCTGGACTTCCAAAATGTTCAAAAAGGTATTAAATCTTGATATCATAAACCTAATCAGGATTTGAAATTGCATGTGCATGCACACAAGGATTTGCTGACAACTATACTGCTAAACTCTCTGTATAGTGCAAATCTTGGGGTTAATCATCAAGACTCAAAAAAAAATACAGGCACAGAAATATACTGCTGTAGAAGTGAAATTCCAAAATTAACCCTTCAATTAGGAACTGGTAGGAGTATCAGGATTACCAAAGCATGGGGGCAAGGACTTTTGCAGTTGTATAGAACAAAACAGAACACATTATTGATCAGACAGACTTGATAGTTAATGGAAGATGGGATGTGCTTGCCAATATAGAGATATTACAATGAGATATTCACAAAATGAGTTTAAAGTTCTTCTGTATTTTTTTTCAAATATTTCAAATTTTATCGAGTCTGTCATGTCAGAAGCAATGAGTTTAGAAGGCTCAAGAGTCTCATAGGCTTGGTCCTAGGTGAAAGAGCAGACTTCAATCTAACAGGAAAAAGGCAAAAGTCAAAAACATTTCTAGTCTCAGTCCCCAGGGCTCTCTCTCACCATCCAGAGCTCAGATGCTCAGAGAAGGAGGCATAGCCCCCACTGGTACCTCTGCTGCTGTTGGCTTCAGTGAGACATCATCTCCTGAAAGGCAGCAAAGTCTTGCTGCCAAATGTCAGCTTTAATGAAGAAGCAATGCAGCCCAGCAGTCTCGGGGCCTATTGTCCATTTCTCTTTTCTGCTGAGCAGAGCTGTGAGGGGATCAGGAAGAGCTGTAGCAGAGATAAGTGAAGAATAGCACATGACAAGCTGTGCAGGCATAAAGATGTATGCATGTGCCTCAGGGGCATTGAAAGGAACTATACAGAAGTCAATGCCTTTATCATCTGTTCAGAACTCAGCTTGTTTCGGTGCCAGCCCATTTGCAATACCGGCTAGCACTGCTTGGGAAATCAGATTTAAATGATTGTAATGACTTTAGTTAAATCTTAGCATTCCAGCTCAATAACAAGGCTGCTGCCTTCTGCTTCCACCTCTCTTTTCAGGGGAGAATGCCCCATGTTACTGTCTTCCAGCTGCCTGTCTCCTCTGCATACTCAGGGTCCTCCCCTCTGCAGGCCTTCAGATTTGCATTGCCCACTCTCCTTGCCTGCAGCACAAAGGAGCTTCAAACCCTGCACCACTGGTTTCCTATGCCACAAACCACTCGGAGGTGCAAACATGGGACCCCTCATTCAGAGGAGAGGGGGAGCTGGGTGCAGACAAACTTTGGGAAGGCTGCTGATTTTAAAAAGGGGAATTAAACCAGTCTAGACTGTAGGTCTTCCCATACAGAACTAGCTGGAGTCATCTGGCAGAGTTCATGGAAGGATCCCCAGCCCTGGGAGAAACTGGTGGATCCAGAACAGATTGTAATACATGGAGGATGAGCCACTGCCTCAGAGAGGGTGAGTGCAGTTCCTGCATGTCAAGGAAAGCATGGCCTTGAGCCACCTGCAGCTAATTTCTACTGGAACATTAACACTTTACACAAGATGAGAGAGACAAGAGCCTTCCCCTTTCTCCCCCAATGCACTCCATTACTATTTCCTTCCTTGTGACAGAATGTTTCCTAGTCCATCTCGTTATCTTTCTACTCGAGTTCAGTCACTCCTTCTGAAACTTAACTTCCTCCCCACTAAAGTGCAAAGGAAACATAAAGATCCAAGTGAAGGCAAAGAGTGTGCAACTATCATGCCCACAGAGAGGGCATGAATACCTGTTGAATACCTGTAGACTGTCAATCTTAAAACACTTCTCATTTCAATATAAAATCACATTTCTTGATGATGATGCATTAGATTAGATCAGTCATGCTTTGGCAGATGATGTCACAGTGGCCATGAACCTTCATCTCAGTGGAGAGATTGCAATAGAGAAATCTCACTAGTGGCTAATGATCTTATCCACTGCCAAGCAATTTCTTGAGTCTTTCAATCAGCTTCTGTAGGAGAGATTTCTCCTGCTGAACAGTGACCAAGAGCAGGCCCATTCATCTGCCCGGCAGCTGTTTGTACTGCAGGTGTTTCACTGCTCCCCATCTGCCACCCAGTGTGCTGAGGGCAGCCCTGCAGGTGGAGGGGAGCTCAGCACATTTAGGAGAACAATCCCCCTACCCTATATCCTTGTATTTAATTTTCTCTTCAAAGTGTTTTTATTGTTCGTGTTCCTTTCATGGTGTCACAGTGGAGCAGAGGGCAGATAACAATTATCTGAATTCTTTTAATTCACTGTCTCAGTTGCAGAGTGCTGACCTGTGCTATTTCATGTACTGGATGAATGAGTTGCCCCATTTTCCAATAATTTCCATTTTATGACTGTCAAATACCCTTAAGTGGTCATGCAAATGAAGCTGTGAACACAACAAGGATGTTATAGCAGATGTTTCTCTGAAGCAGAGTGTAACCATAGGAGGGAAAACAGTCAGTAAGGGACTTGGCTGGCTACAGTACAGGCAGGTAGAGAGGTAGCCAGGTAGAGAGATTTGCTAAATTTATGGTCAAAGGAAAATAAATAAAAATTAAAATTAAAAAAAAAAAAAAAAAGGAAAATAAATAAGTATGAAGCTTTTCAGCAAAATGGCCATCATGCTCAAGCCTGGAGCTTGACTTCAGGGCTGCTGCTGCCCCAAGGCCCCATTGGGTGCTGTTTGCACTGTCTGTGTGTCCAGCTCTGCAGCTATTGCAAAGATCATGTGCTGAGAAATGTGGTGATTCTGGGTTTCTGCTCTCTGAAGCCACTTGTTGTAAGAGCCCTAAGTTCTTGCAGTTTGTTAATGGCCCAAAGTAGCTGAATTTAGCCTCACAGAGAAACACATCCTAATCATTTTTTAATACACTGATCAAACTCCATCTTTAGTAAGTATTTAGCAGCATCAAGTTGGACAACTTAAAACTTTTTTGGCATGGCTACAGCTACTGAGTTTGTGCCAGAACCTCTCCTCTGACAATTCAAAATTGCCTTTTTCTTTAGAGCCTAAATGTCTTCCTGGATGGTTTATATCCATTTGTTCAGGTGCCAAGGCTACCCTTCCAGTTAAACATCTTTTCCCCCTCTCTGGGATCCATCCTCTTGTGTTTATGCAGAGTAATCATATAATTCTTCAGTGCACCAATACCATAAGGCATGCAGGTCTGTTTTTCAGGCAACACTACATGTTTTTTTTAAAGGTTTTCATCTCTCTTTTGGCAAACAAATACTTACTGGCTGTGAATTTGTTAGTTTTCAGGAATGAAAGACTAAACCTGGCATTTATTATGGACTCTGCTATGGGCTTAGATGTAGAAATTTTCTCTTTATCTTAATATCTCTTGCTTCTGCATCTTGTTTCCTCCTTGGAAACCTGCAGAATTTTGCCATATTTATCCTGAAAACAGTGGTTGGTGCACTCACAGACTTCCCCTCTCACCAACATATTTAGATTTGCTTGCAATTGCAGCAGCTTCAGAAACAAGCTGAAGGCTTGATTTTAAAAACCTTCCTACCATCTTTGCAGTTCAATGTGTTTGGTGTTTGGGCTTGGAAGATCCATTCCTCCAGCTTGAACACATTATGATCATTTCCTATGCTATGGGCTGGAGGCAGGAGTTCTCATTTCTGAATACTCATGTCCAGCTGTCACAGTATTGTCATCTTGTTCTCCATCATCCTTGTCATTGAAAAATGAGGCAAAGAATTAGGTCCCAGCCCCAGCCCCACTCCATATCTGCTTTCCTTCTTTCTTTATTCACCTAATTGAAGATTATTTGACTATTTGTTTCAATTTGTCTTGAAAGAGTTAGCACAGCTTGACTTTTGTCAAGCTGTCTTTTAGACCAGCATTATCTAACCTTCAAAATGTGCCTTTCTTTGCTAATTAGTCTGTTTTCCTGTAATTTCTAAGGTCTCTGGTCACATCTTCTTCCCTTTTTCCAAGGCTTTTTGGGGAGATAGGTATTGAGGGTAGAATGAAACCGACTTTGCTAGTCATTCATACAGAGCTGAAAGTATCCCTGGAACTTCATTCATCTTGTCATGATACCTCAGAAAATTTACTTCTTTGTCCAAAAGAAATTCTAGGCATCCCCCACAACGGAGTAGAAGCCTCTTCAGTCTAGTTAACTTGTTAACTTGTTTCTTTAGCTTATCAGAAAGTTTGTCCCTCTGAAATATGCGTTAAAACCTACTTTCAGAAACATTTTTATTCATGTTCTCATTTTATTTAAATTGAATTGACTCATGGTCATTGAAAGTAGGATTATTTTCAGCTCTTCCTTCTCCTTACCAAAACCACATCTAAAATATCTTTGCTATTTAGCTCAGTAACTTGTGGTGAAACACCAGCTGCATATATCTCAAGCAATGTCTACCCTGTGCCATTCATAATAGCGCCAACTCTCCAGTCTGCTGTAGCCTACACAGTGTTTGTATTGAATTTATCCATTAATGGGATCTAGTACTTTTCAGTATGCTACGGTTTGATACGTTTTGGCTGAAGAACAGGTTCTACAAGGAGAAGTTAACATTAAATTAGGAATCTGTAACACTCCTCTGTGACAGCATTCAAATTCACTTGCAATGGTAAGTCCAGCATGTGAGAGAAGTGCCTTTTGGACAACCCCACAGCACCAACCAACCTGCCTGCATGAGGATGCCCCCGAGGTCGTGGCCCTCAGCACACACCTTTGCAAGCGCCTTTGTCATTGCTGTGATCTCTGGGCATGGACCCAGCTGACACACAGAACTCCTAACACACATTCTGTGGCACAAAGACATGTTATAAAAATTCCAGTGGGCTGTGACACAGTTCTCATGTTATTTTAAACTCTTCAAACAGAAAAATTAGAAGAAAAATATTATTAGATCCCAGGGCCATTGGACACCACAGGAGATGATACAGCATAAATGTAACTTTTGATATATACCTTCCTGTGGGTTTCTAGCTGTACCACCTCTCATACCTGCTTCATTATAGAGTATTTTTATCTCTTGTCATATATGATTTCAGTTTCTCCACTTTTCTTCAGTTAGTCATCTACCTCTGCTATAGCTGTTAGCAGTTTGTTGTCATGCCATTTTTAGGGATTTTTTGCCCACATAGTGATTAGGTCTGCATCCATTAATAGTTTCCAGCTTCCATATTTTTTCTGGACAAGGCACTATAAATATCTATTGCGTATAACTGTCGTTGGAACACCAGAAGTCATGCTCTTTTGCAAGAAGTCATTGGGATGCACGTTGTGAGTTACCTGGCATACACTTATAAGAATCTATGGTGGTCTTACATTACCTTTACCCTTAAACTGAGATAGTTGTTTTACTAACTAAATTATTCATAGAACTACATTAATCTCAAATTTTAATTATGGCTAATGATCAAAACTTCGAAGTTAAATGCTCTCACGATGATACAACCCCACACAGAATTTCTGTCTCTACCATATCAAAGAATTCTCTATCCAAACATGAATCCAACGCTTCAGGTCTAAAACAGGTCCCCTTAGTGCAGTAAAATTTCTCTTACAGTTCTTCCCCTGAGTGATCTTAACTGAAGTAGATTGCACTACCTTTGCTATTCTTTTCTGCATATTTACAGTTTAACATTCCTCACATATAACATTACTTCACTTTCCCAATTGTTTCCATCTTTCTGAATTATTCCTGTTCTGTAGTGCTTGTCTTTGAGTAGAGCTGTCAGTCAACTGTATTTCTGTTATCCACCTTCACATCTTGAAACAGTTCATCAAATTATTCCATTTTGCTGTCTAACATAACTAGCAAGCATCAAAATGTCTGTTATTTGTCAACTCAGCCAGGTTATGGTGAGTCTTCTCCCCCTGCCTGTAACATCTCACTACCGGTTTCCACAATATGATTTTCTTCCTCTTTACTGTCCAGTCACTGAATATTTGGTCTTCTTTCTATCTTTTCTTAAAATCAGCATGTGAAATACACATATCTTTTTATATGTGTATATACATATATTCTTATCAGATTTGGCATCAAAAAGTCCATGCCTTAATAAGTCATGTGGCCATAATTGCATCATGTCTTTTATATTGTCACAGGAATGCAGTGGGAGATCCTCCTCCTTTTTCTGCCCCTTAGCACCACTATAAATGTTCTTAATCCTGTGCAGAGATTCAGCTTGTCTACATTACTGTCTTGGTTTGAGGGGAAAGGACCAGGAGGTTCACTCACAAGAGGGGGAGGGGACCTCCTCCTCGAATAATCA
>JAWWEV010000043.1:12072246-12152098 GCA_035583235.1 Hafferia zeledoni
CTTCTTTGTTAACTGTTGGCCTGGGTCGTTAAGAGTGGCAGGGGAGAGAATTTACATAATAATTCCAACCTACAACAATTACCAAGTAAGATGATGCTAAATAAGTGAATAAGTAGATTAAAGTAGTTACTAGTGAAGCCTCTCACATTCTCATCACATGAGACTCTACAGTTTTACTTCAAATAAGAGCTAGTTCTGTCTGCTAGACCATATGCCCCCATAATATATGCTGTTTGAAGCTTTCTGAAGGAAGATTAGCCCACAAACTTTTGCTCCTTCACTTGTGGAGAGGAGGTTCCTGAGAACATCACGTCAGTGTCCTGGAGCAATTCCACTGGGCACCTCTCTTTCCCACATTGGAGTCTGGGGCTCAGAAGTCCAGATAGGATTTCATCATTCCAGCTCTCCAAGAACACTGCTCTTGAATTTCATTACACTTTTCTCACTGATTGCCTCATGCCCAACAGCAGTCATATGGTTAATGACCTTCTATGAGTACCACCAGGAATTTTCAGTCTGTTTATGCATAAATTAAGAGGCTGTGTCATCTCCTTCAGGAGGCAGTTGGCACCTCTCTGAAGAACCTCTTCAAAGGTGGACAGGGCACCTGGCAATCTTCAAATAGAGCAGCAAACAAAAAGTCTTAAATGATTTCTGCCTGTTTGTATTGCACCAGAACTATTTCAGGTATTAAGGATGCTCTGCATAGTTCAACACCTTTCTCTTAGGCACAGGTTTTGTGGTGATGAAGCCCACATATTGAGTCAGAATTTCAAGGTCCCCATTCAGCATTGAAGAGCTCCTGGAAATGAACTTCTATGCTCCTCCAGAAATAATCTGGTTTAAATGCACCAGAACTGTTTCTGTGGGTGGATCTGTAAATGGAGAGAATCAGGGGATTTGCTTCAAAATGGCACATTTGCTACAAACCACGACATAAATGCAAACACAGAGGATAATTATCCCACTCATCAGTGCAGTCCATATCACTCAGATCAACCTCAGTTGCATGGCTGTGCGCAGCTTCTATGTTCTCTAAGGACCGTATTTGACCCTGTGTCTTCAGGCACTTCCATTCAACCTTTCTTTCTTTCCCACATAAAAGCTCCTTAATCACCAACATGCCTGGCAAAAACTCTATCCTATTTACTGGAGTTCAATGGGTCACTGTTTCTGTAAATACCATTTAGGAAAAAAAAAAAGAAAATTAAGAACCTCTTAGGTTTTGGAACAACAGAGGCTTGAAAGCTCTCGCATGTGTGAGTATGGAAAGAAAAGAACTGGTCAGCATAATTCCCATTCCATTTTTTTTATTCTTTTATCAGGAAACTTGCCATCATCACATTCTACTTACAAGCAAACTGGGTATGTTGTCAGGAAAAGAACAAAGATGAGAGAGGAGTCCTGCCAGTGGGAATTTCTCAGCAGTGGTTTCCTGCATAGCCGTCAGCCTTTTTATAAATAGAACCTCATTTCATGCAATGATATAATATTAATCTGTCACCATATTTGGCACAACCATAAGATCATGAACTACTTGTTTGCTAATTACCGTTTGAGCTCCTGCACAGAGCACGGGCTGTGATAATATTAGCTTGGTCAGAGTCACAAGTCGGTCAGTGCCAGCAACAATTCAGTGTCTGTTTCCAGTATAGGAAAATGTTGTATCTGCATCCTTTCATCCCAGGAGGTAAAAATCTTGAGTTCTCTTTCTTACGATGAATAATTTGTCTTGTCACTCAGAGCCCTAAAGGAAAACCATGTGACAGTTTCTGTTAGCTGCTCACATGAGGAAAAACTTTTTAAGAGGACAAGCAAATATATATAAGGTATGTTTAACTACCATTTGTTAATTATTTTTTTAAAGCTTGAAAATCTTCACAAAACTCCAAAATGGGGGAGAAAGCAACTGTTAGAGTGATGAGGCACTGGAACAGGTTGCCCATCCATGGAAGTGTTTAAAGCCAGATGGGATGGGGCTCTGAGCAATCTGGTCCAGTGAAAGGTGTCCCTGCCCATGGCAGAAGGGTTGGAACTAGATGATCTTTAAAGTCCTTTCCAACCCAAAGCTTATCCCATGTCTTGTAAGAATCATATAATCATTTAAGTTGGAAGAGACCTCTGAGATCATCAAGTCCAACCATTAGTCCTGTGCTGCTAAGTCCACCACTAAATCACACCCCTAAGCACCACAACTACACATCTTTTAAACATCTCCAGGGATGGTGACTTCTCTCAGCAGCCTGTTTATTGGGGTAAAGTAGATTTGTGGCTGTCAGAGGAGGCAGAGACAACTCAGGCAGCAGTTTGATCAGAGTGCTACACCAAAGACAAAGGACTTTAGTTACAGCTTCGCTTTTATCTGCTCCTGTATATAACATGCCAGCACACTATTGGTTAGTTAATTCACCTAACATACACGGAAAGATCCTACTGGTTTCAAGGTATTCTACAGATGGCTCTCTGGTCCTTAAGGATGCATTCATTAGTTACCTCAGACATCAGGGCATCCACACACACACTGTCACCCCCCACACCTGTTCCAACGCTCAATAATTCTTTCAGTGAAGAAATTCTTTCTAATATCCAATCTAAACCTCCCACAGTACAACTTGAGTCCTTTTCCTCTTATCCTGTTTTTTGTTTCTTGGGAGAAGACATTGGCCCCCACCTGGCTACAACCTCATTTCAGGTATTTGTAGGGAATGATAAGGCCCCCCTGTGACCCTCTTTTTCTCCAGGCTAGACAACCTCAGCTCCCTCAGCTGCTCCTCATCAGACTTGTGTTCTGAACCCCTCATCAGCTTTCTTGCCCTTCTCTGCACATGCTCCAGCACCAAAATGCCTTTCTTGTCATGAAAGTCCTAAAACTGAACACAGGATTTGAGTTGTGGCTTCACCAGTGCCAAGTACAGGGGAACTATCACAGCCCTAATCTTGCTGGCCACACTGTTGCTGATGCAAGCCAGGATGCCACTGGCCTTCTTGGCCACCTAGCCACACTGCTGGCTCATGTTCTGCCAGCTGCTGACCGGCACTCCCAAGTCATTTTCCATTGGGCCTCTTTCCAGCCACTCTTTCCCAAGCCTGCAGGGGGTTGTTGTGACCCAAGTGCAGGACCCAGCACTTCACCTTGTTCAGCCTCATAACTGGCCTTGATCCATCGATCCAGCCTGTCCAGGTCCCTCTGCAGAGCCTTCCTACCTACTCTCCAGCAGATCAGCAGTTCTGCCTAACTTGGCATCATCTACAAACTGACTGAGAGTGCCCTGAATCGCCTCATCCACGTCATTGATAAAGATACTCAGCAGGATCGGCCCCAGTACTGAGCCCTGGGAAACACCACTAGGGACTGGCCACCACCTGCCTTTAACTCCATTCGCCACGACTCTCTGGGCTTGGCCATCCGGACAGGCTTTTTACCCAGTGAAAATTATGCCAGTCCAAGCCATGAGCAGCCAGTTTCTTCAGGAGAGTACTGTGGGAAACAGGGTCAAGGGCTTTAGTAAAGTGTAGATAGACAACACCCACAGCCTTTCCCTCATCTACTAAGTGGGTCCCCTTGTGTCAAAGGAGAGGAAGACATGGAGGGAGCCCAGGGCTGTCATAACAAAGACAGTAATCCTGCCAGGAGTTTTCTCAAGCAACCAAAGAGAAAATGATATAGATATCATTCTTGTAACTTTTACAGTTGCCCAAATGGTTTTGAATGGGGTCAGTGACACTAGTCAGTCGTTTATCAATTTTCCCCTGCTGCTCCTCATGAAAGCTCTTGCTTAGCTGCCGAGATGCTGGGCTGGGCTGTCTGCAGGCTCAGGAAGGTGGTGCTGATCTGATGTATCCAAATCACATGCAGAAGACTGCCTTCAACTAATATAGATTTAACTTTTTCCTTACTTGAATCAAAAATTCTGTAGGAACTGACGATTTAAGTCTTTTCATTCAGATGGTGAACTTTTCAAATCCAGAAGTTTCTGAATTCATTAGAACACTATTGCTATTTAGTAGTAAAACAGCAGTGGCCTTTGTTACATTTCCATTTCATCCACATTGCCATTAGAGACAGTGGAATTTTAAAAGATATGGGACCCATGTTTGGGTTATAAAATCATCTCTTAGCAGTTTCACTGAAATTGCATAAAATCCTTCAATTTTTCTAATTTGTATAAAACTGAAAGTAATTT
The DNA here is from genome assembly GCA_035583235.1 of Hafferia zeledoni. Lineage (NCBI taxonomy): Eukaryota > Metazoa > Chordata > Aves > Passeriformes > Thamnophilidae > Hafferia > Hafferia zeledoni. Next base: position 12,076,431 of record JAWWEV010000043.1, read on the forward strand.
TCTTCTAGAGAAAATTCTTCTAATCCTCTTTAGAAGGATTTAAATGTAAAAATTTCTAGCAAGGCAGAGTAGATCTGTGGGTGGATTTCATACCTGTTTTTTCTGTCTTGTAGCTGATAATGTGTCATGTTACTGAGCAAGTCTGTATTCTTAAAAGCATTCAGTGCAAAATATTCCCTCAACAAATAAAGACTCAAGGTTGACTAATCTTACTTTTGCTAACCTCTACAGATAAGGTATGATTCCTTCCATATGAAGATGTTGACCAAGTAGTCATCAAGTAGAAAGCATCTTAACTGTATAGGGAAAGGAGAAAATAATAATATTCCCACTTTGATGACTAGTCCAACCACCATTTAGCTGTGTGTCTTACTACCAAGAGGAGTCCAACTGCAATCAACAGAATGACTCTGGAAAGTTAAGCCAGTATATCAAAGCATGCAGGAACAGAATTCAGGAAAGATGGTTAATTGGAAATCTGAGGAACACAGCTGGGAAGCAGTGCACTGAATTCGTGAGATAAGGGTCCAGTTTTTTAATTACCTAGGTGGAAACTAACAAAGTTAAATTACTTCTGGGAAGTACTAAGAACATGTCTGATCTGCTATGTAATAAAAAAAAACACAAAGTTGTCAGTATTAGCTAATTATTCATGCAAAATTAGCAAAAAAATCCCACATCTATTGATCATTAACTGAACATTAAGCTTCCTCTCATGTTGAGGATGATTAATAGAAGTATACTGGTTTTGATAGTTATATAGAAAAGGGAAATTCTGTCAACAGTTAGCTGGGTAAATACAGACATTTTCATGAACACCAGAAATTTGCAGATTTGCTGCATCATTTCAGTGGAGTTCCTTGCAAGTGTGATGGCAACGCTTCTGTGTTGTTTGTGAGAAATAATCTTTCTGGAAGTGTGTATAAAACCAGCACAAGAAAACGAATTATTGTTCAATTTGTCTCTAAGATCTTTGGAAGATCTTACATAATTGTGTAAATGAGTTAAAGCAGGCAGTAGGCAATTTACAATTTGTCCAGCCTGTGTGTTCTGAGTAGATCAGTCCTTATCTAATCGCCCTTGATTCTGAGTCTAATTGTCCTTGAAAGTATCATAAGCTGTTATATTTTCACACAAATGAACTGTTCAGGAAGAATTTGTCAAATTCTTTTGATGCAGCTTTAATTCTGTGTCAGATGTTTTCTTCAGACATGCTTTCAAGGCTTTGTCTACAGCAATTGTGTAGCTGTCAAAAGGAAATTACCACTCCTGAGCTCTGTTTACACATTTCTCTTCCAGTATTTTATCGTATTGCTCCAGTGTAAGTCTGTTTTTATTTTGTGGGCATTAGAGATATGCAAATTTACAGTGCTTAAGCTTGTCCAGAACAGACAAGAAACTTGTCTCAGTTCCTCCAGTGACAGCAGCTGTTGGTTGCACAAGCTACTTGGTGTATAAACTGCGGTTTCCAAACAGAGGCCTGGCTCAACAAGTGCTTAAAAGACTGAAAGCTCACAATGTGTTCCTTTCAATTAGCACATTTACCTGCAATTCAGAACACAGTGCATCAATAAAACATTAAGACTTATAAAAGATGGTTTAGGATCCATTGTATCTCATCAGCTATGCTAAGAAAGAATGGCTAATGCTGGAAATGTACTTGTTTCCAAGTTAGAAAAGACAGTGCAGACAATTACTGAAAGCATATGGATTTTCTGATTCTCTTAAATGCAATAGAAACAAAGGAATGAACCCATTCAACATAATCATTGTTTTTAGATTTTTCTTACGCTACTTTATTTTTATGTTCTCTCCTGCTGAAGATGACTCTATTTGGCTTAAAGACTGGTGTTACTGAAGAATTTTGGAGGATTTGGTCATAGGTCAATTTATACAACACTGAGCCTGCTGGCAACAAATGGAGTCCACTGCTCTCAAAGGATCTTAACTCAGGAGTTAGCAGAGCTCATTGGGAGAGCTTAAACCTAGATATAAAGGGGGACAGAGACATAGCCTGGCTTGACAGAGATAAGATGTGGGAAGGAGAGAACTATAGCAACCACACTAGTAACAAAAGGAGGCTTCACAGAGACCATCTCAATCAAGCACAAGCAGCCAAAGAAGTAACCACAAGACAGGACTATGGGGCGACCCTTTGAACCTCTACTAGGATGCTGACACAATCAAATAGTTCTATAAAATACCTGTACACCAATGCACACAGCATGGAGAACAAGCAGGAGGAGCTAGAGACCTGTGTGCAGTCACAGGGCTTTGATCTCATTGCAGCTGTGGAAACACAGACTCACATGACTGGAATGTTGTGGTGAAGGGCTGCTCAATTCTTAGGACAGACAGACCAGGAAGGCACAGTGGTGGAGTTGCCCTCTGTGTGAGGCAGCATTTGGGATGTATCAAGCTCTGTTTTGGGGTGGGTGATGAACAAATCCAGCACTTACGGGTTAGGATAGAAGGGCAGACTAGTAAAGGTGACATTGTTGTGGGTGTTTGCTCCAAGCTGCCTGATGAGCAGGAAGGGGATGAGGCCTTCTACAGGCAGCTTGAAGCAGTTTCAAAGTCACAGAATTGGTGCTTGAGTGGGAATTTAACTACCCTGGCATCTGCTGGAGAAGCAACAGAGCAAAACACAAACAGTCCAGGAGGTTCTTGAAAAGCCTTGATGACAACTTCCTCTCATAGGTAGTGGAGGATCTCACAAGAAATGGTGTGCTGCTTGACTTTACAGCTTCAGAGGAACTAACTTTAGCCTCTTCAGGGATCTTTTTGGAAAAATCCCATGGGAATAGGTAAACAACCTTCAAGAAGGCTGCTCTCCAGTGACCACAGGACATGTGTCTGAACAGCAGGGCATCTGCCAGCCTAAGTCTGTGGCCAAACCCAGGCTGGTAAGCTACTGGGTCAAGGGCTGTGATTGTAGTCCAGAACCCATTGGGAGCCAGGCTTGAGGTCTCCTTTCCCAAGGGCACAGACATCCCAACCGAGGTGTGGATAGCCATGTGTGCTCAGCCCTCACCCCCTGGTGCTGTCCAGACAGGTGATGATGCCACAGACCCTGCTGCCCCTCCCCAGCTCGTCAGTGGGCAGGATTGGCTAGACTTCAGATGATGGAGCATATCACTTTAGAAAAAAAACTTGTCACACCATTTTGCCTGCTCCACAAGGGCTCGTTGGTCCATGACACTACCTGCTGTCCCACAGCAGGACACTTTCCATGACAGCCCTGAGTCAAAGCAAATTTCTGCATCTTAAAAATTAAGTTCAGCCTCTTACACATCACACAGGCTGATGAAAGAGCACCCAAACAGCCCCCCGTTGCCTCTGTCCCTGCCACAGTATGGCTGCACCCACCCAGAAGAGCTGGTGATTGATGCTGGCTGTCTTTCCATGTGGGTAGAGGTTTTTGTTTCTCTTCGTGTTAAAAGGATCAGCACTTTTTCATGTTTGAGGTGTCGTGGGCTGACTCCTCAGGTAAACCAGATCAGAAGTTGACATCAGTGTTGATAGCTTATATTTTCTTGCAGAACAATGTCATTAGTTGTGTTTTGAGGAGCACAGACTTTATGCATAAAACATATTTCAGTTAAAGAGGTACTGTGAACTGACAAAAAAAAAAAAAGCCTTTCTATTACCTATGTGTGTTACGAGCACTTGGATAACAAAAAATGATAGGTAGAGGTTTTTTTCCTCTATTTTCATCTAGTGGGTTTGCCTGACCACTTGACAGTAATCCAGTGTTTCCTTTGAATAGCCAAGTTATTAATCATTTTCCCATTGTATTTTTGTGTGATCCTTTCATAACACAATGAAGAAATCCGTCTCACCGGGAAAATGTGATTGTACTGATACAAAACCTGACCAGGGATTCAGGATGTCACAGGTTGTTTTAAGCAAAGTGTGCAATTGATATTGTATCTCAGGGTTTTGTATTAAATCCTTAATCACAGCATGTAATTCTGTGACTTGTTTTTAGTAGCCTAGCTTTGAAGCTCAGAATGAAAAAGTGCATTGCTTTAATGATAACTTTGTAGGTTCTCATCAAAATGAAAGTTTGGTCTCATTATCCCATTGTTCTCCTTTTCTTTTTTCTCCAAGCTGCCTGTCTCGTCCTGGGTTGTATGATTTTTCCTGATGGCTGGGATTCAGATGAGGTAAAACGGATGTGTGGTGAAAAGACAGACAAGTACACGCTGGGGGCTTGTTCAGTCCGCTGGGCATATATCCTGGCAATTATTGGAATCTTGGATGCCCTGATCCTCTCATTTCTGGCATTTGTGCTTGGAAACAGACAAGACAGCTTGCTAGCAGAGGAGCTCAAGTTGGAAAACAAAGGTAGGACTGCTTTAGAAACACTATTGTTGGGTGGCCTTGAGGGCAATTGCTTAAAAACAATAATCAGTTTCATTGTATTTTATGCTGAAAAGTGGCATGCTGGCTTCCTTCCTGCATTGCAGGGAAAGAATAAATGTAAGAGGTAAGAGGAAGTTTTGGGTTTCAGTCTCCAAAAATCTAAGAAACCTTGAAATTGCTGTAATTGCTGCACTGTGCATGACTTAGCTTTTAGAGCTGTAGATGGGAAGTTATTGTGTTACTCACTTCCACAGTATTTCATTACCATTTAAGTTTCACTGTCTCCATCTTTTTCTGTACCCCATGCAAGATTTGTTCATTTGGTTCCTTTAGGATTTTGCATTATAATATGAATGTCTGTGATATGGCATCTATGTTAGTACAGTACACAGTAAGGGGGGAGTGCTGGGGACTGGCAATGAGCTGCGTAATGGGACTGCCAATGCAGCAAAGCACCAGTGGACTAAGGAGCAGAGCCAGGAATGAAGAAGAATCCTAGTTCTTGTTTAACTGTGTTGCTTTGAGCTCATTAGCCAGCTCATGGGAACCTAGGATGCTGTAGTAACTGAATATTCATGCAGTGCACCGGGGATAAAAACATTTCTGGAATAAGAACATGAAATTGTCTTGGGCCGGTGGTTTATCATGCAGTTGTGAGAAGAGAGATGTTGCTTGGTAAGTGTGTGCAAGCCTGGCTTACTTCTGCAGCTCCTTCACCTTATGCTCCCCCAGCATCCCAGCTGAGTATCTGATGTGAGAGATACCACAGAGGCCACGTCCCTGCCTTGTCTTGTTAATGGGCCTGTTGTCCCTGGATCTGTCTAATCCCTTCTAAACCTGCTGATACTGTCGGCTTCTCCAGCACTGCGTGGCTGAAGCTTACTGCTGACTGCTAAAGAAGTACTTTCTTTTATCTGTTTCAAATTGATCCCCTGCTGGTTTCACTGACTGTCCCCAAGTAGGATTCTACATTCAATTCATCCACCACCTTTGTAATTTTGTAGGTTGTTTCTAATAATAGTGGAGATATTAGGAGCCTTTCACCACTGGATTGGAGATCAAAAGCTGTTTGGCAGCCTGTGTTACACAAAAATAGCTGGTCTTAGTCCTGCTCTAGGAAAGACCATTCCCTGTATACCTGACAGCACCAGCACAGTGGCCCCTGCTTGCTGGATTGCAGTCAGCACACATAGCCCAAAGATAAATGGACTTGAAGATTGACCTTCACATACCATTCCAGACCGGGGTAGAGCCTACTAAGTTTGTGGGTTTAGGAAAGTGTGTGTCACTTGCAGTTGCGTGTGTACAATTGTTCTGCAGGTAAACTGAAGGCATCAGTTTCAAGGACTGTCCCTGCAGCCTTTCTGTAAGAATAATATTCATCTGCACTTGAAAATTAGAATACTCATCAGAAGGGCATTCACAGCTATGCCACAAGTGCTTTTGGCATCACCACTGTGTCTAATATGTCTGTACCATACAGAGCTCATGTACCCAACAACTACTTGTATCAAAGAAGCTCATCTGTTTTGGCACGTTTTGCAAAAAACAGTTTCTGGAGCCTCATCACCTCTCACATCGCTGGCACAAGCCCTTGCCAGAACATTTGGTCCTCAGCATGTCAGAAGAAATCATTCAGCAGCTCAGCTTCCTTGCATGAAACACTGAAACATACCACACCACTAGGTTCAACATAAAGCAGAACTCAACAAAAAGGGGTCTACCCCACTTTGCTCTTCACAGTCAAGCTTAACAATCAGCACTTTCTGAACTGTCTTTCAAATTAAAAGGAAAAGAATTCACTTGGTGTCTAAAAAAGGACGTTCTCTCCCCTCTTGTCCTGAAAAGCTTCTGCTAAGCAACAACAGGGCAAGTCTAAATGCCCTTGTGCCCCCCCAGCATTTCCCCACCTGCATCTGTTGCCATCAGGCACAGCCTCAGCCCTGGAGGAGTCCCAGGAGAACCCTGCAGCAGCATCTGTACCCCATCATGCCCTGAACCCACATGAGGGCTTTGACACTTACCCCATAAACTGCCTGCCCTTGTCCCCTTTCAGGTTAAAAGGTAGGGGAGAACTACTCATCAGCAGTAGTCTCCATGCAGAGTGTCCATGCATCTCTTGGAGATGGTCAGGTTGCAGAAGTGTGGACATACGCAAATGCCACTGGCATGCCTCCCATACAGACAGGAGGGTAAGGCTAAGGATATAGGCAATACTACTCTCACTTTCCAAGCTGCTCGTTACAGTGTAAAGTCAAAGCCCTCATAACAAATAGCCATGAATATTAGACACGCTCCCATCCTTTCTTCCCTTCCTCATCTACGCAAGATCTGCCCTCAGGTTTATACTGTGTTCTGCTTCTGGATTAGCATGTATGGATGAGGAACATTCCTTTCTCAAGGAGGAATCCCTGTGCTGCTGCTGCCTTCCAAGGGACAGAAACTATAGCTGGATGGTCATGGCTGTTCACTGGGTGGGTTCCAAGTGACTCCTTCCCTTTCATGGTGTTGTTGGTGTGGACATCCTGTAGCCTGTAATAAGAAAAGTGTCTCCCTAAGGGACAGTAATGGCTCTGTCATGGTTTTACATGAGAATGCACCTGGGGAGCAATCAACACTGTACCTGAGAGGAACCTCTGCTTGCCCTGACAGGTCATCCTTTGATGACATTAAGCAGTAACTAAGTAGGGAGTAACACACAATAAATTAAGTATGAGAGTCACAGTCATGTTCATTTATGTGGAAAAAAACTTAAAGACAAAAAATTATTAGGCAATGATCAGAAATCTGGGCAGTTGTTTTCCTAATCAGGTAATAGTCCTGTCTGAAGGTTTTGATGCAGATCAGCTCCCACAGGCTAATAAATGAGAGTCTGTGGCACCGCAGCTGTTTTTGAGCATTGGTAGCAAAGGAGTGGTTAAATGTATCTGAAATGTAACAGGGTGGTAAAAATGCAAGAAGACAACTGGAAAAGAAAAGGCTGTACTTCTCTGTAAACTTACCACGCTGAATTGTCCACCCGCTCTGTGCTTTTGATGCTTGCAGTTCTGTATATTTCTATAGGTTAATGAATGCTTGTAAGTAAGGAGTTTGACTGTTAAAATTATTCATGGCAGAAGATGGCCGTATTTTTGCTATAAATGAAAGATTCCTTTTTCACTACATAATAAAAATAGCGCTTATTCATTTCTTATTTGCTTCAATGTGAGAGCAAACTACAACGTGGCTTTTGTGGCAGAGAAACACAACATGGGTTTGGCAGGCTTTCTTTAGGCTATGTTCTATTTAGTGCAGTTTCCTAGTCATGCAAATTTTACACAATAATGTGTAATTTTTTAATTTTCAAAACTGCCTTTTGAAGAAAAAAAAGGTATTTATAAAAAGACTTTCCCATTATCTTTATACCATTAGCAGAAGAAGGAAAGAAAACAGTATTGCATGGTTTTCTTTAATTTATAGGAACTAATGGTAATGACTAAAAGCCCTGTATGTCATTAAACTAATGGCATATGAAGTAATAACAAAAATAGTCAGAATTCATCTTAGCTTTAAGCTTCCTCAACACCATTTTGAATGAGCCATCAACATCAGGCATAAACCTAAACGTGTTGTGTAATTACATGATTTAACATTTTGAACTGCAATGTCTTAATGACATAAAATTTAGGTTCTGGCCAAAGGGTGAAAAAACTAAATTAAAAGTTTCCAAAAGAAATCGAGAGTGCAAGGCAATTACATTTCTGGTAAAAAGTGTTAATATAGTCTGCATCATGAGTGATAAATACACGAGCATTCAGAAGACACTATCCTGTTAAGTAGTATCAAACCAAGCAGGTGGAGGATGCACTTTGTGAACAGTTGTGGGCTTTCCAGTGGATAGAACAGCTTCACAAGCTGTTTAACATTTGACTCATCTTTGGGGCCCATATGGTCATAAATAAGCAATTTGCACTAAAGATTTCCAGGAGTTACAAGCTTAGAGCTGAAATAGGTAGAAGGAGCTAGGAGATAGAAGATTTGAGGGATTCATTTACCTTGCAGTGATTGCAGCTCACATGAACTCAGACCACATCTCTCCCAACAGCCACATTGCAGAGAACTCGTCACAGAGCTCAGTGCAAGATGCCCAGCCCAGGTCTTGGCAGGTGGTTGACCCTTACACCTTCAGTGCTCTCCAGGTTGTTGAAGACTGGCTCCATACATCTGCCTGAGCTGCAGGCACTGCAGAATAAACACACCTAAAGACAGAAATTAAGGGGATGTTGTTTCATGGAGACAAAGCAGTTTTCAGTTAAAAAAAAACAACACACAAACCAACAAATAGTATTGAACTGAGATTTGTGTACCTTTGGCTAAAGAATCATCTTCTGGGAACAGGAGTAGCCTACCCACATGATTGCTGCTGCAACAGCATGCCTTCTGCAAGTGCCCTAGTATCCAATGTTGAGTGACAGGAGGTCAGCAACTCACCTGTCTCATGGAGGGCCAACATGTCAGAGTGCACATCAGCTGTCATTCTTCTAAAGAAAAATAGCTCAGGTCACAGTGCATGTGCAAACGGCTGCAAAATTGCAAAGCCCTGCTTATCGAGCATTTAGTTTGCATGGCATACACTCACAAATCTTCAGGCCAACTTGTTCAAAATTAGGTAAATAAACATGAATACTGATACTCAGCTTAAGTTGTCCCATATAGCTACAATACATAAAAGAACTACCATCAGTCCCAGTAGTGATAAAGAGTACAAATCTGGAGAGAACACCATGTATACCCATGGAAACCCATGTGCTCGGTCTGATATAGTTCCTTTTTTGTAAAGTTGTACACCCACAACTCCTCCTGAAACATAAAAAGTCAGTGTATGCACGTTTTCATTTCAGTTAGCATGTACATCACAAAAATAAAAATACTTCCAAAAATGAAATGCAGGATTTATGTTACTCTCTTCCCTCTTTTAAACTGGTACTTCTCTTCATGTCTCCTCCTATCCTTCCTTTCTCAACAGTTCAAGTCACCCACTTCAGACTCTCACTTCTTTGGTGTGTGGTTCTATGTTAAAGCACTTAAGGTGACTATGAACTCAGAACCAACTCAACCATTTGAGTTCCTATTTGAGAAGGGGAATGTGCAAGAAACTTATTGCAGAGTGCTCTGTGATGCATTACTATAGACAACCCACCACATGCACTTGGCCAGGCTGCAGCTGCTCAGAGGAATCTGGAACTGCATCAAAAGATTTACCTCACCTCAAAATAAGAAATATTGAGGTACCCTCCTTTTCAAAGGCAAAATCAGACTCTGCTTTGAAGCGCACAGTCAGAGGTTCCAGGTTGGGAATTCTAGCCCTCATTTCTAGCTTCAAAATGTGACCCTGTGCCATATAACCAAGAACATAGTTTTTCCACGGCTCTGAGACCTCACATGCTCTCTTTCTGCTTCAACCAATAAGTGGCTCATCTGTCATACCACCACTGCAATTAGATCCACTTGTTAATTTCATTGTTCAATTACAACCTATTTTCCTTCACGTGTCACCTCCACAATGAGGTACAAAGAGCTCTGAGTAAAAGAACAGTGAGCCAGTAGTGTAAGACATACTTCATCTAAAACAACTTGAAGCCAAACTAACAGATTTTTTAGTATATTTTTCTCCCCAAATTTCCTTCAGTAGATAATGGCAAATATTTACATGTGATTTCAACTATATAAATAATATTCTGGAAAAAAAAAAGAAGATAAACATGGAGATTTCATTGTGTTTGTCATCAGAGAGAACTTAATTTCTCCAGAATGAAGATACTCATAGCACTGCTATAGGATATGTGCCTACAGTATGAAGTTTCCTTTGAGGAGTGGATGAACAGTCACTGGACCAAATATAGAACCTTCTTAGAGTCATGCACTCTCTTGCCCAGTGTATGTTGAATTCTGTCACATGAAACAGAACAGCTCTAGCCAGAGGATTTTTGGCTGCCTGCTCCACAGCAGCCCATGTTGTGTAGGACACTGATCTTCTGCCTGCCTTGGTTTGAGGATGTTCTCCCCTAAGGCCGAATGTTCTCAGACTGCAGCTGTGATCGCTAACAACAAAGTATTTTGGAGGGTTTAGTAGAAACTGAAGGGAAGAAATGGGGAAGTGAGACCAGAAGTCAAGGTTCTTCGATACAAATTTCTAAGAAAATTCCAGGTCTTCCTTTTGAAAACGTCTCCTTTTCCGTTGAAACACATGCATATGTATGTGGGAAGCTACTTAGATTTTTCTGTTAGAATAAAGTGGCAGTAAGGCAAAAGCATTAGAGCAGTATTCAGAATAGCTGAGTTGGAGTCCTGATTCTCTTACTGGATCTATCAACTGATTTTTTCATTTCTCTGTGTTTTAAATGGGGAGGAATGAAACTGACTTTGTTGATATGTTGTGGTTCAGCAATGAAAGATGAATTCGAAAAGGTAAGTGATGGTGGAATTATTATTAATGTATGTATTCCAAGACTAAACCCTGATAAAAGTATTTTATCAAGGAACTACTTTACCAATATGCTAAATGATGATACTCTTAAGGGAAGCAAATGAGACATCAAAACTAAAAGTCGAAAGCTGATTAAAATACCTTATTAAATAAAGGTCAATCTTGCAGTAGTGCTGATTGATATATCAGCTGATCCAACAGTTCCTTTCCAGCTCTCCTTTCTATAATGAGAAAGTAAAATTAGTCCTAAACATATGCATTAATTACTTAGCTAAGGAAGTGGGAGACCATGAATAAGGAGTCCTAGTTCCCCACTGATTAATGAAGGAAAAACATATTGAACTGCTCTCTCTCTCACAGAAAGATGCACCCCCCTGGCTGTTACCCTCTGTAAGGAGTCTCATGCAATAGCTCAGTTAAAGAAATTGTCATTCCATTTAATGAGCTCATGATATGAGGGTCTTAAAGGATGGGAACTTTAAGGCAAGCTGGTAGCAAAAAAAGGCAGCCTCAAAAAATTCTTCTTAAAAATGGTATAGGTAACTCAAGGCATTATATGGGCTCTGTACTCAGGTGAAAAACTCTGTAGCACGGCAAGCCACAGCAGGGTTGAGCATTAGGAAGCAGAGTGCCATGATGCATGGGAATGGGGATAAAGTCATTAGACAGTGCTGCTGCAAGCCACAAACAGATCTCCAGGCTGGTCAGGATGAGTCTATAATGAGCCTGGACAGATCTGGAGACCTCTGTCTCCAGAAGCCTATGACCTGTTACAAGCAGGACCATATTTACTGAGCTAGAAGGCAACAACTCTGACTGTACCAACACAAGTGGTTGCATTAGAAATGGTGTTCTGAAGTTTGGACAAAAAAATCAGAGATATTTCACAATACATAGAAATATAAAAGGGAAGTAGCTGGCACATATTTCATTCCAAGTAGGGCTTGTCACACAAAGATTAAAATATCTCACTATCCCTCTTCTTTCCTGGCAGGAACCATGTTTTTAGGAAGAACAGCAGAGAATGGGAGAGCTCATGACTCAGCTGCTCATGTATGAATGGTTTTTGACAAAGTGTTCATGCAAACAAAATAATGAAGGCAGGCTTGTGCCAAGAATCTGGACTGTGACTGGGAACAGCTGATCTAGAGGACATTTATGCTGCCCAGTCCAGCATACCATTTCCAAGAGCTGTCTGGGCTGTCCATGTGTTCCTACCAACCCTAATGTCTTGGCCTCACACACAGAGGAAACCTGTATCACTGAACTGTAGCTGTTCCTTCTTAAAGCAAGTTCCAGTATTTTTCTTGGAAATCTTTATTGTTTTTTTTAAAGTCATTAATTTCAATATCTTTTCCCACTGTGAATTTGTTGAGACTCTTCTTCAGCAATTTTATGATTCCAGAATCATTTTCTATCTGCAAACAAAACACCAAAAATAAATGCAGGTCACCTCTCCCTTTCTGGGCATATCATCAACAGAAACAAAGATTGTTGTCAGTAGCTTTAGAATAAAGGAGCTATCAGAAAATCCAAATGAAAGCAAGGCAGGCAGCTGTGTTTCCCAAATTTATATTCAATGAGACATTTAAGTCATACCTAATGAGCTATTTGAGATATCTGGCTCTTCCTGCTTTCTGTTACCGATACAACTTACTACAGGAACAAGTAAAACTTGGCTTGTTTGTTTGGTGCTCACAGTGAGGTTTTTTTAGCCAGTCACTATTATATGACTTTAGTCTGAAACCTTGAAACTGCTCATTTTATTTCTGGACCACTTACAGAGTTGATCTGTACTTTCTGTTGAGTCCCTCATCTTCTCCTGAATTACAAGCTTGGTGGACTCCAGTTCACTGCTCGCCCTGGATGCCTGGAAAGCCTGGCCCTGGCACAGAACCAGACTAGTGCATACATATATTTTACTTCCTTGGCTCTGGAATGCCCTTGCCTTGCACAAGTTTGCTGTGACTGAAAGTTAGTGTTGTGCTCTTCTCTGCAGAGGTCTTTGTTGACTTTGATATGTCTGTACAGTTTTTCTTGATAGAATATCTGAAAAGAGCAGTGGGAAAGGAAACAGAGATATTAATGTGTAATATTGCACTCAGATTGCTATAGGTGTGTACTAACTTAATTTGCTCAACAGCTACGCAATAGAAAATGAGTGAAATTATAATACAAAGATACTTTAATAAGGTTTTTCCTATCTCTTATTCCTAGAGGATATATTTTTTCTTAATTCAAGTTTTTTTAAAAAGTAAATTATTTTCTTCATATCACATTGTCCATGTTATTATGTTTAATTTTTCAGAAATTTGGCATGCAAGCACTCCAGCTGTCGGAAATATTTTTATGCACCTAATTCAAGAGCATTTAGCATGAAACGTACTCAACAGACATGGTAAAACTGAAAATAGATGTTTGGTTGCAATCCTGTTTGACTAAATGTTTTTACAACACCACAGCACATTTGATTTCACAAACCACTTTCACTCTAGTTTTGCAAACCTAAACATTTTCAGGATGATAATCAAGTAGTATGAGGACATCACTGCACAATGTTATTCATCTTAAAATGCTCTTTCATCTCCATTCATTTGCACCCTTCTAGGTGACAATATTCAATGCAAGAGAGACCATTACCCTCATTCCTATACGCTATTTCCCACAGCTCCTGCCTTCTGATGTTCCCTGCTGATTCTCTCCTAATCACTAGGTGTATTGTCCCTCTCTACCATGTGCTCGTTGAAACCAAAACTCACTGCTTTTTGTATGGCTTTGGGCCTGATAGAGGCTGGAAGGATCAGCATAGCCATTTAAGCTGCTCTCCAGTATCACACAGGCTGTGGGATGACCTGAGTGCTCTCCAGTTTATCAGCACCATGTAAATTGTGGAATCAGAGCTGGACACTGTTCCAGGAGCAGTTCTGATTCTACTGTGCCCAGAGGTGTTACAGCCCTGCTGCTTCTGCTCAATGTTTCCTCTTCTGCAGCCCAGATGCTCAGTAGTCCTTCTGTCTGCAGCACCCTCCAGCCTGTGCTCAGCTGGCTTTCCACATGCTCTCTCTCAGTGTGGGACTGTTTCTTAGTCCTTGTTGTATCATTTTGCATCTGACCATGCTTATGGAATGAGCCATTTGGCAACACACATGAAGATTTCTTTAGTCCTTTTCACCGCAGCAGAGAGAAATGGACATTGCCATTGGCTCACAGCAATATGGAGAAAATCTGGATATTGTAGGTCAGCCTCCTCCATCCACACTAGGAAATGAGAAGACATGACGAAGAGAAGGTCAGGAGCCAGCCTCTTTCTTTTTTGCAAGTGTGGTAAATTCAGACACAAAAGCTCCCCAACATAGTCCCAGTTCTTAGAACTTACAGTGTCAGGGCATGATGTGCCTCCTATAACTTTGTTTTCCTTCACCACTCTTCCAGGGGTTTCATAATCTCTCAGTATCTTTGGGTAGTTCAGTCAGTAAAGGTGGGTCTTGGCAGTGTGGATACTCCCCACTGTCTGGTACAACCAGAATGCCCTGTAGGGATTAACAGCCCAACAACTCAGGTGGACAGTCTTGAAATACTGAGGAAATCCACCAGCATTGCTACCAGCAATGACATGTGAAGGTAGATATTTTCTAGCTTCCTGAACACAGAGGCACTAGTTTAGCTATACTTTTACATTTCTACCTTAATGTATGTGAAAGATAAGTGCACACTGGATAAGAATTGAGAAAAATAGCAGTGTTATGTAAATGCCTGCTAAAATGAATGCATCTGGAATCTCTGCAGAGTACAATAATTCTGTTATTTAGTGGTTACTTCAAAAAGAGTGCATTCAGAAACAAAATTAGATTGGTGCAACTAAAATAGACTCATTTTATGCAAAAACTCTTTATACTATTCTTTTTATTCTTAAGTAGATTATTGAACCAAAATCCTCAAATCTTTTCCACTTGTCATGTTGGCCATGGTTATGCAGGGGAGGGAGGCAGGTTTCATCCTGTGAAATCAGTAAGAATTTTAAGGGGTGGGAGTAAATTTCAGCCATTAGAGAATTCATACAATTTTTAAATGGTCATGAATCTTACTTCTTGAGTACAGTTTAAAACAACATTTATCAGGTGTTTTAATGTTTGATGTGTATCAAATACATCCACATTTCCTTTGAAGGACTATCATAGCACTGTGACAATAACAACTGACCTCTTGCAAATAAAACTGATAAAGCAATAAAGATCAGACATCATATATCCTGCAGAGACAAATATTGGTCTACTAGAGAAAGTGGAAGTGTGCTAGAAATCATTCAACGTGCTTCAAATGTTAAGGAGAAGGAAACGTCAAAGAGTTGATTGGAAATTCAGTGCAGAAGCCATGCTGGCACAGTATAAAAGTGCTGTACTTAGAGGAACAGTCACAAAAACATTGTTTGCATCCTTAATAGAAATTCTGGATTTCACAACATGGAAAGAAGTAATGGGTAAGCAGCAACTTTGCTCTGGAAAAATAAAAATTTGTGTGAGTGTTACGGGGGAATTTCTGTGCCCTTTCAGGACTAGCCTGGAGCATCCTATTGTTGAATTTAAAGTGATGGCTGTAAACCTCTGAGCATTCACTGCCACGGGGCCTCAGCACTTCCAAGCAGAGGCAGTAGCTGTCCAAAGAGCAAAACTGCCCTCCTTTGTTGTGCCTCAGTTTTGTAAGTGTGCTCCATGCTGTGCAGTAGATGTTAATTCTTAGCCCATATGGACAAAGATGACGTGTGATTAAGTACAATAAATCTTCCCATATAACCGTCAGCCCCACTATTTTCCTGAAGGGGACTGACAAGCTTATCTTAAATAAATCCCTAAAAGGGCTCTGTGCAATGATTAGAATTTGTATGTTTACAATGATGCCAGAAGATGAGCAGGTTTATACACTGATCAATCATTTATACACTAGTGAGCAGCTGACATCTGAGCCTGTGTCTGCTCATCTATCAAGCAGTTCTCACAAAGGTTGGAGGCAGTAAAGTTGTACTCAGACACAAATATAGGTATAAAAATGTTATAAAAATGCTAAGTACTGAGGATTACGGCATGAACTGATAGGATTTCATATTTCAGAGTAATTTCTATATAAGATCCTGGTCACAAACAATTTGCTAAGGTGTCATCTTCTTCCCAAAGTCCAACCAAAACTCATCCATTTTCTTTCAGTGCAGTTAATGTGCCTGCAGATATATATAGATTATGTGCTCATCCAACATCAGTCTCGAAAAATGTCTATGGACAGGGTAATATTGGCCTTTGCCCTCTGTACTGTGGAAAGTGTTTTTGGAAGAACAGCCTCAGAACCTCTGGGGAAGCTGGAGCTGTATGCAAAGAGGAAGTCCAAAGGCCACTTCTTTGGGCTCTGGCTCTCATAGGCTGTCTAATTTGGAAGGGACCAATTCTCCTGATTTCTAGGCAGATTAGATCTGACTTAGTGAAGAAATATGATGAGAAGTCCAGGGAGGGAAATTCATGGTGCTGTGAGGTCCAGTAGGAAAACGGCAACCAACAATTTGAGTCTGGGTCCAGTTGGTTTGCCTGAAAGCATGAGTGACATCTTCATATTACTTCCCACCCAAATCCTTACTTTATGCCTGTGTATGTGCAGCTTCTGTGCTTATTGCTTCACAGAGTGCCCTCTGTAGTGTGCTCTTAAAGGCTTTGGAGCATGGATGTCTGTATATGCATGTATATCCCTTCAGAGCACTGGGAGCACAGGGACAGTTCCCATGGCAGGGAAATGGGGGAAGTGCTGTGAGAGAGCCTGGTGGCCAGTGATGTCCATTCTCCACTGTGGAACATTATGTGCTACTTAGATTATTTTTTAATATTCTGGAACTACACCTAAAACCCATTAGGGTAGTTCAGCACCATCTATCCCTGCTAAAGCTGCATTGCATTCTGTCCCATTATTCTTCAGAATGTTCTCTAAAGCTCTGCATAGCATTGAAATCACGGTTATCAGTCTTTGTTTGTCTAGACCTATAGTTAGGTTGCCTTCTGATGTAAATTAAGGTCCCCATCAAAAAAGTTGCAGAGAGAAGAAGTGTATTTCTTTCAAACAAGACATTTTAATGAATAATATTAAACATTCATTTTTCTTCTTCTCTCAGGTTTCCTGGGCTATGCCTCAGTTCCACCTTGGTTCTCCTTTATTCTTGCTTTTCCCTGTCTTTCTCTCCTCTCTTTTTATAGAGCATATTTTTATGTCCCATCTACTTAGCAAATTTCTTTAATTGAATATTATTTCAGACCTTCAACTTTTATAAACCTTGAACTAGCTGTTTTCTCAATTTATGTTGTCATAATTACAGGTAGGGGGCGAAAGAGATCGAATCATCATCATTTAAGCAGACAAAAAGCAGAAGTTAAAGGGATTTTTTTTCTAGATTTTTTTTTAGTGTATGTCTGGTATTACTTTCTAAACATTAACGGTAAAAGTGTTAAATGGTATTGTCATTCTTAGGCTGTTTGGGAAGAGGAGGTGAATGTTACCATATAATAAGTATATGTGGGCTGTTATAGCTATAGTCTGCCGCATTGACTGATTCCTTTTGTTTTTAACAAGGAAAGAATGCAGCAATTCATCACTTGTCCAGTCTAGTTAATGTTTTGGGCCTTTTTATAAGAGTGGAATTTGTGAACTGGCTAGCTTTGACAGCTTGAGCTAGTTGGTACTTTTCATTTCTAGATCATTGACTCAAGTATAGCAGATATTTGACAAAAATTGACTGAAAACGGAATCTAGAGGATGACTGATGACTGAAGTATGTAAGAGAGGTTGGTTTCTGCTCAGCTGACAGTAGACAAATGCCAATAACAAAAAAATACATGTATCTTAACCCTATGCTAGCAAACATTCTAACTAGGGAGACTCAGAGATACAGAACATTCGGATGCCTTTGTCATTGGTTTGCTACCTCTAGCTATATTCTACCTACTTCCAGAACTGGAATTTATCTAGACATGCCTCTCAAATCTCTGAACATTAAGTTGTCAGTATTTAATATGGTGCACCCAAGAAGTGAGGGCTCTTCTGAAGAATGCTAATGGCATGGTCCTGACAGGACTGTTCTTGCAGACTGGGCATGTGATGGAGACAGGTGCCATGTAAACACATCAGGAAAGAGCTGCTGCGTTTTGGCAGGGCTTTGTGGGAGAGCTAAAGGTCAACTTCCCATGGCATGTGTCTTGAAAAGTACAGCAGTCTCTTGGCATTTCCATTCCACCTTGCCATTTGAATCCTGTTGAATTACTAAAGTGAATTGACCTAGTATTTGACACTTTTTTCTCCAAGTTTCCAAGAAATTTAGTCTCTGGTGATTACAATTTTCCTTTGCCATTTTCTAGTGACGGAAGGACTATTGCAACAGCAATCAATATATTCAGAAATCTGACTTTAATTTCAAGAATGCCACCGTAATTCCTTATGACATGATGTGTACCAGCTGGATCTCAAACAAACACAAACCCTATCATGGAGCTTTTTTTGACAAACTGCAATTTCAATGAGTAATAGGGTTTCAAGAAACAAATGGATGACTCTTGAATGTAATGCTTATACATTTCATTTGATATCTGAAAGCAAAAATTTCTGATTTTCCCATCAAAATAATTTTCTTATGAAATGACATTGCATAGCTGCCCATGTGTTTATCAATCCCCTTCTCTGATAACTTTCAAATACATTGCCCAGTTTCAACAAAATTTAACAAAGGCACCCATCATAAAGATATGAAACTCTCAGAAGCGTTTTGAAGATTAATGGCTGAATTTTAAAAATAGCTTGTGATTCTACTAAAGGAAAACCAGGAAGGAGATTCAGCTCTTAACAGCACTTGGTTAACCAAATCAGTACAAATCTCATTTCAGATACATCACCCTTCCTGCCTTTTCTGGGTCATCTGTCATGCTAAATAAAGTAGGAAGAGGGCAGAGAAATCATGGCAAGTATTTATATATATGTGTGTTTCTGTAGATAAATATATATCCATATATACAAAAATGTAGGGAAATTGGAGTGAAGCCAAGAGTCCTCTCAGAGAGGAACTGTAAGAGATATTTGGGGCATGTGGGAAGTATGGGAGTTTGGAAATGTCTGTGGCATGAAGGGAGTTTAAAGTACTAGTGAGGAGTCTGGGGACATGAGAAAGATGAGAATCACAGATAGAAGGTGCAGGAGGGCAAGAGGAAACAGGGTATTACTGTGGAGGTGTCTTGGGACCATGACAAAGGACCTGAGTCAGTGCACTCTGGCCCTGTAGGAAAAGAACACATGCTGTTCATTGAAAGCCAGGCACTAATTCCTTGTACCCCTCATGCAACATTAGGCTTATTTAAAACTGACCAATAAAAAGGTTATTCAAGTATCTAAATAACACACTAAGTATTTAATTAAATAATTCAGTTTGACTTTGAGGTAAGTGATACAATGGGAAGTCATGGGAACTCCATTTTTCAATAGAAACTGTAAAAACTCAGTTTCAGTTCATCCCCAGACTATTTTTTCCTTTGGTTGCTTCAGCCATTGAACTGAAAAATTGGCTATTTACCTAACAGTTATGCTTTAAAACATTTGCAGTGGAAGCATGGCCAGTACCTTTCACTCTGAGCTTTGGTGTGGGGGCAGCTCACAAAACATGCCAGGGAACTGGCACTCCCTGTTAAATTCTGGCTGATAAGGTCTCTGGCTGTGCTTTGGAGAATTTGTTCCCTTGTTCAGATGAAGATAAACAAAGTAGAACCAACCAACCTGCCTCTGCCGATGATAATCTTCCTAGGAGATATTATCATTTCAGCAGCTGCCAAAAGAAACTTTTGTGAAGGTTGGTGCATACCAAATAATCAATTCTCATCTACAGATTGTGGGTTGAATGGGCCAAGTGCTACCAGGGCTTATGATACCAGGTTTGTGAGATGCAGTCTACAATACTGATTAAAGACATGATGTTTGCTGCAGCTGACAAACTGAATTGACTATGAGCCATGTCTGGGGATCTTCCTCTTGTTTCCAGAAAATGGATGTTATCTATTTCTAATGAGCAATAGGCAAGCAGTGCCCACAGTGTAAGTGGTTTGTAGATAAGCAAAGAGCTATATTCACAAATCCTGTCAATCAACACTTGGCAGCAATTTCCTTTAAAGAAAAATGATAACGAAGAGCTAGTCTAGGAAATTCAGTGTTTTGAAGATGCAGCATTTCTGCTGCTATGGCTGAGGAAAATATGGGATAGAAGCAAGTGCCATTAGCATGCAGCCTTGCTGGCACTGCTCTAGGGTGTGCTGTGTCCAGTCCTGGCCTCAGTCACCTTTTCATCTGAACCCAGCACCTCCAACAGACAGTGTGGAGCATGAGTAGGGCTTTTGCCAGTGGAGTGGGCATCCAGAATAAACTAACATCACCTGATTTCTTCTGTGGCTGCAGCAAACTACTTCAGCCCTCACATAAAAAGATTTGAATCAAGTCTGTAATCTTTGTTATACCAAAATTGTGAAGAGAGGTTTTTTTCTCCTGAAACAAAAACCTCACTGTCCTCTGCCCAGCTGACTAAACCTAGAGATTGATTTGGTTCAAAGCATTTAAAAAAAAAAAATGGGCAGAATGCAAAGCTATTGGTACCCAAGGGAAAAGTCTTCTTACTTCAACTAATTCACATGCAGAAACAGTTTTAGGTGAGCATTTAGTACATCTAAACTTGGCCTGCCGCAGCATATTCTTCCATGCCTATGACTTGCTGAGCTTGGGAAGGAAGGATGTTGCAGCAGCACTGTAGCAACGTGGTGGGGTTTGGAGATGCAGACCCTTGAGGAGACTGCTTGCTCCAGGCCTGGAGGCAGCTGCAGCAGGATGTGGCTCTGTACCAGCCCCAAGCCCAGATGCGACGTGCGTCAGCACAGCTTTGAGCTGACACAGCCATATTGGGTTTAGGACTCAGCTAATATCCACACAGCACATTGTGCCAAGTGAATGCGCTTTGAGCTGCTGGTCTGGGCTCTGCATTCCAACTCTTGTGTGTTTTTAACTCTGGATATTGCTGAGGTGCTGTTTCATAGAATCCTAGAACAGCAGAATTCTTCAGTTTGGAAGAGACCTCTAAGATGATCGAGTCCAACCATTAACCAGCACTGCCAAGTCCACCACTAAACCATGCTCCCAAGTGCCACATCTACACATCTTTTCAATACCTCCAGGGATGGTGATTCAACCTCTTCCCTGGGCAGACTGTTCCAGTGCTTGACAACCTTCTTCATGAAGAGATTTTTCCTCATACCCAATCCAAACTTCCCCTGGTGCAACTTGATGGACAACGGGGCAAACTCTGTGGAGAAGCTGGTTGGGAACACATCTTCCATTGAACATCCATTCCTTTCCACAGTCTTTCACCAGCATAGACATTACCTTTAATTAATTTAATAATTCCCTATTTCCAACTGTAAAAGAACATTTTGAATATTTTTATCTCTGTCCATGTGTATGTCACCTAATGTAGCACAGTACACAGATCCCAAAGCTCACAGTAGTCCACACAGGGCAGAGCCTGGCTCAGATCTTCGCAGTCTCATAGCTGCATTATTGCAGTACTAGCTGAGCTAAGAAACCCAGTTGACATTCATGATTTATGGGCTCAAGTAGAGAATTAACTCCCTGTCACAGCTGCGTTTCCCCTTTCAGGTGCAGGCAGCTGCCCAGGGACCTCTGAGTTGTGTTATTTTGTGATGAAGAAACACCAAGTGTCCCCCAGCATCACTGCACAATCCACCTCGTGGACAGCTTGTCTAGCCCTCAGCAATCAAAAGAAATACATTTAGGGGCTGGAAAGAGAGAAGTAATTCAGGGTTAGAATAACTACAGTTGGCTGGATTCAAAATGAACACTGTTTTTGCTCAAAAGCGCACAAAAAGCAAAACAGGAGAAGGCTGGAATCAGTCTTGTCCTTGAGGCTGGAGTAGGAGGAGTGGGCTGTCAAAAGACTATTTCCAATTCTGTGTGACTTTGAACAAAGCACATAGCTGCTCCATGCCTCAGTTTCCTTCCTGTTCTGCAGAGGCACCAGCACTATTTGCTTGCCTCCAGTATCTTCTGTAAAGATTTCTCAACTAACACTTCTGAAATGGGTGGAGCTGCTCTGGAGTTAGATAGAATAAAAGTGTTTATTACTGTATAAAACAATATTTTAAAAATAATTCTCATCAAACTGAGGAAGTTGAGAGAGGTGCTGTTTTGTTCAAACAACGTAAGAGAGAGTCAAAGAAGAAACAGCACAAATCTCGTCCTGCTAAAAAGGACAAGACCAGGAATTGCAGGTGCTGTGACTGCACAATGTGGCTGTACATCTCAAACTGAGCAGTGTTTCTCTGGCAAACACAGGGGTGAGGTGTGTCTGTATATAGGAAGCAGGGCAGGATGTGATGGGAGGATGGTGGTGCTGGGGGGACAAGGTGACATGTGCTCCTTGTGGTGCTGAGCAGCTCAGCAGGAGGCTGCCATGCTCCTGGCTGCCAGGCAGGATCCGTTCGGGGCTCAGTGCTACTCTCATTAATGCCACACTCTCATTAGTGCCATGCCAGGCTCCTCTGCAGTCTGGTCAGCTCAGGGCTTGTCCTTTTCTATTTATGCAAGCAGCAATCCCTGAATTTGTACTACACAGGGAAAAGGTGTCTCACCCATCACTGGGTTCAGCAGGACCCATCTGTGTTGAGTGACTGCCATGGGAAACTTCAGCTGCTGTAGCAACTGTTCTGGGTGAACTGCTGGAAATCACCAAGATAGATACGAACAAATAAAACTCATGCTTTGATAGCTCAGTCTTTGTTTGCTACAAGCATTCATTTCAGTGATCAGCTAACCCACAGCAAATTCCAAGAAAGAGAAAGTCTGACCAAAAAAGTTGCACATCATGCAAAGGTTTTCTCTTCATGTTTGTTAGAAATTTTGGGGGTTTCTTTCTCCTTTCTCCAAAAGTTTCAGATACTTGATCAGGAAGAATAAAAACCCTCCACATGAAGTCAGGAACCATATTGCCAGAACAAATAAGAACAACGAGCAGAATATGGAGCAGCTCAGGATGGCACAAGCAGAGAACAAGCAGGTTGAACTGCAAACAGCAAAACTGTGGAAATCATCCCATTACCACAGAAATCATCAGCAGTTTTCCAGCCAGCATTTGGTTCAAATCAGTTTCTCAGGGAGAGAAATGGAGAGAAATGACTGGACTTCTCCAGCAGCAGCAGAAGCTGTTTCTGCCCCCAGATCAGTTAGTGCTGGAGTTGCAATGTGCTGCTGAGCACCAACATCTAGCATTGCCCACTACTGCCTGGACAACTTTGGCCAAGAGCTTGATAGTCCAGCTCTGTCTTCAGCAGATTGGTCTTTCCTTGATTGTGAGACTGTTATGGTACAGGAACTGTGCCACATGTTAAGCACAAAATGCTGCACTATCCATCAGGAGGTACCTCCACTTTATATTAGGTTTGTATGGCAAAGTTTTGGTAGCAGGGGGCTTGCAGGGGTGGCTTATGTGAGAAGATGCCAGAAGCTTTCCCCGTGTCTAATGGAGCCAGTGCCAGCTGGCTCCAATATGGACCTCCTGCTGGCAAGGCTGAGCCTCTCAGTGACAGTGGTAGCACCTCTGGGATAGGGATCCCCACAGAAGGGGCCCACACTGGCACAGTTTGTAAAGAACTGCAGCCTGTGGAAAGAACCCGCACTGGAGAAATTCATAAAAGACTGTCTGCTGTGGGAGGGACGCCAGCCTGGAGCAGAGGAATAGTGTGAGGAGTGATCCCCCTGCAGAGGAAGGAGTGACACTGTGGCATGCACTGACCACAATCCCCATTCCCTGTCCCACTGCACCACTGTTGGGGAAGAGGTAGAGAATTGAGGAGTGGGGCTGAGCCCAGGAAGAAGGGAGGCGTGGGGTGAAGGTGTTTTAAGATTGGGTTTATTTCTTATCCTACTCTGAATTGATTGGTAATAAATTAAACTGATTTTCCTGGGTCAAGTTTGTTTTGCCCATGGTGGTAACTGGTGACTGATCTCTCCCTGTCCTTGCCTCAACCCACAAGCCTTGTGTTATATTTTTTATCCCCTGTCCAGCTGTCAATGGAAGTTGATAGAGCAGCTTTAGTGGGCACCTGGAGCCCAGGTAGGGTGAACTCACCACACAGCCCTAGGGATTTTCAAGCTCTGTGGGTGAATGGACACACATTTCACTTTAACACAGTTCCCACCAAATGTATTTACCTGGGTTTCCTTCAAGGTTGTCTATATGGCTGATGTTTTAGTAGCACTGGAAACCTCCATCTTTGAGCCTGAAAGAGCATTATCATATGTATCATCCTGTCCACATTTTCTTAAGTAACAAAAAAGTATGAAGTGGTTAGAAATTGATCATTTTGGATATGTGGCAGCATGGCTCTTTGTCTGAACCACTATTGTTTTCACTTTGAAGAGAGGAGAAGCAGCTTTTTCCCAACAGTAGCAAGACAAAACTAGGATTTTCCTCCTAGTAAGTGAACTAAAATAAGAATATCAGATCATAAGTCTGTTTGTCTTTTGTATACACACTTATGGTCTCCATTACTATATAGAACCTCCATTAGCAATGAATGTGTTGTGGCACAGTATGATGCTTTGGATACTCTACTAATGATACGTATTGCTCCTCACCACCAAATGAAGGAGGTCCAGATGTCTTTCTCTCCTCGAGTGTTTGTCCCCAGGTGCAGGCTCCATCCTCCTCCTCGTGGCTTCTGGGCTGCATGTTGGAGCTCCTAGAGCAAAACAAAGTGAATGTGTTTCCGTTGTAGTAGTGATCATATCAGATCACAGAAATGTCCTGCAGCTCCAGTGGTACCCAGACAGTTACTGCACAACACAGTCTGTGAGTTTGGGAGGGACAGGAAGAGAGTCAATCAAACAACCATCTTGTTGGTGGCAGCAAGATTGTCACAGTTGCTTGCAGAACTTAAAAGTTTCTCAGACCCTTTGGAAAGACTTTTGCTGCATCCTGAAGTGATGAATACATATTGAAAAGGAAGC
Source organism: Hafferia zeledoni (assembly GCA_035583235.1). Lineage (NCBI taxonomy): Eukaryota > Metazoa > Chordata > Aves > Passeriformes > Thamnophilidae > Hafferia > Hafferia zeledoni. The sequence goes on from JAWWEV010000043.1 coordinate 12,101,338, forward strand.
ATTAGCCAGTTGTGCTGTTTCATCTGAGATTAGAAGGTGTTTTCCATTCAGATACCTGCACAGAGCCCTCCAGCACTGGCACCTGTTTGCATTTAATGCTGTATTTGCTGTAGTTAACTGCAATGGCAATGTGTGAATGAAACTGGGTCAGACTTCTGCAAAACTAAATAAGGCATTATTAACATGTCCATCAACTACTGAGGATGTCATATATTTTTCAAACTTCATTAATTCTTACAAAACCAGTGACAGGTACAGTATTGTTTTCCCAGCTGGTGGTGAAGGATGTCACATAAACAAACCTGCAACATCTGCCTCATTTGGGGATTTACCATCCTTTTCTTAAAATGAATAAAATGTAGATGAACGTTGGAGACATTCACCTGAACTCCTCAAAGCAAGTCAGTAACTACTGACTATTAATCCCATTGTACTTTAATTCTGTGAATTGTAAAACACTTTCCAGCATGATGGAACAGATTGATCCACTTGGGAGCTGATGAAACTTAACACCAAAAACTCTTTCTTTTTGAGACACATTTCCCTATCTTAGAAAAGTACATGAATCCAAGTACTTTATACCCTCAAAAGTAGATCTGACTTCACCAGAGCAGGGACAGGGGAGAGAGGGATAAGGCACCAATTTTCCACAGGTACAGGCATCCCTAAAGCCTTTCACACAGTGGGGTGAGCCTACCGTGCCAAAGCCACTGGGAGCTTTTGCATTGATGGAAGGAGACCTGGATCAGACCAGCAACCAATTTCTCCATGAGAAAAGGAGAGTCAGACCACATGATAAAAACACCATTACCGTTTGCAATGAGAGCATCCACACAGAATTAAGTGTGCTTTATAATCACATCTTCAGCTAAATTCCTTCATCTTTCCTTAACACCTGCCTTTAGACATGCCCACCTGTGCACAACCACTTCATGTTGGCACCACACAATCTAATGATTTCCAAAAATAATTGATGTCTCTCCAGCAGTCTTATAACAGCACGTATTCCTGGATTTAAACTTCCATGATTGCATGAGGAATATATGTAAGAAAGTATTTACAGACACTCTTGAGACCCACAGTTACAATTGTGGACTTATATGCATGCTTTTTTTCCCACTGTGCATAACAGAACTGCAATATTATTACATGGTGTAATTACACGGCCTAAATATGTGATTATATGTCTTTACACTAATTACACAATTAAAAACCATTACAGAAATGTTGTGAATGTATTTGACTCAATTAAATTATTTTTACACCCACCAAGGCAACTGATAAACAAAAAAACCCATCAAGGTGTAGCAAACAAACCTGCCGAATACATGGTATGATACGCCCTTGAGTCTTGTGAGAAACACCTTGGTACTGTTTTACTCTCAGATAAACAGCTATGTGAAATACCACAGGTGAATGTTAAAAGTAACCATTTTGTGCTCCATGTACACGGAGCAGAATTTTATAACACCTTTTAGAATGGTTGCTGTAGCATCTATAGCCAAGATCTGGTCTTGAGAACCTGGAAAAGGTGATTGTTAGTGGCAAGTCACGCTGCTGATTCACTGCATTGAACCCAGCCCTACCTGCCATGGACAGGCTGGAACCAAGTGGGGTGGTTGTGAACCTGTGGGGTGCTGGTCACAGCTTTGCTGCACTCACACTAAGCAGGGGAGGGTGCTGGAGGCTGTCAGACAGACAGCAGAGCAGGAGCACAGGTGTGCATGTACCTCTGCTCTGTTTGGCTGTGTTTGGGTGCCCGACAGTGGGGACCATGGCTGCCACCTTGCTCAGTTGTGGAGGGCTTATGAAGACACAGAGATGCCCCTTCTGCTGGGGACAGTAGGCTCAGCTGAGTCTCATAAGGAAAAACCCATTTTCCAGAGGACATTAGGCAGCCTACTGGTGGTAAATTGTACAGAAATCTGTTCCTACTGGATATGCTTCTGCTCCTTGGTAGCAAAGACTTAATTTTTGAAGGCTGTCAATGTAATATTTTCTGTAAGCATGAAACTCAACCGAGAGCATTTTAAGCCCTGGGACATTTTGAAAGTGAAAGGAAACGTGACCAGCTCATTTATCCCAAACCTTGCTAAGGAACAGTCTCGTTATGATCACAATGCATTGAAAACAATAAATTATTTGGTTTGTCGTATCTTGCTTTAGTTCTGTCTATGCACTAAGGGGTGTTAATGCCCTGACAGGGTTTGTGTATAGATTAACAGTAGATCAGCAGCATAATTGATGCAGAATTACTCATAGTTTCCAAGCGCTGAAAGCAGTGAATGAGTAGGTGTTTTCCTGGCATGAGCCTGCTTGGGGGAATCCCACTCCCAGACTTTACAGTTCCTGTTTGTATGTGAAAGCAAGAACATTCCTTAGGCTTTGATAAACAATATGTTCTACCCGCAGCATAACCATTAGAAGCTCAGCAGATGTGTTTCATGAGATATATAACCCTTTCAAGCTTCTTTTTTATCCTTAAGGCACAATAAAACCTTCACACATGATAAAGATAGTGAGTCTAACTTCTGTGGTTTTGTTCGGCTTCATGTAAATTTGTTCTGTTTGCAGTTCATTTTGTAGTTTCATTCTCCATTCATTCCATACGGTTGTTTTAAAATCTCTGTATCAGTGTCTCCCTGTATGCATCTCCCACTCCATTCTGGGCTTTACTTCTTACTTTCCTGAGCAGCAGGGCTGCTCTGTTCAAGAAGCTGTTCCTTTTTCCTCTTCATTTCTCACCACTTAATCACATTTTGATAAACCTCAGAAGACACTATTTTTCTCACAGTGACTATGGTACATCCCCCATAAGTTCAGGTAAGGCTGAGGCAGGAGTGTCTGACATGGTATAGATATGGAGCCCATACACTGGCTTCAGGCACATCCCATCATCAAACTGATTAGAGCTGTATCTCTCTTGGCCAACACTTCACACATTCAGCAGGGTCAGCTCTCCTTCTCACTCTGTTTGACCTGAGCAGAGATGCAGGCAAAACCCAAGAAAAAGGGCCAGAGTTAGCTTCAGGCTAGCTTTTAAAGGCATAGCAATGGAAAAGAAGTAGCATAGGCTAAATGTATCCATAAATAAATGCCTTTGGATGCTCGGTAATACAAATGAATGACGCCTGCATCATTGCACCTGCCACTGCTGTAAGCCTCACTGAGTAGCCAATAGGCCACAGCTCTCCTCGTTTATCCTTGATTACAAGCTGGGTCACTTTACCAGATAGCTGCAACATAGATATCTCTTCATTTGGTTTTGCTTTGCAACCCCAATATTCTCTTCTGCAATAGCATGGCCAGTGACAACACAGCCACTAGCACAGTTCAGGTGGGACTCACATCCAGAAGACATCTGTACATACGTGTGGACACATGTGAGGTGGCTCTAAGCTCTTGTATCCAGGGAAATGTACTCAGTACTTGTCAATGGAGGGCAGAGTGCTGTCAACTCATCCCTCATGAGATGCCCATCAGGTGTCCACATTTAACTGTGCCCTGCTATTGGAGATTCCTGAGTGGAAATATCCAAAGTGGCCTGGAGATGAACTGGCATGTAATACACCTATCTTCATCCAATGGCTTTTAAGGGGGCCTGGTAGGCTGGCTTTGATTGGATTCCTGTTTTTTAAACAATTAATAAACACTGCAACCTTCTTCCCAGTGTAAATGAAACTGAACTACAACAGCATGTCACCCAACTCATCCATCAGAGAAGGGCAGACACCTCTTCTAGTTTAGGCCCCCTGGCTACAACTGGATTAGTGAACTGCACATGAGCAAGGGCTGAAATGTTGTCCCTGGCTCTTCAGGCTGTTAGCATGCTGTTTGTGCATATTCCTCACTCTGGATAACTATGTCTGGGATGAGGTTTGGGAGATAACATAGCCCAGAGCCACTAGGCATAGGGAGGTCATTTTGGGTGGAGGGGATTGGAGGGAAGCAGGGCGGGGAGGGAAGGATGGATGCTTGTCCTGCTGTGCCTCTTGACCTCAGGACTAGGGAGGACAGAGTAACATGGTCTGTTTTCATTTACTGGTGCAGATGTAACCCCGGGCTCCAGTGTAAAAACCTGCTCTGGCAGGGTGGGCAAAGGCTCCATATGCTGCGGTAATCTCTGCTGGGAGGTGTTTTCCCGCTGCCCCTACTGTTCATTACCTGTCCCAGCATCCTCTGGTAAATCTTCCTGCACATTCTCTCGAATCACCCCTGCTCAGTCTGCCTCACAATGGGAAGAGATTTCTATTCCAGCTCTTCTCACCAGAGTAAATACACACTGCATGTGACCCTCCTGCTGGAATTTACCTTTGTTTACTTAAATAGCAGCACAACATAAACCTTAATCTAAAACTCTTCTTGACCTTTGCAGTTTTCAGTCCTGTGCAGGGCTTCCCATGAGCTGAAGAAAACAGCCTTTTGCGCAAGGGCAAAAGGCATTGAAAACTATAAATTATTAAGTGTGTTTAGCAGGCTGACCTGGATTTAGAAAAACAAATGTGACAAGTATTTGGAAATTAAGCCAAAGAGCAAGATCTTGTCGTTGCATCTGCCTCACTGACAGAAAGACATTTCATAAACATAATGGCATGTGGAAATGAAGTTAAACTAGACATCAAAGACATCTGATAATATATTGTTACAAAGAAAATTGAAACATGAAATGTTCTTAGTGGCATGTCTTCAAATGAGAGATGCAGCACTTTGTGGGTTCCTGTTTGCTGTGGGGTTTTTCTCGGGGGCAGGAGAGGAAGCAGGGGAGCTGTAACACCTTGCAGCCATAGCCAAGGGCTCGCTCTTGCATCCCTCATGCAAACTAAATTCCCACAGCCAGTTTTTAAGTAAATAGAGCCAGACCTTTCCTTAAATATCTGCCCTCTGCTGAGTCATCAGTGCAGGAGGATGAGGTCCTCTCTCAGCTTGGATGCAGCAATAGGATTAGCACCCGCTCCATGGCTGCTCTCAGCCCCTCCTGCCGCCTGTTCATCCATCAGTGTCAGTTCTGCTTTCCCTCAAAAATTAGATTAATCTGCCATTCTGGAAGTGATAGCTCAAACTATTTTCATCCAGTATTGCTGCACAAAAAATGTCTGAAGAACTTTTTTCTCCACTGACTTACTGTACTCCTTCACTCTGTGAAGGTGGCAGTGACTACACCAGGCTGCAACCAGACTGGATCCGTCTGTGGGATTGCACTGATTTCATTTAAACAAATTCTTGCCCTTTTTAGTTCCTGAGACTCCCAACAGAATTTTCTCAAGGTTTAAATCATGCCACTTACTAAATATTCCATACTTGTAACTAGACCAGATAGAAGTCTGAACAGTTAAGCCTCCTGTAACTTTACAAGTCAAACATCCTCCCTGTCATCACATCAACCAAATTCCAGAGAAAACGCCCCCATGATATATTTGACTTACTAACTCAGGCATTTCGATGCAGCCCTAATTGATTTAATTTGTGTCAGTAGGCAAATAATTTGAAAAGTTCCAGCACCTGAATAACTCCTGGATAAATTTTGTACATTTTGGTTACATAACTAAATTTGGAAAATAAGTTCCTCAAACCGCATGTCTGGCACTTGGCTTGGTTTCAACAGGTTACCTCGAAAAAGATTCACGGCCATTCCACTGCGTGTGATGTGTTTTCTCGCTATGTGACTCTTGTCAAAATCTCCAATGGCTGAATGCTCCCGTGGAAATTCAGTAGCTGAGCAAACATCCGTGAGACCACACAGCAGACACTGGCGAGGCTGACGTAGGAGACAGCCCACCACTGACCAGCTGCTTTTCGCTGGTTTTCAGGGTCCAATAAGTGTGTCACATGCTTGGATCACAGATAGCATTGCTTCTAAACATGGCCAAAAAGGCAGAAGAAATGAAAAAATAGGAAGTGGAGACTTTTTTTCCCATGGTTGGTTCCTGCCAATCATGTTGTAAGTATTGTTGGTTTTCTCTTTTCTGCAAATATGCTTTTTTCCAGAAGAAACAATATTAAAACTTTCATTTCTCTTGCTAAATAAACATCATATCAAGGGGATGGTGATGTGTGAGCACAGTAAAATAAAATCAAGCTTTACTTTCTATTAGGAAAAAAAATATAACTTGAGGAAGAAAGAGTTTTGCTAGGTTCTAACTAATTTGAATAGTATCAACTATTTAAGGTTAGAAATTCAGTCCTTGCAGATAGAAAGGTTATTGCTGATGGTGGAATACAAAGACTGTTTAGAAATCATAATTAATTTATCGATACAAATTATTTTTTCTTTTCCAGATAAAAATATTTACATTTCAATTTAGTTCACAATTTTTCCTCTTATGTTTTGATACATTCACATACCAAAGTTATCAGCAATGTAGAGGAATATGCAGCAAGTTTAGACACCTCAATGTTATCTTTATGTGTGTATTCTATTACTAACATACATAATAATTTTGATTTTCTTTTGATACATTAACATTCAGGACAAAATGCACTGGAACGTAAAAATTCTCCACAGTTTGCAGGAAACAAATAAGATTTTCTTATAGTGAATTTGGGATGGAGAAAATATCTCAAAATAAATTTTTAATTACCAAAGGGCCAATGCTTAGTTTGATCCCCTGTCATTCCTCAGACTGAACTGAAGCAGAAGTAGCCCCAAGTGTTCATCAGCCTGATCCAGCACTTTGTATTCCAGGAAAAGGAAAAAACCACTTTGTACTTTCTTCAGTCCAAAACTCTAAAAAAAGCCAGAAATGCATTTTGCTTATCAAGGTCAAATTGGGTAGATCCCAATCCACAGCAGTGAACATACAGCACTGGGGTGGTCAGGGGTTTATGGACATTTGCAGCCTGCCCTCAAAGGCCACTTCACACTGGTCTGAAATGGGCATCCAGGAGCTCAGCCTTGTTCTCAGAGGCAGAGCATGCCCTTCTTCCCTCCAAAAGAAAAAAAAATAATTAGTATGCTTTAAAAACTCTTAGAACATGTTGCTGCCAGTGTAGGTTACACTGGTAAGAAAACACAGCAGAGGAGGGAAGCTACGAGAGGGCCTGTCTGTGGGAAGTGACATGTCCATGGCTGCCATCTCCACATCTCACATCTTCACCAAACTCCAGCCTGAGGCCCTGCAGCGAGGGGGCTGCAGGTACCTGGAAACACGTGTGAGCTGCCTTGGGGTACAGTCCTGTCACCTTGGTTCAGAAGAAAGTGCCATAGACAAAGGGAGACTGGGTGTTGGGCTTGGGACCTGGTCCTGCAGGACTTGGGTTTCTTTGTGCCCAGGTTTGTCTGGATGTTCCTGAAATCTTACAGTCCACTGCTCTCCCTGGAAAGCTCCTTTCTTTTGCCTCTCTCTCTCAACAGGTGAGTGACTGAGCTGTGTTTCATCTTGCAAAAAGGGGTCAGTAATGCTGAGGGTGAGAGAGTATAGGGAATCAACAGGCTGATGCTAATGGGATGAGGGACCCACCAGTAATGTAGCCAACAGGGAGAGCAAAAACTGGATCAAGCTGCAGCTTTCTGCCTGACAGTGTGAGAAACACAGGGTCACTTCAAGGAAGGCATTTTGTTGCTTTGCCAAATGAAGGGTGACCTTCAGCAACCTGACCTAATGAAATATGTGCCTGTGGCAGTGGGCTTGAACTAGGTGATCTTTGAAGGTCCCTTCCAAGCCAAACCCTTATGACTCTAGGGTTCACAAGTCCTCTCCTGATGATGGGGTAGGGCATGTCTGCACCCAAGGAATTGCCATGTTATGGTTTCATCCCATTTGTACCCCACACCCCATGGTGACCAAGCAGAGTGAGGGCATGAGCCACCAGCACTGGTGGCCCAGAGCAGAGCACCATGGCTGGCAGCTGTCACTGCTTCAGGGTGGGCGCTGCAGTGTGGCCAGTCACAGGTGCCCAGAGATCCAGCACACCCTGGGCCACAACTCTTGGGGATGGTCCTGTGCAAGGCTGACGGTTGGACTCGGTGATCTCTGCAGGTCCCTTCCAACTCAGAATGCTCTGTGATTCTGTGAAACTTGCAGTGTTGCAGTGCACAGAAATCAGACAGCAGTAACTGCACTGAGGCTCTGCCGCCCCAGCTGTTTGCAAATCTAGATTTTATGAAGCCTGATCGCTTCAGTGAATGACCTCTTGACCCTGGCGTCCATCCATCACACAAAGCAATGTGTTTGCCAACAGGAATATCTACTTGGACAGTCAATGATTTAATAAGCTTTTCTTCCTACACACAGTTTATTGATTTTCGCTTTTAGTGAGAGCAAAAGACTGTATTGTCAGAGTAGGCGTTCTGCAGCACCTGCATCCTTTCCTCATGTATCCTTTGTTATATTTCCCTCTGTATGATTTCCATCATCCCTTATTGCCACGGATATTCTTCCTGTCATCTCTGTGCCCTGAAGCATCTCATTTTCTTTTCACTTGTACCTTGATTAATGTCTTCATAAGTTCTGCTTTCTTCTACTTTACTGTGAAGTGGTTGATCTAGAAGGCTCCTTTCTGGGAAAACCATTGGGGTTTGGGTTTGGATTTTTTTTGAAATTGTCATTAATTTCCACTTCTCCATTTGTCTTTAGCAATTCCAAATATTTTATCCTGATATCTCTATTGATTTCTTCATTGTTCAAGTTAGCAAGGTTTTGTTTAATAGTTGCTAAATCAGCAGATTTAAATGTTCATCTCTATCAGCCAGAATGCTCTGCTTTTAACTCCAGGCAAATGTGGACTTTGTGTCTAATTTGCACCTCACTTCTGATTACTTAATTAGGAAAATTAGAAAAAAGTCAATAGGTTATACCACAGCCAAACTTGTAGATGCTCACAACAGAGAGTGCAATCAAGTCTTTCAATTTTCTGTCAAACAACCCACTCTCTATCCTTTTGAAAACACATCACTGACACATTAGTTTTACTATATATTACCACTTTCTACCTCTTAAAAAAATAAGAAATATTTCTGTGCTTAACTACACATTAATGACTGATGTTTCTCAAGAAGGAACTTTTTCCTTTGTAACTCTTGCATCCCAGGAGCAGCTACAGAAGCTTTTCCTGGAAAGTTATGGGAAGAAAATATGTGTAGGATCCTGGAGGAAGGAGCATGGGCTGAGAAGAAAGCAGGATCTTCAATTTCTTGCCATATCATCATGAGACCAGGCAATTGCCTGCCGAACATCCATGATCTGCAGCTTGTCAGTGGAGATAACTTTCTGGGAACCATTCATGACCTGCAGGAAAGTTAGTCTCTCCAAGGGCTGAATCCTCAGGGGTCCTGGACATGGGGTCTGGGTTAATGCAAGGCACTGCAAGTTCAGCCACAGTCCACACATCTTTCTTCTCCTAAGGCTGCTCCACCACTGCTGTCACTGTTTAGATTTTCCCTCTTTTAGTAAGTATATGGAGATTTTGAGAATTTCTTTAAACGCTGAGTAAAGGACTCTCTATGCTGAAAAAGTCCAGAAGCACCATGATACGGTGTCAGCATTCTTGGCTTTTTTCCAGCCTAGATCTCCTCTTGCTGAAGAGATGCATTTTGTCAAAGATAAATTGATGAAAGGCTGAAACATCATTCCATGACGCACTCACCTTCCTGTTGCAAAGCAAAGTGTGGGAGTTAATTTTTGCCAGCATCTTGCCATGAGACTGACAACTCAAAGGAATAAAAAGTAGCTACAATCAGCTTCAAAGAAGGTGGGGATTATTGTTTTGCTACAGGTGACATCATACCTGCCTTATTTTAAGCCTTTCAGCTCTGTTGAGTCCAATCCCACCACAAGCTGAATATTTTAACTAATAATATTGGGAAACCATTTGCTGGATGCAAAGGCAGAGCCACAGCACAGTGTTTCAACTCCAGGCTGCAGGACTGACATGTAGAAAAAGCATGTACAGCTGAGCTCACCAACTAAGGGAGGGTGAAACTCTCTAATAGGCATTTGAAGGCTGTTGGTGCTCCACTGGGGAAAAAAATAATTATCTCTGGAAGATGGGGAGATAGAGAGAGTGAGGGGAGGATACATATTTCAGTGAAGAAAAAGTATTTTCAGGTAGAAAACTCTCTCAGAATGAGAACACAGGTTTTCCTCTTGAATAATCCCCATGAGGAAGGCAATGCCCACTGGAGTTGTGTCAGCCTGGCTCAGTGCCCCAAGCTGCACACCCTGCTGAGGACAGGTGGGAGCTGGCATGGTCCCCCCTGCAATTCCCTGCTGTCCCCTCTGCTCTGGGAGCAGTTTCAATGAGGACAGACAAGCAAGGGGTTCGTTGTGCTGCAAGGCATTTTGGAAACACAGCCAGCCAGGCTTTTAGGACTAAATGCCAGCACTGATTCCTGGCATGACTATCCTGATGGAAGGGGGGAAAGAGCAAACAGGGGCCTCCCTACCCTGCAGGACTACCAGCTGGCATGCACACCCCTGAGCACCTCCAGACAGCTCACACAGGATCCCAGAGCTTGAAGCTGGAAGACACAACTAGATTTTATCCCCACTCTTAAAATCTCACCCAGTTGTGCCCATATTGGCATGGACTGAAACGTAGCATGTATACAAGAAAATTGTCGCTCAGAAAAAACTGAGACATCTTCATCAAGCACTGTAGACTCCTTTTCTTCACTCAGCAGTTTGTTTCCAACCCTCACTATTAATGTGTTTTGCCTAATTTCCACTTCAGATGTATCTGGTTTCATCTTTTAACCATTCATCCTTTGCACCAGATTAAAGAGCTCATTTGTCCCCATGAAGAGTTACTCACTGTAAACAACACTTCTCAATCTTCTTTCTTATAAGCTGGACAGACAGTGCTTTTTAAACCTCTCACTCCCTATTAGGTGCCTTCTCTAGTCCTTGGCCCACTTTTGCAGTTCTCCTCTGCCTCTTTCCCAGTTTTTCAGCATCCTCAGTGGATGCTAACACTGCAGATAGCACTGTCATCCTCAGCTCCTGCCTCTATCTCAGCATCCCCTGTTTGGCCAGCCAAGGTCTCATTAGCCTTCCCAGTTATTAGAGGACTTATGTTTTTGTCTTCTTGTTTGGCCTCTAAATCCTTTAGAGAAAAAACAGCATTTAACTAGAGCAGCTGCTATTTCTTTTTCTGTGGAGATTAACGCTGTATTTTGGCTGTACATAAAAACAATGGATGTGTCTGACCAAGCAACAGGTCTCGTATCGCTGCCTTCTCTTCATCATTTAAACATAACATTGATTCTTGTGCAAGCTACAGATTTTATAAGCCATGATCTAATGTAGCATCTGCACTGCTGCTGAGCAGTTTTATGTCTAGGAACAACCTCTATACAACCCTGCTAGGAACACCCCTGTTTAATGATGATGGTTTATTGTCAAATTTGCTCAGGAAAAGCCTTTCTTAATTTTTGTTTCCTATGTGCTTTATTAAACCTACGTAGTGCTAACATTATACCCTGCAATATCAAGTCAAACACCTCAGAAAGTCTTTTATATTGCATGTACATTGCATAAGTCCACATTTTATATAAGCTAACTTGAAATCTGAGGCAGTAGCAAAATGTTTGTCTACACTGCAGGCTTCACTCTCCCTGTGTTAGTTTGGCAGCTGGAGGCAATCTCCAGCCAGAACCACAGAGAGCCTGCGAGGGCTTATTTACCCTGGCACCCTACCTGCCTCGTTAGCAGCGCAATTAAAGAGCCAGTTCAAGAGAGAAACCCCTCCACACACTTTCACTGAGAAAGTGATGACAGTGTTAGAAAGAAACAAATGTACTTTGCTAAGCAGCTTTTTTCTGGCATCTTCACAGGCACTTACTCTATAATTCCCTTACCCACACAGAGGGAGGACCTACCTGTAGAAACTTTTATTTAGACATGGACAGTAGTCTTGGTGATCTCCAGGGAGCATTCCCTTCTACCCAAAATCCTAGACAGCATATGGCCAAAGGAAGCAGCCTTGGCTAGGAACAAGTGCCAGGGACCAAGGCTTTGTCCCCTCCTGGCCCTGCCGAGGTGTCCTGGGAAGCTGTGAGAGGTCCTGGTAGACTGTTCATCTTGACAGCTACCTGGGAAGATTTAATACAGTTAGAAGGGAGGACAAACAATAACTGTCTTCCTGGAATACAAGGGTAGGAAACAGCAGAGGTCCACAGAAAAGCTCTTGAGTAGAAGCTCTCCAGTAACCAGGAAAAGCTGAGCGTTTCCTCTCTGTTTTATGCAGACCTCAGCAGGCTTTCATTTCATGCATCCTGGCCTTTACATTTTCTATCAGTGAGCATAGACAGCCTTTCTGCATTCTATTGGCTTTCCTGGATCCCAGGCTTAGGGACCCATCTCTCCCCTCACACTGCCTACATACATCCTGCATTGTGAATACTTGAGGAGGGTTACATCCCTGAAAGGTGGATGCTACAGCATTGTGGCTTTACATTATCACCACTTTGTGCATCTAATAGTGCCAGAGTGCTCTGCACCAGCACAGCATTGGTGGTGTAGGTCTACACTGACATCTGATTGTCAAGGCTCTTATGACTGATTTTCACAATCAAACTCCAGAAAAACTCGATCCAAATACCATTTATTTAATATTTCAGTACTACTGTGACAACCACAGGAAAGCTGATGAATTTTATCTCCTCTCGGAGTCAGGAACTCCTTAGGCAATGATACAGGTTCCCAAAAATTGCTGAACTGCTGTGCTGAAACTCTAAAGAAAAAAGTGCAACCTGAGGCAGAAAGAAGTCACAGAAGATTCCAGTGCAAATTATTAACATTGGAGGTATTTATTAGCAGCTACAAACAGGAGTGTGCAAAGCACTCAGCAAACAGCACAGCAGGCATCACAAGACCTGGTACAGCTGCCTCCCCACTGCAGTGGGGCAGTGGCTGTAATGGGGCTGGGGAGGGTTCCTCCAGCACCCCACTGCTTTTTGTGCTTCCTGGCTGTCAGCCCTTGCCTTCTGATGATAAAGCAAATTTTAAGAGTTCCTTTGTTTAAAGCAGTTGTTAAGGTTGCAGAAATAACTGGCTTTCTGCAAAGAAATAGGTGAAGTCTGTACCTAAGGCATTCCCACAGAGCTGGATGCAAGTTTTCTTTGGGTTCCTTTGAAATCTTCCTCTTTCATTGCAGAATTTCAGACTAATACTTCCTTTTTCAGTCTTTCCTGCTGGAGTAAGGACTTTTCTTCCTCCACGTCTGTCAGCAATGTGGAGCCTGTGAGGAGGAATGCAGTACAGGAGATTGGCAGTGGTTGACCTTTTCAAAAAGACTTTTGGGGGACCCAGTTTGAACTGACTTTTGGAAAGAGAATGTCCAACAAAACCAATTCCCGTGCTGAGAAGTTTCATGCACCCAAAGTCATTAGCTGCTTTTGAGAAACCTGGTCCCAGCATTCAGCAGAAGACAAGGGCAAGGCTCAGCTCTTCCATCCAGTGTGACCATTCACCCAGCCCCATGGGGACCCCCTGTCTGTGTTGAAGGACAATCCCATTGCCCCACAGCCAGGGTTTATTCCCAGGTCGCTGTGACTGTGCTGTACTGACTGGTTGCCTGCCCAGCTGTGCTGAGGTGACCTTTATTGCCCTGCACTGCAGAAGCTGTTCCACTTTTTATAAATATCTCAACATGCACTGCATGGGGGGACTGCACCAAGGGCTTGCTCCCTCTGATGTGAGGAGTAGAAACAGCTGCTTTGAGTTAGACCCTTTTGTCTGCAGCCACTGGCTGTTACAAAGAATGATATTTTCCTTCCCACTTCTGCACAGGTGGTACTTGGGTTATAGTTTCTCTGAATGCTTTATGTTGCAATTTTACCTTTGAAATATGCACCTTTTAGAAGTCACTCTAAATTCTGATTATGTCTCTGTTTCTCCTGAGGAAATGAGAGAATGCACTACCTGTGTCCGAATTACAGAGTTAGCTACCCAGGTGCCACACACATGCCAAGTGGGATGAATGGTGGGAAGAGGAACGCGGCAGCAGTTCACAGCCATTGTTGTATATTTTACTCCTTGTACTGTTAGTAGATGAAATTGCTGCTGGCAGGGAGAGCAGGAATGCCCCTGGAAAAAAAATGCAGACACAAGGATGCCGGAAGGGAGCAGCTGGCTAGAGCCATCTCCTTAGTCTCAGGACTCGTTCTTGTCCATGCCAGTCTGCAATTTCAGGAGAGCTGTAGCTGCTCACCCCAGGGTTGAATTTGTGTGACTGCTTGTCTTTGAATGTTTCTGATGATTGCCCACTACATTTGTTAATGATAGGTGCTCAGCATGGGGGAATTTACAGGCATGATGTTGCTGCAAGGAGAGAAGGATCTTGCTCTTTTCTTGGTTTCTGGGTCCTGTGGTCCTGTGCAGCAGCAGGATGGTGCCCAGCAGTGTTGGCAATTCCCAGCTCCTGTAGAAGAAAACAGAAAGAAGCTGGTGGCCCTCAACAACACAAAGCACTGGAAGGATGTTCAAAGAACGTCCTTTGCAGACCCTCCGTGGGCCATGCTATTCAAAAGACAAGGACCACAACAGTAATGTCAACTTGAAGACATCTGTTCTCATGGCGTGGAAACTCTCTTAAGTTAATTACAATGGCCCTACTATTACAGTTACACGCATCATTTATCCAATATTCATCAAAATGAGTTTATCCTGATCCTGCATGACTATGACTCCTGATTTGTACTAGTTTGAGATCTGAATCTGACCCCTTATCTAGTGTGCTGCATACTGATGGTTAGAAAACTTAATTTGTCCTAGGATAGCTTGGTTTTGTAAGAGGACATTGCACTGAGAGCCTTTTCTTGTATAATAATTTTGCTTTAGAAACTGATTACTCATGGTTCCTATCAGATCTGAATTGCAGATATCTGGGGGAGTGTAGCACTGGGATATTTTAGACTGAAATCGCTCTGCTATCCATTCTACTGCAGCTCTCTTCTAAAGTAGACTTTATGTTATAAATTACTTTATAGATTTGTAAAGCATGACATAGAAACATTATATACCCTGTGAGTGCTTTAAAATTAATTTGTTCTTGAGCGTGTCCATGTATGAATGAATTTGACATAAGCTTTTCAATTTTATGCTTCACTACAGAAAGTGTACACAGTGCAAACTGTAAACCAACTGCCACACTTACGGAAATGACTACTCAGCTATGAAAAGAGTCTGCCCTATATTTTAAAAAGATTTAGATACAAAAATAATAATGTGTACGAGAGAACTGACATACAGCCTTGGGACTTTCTAATCTACACTGGTGAGATTAGTGAAGTAGCATCAATGTGAAGATCCTCCAGCCTGGGGCTGGTTGACAGAGAGACCAGGAAATTGAAGGGAGTTTGCTGAGATCGTGGTCTTGTCTTGACTACCATATTAGTGGAACTGCAGGATTCACAAGGTTCACCAGCAGCACTCCTATGTGTGCAGGTAGAGCATGAAAAGTGTGATTACAGTGTGCAGATTGATGTTCAGAAGGGGTGATCAGCATTTAGAAACAATATTTTTAGTTCTTTTATTAATTTTAAGAAGCAGTTTGTAGTCATAACAATTCTTTACCAATTTGGGTCAAATTTAGCTTTAGTGGCCCCAGCCCTCCCTTGAGCCACCAGTGCCCTGGTCCAGGGCAGCTGCTGCTCATCCATCACACTGACAGGAAGTTCTGGGGAATGTGTCTGAAATCTGTTCTTTCAGCATGATTTAATTTGGTGTAAATGGCTTCACTGGCTACTGCCACCAAGTTACAACCCAGTGGTGCTGTGTCTCAACCAAAGGTTGTACCAGGCTGCAGACTCACTCAGACACATGCTCTGCCTTGCTCAGCTGCTGAGCATTTGTACAGTTGTAATGAAATGTAAAACAGTCACAGCAGGAGAGCTGGAGAACATCTTATTTCAGGTGACCTCTGGCTGGAGCTAGAAAACATCTCTAGTAAAAGAAGGGCTTTGGCTCAAATCTCTGTGTGTAGCAGAGTGTGGTTTTGACCTCTGTGAACGTCTTTTCTTTTGAACACCAGTTCAGGGAAGAATAGCTGCCATACCTTATTCTTCCACTTTGTGATGCCAGGCTTTTTTCCCTCCACTTTTATACTACGTCCCTCAAGTTGTGTATTTTGCTGATCTGAAATTAGTTTTTTCAGAAATGCATTTCGAGAGGTTGACAGAAATATTTTTTTTCTGTTTCTGCCGCTGAACCAAAAAAATCAATGATTCTTACAGCTGTCATGGTGAGAAGCCTCAGCTTATGCTGCCATGCTGAGAGTCTAGAGAGATACAAAACAAAAGCAGCAACTTAAAAGGGAAAGAAACTAAAAGACCTCACCCAACTGCCATAGAGATAAGGACTGAGATTCCTGTTGACTGTAGTGATTCAGCAAAGAAATCTTTGTCCTTTATACTACAGGGAAGTTTACTATGTAAGACATGCACCTCAGAAGCAAAACCAAACCTTTTGATGGGTGAAATAACTTCAGGAACAGATCATTTAAAGATCATGCATTGATGATAACAACATAAAGGGATGAAAATTGAAGGTGTGATTAAATAGATTAAGTCCAAACTTTGTTCCTTCTCTGAGAAAACAGTGGAAATAAACTTCAGTCAGGAAAAGATGTAAGAACAGTGTTTCTTTTCAATAGGATGTTAAATGCTGTGTTCTTATAATAACAGGCATAACACAGTGCTTTTAAATAGCTTAGTTAATAGAGGTTCCAGCAACTCTGCATTGTGTGACTTAGATACTGTCATTGGCATGTTTTGCACACAAAAAAGCTACTCAAATGAAAATATTGTTATTACTAATACCCAATTTCTACTAAAAACCCGACAATGCTTTTTATATTGGCAATTATTAATATAACTATTAGTTATCCTAGCATAAAACTAATATTACCACTACTATTAATAGCTGCATGCATAAAAATTTTTGTTGGGTTTTTAGGTGTTTTTTTCAAAAGTCAATGGGGAAACCCTTTCTCCAAATATGTTTGTTAAGAATATGACAGAACTACTAAGATGTGGTGCACTTCTCAGCTCAGCCTTCCTATCAGCTCCCCCCAGGGTGCTCTGGGATCTGGGCAGGTGCTCAGACCCTCAATGCTGATAGCAGTGCACTGCAGAAACCAAGTCAGGGCTCTCTTTCCTTCTCTTACTTATCCTTTTCCCAGTCAGCATGTGAGAAGGAGAAAAATGTCTTCTCCTCCTCCTTGCAGGCTGCAGCAATTAACGTGGCTCTGGCTCTAGAGTGCAGGTCTCCATCCAGCAAAGCTTTTAAGCATACAATGAATACATCCCCATTTAGAAAAGTGCAGATGCAGCTACATTTTGCCAAGCAAGACCTGGGAGCCCACACCAACTTAGGGGCTTTGGTAAGTGCTTTGGTGAGCAGAGATGAGTAGCTGATGGGGGACTGCAGAAGGGCAACAGCAAATTAGGAGGCGGGGCAGCTCCGGTGGCACTGGAGCAGTGGGAGCAAGGAGGGTTGACTCAGACCGTGACTCAGAAAAGCCCACTCCAATTTCACTGCCTTTGTTGGCTCTGGTGTCACCTTTTCCAAGTCACTTCACTGTGCCATGACAGCTAGTAACAGCAACCTCTTTGACAATATCCTTCTGAGATTCACACAAATTAAGAGAACATTGTGAAAGCCAAGTGTTAATGATGACACCTTTGGTGAAGTTACACAACTTCAGTAGTAACTTCCATTTTCTCTCTAGAACTTGCTTCAATTTCTTGATTCTGACCTTGGGGACACATCTGGGACCTCATGTCTTCCACTGCTTCACACTTCTGTAGTCAGGATCTCATTAGCTCAGGGACAAGGAAAGAGACATGAACTAGGGCAAAATGCTCAGCTCACAGGTTCAGACTAATTCTCCAAACACCATGGGCAGATTGAAGAGCAGCCAAGGGAGGGTAGTGCACAACCCCTCTGCTTGTGGCAGGCTGTGTGTGCCACACTCATGTGACCCAACATCAGTACCTGCAGGGAGAATAGCAGCATTCAGGCAAGTTAGTTTCAACAGTGGGAACAACTGAATGTATTGGAAGGAAGGTGAGATTTCTGTTGCTGGCACAAAAGAATTAACACAGTAAATAAAAGACTAGATCGGCTGAAGAGCAAGGCCTCTTTCAAAAGGCTCCTGGCACTGCCTGGGGCCAAACCCCAACTCAGCAAAAGAGTAGGGCATGAATCCAGATTTTCATGTTGTTCTGAATTACATGCTCACAGCACTCCCTGATCCCCAGGTAACCTGCTGCCACAGCTGCTACTTGCCTCTGGTATGTGGGCTGTCAATTTACTGGAATGTTTGACCCACCACATGAAAATGTCTCTGATGATCTCAATTTGGAAGCCTTTCTTCTACAAAATGTTTCACAGGAAAGTTTCTTTTTGGAGATGTACATACCAAAAAATTGCTGAAGACTGTATTTTTGAAGACAAATGTAAGACTTGCTGTCATCTAAAATAAGCAACTAGTGCACTTTGATGTACAGCAGAAACTTTCTGTATGTTACAAAAATAGCCCTTTGTATTAATCTGGCAGGTCCAGCCCCCACAGAGGTGTGCAAAGCCTTAGCACAAGCAAATGCTTTCTGATGCCTTGCTGAGTCACTACATCACCAGCTCCTGACAGAAAGCCTTCACCTAAATGTGTACTGTGTGCTTCGCTAATTGCTGTGATGTGTAAAATAGGGCATGTGAGGATGATACAGGTTACAGGGGCTGGACTGTGAAGTTTAATTATAAGCTACAAAATCTCAGCATCACAAAGATTGTTTCTGTTAGTGATCTGACAAGGCTTCTTACATCTTACTGCAAGATGTCTCTGGCTTTAACTCAGCGAGTGCTTTCCTTTTCCCTCAAGAATAGGAGAATTTCATCTTAAGAAACAAATTAAACAGATACTTTTTATACTAAATATGCTTAACCTAAAGCTTTCTCCTTATTATTTCATAAACGCCTTGAGATTATAGAGGCTCAGTTAGCTTAGTAAAGATGAATTGCATGTGATCCTGGGAATACAGCCATTGCATTAGTTATTCTTCCTTTCCATTGCATTAGGCTTTTTGTAAATAGTCTGCATGTTTAATCAATGGAGACTAATTAAGAAGAAAGGGCATGCTTTATTGTTGCATTAAAACCTGTTCATTGCCACAGGCAAGATGTCATCGATACTTCTAGCTGAAAATTACTACTTGTGATATACATCATGGAGAATTTTACTGTTACCATTAAAAAAGCTAAAAGAATATTTTATCACTGAGTACAAACAGCCATATGCAGATTTACAACTATGTAACCAAATGCATAATTCATGCGTGTATATGATATTTTGGAAGAAAGGGATTATAATGAACTTGATTACTTCAAGGATCCCAAAAGACAGAAGAATCTCTTTAAACTACCTCCACAGCAAGACTGCTCTAAATAAGACCAGCCAAGTGCTAATATCAGTTATCCCACTGTAAGCATGTACTTTCTTTATTGACTTTAATAGATTTTTTCCTAAATTCACAGTGGTAACAAAGCAGTTACCACTGCCCCAAACAGCTGATTTATATGCCAAATACCATGGTGGAGTAAAAGCCACTTAGGGCCAGATCTGTCAACGTTTTTCATACAAACAATCACATTGATTTAAATAGAATCAATCAAGTCAGCAGGCTTCAGTCGGGCAACATCTACATTAGCAATAGCAGCAGCACTGCAGGATGAAGCAGTCTGTGCTGGGAGCCTGATGTCCGTGGCAGTGGCATGGTGGAGAAAGGATGTTATTCCAGCTGAGCTCTTGCTTGGCCCCAGAGTGGCCCATTAGTAGCTGGAACATGCACAGCAACTGGGGAATTCACCTCAGAAATGTTCTCATGAAAACAGAAATATGGGCACATCCCCAGATGGCCACAAGCCTGCCAGTACCTCACATGCATTATCACAGTTTAGCAAAGAAAAGGGGTTGGGGATCAGTCTTCCCAGTTCACCACCAGGTCCAGGATCATTCCTGTGGCTGGACTTGTTCAGGAGACAGGCATGTGCTATATACACTTAACCTGCTCAGAAACCTGTATTTTATCCGTATTTTGAGGTCCAGACTGATGTAGAAGGAAAGGCTTCGTAAAAGGGACATCCCTCAATGAAAGATGCCAACTCAAGGGTGGACAAGAAGTTTACCTCTAACCAAAGGAAAGCATTGTTTATTAACCAGTTAAGTGCCAGAAATGATTCCTACTACAGCTACATTATGCTTAATGTATGTGTGAAGAAGAAGAATTACTTAACTAAGCCCTTAACTAAGGGGGTAGCAGGAGAGTCTCCTGCAGAAGAAGGTGTTGCCCAGGAAAATAAACCTGTGCAGATTCCCCAGGTTACATGAGCAATGAGATTGACTCTGCTTATGTATGCTTTATGCTAACTGGGTGATAACTAAGCCTTCATTTCCACGGGTCGGTGAGCCTAAATCCAGGCCCATGGGACAGGCAATAAGTGCCTGAGCTTCCCTGAGTCTTCTCCATGGCATCCTGGGGAAGGGACTGCTCATCCCCATGTCCTGAGGTGGTGCCAGACTATGTGTCCTGCAGGGCTGGACAGGCAGGGACATCCTTGGGTGATCCTGGGAAACACTTGTGTGTCTGGAGAAAGACAGAGCATGGGGTGCATGGCAGCCTTTGTCAGTGCTTGAATAAGAAATCGGTCTTCCCAGGATATTTCCCAAGTGTATCCAATTGGTGTAATGCTTCTGAATTGTAATGACTGCCACCTAATTTGCACAAAACAGCATCAGTTCCACTTAACCAGGATGTGCCACAGGGAGAGAGGGAGCCAAGCACAATTACATCACTACAAATTCCTGATAGTTTGCTCTCACAGTGCAGAAGGATCAAAATAAAGTACGGGTATAGTAAAATCACTATCACTTATTTAATAAGCTATTTTACCTCATTTTTTTCCCAGCATTATAAATGAGGCGGCTGCTTTGCCTTGTATCTCAGTACTCATCCAGGGTGCAGATCCTTCAGCACCTTTATCTGTTTCATGTTCTGTTACTGCAGTAACGTTAGAGACAAGCCAGCGGAGCTGCTCCAGTACCAGTGCACAGACAGTCATAGCTCTCAAGAAAGACAGAAACCAAACAAGTTCTTTTCCCAAAAGAAGTATATACACACATACACAAACTTCTTTTTTCTGACTGCCTCCTGTGAATCTTCAGAAAAGTTAATATATTGATTATTTTCACCAGGGGCATGCCAATCACATAATCAATGCCTTTAGATATTTCCAGTCGTGTCTGATTTCCCTGCTGTTTTCTGCAGTTCTTCTGCATTAGATCCAACTAGAAAATACCCTTCTAATGATAATTTGGCTACTTGTGATTTATATGTCAGATCCACATTTAAGTCCTTAAATACTTTTCAAAACAGTTTTCATATGATAGTGGAACAACTGGTTTGTGTTCTCAGTTAAGAAATTACTGCTTTAAAATAATGTCTCAAATTATATATATTCTAGCATCTCCTTTGAGACTTTTCTTGAATAGCAGAAGTTTAGGCCAATTGATTATTCTGCCACTCTCTCAGGAGCTAATCTTGTTTCCTCCATCTTGTTACGGATTTTTTAGCTGTTCAGTAGTGTAATGTGGAGATGTGCAAGTAAACTTCTTTTCTTGATACAAATCCTTCAGCTTCTGGGTGATTTAGTATGTGTCCTCATCAGACATGAAAGGTTTATATACTGTGCAAAGTACTGTAAAGTCACACTAATTTGCAGGAGTAGACCACTGAAAAGACTTTGAAATCCAGAGTATTATTAGGTTCCCCTGGGCTTTCTCAGGGCATCATGGGCACAAGATCTCACCAGAGCAGGTTTCTGTGGGTGCATAATTAAAAGCACAATGCAAGGCTACCCTTAAAATCTAAGCCCTTAGGAGAGTTTGTGCATATAAGGATTTGGTAGGCTGGGTCTTTCAAATGGCACCTGTGATTTTGGAAGTATAATCAGAAACGATGGGCAATGTATCAACAAGATCTAGATGCATGATTTTTATTTTATTACTGCAGTTTCTCCCCTAGCAGAAAGACTTCTGTAGATCTGTACATAGTGACATGATAACTGATACAGTTTTATCTTTGAACTAATTCATTGTAATGATTTGTAGGTGTTTGTTTCTTAATTTTGCATCTTTATTCAAGTATTTTTTAAGTAGCCA
Source organism: Hafferia zeledoni (assembly GCA_035583235.1). Taxonomy (NCBI): domain Eukaryota; kingdom Metazoa; phylum Chordata; class Aves; order Passeriformes; family Thamnophilidae; genus Hafferia; species Hafferia zeledoni. Next base: position 12,123,493 of record JAWWEV010000043.1, read on the forward strand.
GATTAAAACAATATTTAAAATTTCCTAGTGATCAAAAGGTGTTACTGGGTGCTTTGATTCTGACATGACAGCAAAAGATGCATCTTACCAACACAAAAATTCTTTGCTTGTTTCTGTGTTCATTTATGTTCCGTCACTATTTCTCCTCTGTTAATCCCAATTTTTTCATCTATCTCCTTAATACTCCATTGAATCACTCACCTGGCTCTCAGAAAGTTCCCTGTCTGGATGAATTGAAACAGAAGCCTGAACCATTCACACCCTTGACACTAAAGCCAATAATGAGATTGTTTACGAATTATACTGTGATGTGCAAGATCTCATTTGACTATACCTTAACTCTTCTGTTTTTCCCTCCCTACCTCACAGATGATGGAAATGCTTAAAACAAGTTAAGGTAGTATGACACAGACTAACGTAAGTGTGAGCATGGCATCCAGGGGACAAGCTGGGAAATGTGTGCGCGCTTCTGCCAAAATACGTTGCATGGCTTTCTGCTGTTGTCTCGTGTTTCTGATGTTAGGCAGCATGTTCAGCAACATGTAAGCATTTCATTGATATTCCCAGCTCAGCTTTGGTTTTGTGTAGCCTTAATATTCTGCCTTTTTCAGTAGCCTGTGGCAGCTGCTGGTGGCGAATCTGCAAGCTGTGTTTGTCATTCTTAAGCGACCATCAGAAGTACCTGCTAGGATCAGGACCCCACTGGATATGGCTGTTTAGAAATCCGTGGTAGAAATGTTGCAGTGTGCAATTCAAATGGGTCAGGAACAGAATCGACCCTTCTGTGCCTGCTGGGGGAAAGCAGCAGCTCCCAGTTTGCCTTTTCCAGAAGTCAAGGCTGGTACTAGTGCAGCTGGCTCTGCTACAGCATCTGTGCCTTCGCCATGTGAATGCTTTGTGACGACTCCTCTGTTGTCACATTCTTGCTTCCTGTGACAGATGACACTTGGGAATTATAAATGTTGTTTGCACAGTCTCTCTTATGAAAGACTACTATGGGCAAATACGATGTTTTCCTGTGTTTATATACTTCTTTTAGTGTATGTAAAGTTTATGAAGGTGAGACCAATCACAGCAGCTTGAAATATAATTAACCACACTGGTCTGCTGGTGCTGCCTGGTAGTGAGAGGCAGAACTCAGTTATTCCCTACCTGGGTTTCTCTTCTCCCAGGATGATCACTCCTGTTTTAAGCATGCTGGTGGGGCTTTTTGCCATGAGGCAGCAAGGTATTGTCATCTCCATCTTTGGAGATACTCAGAACTTGACTGGACATTCTCCTGAGCAACTGGCTCTGGTCAGACCTTCTTTGAGAAGGGAATTGGAATACATGACCTCCAGAAGTCCCTTCCTACTTAGAGTTGTCAGTGATTCTTCAGTTTCGTGACTGTGCAGGTGGGTACTAGAGTGAGGCCACTAAAATAACTTTTGCTATGCTATAAGTCATCATTCAAAATCACATCAACAGATATCAGTGTGCTGGTCACTGTTCCACTTTTCTGGATAATAAAATGGAGATTATTAAATGCTGGTTATTATTCTCAGTACACCCAGTAGTTCAACCACTTGCAACCGATCTTATATATGTCAGTATTTGTTGTATTTTCTTATTATGCAACAAAAATATGTGGTGAATAGTGTGTGTTATGTGAGAACAGAGTGAGTTATCAGAAACATCTCTACTTTTGAATTATTGGAGCTATGCCAGCTGACACTGACAGCTGTCTACATGATGTTTTTATAGCTCTTCTCAAGTTTCCCGTGTAAGATCTCTACCTCTGTTCCTAAGACATTAATGATTAGACTGTCAGAGCTGAGAAAATCCACCTAGCAAGCAAGGTCACCTTAGCTGTTCTCAGTAACAAAGGAAAATGCCAGGCTAACGAGGCTCAGGAAGTCCTAATTAACGTCAATGGCAAACTCAAAGCCAGGGAAAAATAGGGCTGGCAAAATAATTCTCTCTAGAGCTAAGATTGTTTTTTGAAACCATTGTAAAAGAAGCCTGGAAGCTGTATTTTCAAATATGGTTAGTGCTGGGGATGGCTTGCAGGAAAGAAAGAGAATCAATGAGGGGTTTGTGGTTTCCCTGCCTCCTTCTCCTCAGTGAGTTCCTGCCAGCAGTCAGAGCCTCTGAGACTCAACCAAGGCCCCGAGGCAGGAGCTCTGTACATCTCTGTTCCCACCTGCCAAAAAGTCACCATGCTCCCTCTTCAGCGCGGCCCCTTCCTCCCCAAGCAATGTGCCTCCTTGGGGATGCTGGAGCCATCACACACACACAGAGCTGGGCCACCTCACCTCACATCTCCTCCCCTTGCTGCCAGAAGACCCATCTGCCCTCATCCTGCACAGCAAAACAAAGGATGACATATACCCACAGTTGTCATTCATACATGGATGTCCCACAGACCATTTTTTATAGGAGACAGCTCACAGATCTGTCTCTAGCACCACTTAAGGATCCTGAATTTACCTTTGAGTCTTGTAAAATGAAGTAGTTCGTCTTCCCAAAGCACTCTATTAAGTGTCTTTACTCCCATTTTCTTCCTCTAAACTGTTCTTAGTCCAAAGTTCAGATTCCCTGAATTGGGCTAATCCCCCTGATTGCCACATCCCTCCTCTCAATTCTCTGACCCCCATTACATGCTTGATGCAACCAGCTGTCTGCCAGCATATCTGGCAGAGAGCTGCTAAGTCCTGCAACCTTTCAGCCTATTCATTTGTATAATCTGGATGTTTCGTGCTGATCTCCTTACTCAGCCATCTCTGGTTTCTGTGTCAGCCCAGCGCTGCTGGAAAAAGCTCAGTTTCCCCTCTGATTTCCTTCTATGAAGGAGAGGAAGGTAAGGATGTCTCCAACTCAGTCCTCTTATTTTGTAAGTGTGAAGGAACAGTCCGTAAATAAGAGTGGGTTTTGGTTTCAGTGCCCATATGTGGATAATAGCACCTCCAACCTTGTTTTAAATTCCAAAAAGAAATATTCAAATCAGATATGATGAACAAAATTCCCACACCCTTTCCAGCAGTGGGAGAGCAAAAGAGAGGAAACAGTTCCCTAAAGGTACTGTGACCTTCCAGTGCTGGAAAGCCTTAGAGATATATTATTCAACAACATCAGAAGTAACTCTGGTGCAATTAGCCTACTTTGGGACACGGAGTGGTCTGCATGACCCCTTGAAGTTCTCTCCTGCATATTTTTGTATGACACTGTTATTTTAAAAGATATTAAAAGCCTCAGCCAAATAATTTAATCACGGTTCTAAACTGTGTGCAGGTACAAGTGGTTGACACCAGGACACAAATTTGCTGGTAAGAGAGGACAGACCTGAAGAACCACTGCAGACTGTTGAATGTCATCATCTCCCTCTTGCACAGCCACACACAAGGATGTGAGCCCACTGCACGCTGCCTCTGCCTGTTAGCATAACCATTACATACTTAGCCAACTCCAGCACTGCCCTCAGAGCCTGACATTGTGGCCCCCTGGATCACACTCTCATGTGGTCATCTGCAGACCCTGTTGTTTCAGCCGCCTCAGAGCTCACAAAATCCTGTGACATAGTTACCTCCTCCAGTTATGTCAGTATGAGCAAATGACGGGGATAGTTCTTCTAATGACCTACAGCAGAGTTTTATTACTCATATGAAAGTTGAATCCTTCAGAAAATTATTCACAGAATGCCATCATTGATCCAAATGGTCTCCTATAATTTCATTCAACGTTCAGCCCTGTATGTCTCTGATCATGTCAGATTAGGAGACTGATTTCTTGTCCTGGTGACTTCTCTCTGTAACATGAACCCCTTTGGATTTACCATGATACCTCTGTGCCTCCCAGGCAGGCACACAGCTCCTTACATGGATGCTGCGTGGCCTTGAATCTGTCCACACTGCTACTTCATCTGCCCCACAGCAGCATTAAGCAAAAGTTGGTGCTCTCTGAAATGGTCACTGTCTGGCTCACTTGCCTACTCTTGGGTTTCCTCTATTCCCTCTGTTTGGCTATTACCTGCACCACAGAGCTAGGCATGTCCCCATCAGGACATTTCATGTCCTAATTCCTGGCTGTCCTTAGCTGACAGATACTTATGTTAGTCTCTGTCATTTCCACAAGGTCTTCTGTCCTGACATTTCCACTTGACCCATCCCTCGCTCATGCTGCTGTTGCAGTGCCACCTCTGGGGCTCTGGGAACCATCCATAACAAAAATGGTGCACACCACATCTTCCTCTGCCCCCACCTGCTGTTTTCAGCCACATGCAGATCCTCTCCAGCATTGCCAACTTCAATCCCAAAGTCAGATTACTCAGGGAGTAAACCAGAATACATGTGTTTATCACCGGACTAACGTGTAGGTACAGCTCTCCTTTCCTCGATGCTCATGTTGCTCACAACCCAAAAGAACAGTGCTTTTTAACTTTAAGCAGAAACATACTCTACTTATTCATTTTTGAAAGTGTGGTTATGACTCAAGCAAGGAGTACAGTCCCGGGCAGTGTCCCTGCCCCATCCAGCATATTAATATGGCTTGAAGGGATGTGAAAGAGCTTTACCCAAATGGGGTCTCGAGAACAACACTGGACTGAGCCCAGCAAAGCACATTGTTTCCTGGAAGTGCATAAGGAGCCCTAACACATTCAGCAGGATGATCCATGGGCTGAGAGGTGTGCTCCTATCTAAGTGCTTTCCTGGCTGATGGCCACAGACCAACTTGCTCCTGAAAGCCCATGGGACAGCTGCGAAAGCAAACTCTGCCCAGTGGAATACCAATGCCTCTCTTGCCCAAAGACTATCCAACATGCTCCTGAGTGAAAATTGCAGGGTCTTTATCAACGACATTGAAAAGCTCAACATATCTCAAGCTTTCCTTCCTTCAACAGCACAGTTCATTAGGGCTGGCCAGCCTTTCTGCATCATGTGTCCCCAAAATGCCAATAATTCCCTATGGCAAACAGCCACCAGACAGACCATGAAGATCTGAAGCAGGATGAAGATCTTCTTCATAGACAAGAGCAGGGTCTTTCTGCCACACTCGCTGTGGAAGACAGCTTGGCTGGGCCTGTGCTGGTGTCTGCAACCCCAAAGCTGGCCAGACCACACGGACTCCTGTGTTAGGTGTATGCTGTAAGTGCCACGGGAACCACAGTGCTGAGAAACCAGAGCTGAACCACTCATCAAACAGAGCCAAAGGATCAGAAGTTACCCATTGTCTGAGGGGTTGGATTTGCTGTATATTGTTGGCTTCCTTTATAGTGGCAGCATGTGATATCCCTTCTCTGCATTCAGACCACACAAACAGTTTAACAGGCACAAACCCAGGCAGACCAGTAGCCTCTAACAACCTGGCAATATATTAACCTGGCAAGTTATTATACATGAGTTGGGCTAGAGCAGTCTGATGGTCTTGCACACACTGCTTTATGTGTCTTCCTGATGAACAGCTATTTTGGATTTTCCAGTCATTCAACACACTCATCTGCAAGAATATTTTATTATTTCTTAAGATATATTCCTCTTTTATAGTCCTATTGACAATCATCATAGAACCATGAAACCTCAAGTGCTCATCTTCTTAATCACAGCATTTTCAGCAGAAAATGATCCTCTGAAATTCAGACTAGAGATAAAAAGCACTCCATAGTAGTGTCCATGGAACTAGTTTTTTTTTTCATTACAGATTTCTGTTTCATATCAGATTGTGCACTGAAAAGTATCCCTCTTGCTGTAGAAAACCATCTTCAACAGACTTGAAGTGGTTTAGAGGGTAATTAATAGGTTAATCCCATCTCTAACCTCTGTGATGCAATTACAAACATTGCAAAATGCAAGAATATTCCCCTGCTGACAAATCTGATCTGCCATTAATTTTAGTTCTCACTAGAGAGGGAAGTGTGATTAAAGGTCAGGAGAGCATGTACCTTTGCAACTCCTTTTGTCAGCCAGCAAAAAAAAGAGAAGCAGGGTTTTTTTTCATTCTGGTACTGGCTTGGGGGACACAGAGCACCACTATCTAAGTGCCAAGGAAATGCAGAAAAAAGCAATTTCCCTGAAATGAAGACATACAGCTATCTTCAGTCTGTTATGTATTAAGGGGAGGGCAGTCATTCTCCAGAATGCCTGAAGCCAGCTCTGAAGGCAGAGCTCATATATATTCTCAGAGGTGTTAAGCTCAGATCATCTTTGAGGGGGAGAAAATATTGCCTCCATCCAGTTCATGCCAGAGGAGATCTCAAGAAGTAAATCAAAGGACACCGGGGACAAATCTTTTGTAAAATCATATCAAAACTTTGTTTAATTTGTTTGCACTCCTGCTGTAAAGCAGGCTCACAGGAGACAATGTGATCTACAAATGGAATATGTTACGAAATGAGGACACAACTTACTGGAAGGATGAGTAATGATTTCATCTAAGTCATTACATCTTCCTATCAATAGTGTATCTCTATGGGGAGCATGCTCACCTCCAGCTGAAGATCACATAATCCTTGTAGGAAAGACTTCAGGTGCCTCCCTCAAGGACATAACACACCAAGTCACCCGAAAACAAGTGGATCAGATGGTCCCTTGCTGCGATCAGATGTGCATAAAAATGTACAAACCATGGTATGTGCAATATCCAGCACATAATCCTTGCTGTTTGTAAAACTTGCTTCTGCCCAGATATGTGGAAAAGGAACACTTGATTAGGACAGCAGAGAAAGGGGGTGATTATCCTGCATCCAGACATAATCACAGGCACTGTGACCTTTGGTGTGACACATTCCAAGCACATACTCATAGGATTGGGGTGGGACACAGGTTTGACCAAGTGTGTATGCGTCACACAGTGGGTGGTTCTGTGCATGTACACCTCCAGCCTATGAAATTTTTGGAGCAAATATCTCAAATCCTCAAATGCTGTCCAGGTAACTTCTCTGAACAGAGCCGGCTAAATGAGTTAATGGTTGGACTCAATGATCTTAGAGATCTTTTCCAGCCTAAATGATTCTTAATGATTCTATGACTCCAAGAATACATGTGTATGGGGGCTGTACTGGGTTAAATACCGAAATCACAGAATCACAGAATGGGTGAGGTTGGAAGGGACCACAGTGGGTCATCTAGTCCCATCTTCCTGCTCAAGCCATAGCTAAAACTGAGCCCCTTGTCTTATCTCACGTGATTATAGTTGGTAAACCTATTAGCCTCTGCATCCAGGCAGGATGCACTCTCAGTGCTGTTTTCAACATTATCACTATCTTCCCTCTTTTCTCTGAGCTGATGCTCTCATTTAATCCTGCTAACATCCCCTCAAGAGCCCCCTACAAAATTATCTATTACTATTTGTTCCCACAGTAAAACCCTGATTGCTTCATCCTCAGTTTCTGTGACCTTCTCTGTTCTAGCCCTCTTCATGTTCACCTTGTTTTCCCTCAAAATGTCACAACTAAGATCGATTCCCTGCTTCAATTCCTCAGCAAACCACACTAAAGTGTTTCACTGCTTCACCTTCATCATCTTTGTCAAGCCTGTGGTCCAACCTTTCAAAAGTTTCCATAAAACCACCTCTATGGTTTTTCCTGCTTATCTCTTCCTTTCCTCCAAGATGACTCATTTGCCCTTCCTCTTCATGGTGCCTCCTTCTCCCATTGCAGGCCTCCTGCAAAACAAAATCTCCTCCCAGTGTGTCACCAAAGCAAACTTCAAATCATGCCGGTTTTCAGGTTTTCTGTAGGTTTGAGACATTCTCAGGAAATCAGTCTTGTCTGTGCTATTTTCAAGTCATCCTTTGGTCTCCCACCTCCTGCCTCTGCCTTTGAGGTGTTGCCTTCGATGGGACACATGCAGTAGCTCTCTTACTCTTATAGTCCTCTGCAGAGAAGAAGTATGGGCAGCTGGAGGAGAAATCAATGCCATGCTCCTGCTCAAGTTACCCTGGCTTGTTTTTGTAGCAGAGGACCTACAGCCCTTCCTGAGTTGAAAACATCCTTTTTGGGGAGGAGATAGAGCTGCTGCCTGTTTCCTCCATTCTAAGTTACTAGAAATGGAAAGCATTTTAAATGCATACAAAAGACCTGGTATTACATTAAAATTATGTTGAGGAAGAGTTCCTTTTGGGAATTGAAAAGAAATGTATGAGTGAGATTTGGATAGGTAAAATGTCTGGGGATGTCTATGTTCAGGTTTATTTTTTCCCTTTCCCAGGGGAGAAGTACAGGAAAGTGACAGCATGACCACAAGATTCTGTCTGAGTAGGCTCTCTTGAGCAAAGTTTAACATACTACCCACTATCCAGGGGCCATTCATCCACCTCAGCCTTGTGATGGTGTTTGAGCTGGGTATGAGTCTTAAAATTATCTACCATATCCAAGCAGCTATTTCAGCTCTCTGATTTACAAGAAATTATTTGCCTGACAGCAGCCGCCTCTGAAGTAGTTTGTAATTAATACATCCATTTTCAGATTCCTTAAAGACAACATTCATAACAGATTAGAAAGATCAGAGATGCCACAAAGATTTCTAAATAACAAGAATTAGTTGTGATTAAATAGATCACTGTAGAGTGACAAATAAATGTGCAATTACATATCAAATTAATAAGAAAAAAAAAGAGTAGTGATGATTTAAGAAAGCATATAAAATAGTAATTAATTGAAGTGTGTAACCCGGAGTGCTTTTAGGTGGCTGGCAATTTTGAGTGCCCTGCACTAGACTTAAAAAGTTAAATTTTAGAGCGTGCATATTTGGACGTGGCGTGTTTTTTGATTGTTGGTTGGTTTTGTTTAGTTTGTTTTGGATTTTTGTTTTGTTTCCAAATATGAAGATGCTACAAAAATTACATCCAAAATTAGAGGGTTTGAAAGGGCTAAAGCCATGATGAACATGATATCCTGCAGCAAAGATTGTCAAGTCATTTGTATTAAGTTTTCAATAATGTTACAAAGTATGCACAAGTCATAACTTAACTGCATTGCTTGTAAATTTTATGTCCAATTAATTATAACTTGTATAAAATATTATGATGCTCCATTCACATGATTAGAATTTAATTAATTTGTAGTTTGCATGCCCCTAATAATAAATGCTTCCCCGGGATCTTGGTCTAGAGGCTTTTCATCAGCTTTAAAGGGGACTCTGTCACTGACAGTGGTAAAGTTTACTGAGTCCTACAAAGCCTGGCTGCTTCACATAACCTTTCATGAGCATGTTGTACAAAAGGCACAGGCAGGATTTATGGACTGCCCATGTGAGGGAAAGCACAGGTAACACTCAGACTCCCTTGAAATATCTGTGAACCAGGTAGCAACTTGTCACTGCTGGCCTGGGGGTTCACATAGTGCAGTAAATACCCAATGTCACTTTCCAGGTAGAAAATTAAACACAAGAAATCATCCAGGTTGGCTGAATATACTTCAATCTAGTGATGTGCAGGGTGTGACAGTTTCTTCTTCCTACCTGTTGGTTTAGAAACTGGTTTTCTAATTAGAGCATCCTGAAGATTTATTCCATCTTCTTTTCAGGCACAGCAAACTCAGTCAGTGAAATATGTTTTTAAACACTGTCTGATAGAAACATCTTGAAAAAAAATATTTTGCTCAGAAGAATAAAAAACAGGGACTGTATGTAACCTCTGGCAGGGTGTGATAAACTCTGTGCCATTATAGAATAATGCAGTCATGTTTCTTTCTAAGGGTAGCCACTGTCTGGAGGAACCCAGTTAGGTAACTTGACCATTTACCCAGCTAGTCAGTAATCCTAACCTTCCAATTTTGTCTCATCATCCATGACACTACCAGAAGGTGCAGCCAACTGTTTCCATGATTCTCAGAAAGTCTCTTCCTCTGCTTTAGCATGGGGCACACACAAGATCACAACCTCATGCTGTTGGGGCTGAGAGACCAGGCTTTTTTCCCTTCTAAATCTGAAGCCACACGCCCCACTTGAACAATTAACAGCTGACTGGATGAGTGTTGGCTGTGGGGGATTTTGAAGAGAGGTCAATGCTTATTCACCCTAAGGACAGGAAGATGGTTTAATGGCTGACACAGTGCCTTGGACTGCAGGTTCAGGACAGTCAGGCAGCCACGTCCTGTGCAACCTGTAGTTCCCCCTGTGGGATTATATGTGTTAAAAGGGTTCACAAAACAGGTGGATATATTGAAGGCAGAAAGACTTGCAGGGCCCTTACATGCAACAATGTCTGCTGGACTCTCAAACTCCCCATGATACAAATTGTTGGAGGATGGTGTGTAACTCTGGGGAAACATTTCATGGCTTTCCCTGCCCTGCCATGTCCTACATATCCACTGCTGGTCACTGACAGAAAAAAGGTATGGACTGAGTGAACCTCTGGTCTAACCTTGAGCATGAAAGGGTGAGAACTTTGGTTTCACACTTCCCTGTTTCTGGGGAATGCCTGTTCCCCATCTCCTCTGGTCACTGTGGACCTGTCCTTTCTCATGCCCTCATACTCCCATTGACCCTGTACTTGTCTCGTTACAGTGTTTATAACGTCCCAGTACTGGCTCACTCGCCATGCTACCCCATCACAGAGCAGGAGCCCCCAGGGGTGCTGGCTCAACAAAACATCCTGAGTTCACAAGCCTAGCCCAGGTCACTCTCGCTCCCACACTGTGCCACTTCTTTCTCGTGCAGTAGAGATCTCTGTTTTACTGGTGTGCACAACACACAGATTTATTTGCCAGAGTTACAAAATATATGAGCTGGTACAACAACCAGTTTCCGCCAAGGCTGCAGGAAAAGAGGCTGTAACTTTCTATCAGCGCAACAAGCTCCATGAGAAAACAGAAGGTTCCGCATGAGGGAAGCACGACACATAACCACTTAATAAAAACAACCCAACCCTGCCAGGGAACTGGCAGAATTTACAGGCATTGTTCTGGGAACAGAAATCCAGCCCTCATGGTCAGCACAGCACTATCAGCAAACACACAGAGCAGTTAATATTTTGAGGTTGTTTTAGCTATATTTGTGTACCTCGATAGGTGACATTTCAAAGACACTGTGAGTCTCTGCTGAGTTGGACCTATTGTGAAAAGTGAACATGCAGCTGAGCTTTGAAAAATCCTTACATGACAGGGAAATAAAGAAGTGAAGTTTGCAGAGTCATTGATGCAGGAAAGGTTATTCCCCAAGTTTTTTATCAGCCTTCCAGTCCCCTTCAACCAGAGAGAAATGCCTTGTGCTATCCCTACACAGTAGATCTGGAAACCTCCATCTGTCTTGACCAACGATCAGCTCCCTGCCTTTTCCCAGGTCTGTTTTCTTGCTTGTTTCTGTTATTGCAGATAAATGTGGGTTGGAGTTTTCTCCTGGATGATGTTCCCAGCAGGTGTAACCTCCTGTGGGTTTTGTTCTTCAGTGGTTCTTTGGCCATTGGGCTCTCAGCCACAGGGATGCCCATACGGTCTCTTTCCTGATGGTGCTCCAGCAAGGAGAGCCAAAATCCTGCAAGGCAATCATCACTGTCCCTACTCCCAGGCACCGTACAGATGGCTGTGGGCAAGATGATAGCCAGAGCAAAGGGATAAATGGAGTCATTTGAAGCAGTGAGGTGGGAACTGGACAACAGATTTCATTAAGGTCATAGCTGGAGCTAGGGCTGACTCAGGTGGATGTGCCGACAGAGGCTGTAAGGGAAGCTGAAAGAACTCACAAATGACATCTGTAAATAGGTGTCTCTGAGACCCCTGCAGACAGTTTAAGGTAGGGAAATACCTGTTGGCCCCAGACAGAACAAAATATGTGCTTGGAGCCCTACTGCAAAAGCTGCTAAGGCCAGACTCTCCTCCCCAGCTCCTTGCCCAGCTCTTCACCACAGGCACAGGGAAAGCTCAGTGATTCTGAAAGCTGCTGTAACCCAGAATGAGACAAATGGAGGGAAAAATGTACTAAACAGTTGTTTTGGCTGCTGATTGTTTTTTGTTTCTTAGCAACTGTGCGAAGAGAAGCTGCTTGAGATCTGAGCTGTCTGGTCAAATCCAGCAGGCATCCCTCTGTGGAGGACAGCCCTCCTCCTTTCTGCTCATCCGCACAGGGGAAACCACAGAGGCCCTCCCAGAACAGGGAGGATGGCAAACAAGCCCACTAAAAAAAGATAAACAAGCTTATCCCCTTGCCCTTCTCTAACCTGAGGGACAAGGGAACAAGGACATCAGAGTCCTCATGTGTGGTTCCTCCAGACATGGAAAGCTTGTTTAGGATTAGACTGCTTTTTTATTTTAAAGAGAATGGAAAGGACGAGGAAATCTTGCACTAATAGCTGCAATCAGTGACATTACCAAGTTGCATCCGACATAGGAAGCATGGATGAGAAATCAGGCTCTTCTGTGCCCCAGGGTCAGGGCCAGGCTGGAGGGGTACTGGAGGACACTCCTGCAGCTCCAGCCATCAGCCACTCCAACTCCGAAAGCTAAAACTGAGCCTGATGCCTTGGGGCCGGGGGAGCCCAGTGTCCTCCTGTGCAAGGCACTCACCTCCTCTCCTGGCAATGCAGGTGGCTCAGTTACAGCACCCTTCACAGGTTGCTGTTCTGTGATCACTGCTTTTGAGTGCATGAAAAGCTGTTTGTGTCTGCTTTTCCTGTGATCAGCAGTGTCAGTCTCTCACAAGTCCCTTGAGCAAACCCACAGAGACAAAGGGCTGATTTTTGCCAAACAGTTTCAGACCTTGGGAAGTATCTGTGCTAGAGGAGCTTTCAGAGCTCATGCAGGGTTGGTGTGGGTCTCTGTATTAGCAGCCATTCCATTGTTTGGGTTTTCAGGGACAGTGTTTAAATCGTTAATTCATGCCTGTTACTGACATGCTGGCCATGCTTATGGCTAATAGCTTATTTCCATCCATACTAACACTATCTCATTCAGTCAGATGCAAGTATGAGGATGCTGACCTGTAGTTAATCCTACACGTCCCTGACTGTTAATTTAATGACTATTAAATATTAATGGGAGCAGAGAACGGAAGTCAGATCACCTTTTCAACAGCTTAGTGCCCCTGTCACCAGCCTACAATGTCATCCTTGATCTTGCTTTTTTTATTCCCTTTCTCCCAGTTTCATTTACAGGACAAAAGGAAGATGCATTTTAGAGAACACTTTGCAGTCAAGCAGCTATTGTAAGGATTAGAGCTGTACCAGGATCTCCCAGCTCTTAGATGGATATTCAAACCACCATGCTGTTGGATAAAAAGGCGATGGGTTTTGTCCAGGACATAGGAAAGGGCCCTATACCCCAGCTCAGTGACTACTCTAGTGAAGGGGAGAACATACACAAACAGACACCCATGACCTGCATCCCCCTCCTGATGCTGTGCAAAAAATAATTCAGTGTTCAAGGAGAGATGTGGAGGGTGTCTGGTGGTTACAGTTCTCCCCAGGGCATGGGAATGCTGGTCATGGATCTATGAGGATCTACCTGTGCACAGTTCATTAAACAAACTACGGTCTGGTACTGAGGGTGGACCCAGAGTCTCTGGTGCAAATCTTGGACTCTGCAGTGCTAAGTGCCCTGTTGTGTTCCCAGCCTGGTGGTGGGAAAACTCTCCTGGCTAGTCTGGAGTACAGAAGTGAATCCTCCCTTCTAGAGGAGAAAGCTGAACATCACTCTTTCAATTCTTGTTGAGTATTATCATGTCTCGATTCTCACAGGAAGCATCATCACTTCTGGTCATGCTTCCATAAAAGAAAGCCCTGTCCCCCACATGATCATCCAGAGAACATTTCATTTTCAAACCTCTTAAGTTTTTGGACAGTAGGAGACAGCAGTGGTGGTGTGAAGATCTTTTTCTCTACACCTTCCCATGCCTTTCTTTCTCATGGTCTTTTCCTTTGCATCAGGCAGTTGGGACTGCATCCTTGTCTATCTGCTGGAGGTATTTGTCTGTGCTTAAATCTATGTATCTTCATATGATTATATTTTTCTGATTATAAAGCTAATGAGATAAAGCAGGAATCAATCAAAGTAGCTTGGCTTGAAGTGCATTAATACTTAATACTATCTTTTACTATTGTAATTATTACTTATTGACTTTTTTAATTGTTATCTGGTTTACTTATCTCTATGAGAGACATTTCTCAAGAGTATCTTTCTGACTATAGTGTTTTATTTTTACAGAAAAATGCAGGCATTTAGTGAAATGGAAATTACTTCCTTATTATTTAAAATTAATTCAGCCTGTCAAAATGAACTCATTGCCATGCACAGTGCTTCCTTTTTAATTCAGTCTCAGCCTTTCTAGCAATTGAAATTCTGTGCTGAGATGATGTACATAGTAGGCTTTTTATACATATCAAACCCTACATATTAAGAGGATTAAGGCCACATATACATTTTAGAATAGGGCACATAATTATGAAACAAGTTTTGCAGCAGGGATAAAAGACTGTCAGTTTTTCCATTGGTCTTGTAAACTGCTTTGCTAGCCAGGAATGAAACTGCAATTTGCCTGATGGGAATAAAAGGAACTCTGTTGCCTGCTCCTTCAGGACTCTAAATTTTGCTAAATCAGGACAAAAGTAGAGAAAATATTTGCATATAAATAATTGGGATGCCAGTGCTCCCTCCTCTTCTCTCCTTAGAATAAAAAAGAAGAGAATGGAAAGCAGAAAAGGACAGGGGAGACTGAAACTTGTGATGAGTATAGGAAGAGAAAACTTTAATAAATAAGAGAAAATTGTCTGTCACCTGTGGAGGGAGCAATGAAAATAAGGGGTAAAGGGAGAAAAGTTTCTGACAGCAACATCCTGCAGTTGGTTGGGCCCACAGGAGTTTCTTCACGATCAAGAATCAATTAGAAAAAGAGGGGAGAAAAGAAAAGGCAGCTTTAAAAGGCCTTCATACTTCCCACTCTGTCCTCTGAGCTGCTCTGAGCTCCTGCTGCATTCCCTCCTCACAGCAGCTAAACATGCTTGTGGCAGGAGTTCAGTCCCCTGGAGTCAGCCCAGTGCGTGAGGAGACATCCCAATGATTCCCCCACCCTGGGCTGGTGTCACCCTGGGCTGGTGTTCTGGTCACAGTTCCTGAAAAGAGGTCAGCAGGAAGAGTTGGGAACAGAGGGAGTGATCAAGGCCAACCTTTTCATGGGAAGGCACCTGAAAAAATTGCCATTCCCATAATAAGATGACATGGAAATTATTTTTCTGTTCACTGTCTGAATCAACAAAGTAGTTAAAAAATTTCAATCAGTTTGGGCATACCATAGACACAACAGTCTGTGTCACTTCTGCCTCCAAGAGGGAGGATGTGGGGAGCAATACGCATGGCAGTGGCATCTCAGTCCTTGTGAAGGTGATGGAGCAAATAATCCTGGAAACTATTTCCAAACCCAAGGGCAAGAAGCTGATTGGAAGTATTCAGCAGGGATTTACCAAGGGGAAATCGCACCTGACAAAACCTGAAAACCTTGTACAGTGACGTGACTGTCTCAGTGGTCAAGCGAAAAGCAGTGGCCATTGTTTATCTTGACTTTAGAAGGAATTTTGACAGATTTTGCCACAAGCTGATGAAGTGTGAGCTAAATAACTAGACAGAGAGGTGGACTGAAAACTGGCTGAACTGGCAGGCTTGAAGGGCTGTGATCAATGGCACAAAGAAAATGTCCTCAAGTTGCACCAGAGGAGGTTTAGATTATATATTAGGAAAAAATGCTTCACTGAAAGGGTGGTCAGGCACTGGAGTAGGCTGCCCAGGGAAGTGGTAGAAACACCATCTCTGAAAGTGTTCAGTGTGGATGTGGCACTTATGGAGGGACATGGTTTGCTGGTGCACATTGTGATGTTGGGTGAATGGCTGAAGCTGAGGACCTTCGAGGTCTTTCCCAACCCAAGGATTCTATGATTCTGTGATTCCCTATCCCTGGAACCCAAAACCTCAACAACTGCAGATGTGTTTTAACTTGTGCTACTTCGGTGGATGTTTCTGGTGCAACAGGCACCTAGAACTGCTAAAGTGGCAAAACTGTGTGGATAAGAGACCATGAGAAGAAATCAAAGACTTCTTTTCTCCTATGATCAGAGCCTTCTTTGTGCCACCAGTTGTGGCATTTCTGCAGCAACACATCCAAGGTGGGAAGCACACCTGGGCTCTTATCTCCCTCTCTGCATTTTGTTTCAAGTGTTTGCAATTAGCTAAGGATCCTGCCACCAAACTTTTTTGGGACAGCAAGGTGTTGGATTTTGCAGATTTAACACAAATTACTATGAATCATCAGGAGTATTTTACAGATAAGGTTTCTGAGGTTAAAAAGACTGTGTTTTAATTTAAAGGATTTAATCTGTGCATTGCAAAACAATTTAGAAAAAAACACCCACATTTTTCATATAAACTAGGAGATTTTAATATTTTTTTTAAATAAGGTCTGATAACTTCAAAATATTGTTTAATGAAGGAACCTAAATGCAAGAAGTTACTATTTTTTCATTTTGAGTATTTAATAAGAGTTTCTGACATGTTCCAATTTTACACTGTTTTGAATTATGTTACAAGTAGCAGTAATTAATTTCCTTAGTAATGCATTTACTTTGAAATCACCAGTAATGCTGTAAGTGGATAACTACAAGTACCGCAGTCCCCTCTAGTGGGGAAAATCAGACCTTGCCGATTTTGTGGGACCTGCTCCATTAGCCTTGGCTGGATATAAAAGCTTTGCTTTTCCCCCAGATATCCTGAAGACTCTGAGTCGATTTTATCTTTTTATGGTTTGTTATTTATTTATGATATTTTATTCTTGTTCTGAAGGAGAGAGGGACATGTGAGGCTCAGGCTCAGTTCCTACTTGTGAACCTACTTGTGAGCATTAATTCCCTACACACCCTCCAAATCCTCCTGCTAAAAACCAACAAGTTTTGCTTGACATACCTTATTTCCACAAAACATTTTGGAAGCTAGTTTTGTTTCATCAAAAGGAAACTAGGTGGTTTGTGAAGAACAGGCTCAACAGAGATCCCTGTCCAGCTCCTGGCTCAGCAGTTCATCCCAACCCATTTCAAAATCCTTATGCACTGGCATTTTCTGATTCAAAATTATGCCCTTGTAATAGTCCCCTCTTCTGTGACCAAAATGTAGTAATGTTTAGGTTTTAGGAAGCCATTACCATCAATATACCAAAGAATACCCTCTCCCTAAGAACCATGTCTGCCCATTTGTCTGGGACTTCTGTTATGCTGCAGTTCTAAGAGAGAACTGTTACATAATTGTGGTCATGATTTTAATTAAATTAAAATAGGATGTTGCACTGAGCTCCTCAGCAGCAACTTCCTGAATTTTGTGATCAGTCCCATCAGTTGACTGAAATCAGAGCACTGTCTCTGCTGGTACCACGTGCACTGAGTGCAAGCGACAGATATTTGCATGAACCAATTTATCCCTTAGAAATATTTCTTCTTGACTGAAGAATAAATTGCCTTTATCCTAACGCACTAGGTAATGAATTGCATTTGAAATGTGTTTATTTTTAGCAAACAAATGCTAATGGCATCTTGCTGTTAAAAATAGACAGTACAGTTGGCACAGAAATAAGGGCTGGGGAATTGTTCTTCCCTGATCAGTGGAAGTGCCCTCTGTGTAAGTCACCTGGGGAGAAAACATGATGATGTTCCTATGGAATTAATCCTTCCAACTGGATAGACAGTGAACAGCAAGTCCCCACTGCCACCTGAGCCCTGTCTTACAAATAGCCCCTGTAGTGCAGCATCCTCATAGGGCTGTCAAGCCTCCTGTGGGGGCAAAGGGGCTAAGATGGAGATGGTGCATTTTTCTTTTCCTCTCCGGTATCACCAGCTCCCACTCCTCTATCAGCAGCTGCCCCTCTGGCCAAGGGGCTTTAACCTGGACAGGGTTTTCCTAATGTCTGTGAAATTTCCCTGTCTGCACTTTGAAGTCCATTACTTGTCACATTCCCAGGGAGAATGATTTATTCCCTTCCCTTTGGCAGCAGCTTTTTTCATAGTTAAGAGTGTTATGTCCAGTAAGTCTCCTTTCCTCTAGACTACACAGATCAATTGCCCATGTTTTCCTTACATTAAGCTTTCCAAGGCTTCTGACATTCTTTTTGCTCTGCTCTTGTCTTTACCAAATAGCCCAATTCTCTCTTACAGTCTAGTGCCAAAGAGCCAACCATGCTGCTGAGGCCTTGCTGAACAGCCTGGGAGACTCACTTGCACATCTTGCAAATGAATTTTCCTGCTTGTTCATAATGATTGGTCTATTTTTCACAACAGAAGGACCCCAGGGACTCCTGTGGTTAGTTGGTCCCTTTTACTTTGTACAACTCCTTCTTCTGCCCATGGACTCACTGCTATTGCATTGTCCGATTTTTCAGACCATTTCTCTAATTAGTTTTAAATGTTGAATACTGTTTCTGTCCTACAACACACATGGAGCCCCTGCTAAGTCACTGTGACCTACATATGCAGGACATCCTCTGTTCCATTGGAGATTCTCTACTGCACTAAATAAGTGGTCAATGAAAGCATTTTAACAACATCAGAACAGATCCCCGTGAAACTCCAAGAAATGCAGTCCTTTGGCTGGACAGTGAACCACTAATCACTAGTTTAAAAGTATTTTTCCAGCAAATTCTGTATTTCTTTTCATAGCAGCTTATCTAAATAATGTTTCCTAAATGCTATGAGAATGCTTTTCAAATTTTTCAGATTCATGGTTCAAGTCTTTTAGTAGTCTGACTTATAGAAGTGAAAAACAGATAGCCTTCCAAGTACATCAAGTAGTGTTCAACAAATACTTGTTCTGTACTTTCAGTAGAATTTTTTTTTCATTTCATCCAACACTGATGGGGCTGCTGTGATACAAAGGCTCATCTCATCTTATTTTAATTCCTGGGTGAAATATTAAAGTGTCTGTTCTGGTAATTTGGTCACCAGAGAGACACACTCACAAGGTCTATCTGCACCATCCAGATCTCCAAGGTGTGGCAAGCGATGCCAGGGAGCAACACAGCTGCAAGGCTGCCCTGAACTCTTGTCAACCCTGGCCATGTCAGCACTCCCCTCCCTTGGAAAAGGGGCAGGTTTTTTGCTTGCAGGTGTTGTCCTGCAATTCTCAGCACTCCTGAGGTTGTGTCTGCCCTGGGAGTAGTTACATGGCTTGCCCATCCCTCCCAAGCCACACAGAGGGCTATGTCCTTCAGCTTCCAGTAAAACAGCCTGAAGCACATCCACTCCTCTGCACCAGTCAGCCCATCTGGAGCAGGACCCAGGCTGCCACCTCTGGGCCAGTGAATTTTCCAGGTCTGGAAGTTATGGAGAGCAGGGATCTCCCCCTCAACAGCAGCAGAGTCCATGGCTGACTCCAGGACCTCCAGGTACCTGCTGGCCTCCAACATGTCCTTGCACTGAATCACAGAATCACAGAAGGCTCCTCTGGCCCCAGATAATTTTGCTTTGAAACTCACTGTTACATGGTTAGAAAGGAGTCTCACCACATTAGAAAGGGCTCCTTTTAGGAGGGATGATGTTCTTTTCTGTGAGAAGTTTTCAGTCACAGACAGGGAAGTGTTTTAGAAGTGAAGATGTGACAATTCTGCTTGTACAGGCTCAATTCAGGGGAGTGGCAGCTGCCACCATTTCACTGCAGAAGCACAAACCATGTATGAGACACAACCCCTGCTCAAGAGATTACAAATCTAATTTTGAACGTTATTTTCCAGATTTTGCTTAAAAGATGGATTCAAATAGGGCGGCAACCCCTTCTTCCTGCCAAAAGATCTTACATACAGAGTTCTAGCCAAAAAATGCTGCCTTCATTTGGCAGAAAGGACCCAGTTTTCAAGGAGGACCAGATAAGAAAGCTCAGTCTAAGTTGTTGCTAGCTGAAAATGGCCTAAAGAGACTAAAAATTTTAAGCTTAACCACAGAAATTACAAAATCCTGAAAAAAAAATCTAGTAAATATTGGGGTTTTTATACGTGATCAAGAGAAGGTTCATATGTTACGGGGAAAAAATCCCAGTGGGAAGTCCTTGATTGATCTTCAGTGCTTCTCATTATAATATGATCTTAGGAGGTGGTTTGGTTCTACTGAGGCAAAAAAAGAACTAGAGAGGTCCAAAAGGGTTTCCAGCAGATGTAGATTTTAATAGAAAACATGGCTGGGAGTTTTGATAAAAAGCATTAGTTAAAGAAAAGTAGAACTGATTCCTTATTTATAGGCTTTAGCATTTCCTGGGACCAAACCCATTACTTCCTAGTTCTAGACTCCAATCTAAACTGGGGTTATAACAATTAAAATTCAGGAATCCCAATTAAAGAAAATATACCCATGTGTTTCATTAGCAGATAATATGAAGAATCAATATTTTATGACCTGTCACATATTTGAGTCATCTGTCATGTTTTATCCTTAGAGGGTGAAGTTACTTGACAGCTCTAAAGCAGAAGGAACCAAAACAGTAAAGAAGGTTTTTGCTGTTGTCGCACTGTCAGACAAATTTAACAGGTAATAGCCTACAACAGGCAATTAAAACACATTGGTCTCTTATTATAGAACAAATTCTCCTCTGTGGGGCCTGAGGGAAATGCATCTCATAAAATCTGGTATTTTTCTATAAGAAGACAGCACAAACTCTACTTTCTCTGCAATACAAAAGAAAAAATAAATGCTGCTACTTTGCAATGTGCAGATGAATAGATGAATACTGATTTGGGGACCTTGCATAACAGGGAAGGGAGAGATCCACCTGCAAAACCTCAACACTTGTCTCCTGCTGGGGTCCTGCTGCTGCATCCCCACATACCAGAGTCAATGGAACCACAGGGAAGGTGCCCATGTGGAGGATACAGTCCATCTCTTGTCCAGATAAAAAGCACAGTGAAGAAAGGAGATTAGATCATATGAAGAGGAGGAAGGGATGAAGATGAAATTGCCTATGGAGTTACCTACAGGTTTAGAAATGTCATGACTGCTCATGCTTTTTGTTTTCCAAGTTCCAGATCTGAATTTCATGTCGTACTTGAACATCAGTTTTCCAAAAAACAAACAAACAAATAACAACAAAAAAACAACAAAAAAAAGTAACAACAAAAAACACCAAAAAATACCTTTTGCTCCTCATAATTGCAAAGAAACCACTAGCTCTCAGGAAATAAGAAAGAAATCAGGCTTTTCAGAAGCTCATGTTTGTACTTCTCCCTGGTTTTTGAAGGTTTGTTGTTCGTTAAATTTTTCTGGAAAACAAGGCCTTTATTTCATGAGCAGTGCTAACAGGATGGGTCTGCCCTCTCTTCTAGTGTGGAACAATAAAAGGAGACATTTTCATTTTTATTTGTTTCTGTAGATAGTAGTCTAAAAGAGTCAGTTTCCAAAGTAGCCACTATGTTGTTTATCAGAGCATTTTCTTTCATTTTCCACATCCCCCTGGAACAGCTCCTTTCATGTGTTAGAAGAAGAAGTGCTTGAGAAAACTTCAGTCTCAACAAATCCGTATTTTGCACTAAAAATTCCTTCAATATAAAGTTCCTAGAGGCAACACCAGGAAAGTCCAGGAGAGTGAAGAAATCTGAACTATAGCTTTTTTTCCTGTTTCCAAGCAATCTGAGACTTTGCTACCAGTGGGTTTTGAGGTTCACCTCAGAGGAGAAGTAGGATGGACACACGATGAATTAAGGGCTGTAAGAATGACCACAAAGCTCATCTCCCAGGCTCAGTGACCCATCACTTTGGGAACACCATGGAACAACCATACCTAACTACAAGCACAGCTGATGCTTTCCATGGTGTTGCCCACGTGGAGTGAGCCACTGCAGTGCCACAGATGCCTGATCCGTGGTCCCAGGTGCTCAGCAGCGTGTCCCAGAGACAACCCAGGATGGGCACCAAGCCACCTGTCCCTGGTCTGTTTAACAGAGGCTCAATTGCCTTATCAGGCACATCAGAAAACAGGAGGTTGTTCTTTTTCCTTGAGTTCTGCTTATGTTCAGATTTGCCAAGACTGATGCAGCATCTTGGCTTGCCCTGGCTGCAGGGACTTTGCCACTGGCAATGCCCTGCCCTGCGGTCTCAGAAACCCAGGCAGCCTCTGCTCTGCCCCGGGGCTCTGCTGATCTGACAGGATGTGACTGCCAGAAAAGAGCTCCAAATTAGGAGATGTTTCAGTGTCTGAGGCGATGAAATATTTAATCCCTGCTCTCTCTGGGAAATGCATCATCACAGATTTACTTATCTGCTGCTCACTGACAGCAGCGGCTGACAAGGACGATGACAGCTGACACACATTAACCCAGCTGTGCAACACCAGCTATCACTCCACAGCAGAAATCCATCATTATTATTTTAGTACCAAGGAGGCGTCTCAGTTGGTGCTGGATACCAAACACAGGTGGCACCTGCACTGAAAAGTCAACCCTGCCAGGGTCTGTTGGAGGCAAGGGGCTCTTGGCAGCCCCCTCAGCCCTGGTAGCCCCAACATGTCCAGAAGCAGTGGCAGCAGTCCCTGAGCTGCACCAAGGGTACACCAAGGGGTCTCCTCTGCCCCCGTTGCTGACCTGGCCGTACTCTGGTGGAGCAAAATGAGAGGGAAGGATGGACAGAAATTACTTGTTTAGGGGTGGGAGGGTAGAAGCCTTTATTGGAGCTTTATGAGAGCTACTCAGCAGGATAGTGCATTAACCCCACACTAAAGGCTGCAGGTGGAGTGAAAGGCTCCTCAGGGAGTGCTGCTGCAGATGTAACTGTGCAGATGTAACTAGACCTGACTTGTCCCCCCTTTGTCTAAGATGCCCCTGTTTTTTACAGATGAGCTTCATTTCTGAGCAAATAATTATCAGTGTCTTCTTTATCTAATGGGTTGTTCTGAACTATTGCTGTCTCTGAGAAAGGGGTGACTGAGCTTTGAGGAATCGTGGTGAGACAGGCGTTTGGTTAAAGATGGTGGGCTTTTCCCCCTGCCTGTTAATGTTTTTTACTAGACTGATTGCTGCTTGAGACTGTCCTGCTGTCTCTTGCTATTACAATGGCATCCCTACATTGAAAGATGGATTTTAACACAAGACTTGCCTTACAGTCATTGGTGGGAACAGCCAAACAACTGGAAAATTTTCCATGTGTCAGTGTGAATCAGGTGTAGGGAGGAAGGGGGAAAGAGCCACAAGGATGCTGAGCCGTGGAGCTGATCTTATGCTGTGTGTGATTCTTCCAGAGGAGGGAATAAGGTGGGTTATTTACAGTACCTGTAAATTTTTGTATGGATTTTTACATGGATATTTACATGGATGCCTGCCCAAGACTCCAAGTATTGCTGGATACACTGAGATGTTACCTTCCTGTTCTGAGCCACAGGAGAAGCACAACCAGGACACGGTACCACATCTGTAATTCAGGGCTGCTGCAAACCAGCCTGCCTTTCTTCATGCTTTTCAGCTGGCAATTTCTTCACAAAACCCTCCCCTTCCTTCTCTGAGAAGGTCTTTTTTCCCTGCACTGCTAATCACAATTTGCTTTCTGTGCCGAAAGCTATTCAGGGAAGGAATCTCCTCTCTTTCTTTTGCAATAGTGCACTTAACACCTCTACAGCAACTCAGAAAAAATGTTTAAGGGAAAAATATAAATTAATAGTAATAATAAATCCTTACACATTGTCCAAAGCCTGCATAAATTAATTTTGGAGCAAGAAGGGGAAGATGACAGAAACGATGTCGTCAGGACTGTGAGCATCCAACACTCTCCTGGCTGCACATCAGACAGCCTTCCATGGCAGATGGTGTTCACCAAAATGCTCACTCTCTCCTTAGACCCTGGCTTTGCCAACTCCCAAATCCAGCCTCTCTTCTAGATGAGCATCATCTAGCCCTGTAGAGATTTTTTCAGTAGTTTAACATGTAATCTCATGTCTTTGGGAATGATCGTGGGCATTATGCCCAGTTTCAAATACTTTCTATTTGCCTAGAGTGTGTATAGGCAGCTAATTAACATTCCTGTGCTCAGGTAAGCTAATCATTAAGCAGCGGTTTTGAAATCTCAGGCCAAAGCTGCTCCAGATCTGTGTTTCTGTTGCCCATAAAGATATAACTTGGCACCTGCACCTTTCTCAAAGGTAGAAATGGGATCAATGTTTGTAGCTTATTAGCAGGTTTTGGTTAAGAACCAACATTACAGCAGCCAACCAGTCTGAGAGGAGTGTGCTCAGGGTGAGGGACCCACAGCCTTGCTTTGGTGAGCCCCTGCCCCAGAGGTGCTCTGGACAAGGTCCTCCAGCTGCAGGACCCTTCCCCTTCCTCCACAGTGAGCCCCCGCAGCCAGAGCCCTGCTGGGAGCCTCAGCTCAACTCATCAGATTTCCTCTTCCCACCAGTACCAGTCCACACAAAGAGAAAGTTTGGGAAACTTTTGGAGATCCTTGGATGTGCCTTTGCACGGCATGGAAGTGGGTGGGATTTGTGCCATGCTCCCAGGTCACCCATCTTTGGCACTGCCAAAGAACAGGGAGATTCATTTCACACAAAGGTAAGAGAGCTTAAAAGTTTTTATTATTCTGCAGCATTTAAGGTTCATCAGCATTAACATTTTTAATATGTTTTCTGAGGCATTTAAACTGAATTGCGTGTGATGTTTTAGTTATTATGTTAAAATTAAAAAATCAGCAAATTTTTTTCAGGAAATTTCTTTCACAGAAATGTCATTTTAACATGATGGAATGGGCAGAGAACTGTCAAGGCCCTTACCCTTTCTGTGAGGAGGAAACACTCATTTATGAACTGGGGAGTCATCTGGAGAAATCCAGTCTGTTGAAAAAAGAGCAGAGCTCCATTTCTGCCATAGCACTAAAATAAGCCCCATCGTAGCAGCTTCCTCACACAGAGATCCTGGCTGGCACCTCCACCAATCTGCCTCAATATCCTGGCTTCCTCCCAGGGCTGAACTCCTACTGTCTCTCTCTCCCTGCTGCACAGAAGAGCAGGCTCAAACCAGCGTGGAGCCTGAGCCCCTCACTGCAGGAGCTGCCTGGCTCTCCCCAGGCTCAGGCTTGCTCACTGCCCCACGCCCTGGGCACTGCCTTCTGCCCACCCTGGTGGCCCAGCCCAGACAAGGAGAGCTTTGTATCAACAGCCGCAAGATTTGTTTTTACAAACCAAAAACATGCCAACATCAACTTCTAACATCACCTAGCACAAAAAAACTCGTAGAAGATATAGAGCTAATAAATCTATATATAAACTGTTAATAATAACAAAACCCGTAAGAATGTACAATGACAGTCCAAACACTCTGTGGCCCAGGACCTTATCAAGGTACCTCAGGGACATGGCTGGATGCTCAGAGGAGCCTGCAGTAAACAAGTACACATCGAAGTTTGTAACAGCTTTTAAATACAGGCAATGCAGAGCTTTCTGAGCAGTCTGATCACGCAGCTTAAAGGCTGGAGAAACAAACAAAAATACCTAAGGTCCCTCTGGGGTCCAGGGGAGAAACTGAAAAACAACTACAGCAAATGGGCAGAATATAAAGAAAGTGAAACATTTTCTCATTAAGCAGTTAAAGAACAGGAAGAGTTTAGGAATCTCTGTTCAGGGACTCCTGTTTAGTGACAGCAATTTATTTGACCATCTGGGCAAAGAAAGACTGCAGCAAACCACATGGAGGAAATAAAAATAGATGAACAACAAGTGACTGATTTTCCTTGACTCGAGCCTACAACTCTGCAGAACAGGAAGTGACTTCATGTGAAAGACATTATTGATGGAGGCATTTCAGCCTCTTCCCAGTCCTTCCAACAACATACTAGATCTCCCAAGCCAGCAAACCTGTCTTGAGACGTGACTCCCATCCCAAACTTGACAGAACACCACCAAGTACAAAAGACAAATTGATGAGCCTTCTGGAAAGGGATCACCAGAGGAAGGAGCATCTCTGTGATGTTCCACAGTAAAAGAAAACTCTTTAGGAGAAAGAATAGGAGGCTTTTTGCTGTGTTTATTCATTATGATAAAAATCTTCCTTTTCTTGACAGGCACAGAGCAAATATTGAAATGGAGGAAAATGCTGCCCACTGTTTAGCAGAATCTGATCACTACATCTCAGTGTTTCAGTGCCCACCTCGAGCAGACACACAGCCTCCTCCCTTGTCCAGGGCACACTGCTCTGTGTGTGATGGTGGCAGAGGGACAGTACAGCAGTGCAGCACCAGCTGTCCAGCTGAGGGACCCAAAAGCTGCTGGTAGCAAGGCATGGAGACCAGAGCCATCACCCAAGGGAGCCCTGCTTCCATCAGCCCAGACTGGTGCCGGCAGATGACAGGGGTGACAGCTACAACTTGCTCCATCCTTGGATAGGTCTGTCTTCTGTCTGCCTGTCACTCTCCTCCTGTCTTTCTCACCAACATACATGCATATGTTGTAATCTTGGAGCTGCATTCAAACCAGAGGAAAGCCACCTGAGCCAAGGATGAGGAAGGGTGGCAGAGAAGCTTGGAGCCTGCCAATATTCAGGATTTTGGAGCCTTTCACTGCCACCAGGTTATATTTAGGAGTAGTTGAAGGAGGGTCTTTCAGAAATAAGAAAACTGTCAGACTCTAAAAAGGTGCCTTCTTGAAGCTGCTCTAACCCCAGTTCACAGGATTTGCGGTCAAAATTCACCTGTTCCTCCAGGCACGGTCTCACTGACAAGAGCAGCCAAGTTCACTGCCATGTGTAGCTTGGCTCATATCTTTCCACTGGGCTGGCCTGCTCCTTGCATCCCTACACAAGGCCAGTCAGCCCTTCAGCTGTTTAGCTGATCTTACTGAGCCTTCCTGATCTGGAGTTGAAATCTTAGACCCACCTTCTATAAAGCCATTTCCTGCCCAGTGAAGGCAGTTTTGGTGCACAACTGCACACCCCAAAAGGACTAATACTACCCATCCTCAAGCCCTCTGACAGCCTGTTATAAACAACTAATCCAAAACTGCCTTATCAGTTGGGTATTTCAGGCTGAAAACTTTCCCTGCATGGGCAGTAGCTTCTCTCCTCATGCTTGTGCATTATAGCTCCAGGACTCACACACCTCACTCTGTTCATCTCAGACTCAGGCCTCCCATCGCATCCAGGTCTACAGTCCTGCAGGGGCCAACAGCATTCATCCACCCTGGAAACCCTCCTGAGATTAAATGTGTCACGCCAGGACGGCCCTATCCTTCTCCAGGGACTTCCCAGAGCCTCACACCCAGCGTCTGTCTGACTGTGAGAGAGCTGATGTTATGTGAGGTTAGGCATTTCCAAGCCTAAGCTCCATCTTCTCTCTCCTCCTAAAAAAATCTCCTCACCTTTCTCAAAAATTCCGTTGAGAAGAAAACAGGAAATTGAAGAAGTCAAGACCACAAATGGGTAGACTACTCTGAGCCACCCGGGGCTCCAGACTTAATTTCCAAATACGTGTCTTCTTTTCATACCCTGGCACAAGGTGGTCAGACTTAATTACTCAGTCCTTTCTTTTTTTAAAATATAAATTTGTCTTGACAACCACATTTTTACCTCACACTTTTGCTTTCTGTTGTAACAGCTTCAAAAAAGATTCTGTCTAGAGAAATAAACAATGCAGAAAATAATGTTTCCCTGCCATGTCACTTCTTCTTTGCTGTGAGGGTGCTGAGGCCCTGGAACAGGTTGCCCAGAGAGGTTGTGGATGCCCCATCCCTGTGTCCAAGGCCCGGTTGGATGGAGCTCTGAGGAACCTGGTCTAGTGAAAGGTGTTCCTGCCTGTGGCATGGGGTGTGGAACTAGATGACCTTTAAGGTCTCTTCCAACCCAAACCATTCAATGATTCCACGATTCTCCCCTCCAGCACTCTGCCTACAACCAACCAGCCTCCAAAGTGACAGACATCCCTCCTGTCATGTTTCATGTAAGATAAAGTTAGATGTTAGAACTGCAGGAATTGGCCAGAGTCAGCCAGGGGAGGGCAGGACAGTCACTGAGAGCATTAAGTGTTCAAGGAGTGTAGCTCTCAGTCTGCCAATGTGCTGTGTTTTTCCTTGTGAATGCCAGTATGGAAGTTGACAGCAAAGTTCTGTCCAGCTGTGTGTTGTACACAGATACTGGAAACCTGGCAAAATAGATTTGACTGGATCCTTCACTCATTTTTCTGTTTCTTGGAAAAGGATGTTTAATAAAAGAAAGAGCATTCTGTCTATTTAGTGGTTAACTCTGACCATCACCACCCCTGTGGCTCTGTCACAAATGGAAGCAAAGCACTTCACTTGTAAGAGAGAAGCAACAATATGCTTTATTGATTAAACCAGTGATTTAGCAAAGTTCAACAGTAAATGCAACAGTGGTTTAACAAGATTCAATTGTAAGGTATACTTGATTATTTACTGCATAAAGGACAAGGTGACACAAAACTGCCAGGGACACCCTCTGGTTGAGTCATGAGCTCCAGAAAGGATCCCCTTGCATTCAAAACCCCTTCTCAGAGAAGGATGTAGATGTGGCTGGATCCAATCCTAGTCCCAAATTTGGTCAATAGTTTGTATCTGAAAGATTATATGTACACAATCAATCCTTTATACCACTTAGCTAAGATTTCAAAGATTAGTGTGCTAATAATCATTTTAATAATGGCCCAATCTTCGCGAACGAAGATTTGGGAAGGGCTCTCCCCACTGGGTGTGCCCTTCGAGCCTGCGCAG
>JAWWEV010000043.1:12152125-12254783 GCA_035583235.1 Hafferia zeledoni
GTGCCATGATCTAGCAATCAAAGTGGGGTTGGATTAAGGGTTGGACTTGATGATCTCAGAGGTCTTTTCCAACCCAATTGATTCTGTGATTCTATAATTCTATGAACACCATCATACCATCCCCTCAGATGCTGGAAATGTCCTTGTGCAGCCATGAACTGAGCCTTCTGATAGCTACACAGTCTGAGCCAGACATTTGGCAAGTTCTTGAATGCTCCTGTAACCATTTCCTACAGTT
The DNA here is from genome assembly GCA_035583235.1 of Hafferia zeledoni. Lineage (NCBI taxonomy): Eukaryota > Metazoa > Chordata > Aves > Passeriformes > Thamnophilidae > Hafferia > Hafferia zeledoni. Next base: position 12,152,364 of record JAWWEV010000043.1, read on the forward strand.
CTAGAAACACTTCCTACAGCCCATGCCTGGGAGTTCAGCTGCTGCCATTAGCAGGGTGCACAAAATACCACACAGCAGTTTGAATAAATCCCACTGTTCCACTCAGCTCTGGTTTAACAGGGCTTGCATAGCAAACTGGTAAAAACCTTGTCATTTTTTCTGTGATTCAATTCTATTTTATTGCAAGGAAGTGCTGCAGCAGAAGAGTGAGCTCACACACCCTTCTGCTCGATGAGCTTCTCCTCTAATGCCATATGGACAAAGATATCACACATTTTCAATCCCAAAATTTTGTGAAAGTTTTAGTAACTCCTCAAGGTTTACTGTGTGTTCTCTTTAACCCTTGTCCTCTCAGGTAGTCTTTGGTAGCTGTGAGTGGCAGCAGAGCAGGAACTTCTCAGATCCAGTTTGGCAGGAGGAGGAGGAAACACATTTGGGCAGCTCTGGTGTAGACAGGTCATTTATCATGTTTTATTGAGAAGATGCTGAACAGTGGAACACCAAAACTGGCTGCTAGCAAAGCAGTTGGGGAATTTCTGGCCGTTCTTCTTCTCATTTCCATAGGGTAGCCTGTACACTCTGCATTATGTTTGAACAGAAATGCAGGTGAGGCAGCAGAGAGCACACAACTCATTCACCTCCTGGCCACATAGCTATTTCCAGGATGATCTGTGGATAGCTTCTCCAAAACACATGTTAAAGTTTCATCTTGGATCACCAGGACTCTTACAAGTCTGGAGAGGGCCTGAGCTGGTGCCTGGCCAATTACTGAGACCACAGTATTTGCCCCAGGATCACACTCTGGGTGATGCATAAGCAACCCCCCATGGGGCCATGGCAAAGGATGCTCAGTGATTGAGGGGAAAGGCACCCACAACAGGTAGGCAAATGGCAATACACATCACTCCTCTCTTATCACACAGAAAATACAATCATTCTCTGAGGCCACTCAAATAGTGTTCATGTGTTTTGAAGATACTACCTTCAAGGAAATAAGAAATGATGAGACATTGGCAGCCCTGTGCAGCTGGTCATTTATCTGCCTTTCATGCCTTTTAATTACACACATCTGGATTGTTGAGGCCCTGAATGCATGTTGCTGTTTGAATTTTGGGGTGCAGTGGATACAAGTGGAGCTTTAACACCCTTAGCACTGCACCAACCCTGATGTAAGCAACAAAACCTGAGTAGCTGACTCAGATCAGCCCAAAGAAGGGCAACAAAGCTGGTGAAGGTTTGGAGGACAAGTCCTTTGAGGACTGGCTGGGGTTGTTTAGGCTGAAGAAAAGGAGACATGTGGTGCTTGGGGTTATGGTTTAGCAGTGAACATGGCAGTGCTACATTAAGGGTTGAAGTCGATGATCTTAAGGGTCTTTTCCAACCTTAACGATTCTGTTATTCTATAAGCAGAAAAGTGAGAACTCCGAGCACCTCATTAAGACTGAACTTGTCCAATTTTTTTTGGCCCACAGCCCAGGCAGCAGTGTTATCCAAGGTGCCTCAGCATGTCTATTTTCAATAGCAGGCCTTCAGCATCAATATTTCTCTCATCCTTCATCTCCTCCCATACACTGAACACAGTGCCAGCATTCAACAGAGCTAGTGTCGCCCTTTAGGCTGCAGGAATACTGGGGGGGTACTGGGAAGAAATCCCTGGTGAGTCATTAACCCATGGGCTTCTGCTGGCTGATGTGGATGTGCAACAGTACCAGCTTTGGTGTGACCAGGAATGCCACTTACTCTTTAACACAGTAATCCAATAAAAGATTAGGACTTGGAAAGGTGTTGTTTTCTAGATGCCAGTCAAATACATGGCAAAGAAGATCATATAAATATGGCTGGTGCCAATTAATGGTGTAAAGTGGTAAGATTGTCGGAGATAATACATAGTCAGACTTAGAAGGTCTGCCTTTCTCTCTGTATTTACTATTCATTTGACTGACTTTACAGTAACAGCATGTAAGGAACCATTTGAAATTACATCCTTTATACCTTGTCAGGGAGCAGCCTGGAAATCTCCCGGTGATTCATCTTTACCACAAAGAAATATCAGTAGCCTCTCTCTGAAAATGTACATAAACACTAAAATGCTCCAGACTGAGTGTAGCCCAGCTCTGCAATCAACAGAAGTGACTGCCCTAATTGAACGGGTCAAGTATGAATAGTGACCATGTTGTGGCAATGTCAGCCTAACAGGCAGCCTTGAAAGACTTCAAAGAGGGAATTTAACAGCAGAGCACCTGGGTGATTGGGTAATACAGCTTTCATGAAGGCGGCTTTCATTAACTGATTTCTAGGCAACAGCACTAGAAACAGGTTGTAAGTAGCTCTAAGAAACCTCAAGGAGGCAAAAGCCTATATTGTGCTACTGAGGGATGTTGGATATGAATGACTTATTTCTGCCTTCTCAACTAGGCACTTCTGGTATTTATTAAATTTCATTTCCATGTGTAAAACACCTATGTGCAAAATTTGTCAAAAGAACTAATAAAGGTCTTTGTATGTTGCAACTGAAACAATGAGTACTACTGGAAATCCAATAACCAATGTTAGGGGTTTGAATAACCAAGGTACATGGAATTATGATTAAAAATAATGGAAAGAAATGGCACATTCAGTTCTATTAAGTTTAGATTGTTCCTAGGAGTATCAGGGCATGTGCTCCTCTCCCAGGTATGGATTGTTTCAGAGGCTCACAAACCCCCATATCTCACTTAGCAAATAAACAGGTTGGAAGCTCAGGCAATTTTTCATTCTTTTATTTTATTTAGGAGTGCAGCTTACCTATATGTCTAATTGCCCTATTATTTACATTAGTAACCATATTCATAAAATACACCAAATTTCCCAACCCAGACCATTTTTTAATAGATTTTACTTGTAACAAGTAGGTCCATTTCTCATCCATTCTTTATCCTTCATTTTTTCCAACATGTTTTAAAAGGTGAAAGGAAGCTCAGGGAGCTATCAATGGCAAGTCTTCTTTTAGAATTGGAAACTACCATCCCCATTACATATGTGTCTCATAAAATGTTTTTAGCACAGTGAACATTTTATTTCCTATTCATTTTTTGACAAAAGGAAAACTGTTCGTTTTTTGTTTTCAGGGCCCTCCTTAGTTCACCTTGTGCTTCTGCATATTTATTTGCTGCTTTCTAGTCTCAGCAACATCAATTAAAAGTGTCTTGTAGAATAAATCTATACTAGAGATACATGCTGAACACATGTGGGCTATAACAAGTCAGAATTTTCCTCCAAAACAAACTTTGCTTGAAAAATGCCAATTTCTTGGAGAGGAAGACATCCAGAGTCCACAGCAACAGGGTTTGCCACTACCAGGCTCTCTGGTTTGTGGTACCACCATGCCAAGCTCTCAGGGGTGGGCATCCTGCTTCAGGGCATCACACTGCCTGGGTGAATCAGCTGCAGGCCAAGGTGATCAGGAGAGTCAAGGCATGTGGGGAACTTGTGAGAATGGGACAAGGTGGCTTATCCATGTAACGTGGGGGGGAAATTAAATATTTCAGTCTCCTTACAGTAACAGTTTTTAAGAGTTTCTAGTTCTGAAATTCTTTATTCTCTATCTTTCTTTTGTTTTCACAAAAATAGTGTTTTCCCCCTAGTTCTGCCTTCTGGCAGTGTTCTGCAGAGGCCCCTGTGTTACAGTGAGGGGAATGGGATTGTGATGACAGTGGCTGTCCTCTCCCCCAAGCTGTGGCCTTGTAGGACCCCTGACCAGTGACCCTTCCACAGGAGGCAGTGGAAATGACTTCATGGTTTGGCCTTGATGATCCGGGACAGTTTAGCCAATGGTGAATTTGCAGCGTTCATTGGTGCAAGAACCTTCTGTTCAATGCCAGATACAGGAGCAGCCAGGTTTTTGCATCTGCTTGTATCATGGGGACTTGCAAACAGACTTTTCCATTAAGCCCCTGTTCCCATGGGCTGCTCCCTCCAGCACAGTCACTGGCAGTGAGGAGGGGGAGCCTTCCTCCCCTGCCCCCAGTGCCACCACAGCCAGTCCCTGCTCTCCCTGTCTGCAACTCTGTCTGCAGCACACGAAAGCTGGACGGGTGAGATTTAATTCTTAAGCGGGAGTTTGGGTTGAAAACGCCTCTGCACCTCTGTTTCCATTTGATATTTAACACCAGGTATTATTTTATCATGTTTGCAAATGTGGATTGTGTCCTCAGGGGAGTGAAAGAGGTTATTGATACAGAACAGAAATGTCAGGATTGAACTCAATTCATGGTATTCATCTAGTAAATGTCACTCTTACCCCATATGAATTGCATCTTTATTTTCATATTGCTCAAACAGTAGATGAAAAAAATCTCATTATTTTGACTTTCTGTGTTGATTAGCTGATGAGAAATGATTTTTAAGAATTTCAGATTACAAATCCTATATGCAGATTTTTTTTCATTTTCATGGTAAATAGCAATGCATATAATGAAGTGCATTAGAATATTGGTCAGAGGCTTGTTCTGAGCTAAGCACAGTGTGAACATCTTTGTGTTTGCTGGCAGTAAACCAGCTTCTCTCTTTTCTCTGTTTTGCACAGTCCTACTAAGCCAATCCTCACTAGAATGAGCACAAAACAAAACGAATAACAGCTTTTGTACATCAACATTAAAATGGGAAGAAGCTTGGGAAAGGGCCTCCGACAGAGAAGAACGCTGACGAGTGCAAAATGCCTGATGGATGAGCACCACCTTCTAAACGTAGATCAGCCAGATGTGGAAGTGATTTTCAGAAGAGAAATGCAACCATGGATTACACACCAGCTCATTAGAAACTGTTGCTGAATGCAGCATCCAGAAGACATGCATGAGAAGTCACATTTGGGGAATAAATTAAAAGGGGTGTAGTTGTTGCTAGATAAACATATGTAATATATATGCATTGAAGAGGTTTGTAAATGTCATTTTTTTTATTCGGACAGAAAGCAAAGAGCTTTAAAACCTTTCACAGTAGAGAGGCAGTTAACTCCAGACTATTCCTATCCCAGTAGCCAAGAAGCTGATAGGGTATCTCCCTTTAATTAGCATTTATAGACTCTGAATGTTTCCATCACCTAGTGGAAAAAGCATAACTTTTACTGCTACATTGCTGCACTTCATTTACTTCACTGTATAATAAGTTGACTAAAACTGTAAAGCTTCACAATTTTTACTGCATATGTGTTCCAACTAATCTGTCTGTAACGAACTTAAGACTCAAAAATTATTTCTGACCTATATTCTAGTTCTATGAAGCATATACGCTATAAGGTATGTTTGACTGAATATCATAATATTATAGTTTCCCAAGATGCATAGAATTGTTTGTATTTGAAGTGACAAAATAAAGGCCCTTGATTTCCTTTTTAATAGGAGAAAGTAATTTACCCCTTAAATGTAACAAACAGCTTCTAACTCTGGGGGCATTTCTGTTCTTTTCCTTGTTTTGCCATATAGCTGCTGAGTGATGCTCTCTGGCCTTTGCTAATGCCATTTAGATAAGAGGATCCAATGAGCCCTTCTGGCCTAAGTTTAAACCCAATACAAAAATTAAGAGGCTAGTAAGTAAATAAGTATTGCAGATAGCCATGTGAGGGATGGATGCACAGGGGGCCAGGCTGCTGGTGGGGCTGGTGATTCCCTCCCCAGGGACTTGGCAGGTCCCAGAGGACACTCTCACTTCCAGGAGCCACTGAGAAGTAAAACAGGAGTAGACACAGAGTGTGAAGAAAGCCCTCCTAGCAGAAGGCCTGGATGCCAAGTACCAGGCCCAGAGCAGCGGAGGGAAGCAGGGAGCCTTCTCCTCTGCTCTGCTCCAGCACTTCCCAGCACAGCACACGTCTCTCCTGGCTCAGGACTGGGCACGAGCACATTGCTCCCTTCATGTCTTCTGCCCTCTCCTGTGTATCACAGATGAATCCAGCCCCAAATGAGCACTGCAATGCTAATTTAATCAGGTCTTTTTAAGCCCGATGCTTCATTCTTTGGCTTTCAGGGAAAATGGCTAAAATAATAATTGCTAATGTTGGTCCCCAGTAATGCAATGTGCTGAAGACATTAGGCAAACATGAGCTAAAACTGCTTTTTAACTATTGGCTGCACAACATAAATTATTCCCGAATTTAGTGCATGAATCTCTGAAAATTTATTTTACTTTTGAATGAAAAATTATTTTTAAGCAAACTGCCAATAAACAAATACAGGGAATTGGATAACTCTTCTGTCTAACTACCAATGCGCCAATGTGGTGCTGCTTGTCTTAGAGACTGAGTGCTGATGTGGATGTCAGCCAAGTAAAAGTATGTGTGAATCTGGCACCATAACAAAAAAAAAGAAAAAATTGACTTTTTTAATCCAAAACTGCTCTTGTAACAGTAGAAATGTAGAAAACCCTCCTGAAATCATCAAGACCAGTGTTAGAGCTGGTCAAAAACCCCACCCAAATCAGCTAACCATAAATATATTCTCAGTACCTGCTATTGACCCAAAGGGGATGGAAGGTAAAAATCAAGTGGTTTACACATGAGGCTGCATAAACTCATTAAGGGCCCACTTCAGACAGGTTTTTAAGTCTACAATTAGTCCAACCACTGTCAGCTGGCAAACGCACATCCTTAAGAACTGGATGCATTCAGGAGTCCCTGTTAAATGGTGTCTCAGTGAAGCCCATTCTCATGCACTGCTCCTGTGGGCTCACAACCACACTCACACCTCACAGCCTGTGAAAGGGTTTGCTATCTGGATGTGCTATGGTATCACCATCCTCATTTGCTCCTTAAATTTACCTCTACCCCATATTAATATTGCAGTCATGGCACTTTTGCTGTGACAGAAATCACCAAAACAGGGTTTCTCTGTATTATATTATATTACTTTGTTTTGCATCATGGTGATGGTGTAATGTAAAAGCCCTTTCTAAATATACACAAACATTGCCAAAAAAGTGTCATCACAATATCTCACAACCCTGTCAGGGCAGCTCAGTGAATATGTACCATTTGTACACAGTCAGAAGGAGAGATGGACCAGGATATACTTCATTAAATGTTGATTCAGTAAGAATAGTATGTTTTATCCTTTTAAATGTTACCACTTTCCCATCTCACTCCATTGTAACTTGTCAATTGTAATTTCTTTTTAAGTCGACAAACTGTAAAGAAAACTGTTGAAATACCTGATTTTCTGTAAAAAGTAATAACAACAATAATTTTTGTTACTTTAAAGTATGCTTGGTATTAAAGTACCTAATAAAGTTCAACAATTAATTTTGTAGCATACTAAAATAAAGTGTGATAGTGCTTTTCTCCATCCCATCTGTGCTAACCACTGCTGTTGCTGGGATTACTGCCCTCCTCCTAAACACAAACCTGGCCACAGCCTACACATCTGTACCTACACAGAGATCCCTCAGGTATGTAAAGTCCAAGCAAAATCTGATCCCTTAATGAGTGCAGGAATTTGTATGCATGGGTCAGATTCAGAGTATAAGAACCTTGTTGGTAAGTCATCTCCACCCTCTCATACTTGACTACATATATATGGGCAACAAAATAAGGTTCCTGATTACTTTGTTTGCTATAAAAGTTAGTTTATAGTAAGAGAGAGTGTAAATTATTTATGAGATGATTGTGGTTAAATAGAGAACTGCCAGGTTTGTAGGATGCTGAAGTCCTGCTCATTTTTGTAGTCAATGCATTTGCATTGTTTCTAAATAGATTGGAAATCTCAAACAAGTGGTTTGGAGGACACAGGAAAGCTCAGAATTAGGTTCCCCCCTAATTTCACTCCATGAAGGTACACTGGAGCCATCTGGGGCTGTTACAGAGGTACTTCATCCCAGAGCTTACATCAACAGGAGGTAAGTACTTTCTTGTCAGAGATGCTGGATTTGCCTCCATGCTGCTGATGCAGCAGTATCTGCATTTGGAGATGATCTAGAAATGATTGTGACTGGAGTCTAATTATGCCCAAACTCCCAGGCTCTGACACATTTCGATCAGAGTAACGGATCAGCTTCCCTCACACCATCCATCTTTCCCTGTTCTGGGTAGGAAAATGTAGTGCTGGGCCCAGCAGCTTTGTCTATTTTCACTATACCAGTCTGATGACCTTCAAACATTTAAAAGTTTTAGTAGTTTCATCTGATTCTCTGAGGATTTGAAATGGAATAAAATCTAGAAAATTTAAAATAAATTAAAAAAACACCCCAGATTTGTCCTGACTAGTTTACACATTGAAAAGACAGCTGTATGCTGAATAGGTTCTGAGATAGTGCCAGAAAGCAAGGGGTTTTTTTCCCATGTGCTGAAGTCTAGAGGTTTACACATTCCTCCTTTCCAAGGAGCTCAGCACAGAAGGGAATGGCTTTGCCTGCTGTTGGAGTAGCTGGCACTGCCTGCACACATAGCCATGCCTGCAACCATTCCACCTTGACCTGTGATCCTCATTGGCTTACATTAACATTTTGACAAGAGGCTTTCACAGAAAGCCCAGAATTCTGCAGAAAGTAGAGTATGTAGTTCAAAAACCCAAGCTCTTCCCTTTCCATCAAGTAACATTAATGCCGTGGTGCTGAGTACACAAAGCCAAGATCAGATACTGCTGTGACACCTTCTATTACCCATCTGTTTCTCTTAAATTTTTGCTTAGTGTTACCTTATACTGCCTCCTGAAATGCCTTTTGCATTTTAGAAAAGTGATATATCCTCCCTTTCTTCCAGAGAGCCCCACAGTGAGCAGTGACACAGCTTTTCCACTTCACAGGGTGACAAGGGAGGTATTGCATGTGCAAGAGACAAATTTCTGGGGAAAAAGTATAAGCAGACACATTGTGCTCATCAACTCCCAGGAGAAGTTGGGGCCCCTAATTGCCTATGAGACACTACAAAGCTCCTTTCCTTTTGAAATGGTTCCAAAAGTTGCTGCAAAGCACTTCCTGAGATGAGCCGTGTGAGACCAGGCTCCAAGTCTGAACATCAGCTCAGTTACCTGGGAAAACAGCCTGGGAGTGAAGATGCTCCAAAAAGCTGGGATCTGGGGCTGAATTTACCTCCACAAACTGGCTCTGAATTAGTATAACAATATGGATTATCACCCCTGATTTTGTAAAGTGCAAGGTAGCTTTATATCAGCCTAAGACAGCTATGAGAATTAATAAGGAAAATTATTTATGTATTATTGTTAATAATTCCTTAGGGGAAAAATTAAACAAAGATTGTCAAAATCCTACATGCTAGACTGAAGTCTCTTCAATATGATTACCATGTATTTTTAAAAATGTGTCCAGAGTTTAACAACAGAAGATGCTCCAGATTATCAGGTAAATCAGCAGTTACACAGACTCAGGATTTCCCTGTCAGAAAGGTGGGAGTTTTGCTCTGCCATAACAAAGACCAGGCATCTCATCACTTTGACAACTCTCTAACATGGCCTTCTCACAAGATACCAGGCAAAACTCTGGAATGTCAGCACAAATGTCAGGCTTACACGTGTGCAATCAGCTCTTTTATCCTCCTTTATCTGATTTAGTGCCAACACAATACAAAATTAATAATGAACTAGGTGGGAGACATTTAAGTCTGAAAAAGAAAATTAGGTCTCCTGTCTATTTGCTTCAATTTTTAACCCCCATTAATAAAATGAAATTAGTTAAAGTGTCAGTGGAATATTCTGAGGCTCAATTAAGTGCCTGCTGTATTTGTTGAGTTTCTCAAATGGCAATTGAAAGTATTACTGAAAGACATTATGCTCCTCAGGCCATGCACTGAGATGGTTGGTGGCAACAAAGTGAGGGAGTTTTCTAGAAGAGCTTGCAGGCTATAAGATGCTGTGTCTATCATCAAGAAAGGTGCTGGTTTAGCCAGTATAGCTGAATTTTATGTATCCTTGAGAAGGATAAAGAATAAAATAATTCAGGAATTCTGAAATAACTTTCTGCTTAATACATGCCATGGTTGTCCGTAATTTTTTTAATTTTTATTTTATCTGCTTGAATAATATGAAATTCCTCATTTACTGGTTTTAATTAAATTTGCTTTAAGGAATGTGAAAATTCTTCAGACACAAGATGCCTTGGGGATGCCGAAAGTAATGGAGGGGCTTTCCTAGAGCATCGCCGGGCACGATGGATATTGCACATATCTGTGCTGCCATCTAATGGCTGCCCAGCCTCTCCGGGGGTCGGTACTCGGCAGTTACCTTACAGGCAGATCTGCATCTGCTTTCGTACAGATCAAGGTAACAAACCCAGTGCACACATAATCACCTGTGCCTCCCAGACACAGAGCAAAAACGAAGAAGTGAAACCATCAGTGTATTAACCCACACGGGACAGAGTTCGAGAGCTTCCACATTTTTATTTGAATTTCTGAAGACTGGAGAGAATCAGCTTCATCTCTGTAAGTGTGGATGAGAACTTATGTTTAACATTTTAATAGCATTTTTTAGAGCTATGGAGATCAACACTTCCTAAGGACAGGCTTCTGCATTTCCCTGATAGGACAGGCACTAATTTCTATTTAGCCCTTAAGGGCTCAGAGAATCACAGAATGGTTTGGGTTCAAAGGGACCTTAAAAATCATCTAGTTCCAACGCTCCTGCCATGGGCAGGGACACCTTCCACTAGATCAGGTTGCTCCAAGCTCCATCCAATCTGGCATTGAACACCCCCAGGGATGGGGCATCCACAAGTTCTCTGGGTAACCTGTTCCACTGTCTCACCACCCTCAAAGTAAAGAATTTCTTCCTAATATCTAATCTAAACCTGCTCTCTCAGTTTGAAATCATTGCCCCTTGTCCTGTCACTACATGCCTTTGTACAAAGTCCCTCTCCAACCCTCTTGTCACAGCCCCCTTTAGGCACTGGAAGGTGCTCAAAGACTCCCTGGAGCCTTCTCTTCTCCAGGCTGAACAGCCCCAATTCCCAGCCTGTCTTCATAGGAGAAGTGCTCCATCCCTCTCTGATCATTCCTGTGGTCCTCCTCTGGACTCATTCCAACAGGTCCACAACTTTCTTGTGCTGAGGACCCCAGAGCTGGATGTAGTCCTCCAGGTTGGGTCTCACCAGTGTGGAGCAGAGGGGCAGCATCACCTCCCTGGACCTGCTGCCGATGCTGCTTTTGATGCAGCCCAGGATAGGTTTGGCTTTCTGGGCTGCAAGGGCACATTGCTGGCTCATGTCCAGCTTTTCTCCCACCAGTCCCCCCAGGTCCTTCTGCACAGGCTGCTGTCAATCCCTTCACCCCCCAGCCTGTACTGACATGGGGGGTTGCCCCAACCCAGGTGCAGGACACTGCACTCACCCATGTTCAAACTCATGCATTTCCCATGGACCCACTTCTTGAGCTTCTCCATATCCCTCCCAATGCCATGGTGTCCCTCAGGTGTGTCACCCGCACCGCTCAGCGTGGTCTCATCTGCAGATCCACTCACAGCTCCACCATGAGCTGGGCAGGCCACCTGCTGTCAAAGCTCCAAGTGGTGTTTGAGGGCATGAAATGCAGGGATAGAACATCAGCAGTAGGGAGCATCAGAAAGAATGGAAAAGCTAGGCAGCTTAAGTCAAAGCCCTGCACCAGAAGACAACCACAATTAGTAAACATTCCTCCAAATTACTCTTTTTGAAAAAGCAGAGGTTAATGAAGTTACTGAAATAATGACTGAGACATTATTAAATATAGTTGATGAGCTATGGTCATGCAATAGGAGACTCATGAGCATCTTAAAAGGTCACAGACCATGGAAAAGTGATGGTCCCTTCAGGAACGGGACTTCAGATTTAGGCCATCCTAGATAGCTTTTGCTCTGAGAAATGCTAAAATGCTAAAATCTGATTATGGATTACCAGGCTGAAGGCTGGGAGTGGCTAAAATCTCTAATCCCAGAGAAAGAATGCAGGGACTCTAGAAACCATTAATCCATTGACCACGAGAAAAAGTGTGCTGTGAGAGTGCAGTGAGACCCAGGCTGTGGCAACCATACCAGTAACCATGAGCTGTTCCTCCCTGGTGAGGCTATGCAGCCTCCCACAGTCCCAAAGGGATGTCCCCAGACCCCTCCCACTCCCTGCTAACTCCAAGGGAGTCTGGAGAACAGGAATCAGCAGCAGAACCATCCTGCTCAAGCACCACCTGAGGAAGGAAAAGGCTGAGGATATGGCAGATCCCAGAAAAGTAAACTGGAAAAAGGCCAAAGCCAATACTGGGGTTTGGACAGGATTTCTAGCGAGAAGCTCCCAAAAGAATAAGAAAAGTATCACCACACACATGTGTCCCATCCATTTCATACCAAGGAACCCAACAGTCTTCTCAGAGGCTTTAGACAATGGGCCTCCAAAAGAAGCTTGTAAAATAACATGTCATTGCATGTATGTGAGCCAATTTAAATAAGGGCCCTGCCTGCTGCTTTTGCCAGACAGGAGACACAGTTTTGGTGTTGGGCTCCAAGGAACTACCATGTCAGGCAATATTTCGGTTTGCCAGTGAATTGTCACTGGACTGTGTTTCTGCTCTCACAGGGAGACCACACCTCTAGCTGTCACCAAATAAAACTTCCCCATTTTGCTACTTCTCTACCCTTACAGGCTACTCCACAGTATAAAAGCAAAATATTAATATCTGTATTCGGAACCCATAAGAAGTCACAAACACACCACATTTTACTGTTTTTCAGTATCAGGTTTATTTTTTTCATTTTTACAAGAATTAGGAGGATGAAGAGGCTGGGCTAAACTTTTAAAGACTGGAAAACACAGGGAAGCATCTCAAAACCTGAGATTCATGCCTGAGAGGCCTGGAGTCACAGCATTGCAGGAACATTCCTGTTGGAGGGGCTTTGGGAGGCTCCATAGGGTCAGGGCACTATCCCTTCTGGTCTTACAAACATCAGTGGTGAACAGTACACAGTGTTTCTGGGCAGACTGCTCCAATGCTTAATTATCTCACAAATAAGTCAATAATTAAGTAAATATCAACCAGGAGATGCTGACACATGATATCAGAGCAGCTGCTATGTTTGTAGCTGTGGTCTTAAGGGAAACCACTCCAATCTTCTTACAGAATGTTTTTAACTCTTAGGCATGTGCACATAGGGATTATTTAATGTATTTATAGTGCTAACTTGTCATTGGTACTGAACTATATTCTTACTGTAATTGGAAGGCATGTATTTCACCTAAGCTTGTCCATCCTACCTATAAGAACTAAAGACAAAAAGCTTTATTACTGTGTTCTAAAGTAATAAAGGTATGTAGACCAACAGAGAAATTACTGGTCTGTAGCCCTCACATTTATACCTGTGCTTTCTGCAGAATTCCCCAGCCAGGAAAAGTCAGGTTGAGCTACCATGTGGCTACCAGACCTGTGCCTGCAGCAGTAAATTAAACAACTCTGCCAGCAGGCAGCACTTCCATTTCACCTTGTGTAAAAACATCAGGTTTTGTGAAACCTGTTCTGTTTTGCAGGGGTAGATTGTAAGATTTGCAACAGGTTATCAGAGAAAACTGAAACACGTTGTTATGCAAAGCTGCTGTTGAAACCCTGAATGAAGTGAAAGAAGCCAAGCACAAGTTCTTCAAGCTTATGCAACTTGGTGGATACAGGAGCACACATGGTTTTGTGGTGTAGAAATCAGTGTTACACTCAGTGGTGTCTGTTTCCAGACCATGAATTCTATTCATCTAGGACCCTTCTCTGCTACTGGGGGAAGCCTTTCCAGACACTGGGAAAATACTCAAAATCTGGAGACAATTGTTCAGGTGTTACATCATCAACCCCTGTTTCTTGCAGGATTCAAGCAATCTCTTGAAGGTAAATCAGTTTTCTTTCCCTTTTCTCTAATTTTCCCTTCCCACTATCTCCCTTCTACATTCTAAGCAAGAATATTGCCAATTATCCCTTTTTTTTTTTTTAATTGAGAGTTTTTGATAACTAGTGTTATTCTGAAAGCCCAAGTAATTTATTCTGGACTTCTCAATAAAAAGATATGGATGTATTATGCTTGGTTTTTTGCATTTTCTTGGGTTTGTTGTAGTGGGATTTTTCAATACTTACATTGACATCTCGCAGACATGATGAAATGCAGGAAAATATGGACATCATGTATCCTAAAGTTTTCAATGCCAGAAGGCAAACAGAAAGTACTGAAAGCTCAAACTTAAAACTCATTATTTTTAAGCCTATCTCATGCTACTTTGTTGTCTGATTCAGTGTATTTTAATGCCCAATACTGCAGTAACAAGCTAAAAAGAGCACTCTTCCAGAGGTGTGGAAAAGAACATGTCAGCCAGATGTCGTCCCAGGCCAGAAAATGAAGCTGCTCACAGCAGGGAGAACAGGCTCTGGGGCTGAGCTGCCTGGTGCAGTGCCTGCTGGGCACGGGGCCAGAAAACAACAGCCTGAAGCAGAAGTTTTCCCAGTTCTCACTCCTGTTCCCTCCTTTTTTCAGCATGTTTCTGTGTTAGGATTTTATAGATGAGGCGTTTGATCCACAGTCCAGCGCTCAACTTGTTGTCTTTCCTTTGTCTTGTCCTCTCCCCGAGATGCCAGATGGTTATTATCAACAAGAGACCTTTTAAGCATAGGGATTTATTGAACACAACGGGAAGTGAAGGGAAATGACTTTCCAAAAGGTCAAGGGAGAAGTATTTATGAAGACAGTATTTCAGAGCCCCTCTACAGCCCAGACCAAGATTAATATCTTGCAGATTGTGTTAGCTAGATGAGAAGCCCAGTGATACCTCCAAGCCCTCAAATCCCATCAATGTCAAGTGAAGGCCCAGTCAAAGACACTGATATGCTGCAGTTTTTGTAAAGATTTTGGGGTCCTCTTTACCAGACAGAAGCAGAGAAAATTGCCTCCTCGTATCAGGCCTCCATCAGCTTCATCAAAGCATGAGTGTCAGTCATAATTTTGCCTGGGCTGTCCAACATGCTAAAATCCCAGATGAATCACTGGGAATGCAGTGTTATGGCTGGCTCAGGGCAATCTAAGCATGAGCTGCTGTCAGAGGAGCAGGCCCACCCTCCCCTGCCTGCTCCCACCACCTCTCCAGGTGTCAGTATTGGTGCTTGTCTATCTGCACACTCAGCTGCACCACTGAGCTTGTTCAACCCACTCTATGGCTGCATGATAATCAGTGCCAAAATGCATTGAGGAGCACCAACATGAGGACTGAAAGGGAAGCCTGCAGTGGATTGACCTATTTTGTTCAAGCAATGTACACCATGACTGTGTGAAAAGTAAGTCTGGTGCATCCTGATCCCATGATGACACTCACATAGTCTGAGCAACTCACCCAGCACCTGAGTGGGTGGTCCAAACCAGCCCACAGATATCAGATGTGAAGGACACACACTGTGAAGTCCCTCTCTGTTTGACCACTAAGACCACTAAATATGCACAGCAGGATCTCTCATTTATCTACAGGAAGGGCAGCTCCCCTTAGGACAACACCACCTCCACCTATGACTCTGCCTGCAGCTTCCCAAATTCCCCATCTTTAGATGACTCTGTCTGTTCTCAGGACTGTCCTGAGAGCAATGTGCTGTGGCATCAGGTGAGACAGGCACAGAGTCAGCTGTAAATGCCACCCAAGACAGGGAAGAGAGATGTCAGAGGTTTTTAATCTGACAACAAAGCCTTCCATACACTTGGAAGTTGAAGTTACTCAGATAAATATGACAAAAATGTGTAAGTAGGAGGGTCTTTCATTGTTAGCACATAGCAAGCTGCCTCTAATTGAAGTTTTGAATCAAGATTTTCAGCAAAGCAACATTTGGCCTTGCTGGAGGCATTTCTGAGTACAGTGGCATGTGCTGAGACTGTGTATTGCTGCACGTAAAACCCAGGCGGCCCTGCCAGACAGGCTTTAGCAAATCTTCCTGCTGCTGTTCAAGGAGGGCTTGCCCCTGGCCCTTCCCTCTGCCTCCCTGCCAGGCGTTGCTGAGCCCATCATGGGGCTCACAGAAGAGAGTTTGCCACTTACATGTAAAAAGTCATGTTACTGTTAGAAACTGGCAATTAGGATGAATATACCGAGTCATTCAGTGACTCCTCTGAGAGCATTAACATCAGCAGAGGAGTTAGGAAGGAGGGGAAGAGTCACAAAGTTAGGAAGGAGGAGTCATGACTTGGTAAAAGCAACTTAAACTGAAGTAAGGGGACTAACTGGAGTTAATTTACCAGCACCATCCAAACAGCTCACAAAGTGATCTGGCTTTCAGCTGACATAAGATATGCTACATGAATGTAGTATAATTAACATTATATGACTGAAAAAGTATTTCCAAGTTCCATCAGGGTTTGTATGAAAAATAAATCCATTTTTACATGAAAATTCCTGACAAAGAAAGAGTTGCAGATTCATGGTTGATGCTGCTTGCCATGGCAAGTTATTTATATACAGATGCTAGTGAAATTACCCAAAGAAGGCAGGAGAAGCAAATGACCTTTGGCTGAATGTGAAGCATGTGCATTGCACCGAGCACTATCCTTCCCTCCATGTGTTCTGCATTCCCTCAGTTTCCATTTTATCACAGCTTGATTGAACTCAAGGTTCATGAGAAACATGGGAGTGAGTCCCAGCAAAAGGATATTTTCCCTTTGTTTCCCTGTGTCGTATACAAGCAGGAGCAGTGAAAACAATGAGCAGCCAAGCTGCACCCTTTTGCTCTGCACAACTTCCTGAAATTTCTCCTGAGCCAGATAAACGGGGTTACAGCAAAACACGGGTCAAGGTTAAAATGGCATCTGCTGGTATGCTGCAGAATTTGGGAACAGTCACATTTCACACCATCTGCTTCTTTACGATAGATCACTTTGTAACCCAGGTGTATAATAAGGTGTAGAGGGGAAATTTAAGATGAATGCCCTTCTAGGTTTTTACTAGTCACAACAGAAGGCTTGTTTTGAACTAAGGAAGGACAAAAAGCAGTAAAATCTGCACGGGAAATGGCCCAGAACTGCACAGGATTTGGAGGAAAGGCTTTCAGGGCTGCGGGCGGAGGTCTGGCTGGCAGGACCAGGCGCTCTGTCGGTGCCCTGGAGCAGCCGCCGACCTTCACCCAGCACAGTGTCTGTGCCAGCCGGCCCCGCCAGCCCGACCCACCCGCTCGGATTAACCAGTTCAAACCGGGCACTGGAAATAAGCCGCAGGAACTTTCCTGCAGGGGATTAGCGAGTCCGCGCGGTGCCTGCCCTGACCTGACAGCAGCTCTGAGGGCATCCCTGGCATCGCAGCTGCCCCAGCAGCTGAGAAGGGGTCACGTCTTCATCTGGCACCGGCCAAACCCGCGGCAGACAGCACAGTGCTCTGCAGGGAGCGCTGCCAACCGGAGGTTTCCATTCCCACCCCAGCTGTCACTGCCCTGCCTGAGGTCACCACGTGGCTGCTGCTCACTTCTCCGGCCACCCACCAAATGAACAAAATCAGGGGGCTCTGTGATGGGATGGGGGAAGTCCAAGCTCTGTCGAAGCAGCAAGGACAACCTGCCAACAGAGGCCCAGAGGGAGCTGCGACACCCCTGAAATCCCCAAATCTGTTTTCATTTTAAACCAGTTTTAGAGTCTGGACTGGTCTGGGATTTGTAAGCATTTCATGTGGCCTGCACTACCCACTGTGCCTCACAGGAGACGACAATTGCTGCCACGAGCGGTTTACAGTCTCAGAGAGACTGCAGATGCCCAAAGACCAGGGCGCAGCCTGCTTGCTTCTTTCTTTCTGTGGCTCTTCCCAAGGCTCACTAGATCACTTGGTGGTTTCTACGTCCCTTCCCTGCCTTGAGGCAACATCAGTTTCTCCGTTCCATCTTCACAGGCTTCACAGGATTTCTCTGCAGTCTGGAGCAGCTCTATGAACCTCAGAGCTGTGCAAAGGGGCAGGAAATGTCCTGCTGGCTGCTGCCACCACCCAGGATGAGGGGTGACCGTCTGCAAAGCCAGCCAAGTGGAAGGTGGTGGTGGTGGTGGCAACATCCAGAAGGAAGCCTGGGGAAGGGGGGAACCTACTTGCTACCAAACCTTACAGCATCTTTGCTGAGGACACCTTGTTTTCTCAGGTTTCCTGTTTGTGTCCTGCTCTCACTGGTCTGCACAATTCCACAAACTAAAAGTTGGAGGTTTTTTCGGGTGAATCTTGGGGAATTAGGACCACAGTTTGAAGAGTATCATTTGCCCAGACCAGACTGCAGACTGATGACCACTCTGTGTGCACACGCAGGCACGCTGCAGCCTGCTGACACATCGCTCCTCTGTAGCTGCCATGCACGTTAGTGCACACTAGAAAAAAGAAACAGCATTGAAGAAAAGGTGTTTAATAGAGGAATATTGCACACAAAATAATGTTTGGGGTCATCCAAGGAAGACAGGCAGGATGGCAAGCAGGTTAAGCATGTACAGCATAGTCCTTATTACTCTCTTGTGATGTTCAGCAATTTACAGAGATACCAAACCAATGCCAGTTCAGACTGTCTCTCCAGGAACTGACACGTTACAAACCACAAGCTAAAAAATCAAACACAATGGCCTCACCTTCTTGATAAAAACAGTGTGAGTGGTTTCTTTATATCTAATCCACTGATAAGGGAAGAGATACATGGTCTGGAACAGCAGAGCTGGAAACTGTTTCATAGAAAGTAATATAATCCAAAGTCCTATTATTTTTAACCTGTTCAGCCCTGCCCCCTCATAAAGCAGGCATTTCAGCACGCAGCACTTCTGTTAATTGAATGCCTTCTTAAATGCAAACGAGAAAAGCCACACATAAGTCTCTCAAGACTCCAGATAAGATTTGCAGCTGGTATAAATAAGCAAAATGTCACCAGAAGAACTGCTCTGTTCCTCCCTCTCCTGCCGCTGCAATCCCTGAACTTGACCCTACATTTCGATGCACCGAGCACGTTGCTGCAATCCCCTCTGCCTCCCACCTCAGCCTGCCCTTGCCATGCTGTAGCTCGAGCCCTGGCCCTTCCCCAGGGACACTGGAGTGTCAAGCGGGCTGGAGGCAAAAAGAGACAGGGAGTGTCTGGCCAGGGCGGGAGGGGAGGCCTGAGTTCCTGTCATTTCCTCTGTGATTATTTCAAGATTTTTTCAGTAAAAGTCTTTACAGGATGGGTTGGGCTGTTTTATCAGAGCCAGATTTTGGCAGACCAGTTTTCAGGGAGGTCCTTTTCACCCTGCAGCCCTCAGCCAGAGCCTGCAGACCTCACCTCTCCAAATCCAGCACAGTCTGGTCCATCTAATGGGCAGATTTAGTCCTGCTGATGGAGATGGGAGAGGCTGACAACCCTCCCTGCAGGAGGACATGCTTTTGATTCTATTTAAGAAATAACACTTAGACCTTAACTGGTGGCAGGCAGTCCTGATGGTCCAAACATAAATCTCCAGGTAACTTGCTTGACATGGGCAAGCTTAATCCTTCATAAACAAGGAGTACACTTGAGGCTTTCCAACCAGACTTTGCAATCCCAATCTCCCTCTTTTTGGCCTCACATTTTAAGCAGAACAACAGCCAGCAAAGTGAGCAGGAAACAACAACTCCTTCCTGCTGTGCAGCCCCAGCCATCCATGGGAGCTTGTCTGCTCTGGGGCTGGGCTTGGGTATCAGCCAGCACTGACCAGCAGCCCTGGCTGAATCACAGACTCATACAATAGTGTGCGTTGGAAGGGACCTTTAAAGGTCATCTAGTTCAATTTTACTGTCACTCTCCTGTTGCTATTAAAGCGAAGTAAAAGAGTGGGAGATGGATTATCCCAGCTGAATCCCAGTAAACGGCAGCAGAGCAGTAGCTCTATGGCAGATGAGACAGATTCATGCTTTTCTGTTCAATCATTTCTAAATTCTCTACATTGGACATATGTTCACATTTTCTGGACATTTTGTGACACACGACAACACAGTGTCCAGAGGGAGACTGGTGACAAGTGGTGTCCCTCAGGGGTCCGTACTGGGACCAGTGCTAATCAATATCTTCATTAATGACTTAGTGAGATCGAGTGCATTCTCAGCAAGTTTGCAGATGACACCAAGCTGAGTGGTGCTGTTGTTATGCCTGAGAGATGGGATGGCATCCAGAGGGATCTGGACAAGCTCAAGTAATGGGCCCAAGGGAACCTCATGAGGTTCAATGAAGACAAGTGCAGCATCCTTCAGCTGGCTTGGGGCAACCCCTATGTCAATACAGGCTGGGGGAAAGACCTGGGGGAACTGGTGGGAGAAAAGCTGGACATAAGCCAGCAATGTGCATTTGCAGCCCAGAAAGCCAAACATATCCCGGGCTGCATCAAAAGCAGCATCGGCAGAAGATCAAAGGAGGTGACTCTCCCCTCTATTCTACCCTGGTGAGACCCACTCTGTGTCCAGCTCTGGGGTCCTCAGCACAGGAAAGACAAGGACCTGTTGGAGCAGGTCCAGAGGAGGGCCATAAAGATGAGCAGCAGCTCTCCTATGTGAACACACTGAGAGAGTTAGGGTTGTTCAGCCTGGAGAAGAGAAAGCTTTGGGGAGACCTTACTGTGGTCTTTCAGTACCTAAAGGGGGCTTTTAAGAAAGATGGGGACAGACTTTTTAGCAGGGCCTGTTGTGATAGGACAAGGGGTGATGGTTTTAAACTAAAGGAGGATAAATTTAGACTAGATATTGGAAAGAAATTTTTTACAATGAGGGTGATGAAATTTTGGAATAGGTTGCCCAGAGAAGTTGTAGATGTCCCACCACTGGAAGTGTTCAAGGCCAGGTAGGAGCAACCTGGTCTGGTGGAAGGTGTCGCTGCCCATAGCATGGGGGTTGGAACTAGATGATTTTTAAGGTCACTTCCAACCTAAACCATTCTATAATTCTAAGAGACAGTATCTGTTAGGAGAAGGGAAGGTGCTGTGCCAAAGATTGAGGCCAACTGAGAGCATTTCTTTGAAGAGAAATAGAATAATAAAGCAATTAAATCAGAAGGGTATCAACTATGTTCAAACAGAAAAAAAAATATTGAGAGGAGAACGCAGACTGCAGTGGATTAGAGGTTTAGTCAGCATGAGGGAGGGAGGATGGAGGGATGACATAGAGTGACAGGATTATAGCACAGAAGAGGCTTTTAACATCTACACAAATTTTACTGAACACATGCATCAAAGTCCCTGTGTAAGATACATAAAACCATGTGTCCTGAGTGAAGAGGAGAGAGTTGAGCCACAGCCCTTCCCCTTCTCCATGCTCTAGCTTTTGGAGTCCCATTGTTACATTATACAGCTTTGCTGGATGCTCTTTATCTTGGCTCTTACAAAGCCCACATGAGAGAGCAGTATTGGGCACTTGGTATTTTCTGGGCTTTCCCCTGCACAAGCATGTTCTGTTTGTGAGGATGCCAAAACTCCTCCTCCCATTTTGTCCATAATCCACTACCTGAAGGGCCTGGCTCTCTGCCTGGGCAGCTGCAAAGAATTAGCCCAACTGAGGTTCAGCACACAGGGAGGGAGTGCAGAGAAGACTTCTTTTTTTGCCATGCAGTCCACTCAAAATTCAAGAAACTCTGGAATTAAAAGCCCTAAGCACAAGTGTTGAAATTAACTGTAGGGTCAGTGCTGCCTGTGGCAATCTTGATTTCACTGGTGCAGATTTGCATCACTTCAAAAGAGCCCTGAGATGCCCTTTTTTTTTTATTTTTGCCTGAGGATGGGATGCACTGGTACACACAGAATTTAAGTATCTGTTTAGACTAAAGCATTTTAGAAAGTAATTTCCCATTCATCCTTGTATCATTGGTCATTATCTTTCACAATGCTTCCAAGAGTTGTAACGAATGAATATTGGCCTTGAAAACTTCTGAAGTATTCAAATATTCAGAAGCTGCAGAAAAAAGTAAAATTCTAAGGCACTCTCTGCTGAAAAGAAAGGTTTTCTAAATAACCTCTAAAGCATTATTCTTAAAACCATAACTGAAAAGGACCTCAGAAAGTATCCCAGGCCCCCATTTTCCCCACGACAGGTCAGCTGTGCTCTCCAGATATGTTAGCCTCTTACTCAGTTCCAGCAAGGATAGTTACTTGCTGATGACCAGCTAAGAAAGTATTTCTCTCTGGACAAAGCAGTGGATTATTTATTTCTTGCCCTGCAACTGATTATTTTTAGTAGTTCTCATGTTTCATTTTCAGAGCTGACAGGAATTGGTTTGAGGTGAACTGAATTATTCCTGCATACAAAGGGGTTCAATTTCATGTCTGGCAGGAAGCGATATGCACTGGAAAAGGAAACCTACTTGCAAGTAGAGGGAAATACAACCTTTGCTGCTTCTTCCACAGTCTTCTTCAATACTCATCAACACGGACACTGTCCGCTTGTTGGCCCTCTGGGGCTGATGCAAAATCTGCCCCATGCTCTGTCCTTTTGCTAACACAGCATGACATTAAGTCAGGGCACTCTTGTTCCCCTCTTGGGGTTTTCCCAGGCTAATACCAATACAAACCTGGCTCTGAGGATCATCCCCATTATTAACACCCCAGAATAAAAGAAAGGGAAAATGTCCCAGACAATGCACAAGATGGGGAGACGTGCACGTCCTTGTACTGTCACAGGAAAAGTCTCTGTAGCATTATCACTCCTGCTTGCCATTCTCCTGGTGAGTCCATCCACCCTGACACAATTAATCTGCAAACAGCAAACAAACCTCTCTCTAGTAGTCTGTCTCTTTACAGGAAATAAACAATGGCACAATTACTCAGTAGTATCTCATAGAAGTCATGCTAATTGCTTTTCATGAAGCTCCAGGCTTCCTTATCAAACCTGCCAGGCTGAAATAGCTGAAAGTCTATAAAACAGTAAATAATTACCTTTGAAAATCTCCTTTCTGCATCTCCTGTTGCCTCTTTTGCCCACAACAGGGAATGGTTGGGCAAGAACTCACAGGACTTCTGTGGGGAATGTTTGCTTGTTGTGCTACCCTGATGTGCCCTTCAAATCAATTTAACACTTCCAAAAAAATTAAGCATGTAAAAAATATTCAAGAGTGCAGCAGCTGGAAGTGCTGCGGACACCCCTGCAATGGGGCTCTGGCCACAGCAGGAGTGAGGGCTGCCATGGCAAGGGAGCAGCAACCAGCCCCCCAACCCCAGAGGAACTAGGTAGGTTTTTCTGTACCACCTCTGCTTACTTGTTCTCCTTTGCAGGAAGGTGCCAAGGGCTGACATTTGGGTGAGAGGTCCTGTCTGAAGCAAGCACTGCTCTCCAATCCATTGCATTTGAGTCCTGTGAGGGAACACTACAAAACACTCCCCTTCCTGAGAAACATCTGCCTTCTCCTGCTCCCCTCTGTGGTTTAATTAAAGCATTTCAGAAATTTCTGCTCAGCAGCTTCACGCTGTAGGAACTCCCCAGGCTCCAAGATTTTGCCTTAGGAGTACAGGCTGAGTATCAGAGCCTACCCCTCACTTATTTTTACCTGCTCAAACATGCTTTAACCCACAAAACCTCCTTAACATTCTTAGCAAACCCAGCTCTTTCAAGACCATACTGGTACTTTATCGTTCCAATCACCTTGTTTGCTGATAGGGCCCCAGTGCCTGCAAGAATGTTTTTTTACACAAGAGCTGCTGGTCCTCAGCTGATTTCTTAGCCCTGACTCCAAACAGCCCCTGCAGAGGTACAGAAGCAGGAGGTAGATGGGGGTTTTGTACCTGGCAAAGAGTTAATGTGTTTCCATGCACTTCTGCAGCCACAGGTACCGTGATCCTTCCCATCCTGCCAGCCCATGTGGGTCAGTAGTGGTGGGTTTGTCATACAGAGTAAAGCTGATACATGCTTAATGAGCGACCTTCCTCAGTCACTGACACCTGGTTCACAGCTTGTCCCCATGGAGACAGGACAGCAAGTCTCTACAGGAGGTCCTAGTCCTTTTGGAAAGGTTTCCCTTCCCTCCCAGAAGCTGATCTGTATCTTGGGACTCTGGCAGGAACCAGCACTGGAGGGTAACTCTGATGTGTTTGGGTATTGACACCACTCCTGTAATGGCCACTCTGCTCCCTCACACCTCTCCCTTTGCTACCACATTATGCCAAAGTCAGGAGCAGGAGACACCCTCCTCCTGTGCAGCAGCAGAGCATCCATGAACACCAAGGAGATCTGAATCCCCTGGGGCAGGAGGAAAGCCAAGGCAGCTGCAGTGCCTGTCCCTCCAAGGTTTCACTCATGCTCCACAGCTCCATGTATATAAATTAAAATTATTGAAGTAAATTAAACTTGTCTGAAACCATTCTCTGGCAGAGAAAGGGCCACACCCTTACTATTGAAGTCTCAGCCTCCAAAGCTGTGTGGCTTCACCCAGGCTGCCCACTGGGAAGGGGGCTTGGCACATGCTAATGCTCAAATCTTAGCTCAGCCTCATCAGGGCGACCATCTTTGCCTCAGGCCAAAACCAGACTGGGAATCACTGTGCTGGTATAGATGGATTAGCTCCACTCCACAAAAAAGGCTCCCTGATGGTATTTAGTTTGACACAGGACATTTGTCTCACCCAGATTTACCTCCCTGCTGGACTGTGATGCCTACAGAGATGAGGCTGGACCCTGAATTTAGTGGCCCTGTTAGTCCACTGTCCTTAACAAAGAGAAAAGACTTCTATGGATGTATGTTATTTGTGGATTTCTCAGAACAACCTGGGTCTTAAAAAAAATCCAATCTAATCCATCAGTATGACCAAACTTGCCTTTCCCATAGATACTGCACCAGACAGAAGAGGTTTGCAGCTGACCTATAAAATATATTACTAACTTGTACTTGTTCTGATTCTCCAGAAATCGGTGTCTGGGAATGCAGACCTGCCACAGCAGGTCCGAGAATGGCCCGTGGTGCCTTGTGTTCCTCCCAGGCTCTGCTCCACTCTGTAGGCAGCTCCCAACACCTGGGACTTCTCTGTCAGAAGAGGGAAGACCAGCCCAACAGAAAGCAGTGACCCACTAGGAAAGGCTGTTTTTAATTGAGGCATGATTAATCCTTTCAAATAAGTTACAAGTATTGGCTGATGTGTCTTCTAGCAAAATCCTCTAAGCAAACTAGTTCTCTTTTATTTCAAATGGTAACACATATTCAAAGTAGTGAATGCTGAGAAACTCAAATATTTAAGCTTAACATTGGGTTGAATTATTAAATATATTGATAGTTATTTAATCAGTTACTATAAATCTCAAAAGAAGTGCTTTATAAGCATGAAAATAAAAATTAAAAAGATGCTGCCATATCAGTATCAAGCATCCTTTCTGTATACTAGTGAGTACACAGATATAAAGATGGAGGGAATTAAGGTCACCAAAAAGGCACAAGTTGTCTCCACACAGCTTTCTGTCCCATGTGCTAATTGTGCTTTGCATAGGGCTGAGACGCTTTGCTGAGAAACTTCTGAGGAAACTTATTTTAATAACAAGTTTTATTTTTAATAAGGATGCTAAAAAGTTTGTTTAATGCTGTGGGCAGGCAAAGTGATGGCATGAAATCTGAGAAAAAAAATATATACATATATATATATATACACACACACCAAATACCCCCTGGTTCTACAGAGGGAGCAGAGGAGTGATTTTCAGTAGCATTTGGGCAACCCCCTCAATTATTAAAAGCACCAAATGACTAACACTGACTCACTCTCTTGGCATGATGTAGGTAGGTTTCCTACTGGTATTTATAGTTGTGTTTTGGTCTGGTTATGACATGTTATCAGTAAACTGGTTTGAAAAGTGTTAGCCTGGGGTCCAATAGTTCTGTTGTGCCAATCAGTGTCCTATAAAACACATTTTTTTCCCCTTTTCTCCCATAACTCAAAATTCAGCCACCAGTTTTCCTCCTGCAGTCCTCCATTATCCACACAGTCCCTATAATTGAACTTGCTAGCACTAGTGGAGTTCAATTTACAGATTTCTTTTCCTGTTAGCTGTTGGGTCCTGTCTCTTCATGGCTTCTTGCCCCAGGAGGGGCCTCTTCCTTATCCTGGTTGGGAACAAGAACCCTTGTGAGACACAGAGATTGTCCTGGTTTGTCTTGCAAATTCACAACCCCAGAACCAACTTTCAGAACACTTTGTTTGGAAAGAAAAGCTTTGGCCTGCATTTATAAACGTGGTCAAGTACTTCAGGAGCTACTTTTGTGCCTCATTTTTTTAAAAGGAATCAGGTGCTTACACAATTTTTAGGCTCTGTGGCCCTCATCTAACATGAAGGAGCAGCTGCTTTGGCATTATAGGATATCCAACATGCTTAAGGAGATTTAATAGACATCAGTGGTAGGTTTTGCTTCATCTGAAAGAGCACAGTAAAGTATTTATATGAGAAATAATTCATTGATTAAAACAGAGATAAATATAGGGGATTATATGTTAAAGTACAGTATTATACAGAGAATTTTATCTGAACAGAATACAGAAAAAGGGCACCAGAGCTGTGCCCAGATTTAGGGGAACTGGGTGCTCTGATCTGCATGGTACGTGGCCAAAGCACCTCCCTTTTGGCCAACATGCCTGGGCTTCCTTCCCTGGGGAGCCAGGAGAGAGGGAGGGGAACATTTAGTGCATACACATCTCATTTACTGTTGTGACTCAAAAAATAGAAGATGGAAAGTGGTTAAGAGCTCCAGAATGTATCTTGGCATGGCAGGTGAAGAAGGGAAAAAACAATGAAATGGAAAACAAGCCAATTGCAAATGGCAGATTTGGAAGAGCAGAGAGAGGTAACACCTTAAACTAACCTAGAAAACCCCCGTCAATAGGTATTGGTGAGATTTAGGATCCAAAACAACACTGAATGGTTAAGTGGGTAATGGGGATGTTTGCCATTTTTTAGACAGGATTGAAAATTTGCTGGAGATATAAATCACTATTCCTCAGAGCCCAGTCCCTCACTAAATGCTCAAAGATGGAATCAAGATTATTTATTTGTCCTCTAAGATGTTTCTTAAACCTTTTGCTGAAGCAGCTGACACTGGCTGCTCTAAAACCAAAACACTGCAATCCCACACCCTGGGCTGCATCTTAATCTCCATTTGAGATTACAGAAACGCCTGTGAATTTCTGAACAAATCGTGATCCAATATATAAGTTAAACAAAATTCTAGATAAAAAGGCAGGAAGAACAGCCTGTTTTCTGTCAAAAAGCATGGTGGACTACAGCATCAAGGGATATCATCCTGTTGGATACAGGTGTCAGATATGGACGTGGAAACCTTGTCTTTTTATCTGCACAAAGCCCATCTAGCCATAAAACATCTTTGAATGAAAAAAGGCCTATTTGCTCTACCACAGGAGGGGCAAACAGGATTTATGGATTGATTGATGGAATTAAGCATCATGGCTTCAAATAGGTGCTTTTCTGTGTTTGGGAATCAGTTTCAAGGTCATGTTTCAACTGGCACTGTCACAGAAGGGAAAGCTCATTCCAACAGCAGGGAAGGCAGTATCTGTCTCTTGGCAGTAGATAAACCAAGAAAATGTTGATACAAGGCAAATGTTGATACACTGTCATCCTGAACATGCAGATGAATCTACACAGTATTTGGACATCAAAAGTGCAGTGCTGTTATCAGGACCCCTTGGTGCCACCATTTTAGAAATTTAAGTGAATTAAGGTCATGTAGCCACAGAGATGAAAGGTCAGGGCAAAATGTATTGACAATAAAATATGTCTAGTAGATTGTGGGCAATTTCAGCCGAGTCACTTGGACAATAACGGAGTAAATCCCAGCATTGTGAAGAGCAATCCCACCTACATATTTTGGAACTATTCCAGTTTGCTTAGCACTTTTCACAAGGCTTTTATCAGGGTTGCCCTTTTACCATTTTGCTACATGACTTGTCTGCTTTTGCAGCTCCAGTCAGTTCCCACACCACAAATTTTAAGTCTCAGATGTTACATTTATGCTACAGTTTGTTTTCCTGTGTTTTTCATGCAAGATTTAATAATGATGGTGATATTTAAGACTGCAAGAATCTGCATGAGAGAAATTCAAGTCTTTACAACTTGCTGCACAGAGTCCTATTACTTCTACGGTTTATAAACTTATTTCCTGTAACTCCTTGTTCTACTGCCCAGAGGGTAAAACACTATGGTTAATTTAAAACTTTTGCTTTACTGCATGCTAACTTGCATCATTTGAGAAGGTCTAGCTGTATGTGTTGCTGCCTGATGAGTCCTGCCATAAATTAGCTTGCTATCGTATGTCTGACCTTATTAATCCATGTGTCTTGTTTACATTCTGTTGGAGAACAGGTCTCATGTAAAGCCTTTCTAACTCAATTGTCTGTCAGACAAGAATAATTTGATCCTCATCTTGGAAACAGAACCTCCACATAAATTAGATCTACCTGGTTACTAATGAAATTATAACAAATGTTGGCATGCAGTTTTTTGTCTTTTGTTTTTGACAATAAATGTAATAGAAAAATAAGCTTTTAGGTAATTGCTTTTACTCACAGTGGACCAGAGCACGAGAAAGAGCCTAACTTTCTTTTTTTTAAGCAAGCTGTTAGAAATCCAGCCTTGTGATACAAAACGAGGTAGCTCTATTTCACCTAGTCTTACAGTAACTGAAATTATTTCTTTCTCCTCTCCTGTCCTGTATGACAAGAGAAAGTTACAGCTGTTTAGTAGGCTGTATTTCCATTCTTTGTTCAATTTAAACTCTTCTCAAAGTCTCGTTACTCAACGCAGCATTGTGACAGTGTGATCCCAGCAGAAGAGGTGACATAGTACTGAGCAGCTTTGTTGGAGCTCAGACAGCAAATTGTTACCTACATCTGAAGTTCCTCTAAGCCTCCTCAGTTGCTCTGAAGCACAGAGACACTACATTTTATGATATTCTATTTCCCAGGAATCCTAATACAAGACCCTTGGTGCTGACAGCACCGAATGGGGATAAGATCCAACATACTTCACAGCTAGGCACTCCCTTCCTGGTCTTGCCTGGGGGCCCTGCAGTTTTCAGGGATCGGGGCAATCAATCTGCCAGAGGTCATCTTCAGTCTCATGGTTCATGATTTGATGGAGTTGAAGCTGCAGCAGAGCCTTCCAGAGCACATCCTCAGACTTAGAGTGAGGACCTTACACAGCACAGCGCGCAAAAGCACCACTTACCACACCATGGGTGGGTGAGGCCAACACCTGCATGCAACCCCTTGTGGACTCATGCTGTAAATCTGATCAGTGTTGGGCCTCTCTGGCTTTAAAGACTCCCACCACCCTGCCCCACTGTTCTGGTCTTCAGTGCAGTTTGTAGGAAACTGCTTTAATCCAGCCACAAGCATATGGTGCCCCATGGCATGGAAACCAGCAAGGAGGGACAGAGAACAAGACAAGAAGTCTGTAGGCTGGTATTGCCACCAAAGTTGCCACATCATCACATTGCAGGATGAGTTCTGTTCTGCCAGATAGTTCCCTGAAGCGCCCAAGGGGTGAGACACTCTGTGATCCACCCCTCCACAAACAGCATGGACATTTTGCTACTCATACTTTCCCTGTACTCAAAGTTCTGGTGCTGGGGGATTTAACATTTCAGTGTGAGAATGCTGGTGGGGTAAATTCAGCTTTCCTTTTGCTCCATATGATATTTTAGATTGAAAGGGTTTGGAAATTATTGCCCTTCTAACCATATTGAACAGTCCAGGGTGAGAAAAGGGTGGAAAAAATGTAAGAAACAAACAAAAATTTTCTCATAGGATTTCTTACTTTCATCCTACTTTGAAGCCTCCCCAATAAATAATTCTTGCATCCACACAGTGCCAGGGTATTTCAAAAAGACAAGCTGAACTTTTTCCTTATGCAATGGAAATTGAACCCCCTTTTTTGAATACACTTAATCAATGCGTGCTGATATCTTACCATATGCATCAACCAGATACTCCCCAAGGTGTGTATGTCAGAAATAGGAAAGAAGAACGTCACACCACCAGCAAACCACTTTAGGTTTGTGCCTCACTCTGAAGCATATATTGAAAGTATTAGCGTAAGACAGACAATGCTGGGAAGCAAAGCAGCATCCTAAGGGTACATGGCAATGGACTCCTTTTTTTATACCAACATAAGAGTTTGAACAAATCCAGGCTGAAGTGTTCAAAGGTTTGCTAGATTGGAGTAATGAACAGGGCCAAGGCACCTCCACTTCTGTAGTTAACCCCATCCTGGAAGAAAGAGGTTAATATACCACCTGGCTTCCTTGGAGTTAACTAATCCCCAAAAGACCTCGTTCAGCTTGGCTGAGGAGGTACTAACATATGAAGACATAAACTCCCACATGTGGCTGCACAGTGAGATGTCTTAATTACTCTGCTTCTCCACACCCTCCTATGCAGAAGAGTGTGCACAACGTGAGTGCAGGGACCAACAAACTCCACGTGTCACTGCATTTATCTTGTTTAGGAGATTGAAAAGCTGACAGTAAATAAAGCAGATATTCCAGATGTTCAACAATTTCCTGTTCCACATGAAAAGTCAGCTTCCAGGTGCTGACTCCAAACTGCTTTTCCTACATAGTGGTTGCCAACTGGGCTCCTGTTAGCAGGCACCTGTTAGCATGGCACCTTATTTTCTTGACTTGCTGTATGCAGGGGCTTCTAGGAACACTAGCCATTTCAGACCAGGCTTAAAAACAGTTTGTGCTGCCAGAATCAGGCAAAACTTGTCTACACTAGTTAAGGATTTGGCCCCAGTATCTTCATAACCAAGCCACTCCCTGCAATGATCAGCTTCTCCAACCAAATTACTCTTACATAAAATAAAAAAGCTAGGATATAATGTCTCCAGAGATTAAGTAAGGCCATGGTATCAGTGCTTTTTATAAGGCTGATGTCTTGGAAGAAAAAAGCTCACAAAATTGTTCTGCTAGAAACATTCATCTCTTTTTTTTCTCCCAGAAGGGTAACTTTCAGTACCAACCTGCACAGTTCAGGAGACTCAGACACTCAGGGACTCATTTGTGATAGCAGCTTAAGCTCCAGAGACGCTAATGAAAATTACCAGGGTCTGAGTTCTGTTACGCTCTGCTTCTTTTTTTCTAATCATTTCCCCAATCTTAAAATTACAGGTCAGTTGATTGCTGCCAGACTCATCTTACGTTATTTCTGAAAGCTTTTATTTTTAACAAATCACCAGTGAATAGCAACCACTGTCTCCTTGAATAGGCCTCATGTACTTCATCCCTCATAAGATAGGATGATTACAAACTTCTGCAACTCTCAGGACTCAGAGAACAACTAACCTTTATTTACTTCATAGGTCCAGACAATTACTGGTGCAGTTACACTGGGAAGTTCGTCGGAGGTCTTAATTAGGCTTCTTACAGCTGTGCATCCTCATCCCCATGTGGGAGCAATCTGCCCACAGCTCTGCAACCCCAGGCTCTGTGAACTGATGAGTTTTCATAAGCAAATTAATTCCTGAGCAGGAAATCTGCAGGTGAAGGTGCTTCCAGGAAAGCAGCACTGGGGACATTTTTCTCCACGGCAGAGCTGAGTCATTTGCCCCAACATGTCTGTGGAGGAGCCATGTGACTGGAGACTCCCACTCCTTGATGAGATCTAAGGATAATTCTCCATCTACCTTGGGTGTGAATTTTCTCTGTAGCCCTGAATGGCCCTCTGTATTTCTAAAACTCACCTCCTGTAGCCGGTATCTTTCTGTTCAGATCTCCAAGACCTGACATAAAAATATTGTACAACCAGTCATGCAACCATACTGAAACCCATGTCCTCTTCCACTGCTGCTTTTATCATCCTGAAGGCTGTCAGCCTGTGGCAGGCACAAGACATCACACAGATCTCTGATGAAGACAGGACAGTGGGCCTGGCAGCTACCCTTTACTCAGGCTAAATGTAACAGTAATTGAGTTCCTTTGCAGAGGAAGATGGTTGGACACAGCAGAAATCTCTGCTCAAGTACACCAGGTGAAATGTGGATTTGCAACAGAAGGAAGTGCTTGGAGACAAGTGGTTGAGCTACACAAGCCTTTGTGCAAGAATCAGCAGGCCAGCAGACAGAGTAAGGAGCTCTAGCTTTGATCAGGAAGGAAGCAGAGGCTCTCAAATTTAACATCAGCTTAGCTAGAAATGGAAGGTTGGGCATGGTCACTAAGAAAGTAATAATATTTGTGTGTTCCTGCTACATTCAGAGATACTGCATGGAAGATGCATGGATTTATCAATGGGTTTATTCTCCTCCTAGAAGAAGGTGGGTAACTGTTCAGGCCAGGAGGCAGCACTGTGTGACTACAAGACACATACACTGAACACTGCAAATGCTAGTACAGAAAAACAATCCTCTCCCCATGTATTATCAGGCTTCAAAACAGTAACACAAACTCCCCCACAGATACTAAATGGTCTGTAAAATCAACATGAGGTATTTTTCCAAAATATAGACTGCAGTTGAAAGGGAAATAACTGTCTTAATGAAGAAGTTAGTGAAGATTCTACAGATTGTATTATTTGGGAAGTGAGAATAAAATCATACTTGTACCTCCTGATCTTAACATTTATGATCAAAGGAGGCATCTTGTCAAAACAAATATTTTGTTTACTTTTAGATTTTCTTAGAGAAAATATGCATAAAAGCCAGTTGATCTACACTGTGCCTAAGGGGCTGTTTTGCAAAGAACATGAATGGGAGGAGATGCCTCCTCTCCCAAGCATGGCATGGAAGAACAGTGCTTAAAAGCAGAGGAGTTACTTAGCCTGATACAGGCAGCTATTAGGAGTATGCACCTAATTTGGGAATTCAATAATAAAGCTGAAATAATTAGATAATAACTCACACCTCGTACAAATTTATTGGCAGAGGTTGGGGGTGGGGGGGGATTGTTCTGTTTTTTTCTGTTTATCCCTCAATAGTTACCTTGCTTGTATCTGCTTGTGGCTGGCTGCCTGGGGGGTTATTGCCTTGCACTTCGATACTTTATTACCTTGCCAGTATTGCATCCATATTGATTGGGACACAACCTCAGTCATGATTTAAAACAGAAGTGGTACTGAAAGGGGTGCCCACACCTATTCCATCCATGCCCAGCCACACATACTTGTTTCCTTCTGTCTGCAGACATTATACAACCATGGATCTGGCTGTAAAATAACACAACACTGCAAATAAAAGAGTCCTTTTCAACCAGAACAGAGTAAGAACTCCACGAGCTCTAGAGTCAGTGCAATACTAGTCATGTATATCTGTATGATGAGAAATGATGGGCAGTAAATTGAGAAACATTAGATGCTACAAAGAGATTGTGCATATACAAAGCAATATCCAGGAGAAGAAACAGTGCATGGAAGCAATTGGCTTTCCAGAGACTGTGTGGCAGCCACACTAAGTGTAAAATATACAACAGACATTCTTTTGCACAGCTGGTTTAAGATTTCAATTAACATCCTTCACATTCTCTACATCAAGAAGAACTCAAGAGATTTTTTAAATTTTCTTTTCTCTAAGCACTGGACAATAAATTACCAGTGTGCAGTGCCAAAAGGCAGGTTTCTTTTTATCGTGAATGTCCGAGGGATTACTTGCATAGTAGGGAGAGACTACCATATACATCACAGCTCTGCTCCTACTACACATGGAGGGTGTCCTGGACTTCTCTATTTGTATGGCTTGAATATATTGCCTGGTTGAACCCTAAGAGATCTAATTTGCTCATTAACCTTGAATGAATACTCCAACCTGACAAAGTACTTTCACAGTAGCAGGCCAAATCCCATCTTGTTTTTTATTTCACTCTAGTGTGAAAATTTTTGGAGTCACCAGAGGGCATCACTACAGAGAGCTTTATAAGTTTCATATAACTGATGCTGCAAAAAAGTAGATTTTGGAAAAAGTGCCTGCTAGTATTTATGGGAGTCCTTACAGAGACTGTGGCATTTCCATGTCAAGGGAGTATGTCTGTTTGCCCTTTCCTTAGACTCAGCACAGTACCACACATACTCTGCATTGCTGCAAATACTTCAAAGAAAAATTCCACTGAAAATAGTTTAACTTAATTATGAGCAGATCCAAATCAGAGAATTAGAAATGGAGTAATTAAAAATGTGTGTTTCATCTTCAGCCATCTCTTCCTTTCCCCACCTTCCTCATATATCTTCTTTTAGCTGAATCCCTTGTGATGAATCTCAGAGATTATGACAAACTAAAAGAAATCAACATCTTACATGCCGTATTTCATTTGACTTTAAAGATTTTATTTCCAATAAACATTTATATTTTTTCTTCTCAATTGTGGCTTTGCCTCCCAATGTGTTTCATCAGCAAAGAAAAATAATTTATCTTCCTTTACCCAAAGGGACTTAAAAATGAGGAGTCAGTCTCCCTCCCATTGGTAGCACACAGGCTCCCAGCTCTCCTTGCCAGCAGGGAGTCTGCTCAGCTAATTCCCACACCTCTCCATGAGCTGCTGCTGCCAGACCTGCAGCTATGTTAAGAATGAAGCAGTTCCTTTCCAAACACGTTTTCAAGGAGTTGTATATTTTTATACATTATCAGACTTCACATTATGACATCCTTTCCACTGATTATTGATAGATTCATTTGAACTCTATTCATGCTTATCTAGAAAGATAATCTTGCACGCCAGGACAGAATGTGGCAATAGTGAGAGCTCAGAGTTGGCTCCTAGCATGTCTAGGAAAACATTTTATAGGGAATTTAAACAATTTTTTAAAAGGCAGGAGTTAACTGCTGCAGTACTGAATAAGGACTGCTGAAAGCCGGCAGCTCTGCTACATACACACCCCAACCTGTCCTCTCCCTTCTTCCTGTAAATGCAACATGCTACTTTTCAGCTATGCCACACACTTACTAGTTTAGGGAAAAGCCTACTGTGAAACACCAGATGAATGCGATGCAAAGTATCAATTTGGATTCAGCCTTTCACAAGGTGTTTAGGAGTAAAACTGCAAATGATCTTTCACCAGCAGCTACACCAGACCTGGCACTGTCAGATTTTCAAATACTGACAATAAACTGTACAGCCACAAGGAGCCTTTTGTTGATATTTTAAGGTAGGTAGGATTAATGAAAGAACAACAACGACCACACACTTTGCTCAGATTATTAATGACAACATTCTTGCTCAGGAATGGCTGATTTTACTAAGGAGATTTGTCTCTGAATTCATTTACATTAGCTATTTCAGCTATGCAAACCCTCCAAGTGAAGTCCTGTGCCTTTTGAAGGGCTTCACACAGTACTTTGCAGAATCCCCAGCTACTCAGAAAAACTCTCCTTCTTTATCTCTGCCTAGAGCCTTTCCCCATCCTCTCCAAGAAAACAAAAAGGAAGCACAAAGACTTCCCTGGGCAAAGGAAAGGTACTTCCTTTCACACCTCACACCCCTCCACCACTACTCTGCAGATTCCCAAATGCCACTCAGCATTATTTTTCACATAGCATCAGGTATGGCCACAAGATGGTCCCTCATATTGAACAAAGCAGTGAACCACTCATAGTAGATGGCCCCCAGAGCAGACTGAAAACTTCTAAGATTGGACCAGCTCTCCTGGAAACAATCCTAACATCTGATCCCCCAAAACTGCTCATGCTCAGATGTGTTAAGTTTTCGGTCCAGACCCTGAAAATTTCAACTTGTGGGTTAAAGAATTTCTAGTTTTTACTGAATCAAATTCAAGTATGCCATCAGGTACAAGCAGTTAACTTTCAGTAACTTCAAAATATGCATAAAGCCTTTATTGGATCCATTTTATTGTATCCACACTGTTGCAGTGATGGGTGGTAACTCCCATTAAATTTACATAGCAACATTAATTCTGCACATTTCCACAGCATTTTCTTTTTGCTTGAAAACACTTCACAGACATTACTTGCCCTCTACAGACACATCACACTGTGGCATTTCTGTGACCCGCTAGAAAGAACACAGAGAAGTACTAAAGAATGTAGTCATATTGCAAAATTCATACCATTATCAGCAGAGTAATAAATCTGTACGAAGCTTCACTGATAAGCAAGTAGTAGAAACTATAATAAGGAATATAATTATTAAACAGATCAACATGATACACTTTGGAGAGCCCAGATGTTTGTTCATTTTTTGTTTTGGTTTTTTTTTTGGTGTGGGTTTTTTTATGTTGTTGTTTTGTAAATAGAAAATCTGCATCAAGTACTATCAGACTTCTCAGAAGGGCTCTGCTTTCAACCATGCTCCTCAACAAGACCTGAAAGACAAATATACAGCCATGGCTTAGGAGAGAAGGTCTTTCCAGGGAAAATAGTTGTTAAAAATAATAGACGAGACAAGATGGTCAATGCTCACCATGGACCAAGTTCATCCGTGTAAAAAAGGATGCTGTGGATGCAAAAGTTTAATACTGGTTTAGTGGAGAACTGGAAAGATCTTGGGAATTAAGCCTGTCAAGATGTGTTAAATGCACAAACCCCATATTCAGCTCAGGATGTTGGAGGCTGTGACAGCAGTAAATGAAGCAGCATTTATGCCTGCACTCTTCTTAGGGTTTTATCAAGGCACTCACTTACAGTGTCTGCTGGAGACAGGATCAGTATCAGCCAGGTGGATCTCGGTCAGGCCCAGTGCATTTTTCTTTTATATTCCTGCTGCTGTTCTATAGTGGTAATCCTCAGGACTTTGCAGACAGAGAGGTACCTTGATAGAAACTGCTATTTTGCTAGAAACATTGTCACAGAAGGACAGGTAGCCCAGTCTAAAACTACTCTGGGTCAATAAGCCTGAAATAAGCAACACTTTTAATCTTTGAAGAGGCAGGAAGACAGAAAAGTGCTGGCAAGGCACGTTGTGCTTAGTTGTGTTTGCATCTTAGAGGCATCAGTAAGCGTGGGACTATGCACCAGGCCAGAAAAACAGTAATATCGGTGTCCTTTGAACAACTTTCCGTTTCACGTAACAAAAAATGGTGACATTTATTTCTTTAGGCAGCAAACCACCAAAGACTCATATTTTCAGATGCGTAATAGCTATTTAGTTAATTGTATAACTTGATGTACCTCTTTTACTCTGGAGCACTTCTGCTTATGGTCTGGTATCTGGAGGAATTAGGTATTTTCAGGCACTTGCAGTAAGCAATCTGAAGAAAAGTATTTAACTAGACCCATAATTGACTCACAGGGAGATGCAGCATATTTTCCTGCTATTATTGCAGCCCAAGGACAGAAAAGATTATAAACAAATGTCATAACTAAACAAACAAAAAAATCCAAACTTGCATGACTAACAGTCGGTGAAGTCTGAAATTCAACTTAAAATCTGGCCCACCAGAGAAATTTAGTGATTAGTAAACACTGCTGCTTTTGCATGAATCTAAAAATTTTATTTTTGTCTTTTGGAAAATGTCTGTTTTTTCCACTCAAAGCTTCATTTTGAATGGTCATACTGTGCAGCTGGAGTGAAGTTTGTGAACCCATCAACAAGTAACTCCTACACATCAGAACCACACTGGATCACGGTGCAGGTGCCCAAGCACACACGAGTCTCCCCCAGACCAAATCCAGGGCTGCAGCTCAGCTCTGCCTCTGCTCCTGGGAAGCTGCTTGCCTTGCAACGCTCCCAGAGAAACAGCGCAAGAGGGCGCCTGATGCCTCCAACTCTGAAGTCTGACTTCCACACACTGTCCTTTCCTGCAACAGCATGTCTCATTTCCCAATGATTGCACTGAGGGGACACCACAAAGCCCTGAGCAACGCTATGGCTGCTTAGGGTTTAGCATCAGTTTTGCTACCCTACTAAAAACATTTAAGAGTATTTTCGTCATCTACTAAATAAAGACTGGATTCCCTGTTAAAAATTTCATGTTTTCTAAATAAAAGTATGTACTAGTTTGTTGTTTTTTTTTTTTTTTGGGGGGGGGGAAATCCTGCCATATGTGAGATTTAAACGGTAGGAAGCACGAGAAACCTATCGAGACAAAAGCCAAAAAGGTTAAATAATTTTATGTCAAATTTAGTCTGGCCACTGCCCAAACCAGGGCCTTTGGCAGATTGCTTGTTGGTTGTAACAGAAGCCACTTCCTCTGTAGCAACAGGCATATCAACACTATTGTCTGCTTCCTGGGGATGGGCTTGGGGTGTTTCGGTCCTCCGGGTGGGAGCTGCAAGCAGCACAGTGTTCTCACGTGGAACTGAGTGACCGAAAAACACAAAGCCACAAACCCCACCGGTGCCCCCGTGGGGAATTCTCCCATGCCCATCTCGTTAGGAAATCAGTCGGGGTGTTTTTCTCCCTGCCCTGGCTCCGGGCACTCCGACAGCTCCATGGGGTAGAGGGGAGGAAGGCTCTGCCCAGGGCTCCTCTACCGCTGCAGATGACTCATGCTGGAAGAGCCCCTTTGCGCCAGATTTAAGTAGTTTTCCCAAGTTCACTTTAAGCCACTGATTTCTATCGCTTTAAAGCTCCCCACGTAATTGCTGCCTGCACAGCAGAGCCTGTCCCGGTGTGCAGGGATAGCCCTCAGGGAGCAGCAGGGCCAGGCTGCTCCCCTGGGCTGAGGCACTGCCTGCTCCCTCCTGGCAGCCACACTCCTCCCTCTCCCGCAGCAACACTCCCAAGGACAAACTGCTACGTCCATGCTGCCTTCCTGAGACAGGCACAACCAGAGAAACAAACCCTGCTGCTCTCCCGGTCCTTGAAAGGAGCACGGGGCAGATAAGACTTTCTCGGTGCGTTCCTCCCATGACCAGGACTGCCTGGCCAGAGGAGCAGGGACGTGTTTGGAGCTCCCATGCCTGTTTTCCACTGCTTTGTTTGCTTTAGGGATAAGCATCTTCCCTACCCCTGCCTTCTCTACAGCTCCAGTCAGAGTTATGCTGGCTTCAGGTGCTCACCCACATCAGGTGGAGACAGACAGCCCAGTAAACAGCTTCCTATCGAAGATGGCAGGAGGAAGACACTTCTGCTGCCTCTTCCTCCTGCTCTGCTTCCCACTCCATACAGGGAAAGCTCAGAAAAGGGACTTTCCATTTGGATTTCAGCCATCAGAGCAGAAGCAAATTCTTTTGTAGGGGCACGAGAAAGCCTCTCTTGCAGGGGTTGGGGCAGACCACACCACTGCCCCCCCAGCAGCGTGCAAGAGTGACATCATCATACCAATATATGAGACAGGAAGTGCAACGAAGTAGAAAAACCACTGAAAGTATCTGTGAAGTGCTGCCAAGAATGCTAACGATGGCACTAAACAGAAAACGACAAAAGAGGTTTGGTTCATCTAACTTCTTCCAGTTTTAGTAATCTCTAGTGTCACTTGTAACAGTAGGCAGTAAAAAAAGAGATCATTGAAAAGACACTGATCAGGGCCTTTTTTAATGCTGGTGATGATGACCTTTTACTGTCCCATCGCAGGCCTCAAAGTCAGTACTCTGACACCAGCCTAATGAACCAGATGAACTGGCTGGGATTTTTAAACTTCCCCCTCCTTTGGTTTTGGGGTTTTTTTCAGCTATACCACTGCATTACAAATGATCTTGGTAAACCATTCTTGCATTTGTCTTTTTACTAAGTGCATTCCTTTATTTCCCAGAAAACTGCACTGAGGTTTACAGTCTCCTTCAGCATGGCTCACCTGCCTCATTGCAGCTGCTCAAGTCTGAGCCAAGGCTTCTTTAGTCACCCCAAAGGTATGTATTTCATCTTGTATTAATGTAAACATACAGGGTCACCTGTATTTACCTCTACGACTTCTCTCCATCAGTCCTAAAAGTTTCTAAACAGATCCTATAAGCTCACAGCCAGCCAAGTTTTTGTCCCCTACCTGCCTTTGCGTTGAGCAGCTAACAAACAGAGTGGCAGCACCCAGGGTAGAGGCGGCACTTGGCAGCGGGGAAGCAAAACCTTCAACAACCACAGCTCTCCACAGTTAGGGGAGTGCATGTAACTTACAGATAGGATTTCATGAAACCATAAAGCCAATCTGATTGCTGACTGCTGCCAAAACAGGAGGCTTCCCCTTCTGCTTCCCTTGCACTGACATTTACTTGACTGTAACAAGCTGTCCACAGAGCTCCACTCACATCAATCGACCACTGCAAGAAAAGTGAGGTTTCTTCTGGTGACAGGTCACGGCCAGTCCACCTGCCTGACAGTGCTGCTATGCAGGCGGACTGGGAATGCAAGGAAGCTCCCAAATCCTTTCATTTACGATACAGAACCTGTACAGCATAATACAAAATATTGCAGCCTTAGCAACATATCATTGCCCTCAAAAGCTTGTTCATGAACTGCCAGTTTCTACAAACATTAAGGATCCCACGCAGAAATGACTAAATGATACACAAGCAGGTGCTACTGTTACTCACGTGACATTTTCACTTCCCTGCTCTTGTATCTATAACGTCTGCCTAACATTTGGAAAATACAGTAAACTTGTCATTACTTCCCCTCATAATTCACTATCAGATCTTATAAACCTGCAGGTGCTAAAAATATAATTACTTCACCTTCAGAAAATTTTATTAAATAATCCTGTTTAACTACCAGTTGAAATGTGATGACAATATCAATGGGTATGCAGCAAATGACAGATTAATTCTGCCCCAGCTTTTAAATGGGCTTCTGTACAAAATACATCTAGAAATCAGAGACCTTCCAAAAAAATCCCAACCTTAAATAGGATTAAGCAGTCTTCAAATAACCACTGGTCTTATCAACAGTCTGCCATCAAATTAAACTCAACCTGCTCTCTCTCATTTATACCCTTCTATAGATGAGGCAGAGAATCTGACACTCCAGAAACAAAAGCTCTGTACAGCTGTGACAATGACATTACTCCTGAGTGCAGTCACCGCGGTATGAGCTACAGGGTCCAAATCTACCTCCCTTAATTATGTAAGAGTGCTCCTCATTGTAAAGGCTTTCAAAAGAAACCAAACAACAAGCAAAACAATAGTAACTCCTGATTTAGAACCCATAGCAAATAATTCTTTGCCTAAGTTACAACGGGGGATGCACAAATGCATGAATCAATTTGCTGCATTTGACAGTGGCAAGAACTGGGTTGTCTTGCCTGTTCCCAGGACTGTTCTACTTCTTTGTAGCAGGTGCAGAAACAAAAAATGAGAATTTCTGATGTATGTTTCTTCAGATAACCGAAAATTCTCAGTGCTGCTATTGGGTCAAATCTCCACAATTACTGTAAGTTTAAGTGTTTCTGCTCACAGTCACCTCTAAAGGTAAAGTCAGTAACTGTAAGGCTGTGCTATCCAAAGGCAGAGGGCAGTCTTCCATTCTGTGGGGATCTCAGCACATTCCTCACTAATACCCAGCAGCACAACAACAATGCAACCAAATACAGGGCATGTCTGGAACAGTCAGCTAAGCGAATTTGTGAATTCCTGTTACTTTAAGGACAACATTTACAGCTGCAGCTTTTGCCCAGGATAAAAGCCTCCCTCCCTGCTGCAGTACACAGCAGCACCTCCAGGAAGCCAAGGCAAAGCCATCAGCACCTGAAGCCTCCCCACTGGCATAAGGAGCCCTCCAGTACCCAAAGGAGGCCTACAGAAAAACTGGGGAGGGGCTTTCTACAAGGGCATGCAGTGAAAGGACAAAAGGGAATGGCTTTAAACTGAAAGACGGCAGGTCTAGAGATTACCTATTAGGAAGAAATTTCTTACTGTGAGGGTGGTAAAATATAACAGGTTACGCGGGGAAGCTGTGGATGTCCCTTTCTGGGAAGTATTCAAGCCTGGGCTGGATGAGGCCCTGAGCAACCCAGTCTAGTGGAAGGGGCCCCTCCCCAAGGAACTAGAAGATCTTTAAGGTCCCTTCCAACCTAAACCATTCTGTGGTAAGGAGAACACTAGTGACTGAACCATTCCCCTGGTGACTAACATCCACTGGAAAGGCAGAACAACAACTTCCATTTAAGAGAAGTTTTTTAAAAATATGAAAAGAACCTACACTGACAGGAACCCAAGTCTGAAGGCTTTGTGCCCTCATATCCCACACACTGTAATCTTGTGGAGCAGCAATGAGAGCCTGAGTTATTGAGGCCAGGACTGGATGCAGGGAGCAGGTCTGGAAATGTTCCCTGCTAAGACCAATAGAATTCAGTCTTAAAGAACTTGAAAGTACTCAAACTGCAGACTGAGCCTGTCCCAGGTTGTGTACTTTCAACAGAACAGGCTGAACAGGACCATGCAATCACAGAAATACACTATTATCCACCAATATAATTGTGTGCTCATAGAAACACAAAGGTTTTTACCTTTAAGCAACTACTTACCCCTGAACACAATTCACAAAAGCACTGGGCCACTTCAGCAATACTGTACAATTAATGACTGATACAGAGGTACATTCACTGCAGATTTTTGGCAGCTACAGCCACATCATGAGACCAGTCATTTATTGTTACATACAGACACTGAAGAGACACAGAAAGGATTATTTTCTCTTAACTTGTAATTGGGTGTGTCCTTCCAAAAACACTGCAAAGGGGGACTTTATTGTGCCAGCCAGGAGGAGACTATCCCCAAAACATGAGGGTAGCCTAAATCATCTATCACTCTTGGGGTCACCAAGAGAAGAATTTGTTCCTGGCAAGGGAACAAGGCTGCAGTGCCGGGCTACAGCACACAGGAGCTCTGCATGAAAAACCAAAGCTCATCCAGAGGGAACTTTTGTTTACGTGAATGCCTTCCCTATAATCCCATTTTATGGGCCACATGTTTTGGGAATGTTGCACAGTCAGGAGACTGGCAGAGACTAAAGGGAGGTGATTCCTTTCAGAGGACTGTGGAAAAGCAGGACACAGACTCCAACACTCTCATGGCAGCCTTCTGCTTAGCTACATCTGTATTATCATAACCAATGCTTTGGTCTTAAATCAGTACTGAACTCTAGCAAGAAATACAAGTTGCTGCCTTTTTAAAGTAAGAAAACTGGATAACCAGGGTTTTAAAATTCATATGGAAACACTTTTCATGTTTGAAAACTCAAAATGAAATATAGCACCTCAGCTTTGCCATGATAAGGTATATTAAACAGAAAAAAAAAAAGAAAGAAAGAGAAGAGTGA
Source organism: Hafferia zeledoni (assembly GCA_035583235.1). Classification (NCBI taxonomy): domain Eukaryota; kingdom Metazoa; phylum Chordata; class Aves; order Passeriformes; family Thamnophilidae; genus Hafferia; species Hafferia zeledoni. The sequence continues at coordinate 12,195,360 of JAWWEV010000043.1, forward strand.
ACAGATTTTACCATATTTGGCTTGGTAACTCTTTTCTTTAGGGACAGGACCATGAACTTCCAGATGGAATAACACGGAACAGCAATAAGCATGGGTAGAGATTCAGAAACACTATTCACTATCTCTTTAGAGGGGTATTAGATCTGGATAACCCACATTCCCTCCTTCTGAAGTACAGACTGAGCAGTGGTGAAGCAATGTTGAGGAGAATTCACCATGCCTGAAGCCAAATGCATACTCTGTAATTCTCCCTTCAAGACAGTAAATACTGTCATGGCTGTATACAAACAACTTTCAGCATGAAAGTATGTCAATTATCAGTTGAATCACATAGCTAATAAAACACTCTCAGCTACTTTTACCAACACAAAACCTTTGTTTTCTAGCCAGCGAGTCCAGTGTTTTAATCCCAGCCCCTCAGCTTTTTGTTAAGAACCCAGTGCTCAGTACCTGGCAGGACCAAGCACTTGTTAAGCTGCTGTGGTTCCTTTGCATTATTATTTTCCATACAGTACTTTGAAGCAGAAAACAGGCAGAAAATACAGTGACTTATAATCATGAAGAACAATGGGCACTTCTGTGAGCTAGTTTTCTACACAGGATGTGGGGTGGGCCTTCTTGAGCTTGTGTAATCTGTCTGGAAGTCCAAAAACCACACTCTGAAAACATGCTTTTCCTTTAACAAACAGTCACACACATACAGAGTCTAACACCAGTTTACACATCTGTCATCCACTATTAAGGAAAATTTTCATTAAAAATGCTTGGAAAAAATTGCAATATGTCAAATTAGGTACACAGACCCTATCTAACTAAAATATATAACCTTTTTTAACCCAGCAAGAACTGTATTTAGGGATAGAAGATTCACTTATTTAAAATGAAGTAAGAACTTGCACCTCTGTCACTGCTTTAGATGCCATTTCATGTCCTATGATCACTACAGCCCAGGGAAGAAAACTCAAAGGCTCTGGAAACATTTTAATGGAATGTGCTGGGAAGGATTAACCTGTGAAGTGGCTTTTCCAGGTGCTCTAAGATACCAGGTTTAACAACTTCAGCCCCTTATTTCAGACACTCAGCAAAGATCAACTCTTTCCTCCAAACAGCACCAGAGGACAGTCCACCAAAAGGAACTGTTTGCTGGACAAGGACTGGGCCAAGAACAGCAGAGGTTAAAACACGAGAGAAAAATGGCCTCCTCCAGAGCTCTCCTCTAGCACTGCAGGGTAAAAAGACAGCAGATCTGAAGTAATATGGAAAAAGAGCATACACTCTGTTTCACACTATTCCACACTCAGAAAGCTTCACTGCAGTTCACCTTCCTGAAAATTTGACTACCACCCCTTCCCCCCATCCCTTTCCTGTTTGCCTCTTAAAGCTGCAAGTCCTAGTTTATCAAGAACAATTACTGAAGAAGTAGAGTTCACATGGATTCTCTTGAATTTTGTCTTCATAGTAAATGTGCCAATCTTGTATTTGACGCTAAAACTCAGTACTGTAACAAACTGCTATGAATACTTCTAGGAAGAAAACAGCTGTATGAAGCAGGTATGTATGACAAAATACTCTGTACCAGTTCAGTACTGTAACTTCCAGATTACATTTTTTTTAATTTGCAGTGAAAAATATGTAGCAATTTGAAACTCTATCGTATTTCCAAAGCTCACAGTTTACTGAGTTTGTATTTTTGAAGCCAGAGCAAGTAGCTTTTCTGTCTTTCTTTCCTCTGGGAAATCAGAAATAATGGGAATTAAGACTGAGCAACAGGGAACAAAAAAGAAGACTCCAGCATACATTTTTGCACACTATCAAGTATAAAGTGGATAGAAGACATCAAGAAAATTTCCCTCCATTTTCATATGTTAATTGAGATTAGCATATTATATTCATTAAGGCAAATTATGAAGGAATAAATCCTCAGCAACATTAGACACAGCAGTTCCTACCACACCCTATGATATTTTGACAATTACCACACAATTTGAGTCAGAAACTATCACATTCTGCACAGAACTGTTTGGCTTCATCGTCAGCAAGTTCCGGCCTGAGAACATGCACCATGCAAAAACAGCTCCTGCAGCCATGCAAGGAAATCCCAAACCCCAGCAGGAAGCAACGTCCCTGTGATTCAACAGGTTGAGTCTTTTCCTCTGAGAAACCAGCGTAAAAAGCACAGCATTAACTGTACTGAAAAAATCCTTATCCTGTCTGCAACTCGGATCCTGGAACCACTGAAGTTTTGGGTGACTGAGTCTGTCTCCCTCCTCAGATTTCAACAAGTATTCCTTTATGTACTTTTACGTAGGGTAGTTTAAGAGAGAAAAGAGAAAGACTTGTTGAATGTTGCAAAATAATTGCACTTCACCTCAATCAGCTGTGCAAGAACAGAAGAAAAAAAAAACTGTCTGGATTAACTAGTTTTGATTATGTTACTTGGAAAAAAACCCAAAAAACAAACCACCCCACAAAAAAATAATATGATTATACCACAGTCTGTCACTGCAGTAGAAGTAAAGCAACATATCTCCATGAAAGCTTCCAGTGTGCTGGGGTTAACTGCTGTAAGAAGACTGCACATTACAGGGACTGCACAGAAGGAAGGTATAAGCCATTTTCCAGGGAAAATAACAATGAAAATTACCAAAGAGTTTTGTTAACATCACAAGCCACATAGCAGAATTAAATTCCATTCTGCACCCTGCCGCTCCCATCTGGTTTTAATTTGCTAGAGAAGACTGAAGCCTGTATTCAAAAAACAGACTTGAGTTATAAACATAAGTCTCTGCCAGCATTACTAGTAACTCATGAGGTACTGGAGTTACTGTGGAAAGGCAAAGGGGGCAGGGGAAAAAGGTCTATGAATGCAGAATTTGCTCTGTCATTAATCTCATTGTTTTTATTGCATTGTTTTAATGCATTAAATGAAAGTGAAAAGCGATGCTAAAATGACACGCACTTGCAGAAAATCCAGTTCTACTCATCTTTGTTATATTTTGTAACACTGTGAAATCAGGAGAGGAAAGCTGAGAAATGTCAGAACAGACTGCCTGGGCCACTGGACCCCCTTGTTTTATAGAGCTTGTAATTACATGCTGTATACTGTAGCTTGATTTACTTCTTGTCATGTTACTGGTAAGATTCCCATTTCATTTCCTGCAGGAATAGTTTTGTTAAACTGTGACAAACTGAGGCAACAGCTAAGAGCATCTCATGGTAATATTTAATACCTTTAATGAGACTTTGCCCTGTCTCTGCCTTAGACTTCCTATATAAGAAAATTCCTCAAGCCAATAGTTTCTAGTTACCTGTGCCCCTGCCATGAGGCACTGATGTGCTTTGAAAAATCCACTTACATGGTTTGAAGAGTAGTGAAAAGTGGCAGGGGAAAGTGATCTCCTTGGTTACTACCCAACTAGTTGTATTCTTTCTTCCAAGCAGCCCAAACACCTCCATGACTCCCTCTCCAGCACACAGGCCAAGCTAACAACCTGACCAGCTGTCTCAGTGTTTCTTTGTCTGTCCCCTTATTCCAGATCCAGCAGAGTTCTGCACTGACCCCTTGATGACAGGTGTCCTTAGGCAGTAGACATTAAGTTTCAGCAGGTTTTCATGTAAGGCTTCCTGTTCTTTCACTGTTGCTAAAGATGGCTCTCTTCAATGCAGGCCCTTTCCTTATTCCTGGATTAGCTCACCATATTTTTTGATATCCCCTCACATCAGCAATTCTCCCACACCCTTTCTCTAGCTTTTGGTGCTGCCTTCATAGCTGGAAGTCCTTCATTTCACCTCAATGCACTCCCTTTAGCCTTAATGTGTGTGTGTGTGTGTGTGCATATACATATATATATGCAGATATATCAATGTACCACTTGTATTCTGTTATTTTGATCTTTAAACAACAACAAAAAGCTCTAAGCAAGTGGTTTCTTCTTGTTTCCTGCTCAGATGTTGGTGTAATTAACAGTAATACATGGTCATACACAGCTTAGAGCAGTCCAAAGTGACCATTATACAAATAATTTAGCCAAGTCTTCTAGATCTAGCTAATGTTATTCTCAGCCACCAAGGGATACGCGTGAACAGGCTGTATTATACCTGGCTAAATTACATCTGTTTCACATGTCTAAGGTATGTATAATCTGACCAGCATCAGGAGTTGTGAAAGGCTCATTCTGAAACACAAGATATTTAAACCACACCCATTCAAAGTCCCCACCCACCACATGGGATACACTCTTTTCCCAGGAAAGGTTCACAACTCAGACAAGTTTTTCGGTGAGTTATCAAATAAGCAGTAAAAGGTTTTATTAAAAGTGTAAAACCAGGAGTTGGAGCATGATTCCCCTTGGAGGCTCAATGCTACTACCTACAACTCCATCAAGAACAACAGGAGGTGCCACCAGCCCTGCTTATATTTGAACCTTTCAATATCCACAAACGACTTGTCTACAGTTTGCAGACTACTGTCTGAAGGGAAAGTGTGTTGACTTAAGCCCCTGTCTTTCATGTGATTCACCCCTTCAGCTTATGTTTATATAATGCTTAATAGCAGTGGCTTTTTATCTTTATGTAGGGGTACTTCTATCAATATTCAACTCCTTTAGTGTTAACACAGTTTGTTTATCACAGAACTGCAAGAAGATGAGAATGCCCTGGATAGAGCTGCAGTGCAAACTGCACAAGTCCATAGAAGTACCAATGAAAAAGTTTAACTAGCAGGAAAAAAATCTTGATCTTCATCTGCAAATAAAGAACTGTATTTGAGGCCAAATGAAATTGCTTAACTTTTTCACTGGTCAAGTGACCACACTGCTATGTCTTTTTAACTGAACGAGCGTGATTCAGACACCAGGGGATTAAGGTTTGACTGCTTGTGCCTAAGCAGTGATGCAAGAGATTGCGAGTCTTTCTGTAAGCAGACACTCCATTTTTTCCAGAGTTCAAGATTTTGAAAATGGTTTTCTCAGTCAGTATCCTCTCATACACAGCTAGTTTTCCACGGTAGTTAATACCAGCACAAATTTTTTGTTTCAGCAGGATGAATCACAGTAAGGTGTGAGATCTGTTCAGTTTTCTAAAAACTTTATACAAAACCAAACCCTAGACCACAATGCAAAGCAACATCCTTAAAGAGAGCATGACCACCATTAATAACTAATTGGAAAATACATAGTGGAAAACACATGAAGACTGGAGAAAAAGCAGTTCTGCACAGCAGTGACATTTCTGTGTAGCTGCTGGAGGAACATGATAGGACAAGCCTGCTGTTTGTGTCCTGCCTCCCCACATGGGGACACTTCTGCATGCCAAAGCTAGTACTGAACTGCTTCTTGCCCAAGTGATTCTAGGCCTGTTCTGCACATGAGCCAAGACACTTCATACTTCTAGGGGCATTGCTGCAGTCTGATCCTTGCCAGGAAGAGTGATTATTTTTACTAAGGGTATGTGTACATTGATTGCAAACATAATGAGATGCACGCAATAGCCTCAGACACTTTTCCTCCCCCAAGGTAACACCTGTGCACTGCTGCCAACACTCATGCAACAAGAAAAGAAATAATTGTGTTGTCTTACACAATTTTTACAGTACAAATAACCAGGACCACATATTTTTTCCCTCTACCCCTTAGCAGGAAATCCAAGGTGCAACTATGGATTTCTTTATGCCTCTATGGATCAAGGTAACAAAAAAACCCTGACCTGCTGAGTGAAGTGGTTTGGAATAGCTCAAATTAGATGGGTATTGTTACCAAGTTCTCATATTCCGTTGTTTTATAGTGTGGATACAGATCAACACGTACAAGCAGGAGTAATTTATAGCTATGGACAAGAGAAGAAGTAGCAGCTGATGTGAGGACATTAACGGCTGTTACCTAAATATATCAATGTTACATGACTAAGAGGCACTGGAATATAGAGTTGCACTGATTTCTCATGTTAGTCATGGCTGTGCATAGCATCCAAGTTTCCATAACAGCAACTGGAGGGCTAATTCTAGTTACAAGTTTTAGTAGCCATGTTTTGGGTGCTATTCACATACAACTATCAAGTAAGCTGCCATCATGTCCCAGCTGAGAGGCTCAATGCTTTTGTGTTGTTTCAAAATTGAGATTAGCTCAGTTGGTTAAAACTTGGTTGTAATAATGCCAAGGTCATGGGTTCAATCCCCTGTGTGGGCCACCGACTGAAGAGTTGGACTCGATGATCCTTGTGGGTCCCTTCCAACTCAGAACAGTCTGTGAAAAGGAACAATACTGTCAATGTGCTGCAGTGTAACAGCAGGGGCTGCACTCCCCCTTCCACACAGGGGGTCAGGGAATGCACTGACACCGTTCAATTAGAGCTGATAAACCAGCTCAGGGGTTGCTACTTTTCTTCTCATCTGAGGTGCCCAAGGTTCCTGGGGGAGGGGAAGGCAGGAAACAAGCACTCTTCCTGCTGCCCCAACCTAAAAATAACTGAGACAGTCTTGCTACGACATTTAAGCCACACAATCACTCAGTAGAGCCTGAAATATTTATACTCTGGCCAAGCAGTCACAGAACTCTTGGGTTTTGCTCAGTATCTTTTTATCATTATCCAAACAGATCAGGAGATTGTGGCAGGAAAGTTTACTTTTCTGAGGGTAGACATGAGCCTGTTGCCAGCTGTGTTCTTGAACTATAGCTTTTTTTCCTGCCACTCAGTTAAGCTGTAACTACAACATACAAGTCTATTCTGACTTGTGAGCTTGAGCACTGGCCTCCCCCCTTTGAGCACCTCTAGCTCTGCCTTGAAAAATCTGCAGGTTTAGAGAAGCTTCTCTTTCATGTTATAAAAAAAGGAAACAAACACCTGTGTATGTAAGTTGGGTACAATGTTCTGGAGAAAACCTGAAGTTAAACAGTGAGCAAAGAGCTAGGAAAAACCCCTGCATACATTACAAAATAGAAAAAATTACACACAGTCAGCTGTCGCCGGACAGATTTTCCATGTCAGTATAAAACCCAGGCTGCACTAAACCATGGTTTTTACTTCCATTTATAAACATGGAAGTTAAACTCCTAGTAATTGAGAGTTGTAAAACACAAGATTGATTATGCTATTCTGACAAATTTAAGTGACACAGAACACTTGCAGAACTTTGGAGGCATGCATGCTCACAGGCTTCCTTACTCCAGTTCTCCATTTAAAAGGCTGCTGATTTGCTGATTACAACTTCTTCCCTTTCAGAAGGCTACAAAAGGAGATCGGGTATGAACATCTAGTTCCACAACAGGATTCAAAGTAAAACGTGTATCTAACTAAAAGATAAGCACCTTCCTTTTCTGTACTGTTCATTTATCAGCAATCTTCCTCACTCTTCAGCCAGTTTCCAGGATTTATGTACTATGCACAATGTATTTATTGCACAGAAAACCTACAAGCTGATTTTGGTAAAGTCTGTTTGGCAGGTGAAGATTTAGGCTCAAAACTGCAATTCTTTGAGCTAGCCTCCAGTCCAGTCATTTTCTTTGGATGTTTAGAAATAGGACAGAATCTTACTCAGATATAGCAAAACTAAGGTAAACCTTTAAAGAAAGAGTCCTTAAGTTTGAGAAGAAGAAAGCTTAAATAAGTCTTACATGCTGTATTGTTAGCTCATACATATGGCCAGCTGACCATGATGTACCGTAGTGTATACCCAGTTGTACCCATGCAGAAAGCTGGGGATGGAGACAATCATGGAATGACCTCTACTTCCACAGAAATTTGTCTCCCAGTCACCCCACCCTGAGACTCCAAAACTTACTCAAATTCCACATATGGGCAAGAAACCAAAGTGAAATCCTAACAGCCAGAAATCCTAACAGTTCAGATGCGAGTTCCCAAGAGGAAGGAAGTTATAGTTAAATACAAATCCAATCTGTGTTTCCCTTCATGAGCTCCAGAAGATGAATGGAGAAAAGCAAGGCTTTCCTGTTGCACAAGAACGAGGAATCATGTGATGTAGGAGCAGTGTAACTGCTTGAAATAGGGATGTTACTCACATGCAGATCCCCTCTAAACCAGTCTTTCAGAATTCCACAGTTGCGTACAATGCCTCCATTTTCATAACTTCTATGATCAGTGGATCACAGACATACACAGCCCCGAGCTACTTAAAACAAAGTTGTACACTGTTCAAGAACTACAGGTTAGGCTTGCTTATTTTCCAGTCAAGACAGTCAGGTTTCCTTCTTGCAGCCCACCCTTTTGCTGCAGCTTGGGGCACAACCTCTATCGATGATGTACTCAAATTCAGGCTTTCTTCAGTCCCACTGTTTTAAATATTAAGTGAGCAACAGCTTAGAAAACCCACAAGTGCTGATGAGAATACTTTTCCAGCAACTGTTCTCTACTTAACATCAGGAATACATCCTTTGGTTTAACCCATCCTTTTAGAGAGCTGCAGTTACCTGTAAAGGCTCCATCCATCTTCCTTTGGTCATCTGCAATCATAAGAAGAGTTATTCACATATATTGGTATTTTGTTCTTTCACTGTTTGAGCTTACATGTGCTGAAAAACAGGTACTTGGACCTTGGGTATACACTGTGTATGTATATTCTTTTACAGTGGTATATACTATGTATGTATTTTCTTCTACAGTAGAATATATTCAATTATTTATCCCCTGCAACAGTCAGAAAAAAACAGGAGTCTGCTTTGAAAACTTCCCACTGAGCATCAGGTATTTGATACTAAGAGTTTCAAAAAGATATCACATGTCAGACATGCTCCTGCTTAATGGGACTCGAAAATACATGTTAAAGTAAATGCTTACTTTAGACTTGTGTAAAGGAAAAGCAAATGAGTTTAATGAAACATCTCATCTTTATTTATCACATGACAAATAGAGCAAGATTTCAGCTTATGAGCTACAGTAACAGTGTTTCTAAGCAGCCAAGAACCCTCTCCCTTCACTCCAGTGCCAACTGGGCACATCCAAAATTCATATTTAACCAAGAATCTCAGAAATGCACATAAAGAAAAACAAGGTCTACTGGAACTGCTTTTTTGGACACCAGTTCAGGGTTCATTTTTCCTCTTTGCATGTCCATTACTGTAATAGGGACCAATGATGCAGAAGGATAAATAATACCAGTTCAAAATCAATACTCATTCTTGCATCATGTAAGAAAAACCCACTACTTGAACTGTTCCTTCAGACATCCCTTAAAGGCTTTGTATCAGAAACGTGATCCAAGACTGCCATATGCTATTTCTAGAAAGATGCAACAGGTGTTATGTGCATCCTAAACAAAATGCAAAGCTGACTTGTTCTGAATGCAATCAGCACATAAATGTTGCTCAACACTTTTCTCAATACATAAGTGAACTACAAGAAATAAACCCAACCTTTATGCAGCATCTACAGACACACACAAGTACTTTTCAGCAAGTCATTTCTACATAGAAGGAACATTTGTAGACAGCTCAATTCCTGCTTACTTGTGATATGCTATTTACAAAACACATTGAAAAGATGTGATGATTAATCATAGAATAAATTTGAAATGTAACACTACAGATCTGACCAGACTAAGTAAGGCAGAACCATTACACTGAACAGAAAGAGGACCCAAGTATATGAATATTCTTACTAGGTTACAGAAATATGTGGAATTGAGGAATGTTTTAAATGAGGAAACAGTTCTAGAACCCATTTCACTGCCATTGCATTATTGAAATTAAAAGGGCCTGTTTAAGCAAACAGACAAAAGGTATCACACCCTCCAAACAGATGACCCTGCTTTGTTACCTGTGGGATGAGGCTGAAACAGGTCCAATGGTAACTTCCTCTCTCCCCTACAAGCCCTAACGCTTGGCCTCAAGGTAAATTTCAGGCAGATGCTCTTTTCTGTGGTTTCTGTTAACTACTTCAATTTACTTAAATGGGAACAGTATTATTAAAATAGAAGACCAGACAAACCAATTCAAGTAACAGCTGCACTTATAAGGCCGCCCATATTTGCAGTGCACACTCTGCAGAAGTGGGGAAGAACAGCCTGTTCCAGAAAAAGAAAAGCCAGAAGACCCTGCACTGTCAACTCTTAGAAGCAATGCAGGCTTAGCTACAGCCTTCAGGCTACAGTCCTAATAATGCTTTGAAATTATGATTCATTCCCATCAATCAGGTCTACCTGAGCAACTGCAGGGTCCCAGGAGTGTCTTGAAAGAGTTCTAAGACATACAGGACTCAGTATGTTGATTTTGCACTGTCTAATTTATTTTATAGCAGCATGACTTTTCTTGCTTCCTGTTCATAGCACTGTCCCCAGTTTGAAATATCCCTGTCTGCCAGTTTTAAAAGACAAACAAAATCAAGTTTAATGTGTTACCAGTATTCTTTATTTTGTGTCCAAGCTACATAATATGTATTTTCTGAAGTGGTCCTTCAGTTTTGGAATTCCCTCCCCAGCATAGCAGGCCTATGTTGACACCCATACATAGTATCTGTATTTCAGGCCTGGTTTAAAGGAGGCAACGTTAGACAGGGAGAAAAAGCCTTAAAATACCAGCTCTGCTTGCCCATGAAACCCAGTTGCATTTTTATGTAATTTTCCAATGTTAGTGAAAATTTAAAGGTGGTATACAGTAGTGTCACACAATTGTAATAAATGGCTTACTGCAAATCAGTAGCAGATTAAGCAAAACTGCCACACTGAGGATTCACAAGGAGAGGCACCACTTCAAGTGTTCCAGTTCCCAACTCTTGAACTCCCTTGGATACAGCAAAGCAGGTGCTTTGCCACTGGCCGTCAGGACTCCTGTGAAAGTTTGGCTAGACTGTCCAGTACCATAGGCCTGGAATCACAGAATATGCCCAGTTGGAAGGAATCCATCAGGATCATCAAGCCCAGCTCTTAGGCCTGCACAGGACCATCTCCAAGAATCACACCATGTGCCTGAGAGCATTGTCGAAATACTTTGCTGACCTCAGCCTGGTGCTGTGACCACTTCTCTCTTCCAGGGCTCATCCACCCTCTGGGTGAAAAACATTTTTCTGATATCCAACCTAAACCTCCCCTGCCACTGCTTCATGCCATTTCCCCAAGTTCTGTCACTGGTCATAAGAGTGAAGAGATCTCTACGTTTTATTATTGGCAAGGACTCAATAGCCCATTACCACTATTTCCCAGTTATCATCATCTCTGCCTCCGAGCAGAAGTCAGTGCAGATTCAATTCTACTGTCTCTGAAGAGGAGACACTCAAGTTCAAAAACTACTGTTGGCTGAGCCCAGACATTGTGGCTCCGGCATGAAGTACAGCCTTTCCTATGACTATGCAGAGATAGGAGACAGAAGTGTTTCTCAGAAACAGTTTAAAAATAGGCTCTGACAACTGCCCAGCATGCCTCTACAAGCTTATGAGCTTGTCCCAGCACATGTATCCTGGGATAATGGAGCACAGCTTTGGAGAGGAATTCACGGTGTGGCACCACTCTCATATAAAAGAAATCATCCCATTTTATGAAGAGTAGTCTTCTAAATCCAGATATCTGTGACAATGACATTTAGTAACATGTTCTTATAAAATTCTCTGATTAGAAGGCCCACAGCTGTTCTGGATGGAGTTTGAGACAGCTTACCCTGGCTGAGCAGGTAAGACCAGGTTGCACAATCTATTACCAGCCTGGCAGTGTTGGGCCACAAACACTACGGCCCAAAATGAAGCAGCACAACCAACAGCAGCACAGCAGAGCACTTACCCCAAAACAAAGCTGGTAAAAGACCTCTTAGGCTAGAGATTAAACTCCTATCTCAGTATCATTACCAGCTTTAGTCTCACAGTCTTTGGGTGATTGCTTTGTCTGCACTAACAAAGAGGCACAGTTCTGCACCTCCAATTTTTTTACCTTATTTCACTGACATTTGGAGAACCTTATGACAGTCTCTTCTAACCCGCTAAATAAAGGCAGGAACAAGGGAGGAAGGAGTTTAGCACAAGAACTGGATATTAATGCTTCTTTCCCAGCTAGCTCTTCAGCTTAAGTTCTTCCTGTGCCCACCCCAGTAGTTCTGACACCCTTATCTGCCACACAAGGCAGTTTTAGACTTGTATTTGGTCCATCTAAAGCAGCTGTGCTGAGACTGGACCAAGCAGCTATTGACAATCCATAGACATGCCAACCAACTGGACAAAAGACAGATACCGATTTCTGTAGATACGATACTAAGAACTGAACTCCACCAATACAAAGCTTCATTTGTTGCCAATCTACTCAATTCTGCTGGAAACAAATCCATTATTATAGCTGGTGGTATTCAGTGTCAGAAAGCTACCTGTTCTGAGTGCACCATCTGCTATCAGACATCAAAGAACCGTCTGGGTTGGAAGGGACCTTCAAGATCATAACAGCTCCTACCCTTCTGCCAGGGGCAGGGACATCTTCTGCTAGCACAGCTTTTTCAGGGCCCCATGCAACCCACCCTTGAGCACCTTCAGGGATAGGGTATCCACAGCTTCTTTGGACAACCTGCTCCAGAATCCCTTCCTAACATCCAACCTAAGTATTTAATTTCTAGTTTAAATGTTTCCCCCTGTTCCGATCACTGCCTGCCCATGTAAAAGCCACTCTGTTTTCCCAAAGCTCCCTTCAAATACAGTAAGGCTGCAATGAGGTCTCCCCAAGAGCCTTCTCTTCTCCATGTTCAAAAACCCCCAGCTCTCTCACCCTGTTGATTACTTCTGAAATTGTCTGAGAACTAACAGGCCACACTGAGCAGGACTACAGCAGCCTTCAAAAGCTGAACTTCCAAGAGACATCATAAACTGCTGCAATCAAGCTGCATTTCTACTTTTGAGTAAGGTCTACTGCATGACCATGCAACACTAACAAGCTTGCAGACAGAGCAGTACAATAAAGAGTTTTCAGCAGAGATAAGGGATCTCTCTTGTGCAACACTTAATAATAAGCACACAAATATAGCAGCTTAGATTTGCTTGGTTTTTAAGCTTACAAGGAACACAAACACTTGCATTCTGTGACAGGAGCACATTCAGCTGTACTTCTGGAAGCTGGAGCCCACAATTCGTAACTTCCCAACTCTGGCACAGTCCAAGTCTGCAAAAATGGCAGTATTTTTCCTCGTTTTCTTCCTAAAGATCCTCAAAAAGCACCATTGTGTTTATACTACTCAGGAGCCATTGAATCAGTGGTTATTATCAGCATCTTCAGCAAACTGCTATTGACAGGGCTTCAGGGCTAGTGCTGCACTATAATGGGTCTAAGCACCACCTCACTTATGAAAGTAACTACATGGAGCTTAATTCTGCTCTCCAAAGCCACCGAAAGTTCATCAGAAAGACTACTTCAAATAACAAGGTCACGCCAGAAGGAGAAAACAAACCACTGCCCCACTTCACTACCTAAAGGTCACAGCAGTGAGCTGAACCTGGCACAAATACCTACTAATCCCAGGATTAGGAGGCCACACAACAGCTTTAAAGTTGCTCCTTTAAGTGAGGAACTCGACTGTTAAGAATCGTAGGACCAGCCAATAACCTGTTTTCCTTCTAAAGAAAAACCTTACTAGTCTCAACTTTTTCCGAAGGGCTGATTATAACACAAAGGCTGAAGTGCCGTGCAAAGGAAGTTCCCCTCATGCTGCTGTTCACTGAACACAGTCCTTCCACATCCAGGTGATAAACTGACCAGCTGTCACTCACTAGACCTCCTTTATTACATTCAAATAATGCAAATTTGTTTGACCAATGACCTCTGTGACCCACAGGCATCACTTTCTATGATTAGCTCAGAACTCATCCTGTAGGAATAATTCTTCACTGAATACCCCAGCTATTAATTATCAGCCAATTCTCAAACAAGCAAACCTATTTCAAGTTTTATGCTGTCCCAACAAAATAAGCTTAAATCTAAAATCCAGTAAACACTTAACTAGGCTACAGTTGTGACGAAGTAACATTTCATTTATTTTTGAAGGCTACAATTTCAGTAAATCTAAAGTTATCTTGTCACCTACAACTGCAGGTCAATCTAGCAGAGCCTTACATACTTTTGAAGTTTAGAATTTTTTTCAGTGTGCTTGACTGCTTAAGTAGTGATTCCAGTTACAATATCCAAAAGCCTTTATGAGTTGCCTCCCAGAATTCCCCAATAACTCTTATCTTTGCTGAGAAAAAGCAAACCTAATTTCACCAACAATTAAAACCTGCACATCTCCATTTTCCCCAACAGCTGCTTCTTTTCTACTCCCGTTCAAACAGGAGTGTTTTTGAAGCCACACAATGAACATTCGCATTAGAAAACCATCCATTACAATCAGGGCTATGTTAGATCCTTTCTCCACCGCCACTTTCCCCATGATCACTTGCAGAAGAAAGAATGAACAGCTGAGAAAGGGTGGGAGATCATCTTTCTGCATAGGCACCACTTCAACTGTTTCAACTATGACATTAATGCATTCTCGGATCTGTTACACTGTTAGTATCTCTCTCCTTTCACCCCTAAATACCCTTGAACTCCTGTCAGTCCCTTTGTGAGGCTAAAGGTAAACCACATGTTTAAACAACAGGACTTAGCAAAGGCTCAGACCACACATACATGCACAGACAGGCTACGAAGGCAAGTTAGAACCACAAATCCTAACTGCTGGAGAACGTCCAGCCAATTAAAATACCCTCATTAAAGAAACGAATTGTAGTTCAGTAGAAATTGTTAAGTCTCCATGGTAAGCTGTGACTATCAATGTAAGCTCCGTGCCCGTTTTTACCCAATCTCCCCCTCCTACACCTCTTTTCCCTCCCCGTTCCTTCCAGATTGAGGTTTCTGTCTCAGAAAAGGCTGCGCATTTGGTTTTTACTCATCTCCCTCGGCAGAAGCAGTTCAGAATATATCAGACATTGCTTTGAGACTGCACTGCAACACTGCCAGAGCTACTGCTTCTTTCAGGATAACCACTTCCCTGACAACAGCTAATAGAAACAACCTTGCAAAAAACAAGGAATTACAACCAGCTCACTAAAACGTGCCTTCGTTTCTATAGCTTCATGAGAGCAGGGCCACAGCTCTGCTCAAACACTGTGGCAATGAGCTGCCAGTTACACAGGGGACTCTCAAAGTCGTTAACTTCTTGCGTTTCAAGCAAAATCTGATAATGAAGTGAGCTACCAAAAAGGCTGTTTTAATAACTAAAGCTCTAGCTGACATAGTTCAGTTTTTGATTTCCAGATATTCTATATAAACTATTCTACAACATAAGCATTCAAACAAAGCCCTAAAGTGAGGCAGACAATTACTCCCTATTTCGTAATTATGAAACATATTCCTAAATGTAAGTACTAATAATTTTTTTTCCTTATCTTTTAGTTCAAATTAATGTTCTTCCTTTAACACATCTGTAAAGAGTATTCACACATAAATCTGTTCTGTATCAATGGAATCACTGTACACTCTCTGGAAGCTTCCATTACAAAGGAAATATTTACCTTGTGTCATATTATGCCTACCCAAGAAGAATCATTTTAATGTTTTGTCAACAAACCGCCTCCTCCTAACACCCTTTCCAGTAAGCATGCCTTTTTCTTTTTTTTTTTTTTGTAAAAAAAAAAAAAGCCTCACAACCTCTCGGACTCAACAATCCTGCTCTTTACAGTAGTCTGCATGGAACTCGGTTCTCAGTTGACAGCCACTTTCAGACACTCAAAAAAAGGGGGAAGCTGCTCTTTTAAGAAACTGAGCATATTATCCTAAAAGCTAAGCTCAAAAGAGACTCCTGACTTCTGAAAGCTTCACGCTATGTCATGCTTAATTACTGCCTTCTCCCTTTCTTTCCTGGTATTCTCTGTATAACCTACAAAGGAAAAATGTCGAGCTATTAGACGCCTTCAATCCTGTTTTTCTACCCCTCCTCCCACAACACAGGGATGCCCTGCTGGCTGTATATGCGACCAATAAGGACTACTCAGAGTAGCTCCCAAGTCTCCAGTCAGTTCTTATGTAACTGGACTCCACCTCACCATATTACTTATGTAACACATATTAAGGAGCATCTATTTTACAGGAATCTTCTATATTAGTCATTCAGTTACTTTCATTCCAGCAGTTCTCCAACAACACATTCACGAAATATTCAAGCTTTATTCCCTACCAAATTACTTCTCGGGAAGTAAAAAGAAAAAAAAAAATCATACCTATCTGGGGACAAACTAAGAATAGAAAAAGTGAAACACCTATAAAGAGAACAAGTCCCTACCCTGAAAGGATCAGCACTTTATACTGTTAATTTGTTCATTGGGTTAGATGCAGCGACTAAATTTACACCGTGGCATACAAGAACAAGACATGGGAACTGGCACTGAATTGCTCTGAAAGCGCAACAACCTCACCCAGACGGTAAGAGCAGTTGCATTACCTAAAGAAAAGCATTAGGATTAGAAAACATGTCTTTTTCACTTCTCCTGCATCAAAATATTTAAATAATGAGACCCATGAAATGTATCTGCCAACCTTTCAAGCCTACCCAGACCTCCATAACAAGTTCATTTTCCTATGAACCTCAGAAAGTATAACATGAGCAACCCTCATAATATTCGTAAACTATAGTTTCCATCTGCACTAAATACATACATCAATTCCTGTGTTAAACAAACAGGCCATCTGCGGCCTGACTTTGGAACACACAGAGAAGCGGCTCAACTCCCTACAAAACAGGATCCAACAACACAACAGAACAGCGATCCACTTTTCCTGTTCAAACAGAATGAAGTCAGAACACCTCGCAGACTGTCCCTTGCTCCCCCACCCCGTACCCCGGCAGAGCAACACTGAAACAGCCACGACCTCCTCCTCAGAAGAACAACTCCGCATAGCCTGTGCGTTTTCCTCAGCGGCTTTAATGAGGTCATTTAAACATGGCTTAAACAGCCTGTTTCGGCTGGAACCACTGCATGACCGCTGAGCCTGCCCGAGCGCGGTGCCCTCCCGTGAGCTCCCTCGGCTCCCACGCTCGGGCGGAGCCAGCAGGCCCCGGGGGGAACTTTCCCTGGCGGTGGATAAAGCCTTGCGCTGAGAGGGGGCGGAATGGAAAGCTTCCCCCGAGAGCAGCTACACCCTGGAGGTGGGTGGAGAGCAAGTAGAGAAGCGAGAACCTTCCTCGGCAGCAGCTACACCCTCATGCACAAGGCTGGTGGGGGATGGGACCCAGCGCGGGACCCGCGGCGTTGTGCGGGAGGAAGGGGAGGGAAGCCCGGGCTGTCCCAGCAGCCGCCGCCGCCTGAGCCAGCTTGGTCCGCAGCCAAACCCCACAGGAATGCAACGCGGTCACATGACCTCCGGCGGACGTGCAACTCCCTTCCCTCTCCAGGGACACCCTGCGCCATCTTGTACTGACGCAGTTACAAAGGCAGGCAGGAGTTGCTCCCCTCTCGCTCTTCCCCCGCTCCTCTCCGCACAGCCCCGGCACTGTTTGAGAAGAAGCCCAGGCCTGGTCCTCCTTTCCTTTTCACCAGCTCTTCAGGGACGCCCTGCCCGAGGAGTCCTCCCTGGCGCTGGGATCATGGCGCCCGTTTTCTCCCTTCGCCTCCCCCGGCAGCTCCCGACCCTGCCCAGCTGCGGCTGCCCCTGCTGCAGGATGATGTCACCGCCAGCCAATCAGGGCGCGCCGGGCCACCCCGGCCATTGGCTGCGGCGCCGCCCCCGCCCCCCTCCTGACTCGGGCTCCGCCGCGGTTCGCTGCGGAGCCGCAGCCAAGGCTCAAGTGCGGGGAGGGGAATAGGAGGGGAAGGGAAAAAAAAAAAACAACCCTACACAAAAAACCGACAACCAAACCCACCAAGACGCCAGCCGCCATTTCGCGCAACAACAGGCAGAACCCGAGCGAGCAGCCCCAGCCAAGCGCCCTAAGGAGAGAGAGAGAGAGAGAAAGAAACAAGAGACACACGCACAGAAGAGTTAGACAGGAAAAAATACCCATAGACTCCGCCATGATCACAAGACGTTTAATCACCCCCCCTCCTCCCTTAGACTTAATGCCCCATTACAGCCGCCTCCTCTGCGTCCAACCAGCTAGCAGATCCCTTCACCTCGGCTCCCTCCTGCCGCAGCAGCAGCTGTTTAGAGCCCCAAACTCTCTGTGCTCAAGGTGTGGGGGGACGCTAGTCTATGGCGCTGCTGCTAACTGCTTCTCCAGTCACCCGAATGTTGCGGCTCCATCGAGGCAGGGTAAGAGCTGCCAGCCCAGCTTTTATCTGGTGCCCCGAGTTTGCGCACTGAAGGAGGCTCGCTCAGCCCCTGGTGGGCGTCGAACGAAACCCCAGCCGCCGCCTCCCCTCCCTCAATCAGCCGCATCGCTGGAGGGGCTGAGGCCGGGCAGGGAGACAGGGCGGCGTGCGGGGAGCGCGGGCAGCTGGGAGGAGATACCGTGGCAGGAAGGAGGGCTGGGTACAAAGGCAGAGGCTGTGCCTGCCCCGAAACGCTAAGCCAGCTCCTGGCTTTGCCAGTGCCCGCTCGTCCGGGTGGAAACACGCTATTCCTGCTCCTCGGGCGCTGCTGCCGACAGGGCAAACAAGGCTCCTTCTCTCGTCTTGTTCCCCGCAGAAAAGAAACGCCTTGCGCTGTCCCACTCGCTTTAAGGAAAGAAGGTCTCTCCCACTTGCCTTATACATGAGTCCTAAACGCTTCGGGGAAGATTCTCAGTCTCGAGTATCTTACTGAGAGATTCAGTCAGAACCTCCTGAGCAGGTCTCGGCCAAAGCTCCCGCTCGCTTCTCGCCCCCCTCTTCCCCGCCCTCAGTGAGTTCCTCTGCGTGCGTGAGATCCGGCCGCTCTGTCCGGCTTTTCGCGCATCTTGTGGCCAAAACGTGCTCAGTTTGAGGTTCATAAAGAACACGTATGCTGAGAGCATCGACGGTCGTGAGGCAGAAGCCGGAGGTCGGGGAGGGGAGAGCAGCCGAGGGAGTTTGGGCGTTTGTTGCTCGGAGGATGCGGCTCTGACTCAGACACCGGCGCTGCCGCCCGCGCTGGGCCCACGAGAGGCCGGGACGGAGCCCCCGCCCCTCCCGCGCGGGCTGCGCCGCCGGGGCTGCGGATCGCCCCCGCCGCAGCCACCCCTCCTCCGCCGCCCCGCTCCCCTCCTCACGGCCCCCTGCCCAGCCCCTGGAGCAGTCTGGTGCCGCGGCCGCGCCCAGAGCGCCGAGCGTTGAGCGTGTTGCAAAATGGACACTGAGGGCTCGGCGGGCGCGGGCTGCGCGCCCGGCCCGTAAGCAAAATGGCGGCTGTTTGGCTTCGCCTTGGTAACCCTGCCCCTGTCAGGCGGGGCGGGTGAGCCCCGTGCAGGGGGAGGGAGGGGAGAGCGGACGCCATTTTCCCAGAGAGAGGCAGTGACATAGAAGGGAGCGTAGGAGGCTGGAGGGAGGGAGGCACGGGAGCAGCGGCGGCAGCAGCGGGGTTTGTACACAGGTCCCAGGGCAAGGGTGCCTCTGAGCTGGTCCCTGCAGGGTTCTGCGCACCGAGCTAGGTTTGGGGGGAGGGGGGGTCTCCTCTTTCCCTTGTCTTTCTTTTACGAGAGCCTGCTGAGGGCTGAGTCCTGCCTAGGGTAGGGATATCCGCAGTGGGGTTGTTGCATTGTTTTGGTTGGGATAGAGAAGGGGCTCAGCTGAGGGGTCCTGCTGCCTGGCCTGTGACCATTACAGGTGAGTCTTTGGTTATTACCAGCATATTCTGCTGTGGGTGCTTTGGGGGAGGGGGAGGTGGAGGTGGCAAAAGGGGAATGAAATGCGAAGGGAACGTCTCATTACCCTCGGTGCGAGTATAACTCCTTCCCACCTTGAAATGTGTTTAATTTCTGTTTAAGTTGCCTTGAATTTGCTTTTCCTTTTGTGGGGTTTGGTTAAAAAATGGCAGGCTGTCGCTATATCTTGTGAATATGGCGGGTTACTGTAACTGGAGGAGCTGAGGAGAATTTTTTGGCAGTTACGCCAGATTTATGCATTATGCCTGGAAAATGAGCCAAAAGGAGCTATTATGTGACAACATAGGCTTCCTTGGGCTAGCAGATTTCAGAGCGGGTTTGTGCCTTACTGGGACTGCGTATTGAGTTTTACGAAGCTTGGGGAAGCCTATTCTTTTCCTCCATCCTGTATATTTTCGCTTTGTGGTACTAAAATGGCTCGTATAGGCCTAATCTCCCTGCCTTGCCCACCCCCGCCTCCCCTGCCCGTATCTCCGCTTCGTGGTGTAACCTGGGCAGACAGAGCAGTCCCCAGGAGTTTCTGTGCCAATTTAAAAGGGGATCACTCTCCCCACCCCCTTTCTCCAGGCTGTAAGTAGTTACACCGGTGCATCCCTTTCTTGCTGAATTCAGTTTCTGCAGCCGGTGTTCGTGTTCCCTGGGTGGCATATTTCAGTCTGTTTCTTGAACCGATGAGTGTTGGTGGGTTAGACCCCATTGCTGCAGACACAGGGGAGGAGAAACAAACGGTTCACTGTGTGGTACTAAATAGGGTAGAGAAACATAATACAAGCCTGATTATAAAGGTTCTGTATTCCCCCATACTCGGCCATTAGGGAGTGCGCGGCGTTTGGAAGCCCTGAGGTCCCCTAAAATGGGCCATACTACGTGTCGTCGAAAGCAGAAGTTCAGAGCTGCATCTCGATTTAGGAATGTTTTAGTCTGTTTATTTACAGCACCTTAAAAGAAAAATAATGAAGCGATTTTGTTACTCAGGGCTCAGATCAGTGAAAAGAAAGAGATATCCACGGCTGTAGCTACAATACATGATTAATTGATTATCATCACTGTACTTTTAAAGTTACTTTTAAAAAAATGTGGGGCAAATTTTTTAATTTCCCTCTTTTGTCCTTTAGAGATTCTAAAAATGGCGGCCTCAGGCTGATGTTGTGGTAATCTAATCAGCTCGGGTCCTCCACACCCCATGCAGTGCGTTTGTCTGCAGCATATTAGAGTCTTGCCGTGTCTAAATGAAAAGGCTATTCCCTTCAAATAACGTACAAAACATTTCTTGACTTTACCACGATTTAAAAATGCTGTGTTCCAGCTGATTAATTTTATTGGTTATGTGTGTGAAAGGCAAGTGAACGAGACCACTGTGTTCGGGGAGAAGGGGGTGGGCAGAGGGAACAGACTCACAGCTCCTTCGAGGGGTGTGTGTGTATCGCTCCAAGGGAATATGTCACTCGGGTTAATAATTTGGAAAAGCGCCTGCGTTTGTGGTAGGCACTGTACGTGTACACGGAATCATGTCCATCCTATTAACGCCATAAAATCAGTCATATTTATCAACAGAAGTAGTGGATTAAGATCCCCAAGACAGTCAGCTAAATTCTTTGTGGAAACACATTTGTGAACGTCATGTTCACCTTCCAGGAAATACCTTCGCTGGACATCAGTGCAGTAATCCATGTATTCTTAGTTTAAGAATACAGAATGAACTTAAAAGAATAATGAATGCGAGATTATTGTTACTTATTAAGACGTGGAATTTCTTCTGCTACCATGCAATCTTGGCAGTACGTTTTTTTTCTTCAATTTATTTTGTATATTGCTGTATAAATTATATATGTGGTAATGCACCTACAGATATTGAGGGAAGGTGCAGTTCATAACCTCTAATTTTTTTCCTAAATGAAATATGAACCTTTTAGTATCACCACTATAAATATGTTTGAGTGGGGGGAAGGGAGGTCACAAGGGTTTATTATTTGGTAGTTGGTGTAGTGCACTCTGATACACACTATGGAGGCTGCGACTGTTTGTTTAAAGAGCAATAACAAAAAATAATTTTCCACTCTTTTTTTAATTCCCATCTCATCCTTAATTTAATGAGATATGAGTTCCTATTCCAGTATAGCTTTAGAACCTTCTGGATTTAAGCAGTCAAAAATGAGGCATTGTAGTGACGTTCTTCAGTCTCTGAAGAATTTTAATTTAGATACCGTTTATGAGCACTGATGGGTGGTTTAAAGTGTACCTGAAGTTGAACAGTAAGACAGACTTGTAGGGTGTGTTAATGCTGCCTTTAGCGTGTTCTGAGGCCAAGGGCTGAGTGATTTTGTTAGTTCTCCAGTAATGCATGCTCCCATTATCTTTATTTATAAAGATTTGAGGTTTTTTTTCATAAACCATTTCTTACTCTGCTTATTTAAAAGTACGTGAATAAGAGTGTGAAGTGTAGGGGCCTTTACGGAAACATTTTGCCTTTTTCTTTCCTCTCCCCAGGTTGAAAGCTCCGGTTCTTGATTTTTTTTTTCTGACACTGTGACTTAAGAGGGCTGTACAGCTCTGGAGCTCTTCATGCCTCAGTCATGTCCTCAGGCAGACATCTAATTCACAATCAAAATAATTCTGTACACTTTCCAAAAAGTGTTGGGGGGAGTAATGAAATAAACCCAAAATACTAATTTTCAAATTTTGCAGCTTATTTTATCGATTGCCAAATTTTATGCACTGAAAACCTCTTGGGAATTTAGAGAGATCTTCAGAGTTTTCCTGTAAGTTCTAGTGAGTCAGTTTGCCTTCGTGACTCAGTTTCTTCATTTATAAAAACAGATCTGCAATTTGCTTTAAGGAGACAATACTACAAATCAAATTCTAGCTTTATTTTTGTACTCTATTGATGTTTCTCTGTATATTCATAATGAATGGCATAGTCTGCCCACAAAACTAATGCAAACTTACTGAAAGAGGGAAGGTTTGAAATCTGAATTTCTGTTTATTCAAGACACATTTCTGTTTCACAAACATTGTGTTACAAATGCAGTAACACAGACTGGAGTTATGAAACCATTTATGTATCTTGAAGCTTTTCATATCTGAAGGAAAAGTTTGCTTAACTGTCATTTGGTCTTTTGGGTGAGCTTTTGTTGCCATCTGGGAAATTCCAGAGGGGAAATAATACTACTCTTTAGACTAAATCTAGGGAAAGTTTCTCTTAGGACTGAGTAACCTCTTCAGGTTCCTTTGAGGTAAATGCAACTCCAGATTTTCTCTTGGACAGTTTCAGCACACACCACTGTTAATGTTCTGTTAGGAAGCAACAGAAATCGGTGTGGCACTAAAAACTCTGGTGTTTCTTCTCTTCTGTTCTTGGTTTGATTTAAGGACAGTCTGAATTTTGCGTGCAAGCTAATACTAATTTTAGTAAGGACTATTTGTGGGACTGATTTAAGGGACTGCATGTAATTATGGAATTGTAGTATTGTTTTAACTAGATTAATGTAAATGAAGGCTTAATGAAAGTATTTTGCCGGTGTCATGTGACATTTTAACAAAATTCAGTGGGAGGGATGTAGATGAGTTAAGATATAAAACAGAACTCAATTCAGACTTCTGGAGAGATCCTGAAGGAGTGCATGTATGTAATTGTTCTCGTGACTTCCACACAAATGAGCATTTGTGAATCTCTCAAAAGCAAATTTTGTGGGACAATTTTGAACAGGTACAGTGTTTAAAAGTTTCCACTGTCCAAATAGTACTTTTGATTTATTGTTAAGAATCAAACTTCAGGCATCTCTGGGAAAAAAAAAGTTTCATCAGGTGTGGAACGTGGATTAAGGAAAAAATCCTCACTTTTAATTCTTCCAAGTTCTGAATTACTTAGAATGGTAATTGTAATGGGCTTTTACATATTGAAAGATGAATATTTCTGTTTACTTCAGTGGTCACATTTTCTTAGTAACCAAAGAGTTGTACCCACAGAAGTTGATCTAATCTGTTTGAGGATCCAAAATTCTGCTCATGACCTTCATGCTACAGAAAAACCTTCAACGGTTGTGTTCAAAGAAAAACTGTTGGTACCTTTGAGGCACAACAAACAACTTACTTAAAAGAAACCTTTTCAAGATTTCATATACCCACTAGGAGATACTGAGATTATTTCCTTTTGCAAATATTAATGTATTAATGAAACAGACAAGATTTTAAGCTCTGATGTTGGTTAGAAAATTTGAATAATTAAGGTTATCTGTAAGCCTTTGAACACAGTTTTATTGCACAAAGTGTGTTTTTTTAGCATGCCTAACTTCAATGTTTTCTTATTTTTTAAAATTAAAACATTGGTAAGACCTGTGGTAAATCACAGTATCTATTCAAGTTGTGTTTCAAAAATGCAAGTGAAGAATATATTGTGGTAGCACAGATTGCATCTTGTCCAAGTGGAATGTGTTAGTTTTGCATGTTGTGTTGCAGGAGTGCTGTCTCTTCTTGTGATGGCTCATACAGAGCCTGGATGGTGGTGCAGTGTTGTAAACCTTGGGTGAGACTAAGAAGGGCCCAGCAAGATCAGGCACTTGCCAAAATAGTATTGTTCCTAGTTTTAGAGTTTAGTTTTAAGTTAACACTTTTTTAGTCCAGGTATTAAAATTTCATACTGTGGGCTCAGGCTAAGAAAGGGTTTTTTTATTTTATTCTCATTTGTAGTTGAGTTTTGTGGGGTTTATGGCATCATAATTTAGGTAATCATTCACTTTTATATCTTCATCACAAAAATAAATTGCCATCAAGTTCAAAGACGAGATGATAAGACAAGATTTTAATGACATTATTGTACTTCAGAAGGAAGTTCTATAATCTGTTGTTGGTCCCCTTATCATAGAATGGTGAGTTAGAAGGGACCTTCAAAATCACCTAATTCCAACTCCCTTGCCATGGATAGGAACACATTTCACTAGACCAGGTTTCTGAAAGCTCCATCCAACCTGGCTTGGAACACTCCCAGAAATGGGTTATCCACAACTTCTATGGGCAACCAGTTCAAGTGCCTCAGCACTCTCACAGTAAGGAATTTTTTCCTGACATCTAAATCTCTCATTTTTTTTTTTGTTTAAAGATGTTCCCCCTTGTCCTGTCACTGTCTACACGTGTGAGAAGTCACTCTCCGTTTTTTTCCATAAACCCCCTTTATAAGTATTGAAAGGCTGCATTGAGGTCTTCCCAGAGCCCTTTCCAGGCTGAACAAACCCTGTTCTCTCAGGCTGTCTTGAAAGGATTGGTGCTCAGGCCTCTGGATCATCTTTGCAACCTCCTCTGGATCTGCTCTAGAAAGCCCCCTTCTTTCTTGCATTGCAGTCCCAGAGCTGGACACGGTGGGTTCTCACGAGGGTGGAGCAGGAGGGCAGGATCCCCTCCCTCACCTGCTGCCCACACCGGGCTTTGTGCAGCCCAGGACGCATTTGGCTTTCTGGGGCTGCAGGTGCACATTGCTGGGTCATTCTGTGCTTCTCCTCAACCAGCACCCCCAAGTCTCTGTCCCTGGAGCTGTTTGTTTGTGCTCAGGTTTGAGACTGCCCTGACGCTGGTTCAGCCCCTTGCACTTGGCTGTTGAACTTCACGAGGTTCACACAGGCCAACATTACCTGAGGCCTGTCAGGGTCCGTCTGGGTGATGTCCTTTCCCTCCCACGTGTTGGCCATACCAAAGAGCTTCATGTCAACAGATTTGCTGAGGGTGTGCTCAGTCTGTATTGCCAACAGGTTTAAACAGCAGCAGTCCAAATACCAGTTCCTGAGGAATGCTGGAATGCCTCTCATCCATGGTCTCCACTTGGACAGCGAGCTGTTGACAGCTCTTCAGAGTGCAACCATCCAGCCAGTTCCTTGTCCACCAGATGGTCCATCCGTCCTGTTCGCGACTCTCCAGTTCAGAGACCAGGACGTTGTGCAGGACAGTGTTATGTAATTAGTCATAGAAACTGATGAAACAGCTGCTATTTACTGGTTGAGAATTGAAAATGGTGTCCAGGATGGTAGATCTGGATCTTTTGCCCCAAGGAACTCTTAATGTTTAAATTGGTTTGATGTTCATTACTCTTTAACTCTTCTAACTTCAGGAGGGCTAAAGATACTTTTTAATAGTTATGCTCTTGGTTTGCCTTGAGTAGACAAAGGGACCAAACTCCTAATTATAATGGTTATAATGGGGTTTGTTTAAAACCGTATCACAAGACAGATGATATTCCATGTCTAGATGGTTAATCCTGGTTTAACTGTTGTTTTAAAGAAACTTTTCCAATGCAGAATGTTTTTAGTTGGTTTTAGTTAAACTGAAGACTTAGGAATTACAACTTATTTACAGCTTTTGAGGAAGGTACTGAGAGATTACACCTCTCATTTGGTTTCCAAGCCTATCATTCTAGAACTGTGAAAGAAATGTGATTATATATAATTGATAAACAATACAGTAGTTATTTTATTGGTTATAAGGGTATGGTTCCTCCTTCAGATGTCTTGCCATGTAATTCAGCTAATTATTTTCTTTTCTCTTTTGCTTAGATTAGGAATGCTTGATGTGACTGTTAAATATCATTAGGCAGGATTTTTATGAATGACTGTGTTGTTTTTTTAATGTTTGATCTCTACTGTCTTTCCAACCACATCTTTTGTGCTGAAAGACAAAAGCAAATGCCAAATCTTTTTGTCCCCTTTTGTGTGGCAGTAGTATTGAAAATCAAAAGCTGTGCATTGAGCTTCCATTGCTGGGTAGAATTCTTTATGCTTATTCAAAGATTATGTATTCCATATCTAATTTAAAAATACATATTGAAATCTCCATTGAAAACAAACCTATAAAGTTAAAATGCATGGAATCTAAAATTACTTAGCCCAAATAATACAATTTTGCAAGATAATTGCAATTGGGAATAAATGGAGTTTTCTTTTATTGAAAATAGGAAAGATCGTTTGATCTTACACTTCTTAAGTATTTTTTGTCTGTCCTTGAACATTTTATAGTCCCTCCCAGTCTGTTCCCTCATTACTTCTTTCCAGTTTCCTCCCCACATTTTTGTGAAGAACATTGAAATACTGCCAAGTTATTACCAAAAAATACAGTCCAGGTTGAACTTTGGTTAGAGGCACACAAGATAGTTAGAAAGAATTAAAAGTTTGTTTTGAAAGAGTGTGACTTTCTTACTTGCTTCTGTGTAGATTTCTAGGCGTGAGTGTAGCAATTAGGTGAGTGTCTACAAATCACTTCCAGGAGTAAAAGAAGTGCTCTTGAGCTATTCATGTAAATCAGATGCCACTGAAAAAACTTTGGAATCTCCTGAAGTGAAAACATGTCAAAACAGAAATATGCTTAGCTGAAATGTCAGGCTTGAACTAAGTCAAAATAATTTACTTCTTCTGTAGTAGGTAGCTAATAATTATAGTAAACTCCCACATCTTACTAAGCAACATAGACAAAATAAATTAATTAGTTTATTTATTCAATATCACGAAGCCAGCAAAATATTTAGATTTTTGAAGGTAATACTGATACATATTTTTGGTCACATGTTTTTCCACTCCGAAAACTGTACTTAGTGGGAGGATTGCTGGTGACTGAATGCTTCCAGTGATGGAATCACCATGAGATACACTGTTTGATTTAATAAAATATCAATTACTCAGCCCTTACTGTTGTAGGCATGAGTTAGAGTATCCTTACAGATTGTGGACCGGACATACTTCCATTAAGTCCTTTACATTGTAGGACGTTGTCTGGAATAACAGCTTAAGGTAACACCTGTAAACGTGCTCTTGTAGAGTAATTGGTAAGACACATACAGGCATTTCATCTAAGTTTAATCAACAGCTTTTTATCATTTTGTGGTAGATGAAGAAATAAATGTTTGCAGTAAAATAGGTGACACAAAGAATGATTTAAAGCCAAGATCCTTTTACTGGGAAACAACTATACTTGTCTTTAACCTTTGAATTTTTCCTTAAACCGGTTTTACACATCTCAGTTACATACTGTGGCATGCTAATGATAGGTAGCTAATATGTGCTTCTCTAAACAGTAAACAATATTGGTAACACAAAGGAATCTTTTCTTTCACTCTCTTCATGTGCTGCACTTGTTTTGTTCTTTACAATGCCTTGACTCTTCAGCTCAAATAATTGATGATTTTTGAATGGATAGGCCTTTATGTGTATGGTTTATTTTAAGAAGTACAGCAGGTGTTTAGTAAACTTAGAGGCATCAAGCAATTGGCAGTTAATTTTTGGTCTTGGGCATTGAGTTCTGTAAATACAAAGTCTAAAATCTCTAAGCATGGTATTTATATATCTCTGTTTGCTACTTCTTGGTACATTTCTGTTCAATAAACTAATTCTTACTCTTTCTGTAACTGCTTTTACCTTTATTTCCCTTCTACCACTTACTCTTTTTCTCTTCCTAGTCCCATATTTGTCTCACTTCCACTGAGAGAAGAAAAGGAGTGAAGAGAGAGAAGAGGTAAGGGCAAGTTTTCCATGTTTTAAGGGACGAGGCTTCAGAATGCACAAAAGCAGCTCTGCTGGACCAGAAAGTGAAGGGAAGGCAGCCTGCATCCAGTGGAAACCAGCTGTTCTGTAGGGCAGAAACTGGGCTACACTGGCAGACTGGTTCTAGGGCTATACCTAAGAGAGCAACTTGCTTTACTCAGACTGGAGTTTCTGTGATGTGTGCAGAGACCCAGGTACTGAAGAGTTGGTACTTTCGTGATAGAAACTTGAGGGGTTTATGCATAAGTCTTGGGTACCGTGGAGAAGGCAGGGGTTTTTATTTCTTTGTTCTAGATCCCAAACATGGGACCAGTTCATGAAGTTTGGCTGTCATTCCAAACCTGACTGAGGTCTTTGTTGAATGTAAGGTCTCCCAGGATGTTCATAAGTCCAGAACAGGCTGCCCAGAGAGGCTGTGGATGTCCCATCCATGGAAGTGCTGAAGGCCAGGTTGGAAGGGTCCTGAGCAACATCATGGAGCAAAGGTTGTCCCTGCCCATGGCAGTGGGGTTGGAACTGGATGACCTTTTAGGGCCCTGCCAGCCCGAGCCCGTTCTGTTATTCTGTGCTAATGAATTCATTACTTAACTGTGCTTGCCCTTCCTCTGTATTGGTGATCTTTCAAAAGCAAAGTTGGAGGAGGAGTCTCACCTTGTGGTTGGTTGTAATAGAAGTGTTTCTTTAACAAGTTGTTCTCAAGATCAGTAGGTCTGTATCAGTACCACCAATAATGTAATAAAACAGAAATTTGATAGGGTACCACTGAGCTCCCTGAAGCTTAATGAACATCCAAAAGACGATGGGGCAGCTGTGAGCAGTGTCCTTAGAGGAAGCATAATGACTTTAACCATTGTCTGTCATGTGTGACTTCAAACCAGCACATAGTGGCATTTTTTTGGTTTTTTGTCTGTCTGACAGGGCACGTGAGGAGGAAGTTGGCTGGGTGTGTGATGGCTGTCAGTGTGTTGGTTACTGTGGACAGCATAGGGAGTTACTGGGGGCTTGTGAGCCAGACCAGGAGCAGTTAGTACTGCTGTGAGTGGGATACAGGGAAGGTGAGGTCAGTGGGAATGTTTGAGCACAAACTATGAAATATGTTGGAAACCAGATTTCTTTTAGAACTTATTTCTTGTACATGATATTAATAAGTCCTGATTTGTATATTTGAGTGTGCCTGCTGTGTCTTGTTTTTCCTACTCGCCTTTCTTTCTTGTCTCGACACAAATTAGAAGTAAACTGCTGACTTATCTCTTAGGTTACCATAGAAAACAGCAAATAATAGCAAAAGTCTGAATTTGGACACAGTTGTTTCTAAGCCTGCACACTGGAACTGCAGTGGTGTAACATTTGGAAGTTGGATATGCATCCCAATCTCTTAGCAAAATCTGTACAGTTATGGAGCATGTCAGGGGAAACAGAAAACTTCCTGTGGGTAAGATTAGTCATTTATTCATGTATTCTGGTTGTAGGTCTGTCTGAAGATGTTACCTCCTTAGAAACAGACAGCAGTGAATAAATATTGATTACTTTATATGTGTATTTATGCTACCCATATGTATGCTGCATATTATTCCCAGATGTGTGTGCTGATACATGAATATATATACATACATGCTGTAGTTCACTATTTGAAGGATATTTGGAGTATACTATTAAAATTTCAGTTTCTGTATCTGTTTTTGCAAAAAACCCAACTGACGTATAGGCATGAATGCTCAGGACACCAGTAGAAAACAGCAGTTTAGCAAAACATGCAGTTTTATTTAGTAAAATCTTCTTAATATTTTCTTCTCTTCTTCCTCCCCAATTAAAAAAAAAATAAAACATTTAAATAAAAAACCAAAAAGGAAAGAACCAATCAAACAAAAAAAGTAGGCAGGGAATCCAACTAGGAAAGCTGTTTGTTGACTCTGTGACAGTTCAGGACAGTTTTCACCCTGTGTTTGTGGACTCTGACAAACCTGATTCCTGCACTTTTCCTTATGATTTTCCTGCCTAGGTTGTGCTAGGCATGGTTGTATCAGCTTTCCTCAGGTCCCTTCTGTGGGTTTCTTGTGGGTGAGGGTGGTTCCCAGGACCACGGGTTAAAATCATTGGCCTGTAAATCTGAAGGAAAGCCTGAGAAGAATTGCTTTGCTCATGATTGCAAAACATGTGCAAATATGATGTAATCAGAGGGAGGGAGGACGAGAATGCAATATAAACAGTCTCCATAAAT
Organism: Hafferia zeledoni; assembly: GCA_035583235.1. Classification (NCBI taxonomy): domain Eukaryota; kingdom Metazoa; phylum Chordata; class Aves; order Passeriformes; family Thamnophilidae; genus Hafferia; species Hafferia zeledoni. Next base: position 12,225,809 of record JAWWEV010000043.1, read on the forward strand.
GCAGCTTAGGCATAGAAGATGTGTGGTGTGGTAATAAATTACAATAGACCAGAATGCTGCCTTTTGGTCATCTGTCTCTATGGCCTGAGATAACTTGTATTAGCAGGTAACACAGATCTGCAGAAATCAGCAGAGGTCTCAAAGGACTAGTAGTATTTTGGAAATCTTTGTATCTTGCCTGAAAGACCCTGTTGAGATGGGACACTGTAATTAGTTTCAGGGTGATCCTTTGCAACACTGGAGCCAACCTGGACTCAGTACCATAAATTTTCTACTGGGGGCAAATGGAAGTTAGTTTTGGTTTGGGCTTAGTACTGTAGATTGCTTTTACATTCAAATTGACTTGAAGTTAAACCAGATTAGCATTGTGTGCTGGTTGAACTGAAAGGCCTTGCTTGACTCAAGACTGTCCTGCAGATAATTTATGTGTTTTAACTGTGATTTATTTTTATCTGTAAATCTGGTGACTCTTCTACCCTTCCTCTTCTTCCTTGGACAGTGCTGGAGTGGAAAATTGACTGTATGAGTCACTTTTTTTCAGTTAATTCCCTTAAGATTTGTGCACATCCTGTGAAAATGAGACTTTTTATCTCTGTTGTGTATTCTGATACTTAATGCTGCTCCAGGAAATGGTTACTTATTTCTTGCCAGGATTCAAAGGGTGTGAGGCAAAGTGTTTACCAGTACTCATAGTTTAGCAAAAGAGCTTCTCTACTTGTGCTCAGGGGAAATAAACTCTACTTGAACATGAGGTGCAGTGCCCATCGCTGCCTAAGTTGGGAAACACAGGCTGCAACTTTGTAGGTGTGCAGGACTGATAATTATTCTCAGACATTTCAGTTACTCCATTTACTACATATGGGTAAACCACCACTTCCATCTTTTAGGTGTTTTTAATACATATTTAAAGTTACATGAAGGAAAGACAGTTGTTGTGTAGGTAGGTTAGAAGGTTTTGATTAATTTTTTTCAGTTCTAGTTATGTGCATCTTGTACATGGACCTTGTGAAAATACAGAGTAGAGAGAGTATAGAGATGGTATTTTGGTTAGTATATTAATATTTCTGTAGTGACATTAGTTAAGGACTTGAGGTAAAGTTGTATGCATCAGTATAAAATTTAAATCATAATTTATCTTAAACAGTGCTGTTTCCTCTCATGAAATACTCAACCTAATTACTAGCTAATTATAGTTAGATTTTTCTCCCTAAACTTCTGTGTTTAGGGAGGCCCTGGTAATTCTCTTTGCAGAGACGTTCTGTGATGAGATCTCCCAGGTCTTGGAAAGTCTAAACTTGGTAAAAACCGTTTTTTTAATCTTGTCATTGTTAATGGGTGGTGACTGATAGAAGCAATTGGCATAAAAAGTTATTGAAGAACTTCAGATACATAAAAACAGTAACAGACTCAATAATTTTGTAATGTTTAGTAATGTGAGGAACTTGAACTTATTTAGCAATGAAATCAGTGTAGTCGCCTGTGTATGTGGGAAAGTTCTTAGATTTGAGCTGGGATATAATTTAGTCTTAAGCTTCATTCATGATTTCACTGATGTCTCTCTATAAAATAGAAAACAAATGTTACATTGCACCTTGTTTGAATTCTGTTTCTGACTTCTGTAGTGAATGTTTTTTCTGCAACCTTTGCGTGCTTTTTGCCTTTTGTATTTGTCACATGACAACAGAATCTGAAAATTGATTAATGGGAAAGGAAAAACAAGTAGCAGTGACACTGTCTGTGTAAAAAGCTGTCAGAGGTATGAAGAAGAACAGTAAAAACTGCTTTCATTAGTTTTTCCCCTCTCTATGTTTTGTGGTGTTAGAGGTAAATGTGGCTTAAGAACCCAAAGCAAACAAAACACCTCCACTGTATTGTAATAAATAATGTTATTATAACTAATACTATTGATATATTAATATTTCTTTTAGGAATTTTTTTAGTCATTAAGGCAATAAGTTGTTACTGGTGCTGCTGCCACCTCTTTGACTTTTATGAAAAGTTGCATCTGTGTATCTAGATGAGAGCTCTAGAATTCTTAGACACACATCATGGGTTCTGGAAGGCTTCTTATTCCTGTTTTCTCTGCCTTCTCCCTTCTCAAAAAAGGTTAAATGTCTTGCGGAGTTGAGCTGCCAGTGTAGCCAGACTGTTCCTTTCACAGTGCAGCAAGTACTGTTTGGTTTCTTCTGGCTTGAAAAATATGTTTCATAGTTAATAAAAATAAAGGTAAGTTAGAGTTGTCTGATCAGATTTATGTTGTTACTTTCTGTTTGAATGTGAGTATTGGGATCTCAGTTTCTGAATCTATAAAATACAAGGAAAAGTAGTTAAATGTTGAAAAAAAAATTTAACTAGCCTCCTGGGGTAAAAAAATCAAAAGAAACAAGAAGAAACTTACATGTAAAATGCATTGGGAGAATTTGCCTGGACTCTTGACACTCAGAGGATGATTGATAGCTGGGATTATGAAACCTTGTTGGAATCATCTGGACAGTTTGGCTGCACTTCCAGATTCTTATTTTTCAAGTGTAGTTTGTGTCTGGGTGACCTGTCATCTGCTTGTTTCCTCAGTCTGCTGCATACAGATTGTGGTGGTCCTGCAAGGAGGTGGTGGAAGGAGGAGAGGGGGGTGCTGATAATTAGGCTTGGAGTTCCCTCTGAGTACCTGAGCAGAGCTGGGTTTCCTTTGGAGTGTTTGGGTTCAAAGCTACTGCTGTAACTTCAGCTGGTTACCCATTTACCTTCTGATTCAGGAGCTGACCCCTCTGTACTTGGGGTTTTTTGCTCCTCTCTATACCAGTGGAAAAGTCAAGTTTTTCCTTCTGATGTGACACAATTGGTCTTAGAAGGACATGACAGAAAGGAATCATGTGGTGTTTGTTAGACCACAGATTAATGTTGTGTAAGTGGAATACCTGGGACTAATATCTAAGTTACTTTCTGATGTTTAATGCATAAATTGTGTTCTCTGTACAAAACCACAGAGGTTTGACTGTTTTGGAATGTATTCTGCTCTTACACTTCTGTTGTTAGAGCACAACTAATTTAAAAAAAAAAAAGGATTCTGGTGACATAAAGTGGATCATGAGAAGTGTGGTGAGGCTTCAAATATTTTAGGCCTGATGTGGCTGTTAAGAAGCCCCTTTGTATTCTCTGGAGAGAAAAAGAAAGTGTAAACCAGTGTGATGGAATGGTGAAGTTCATTCAGGAGGTTCATCTTGCACAAAGTGAATGGTTTAACCAGATAGAACAGAAAGTTTGTTTGGGTTCTAAGGTGAAAATGGCACTATTAGGGCAAGATAAACTTTTTTACTATAATTAAATAAAAGCAGAGTTAATTTGAATAAGGAATATTTTTTTCATATAATGAAGCTGTACTGGTAGGGTGATAATGAGAAAATTTGGTGAATCTAAGAAGTAGCCAAAATACTTTCAAAGCTTACAGTGTATTGTTACTAAAATAATAGAGAGGATCAGAACAACATCAGAGGACCTCGACTGTTGTTAAATAAGGTACAGTAGATGAGCTACTTTTTTCAGTAAAGAGCTTATAAAATGAGCTTTGGACCAGCAGTTTTTTATATTGTGGCTTTTAACTCTATGACCCTGAAATTAACTGCACAAACCAGTGTGGCATTCCTAACTTTCACATTTGTGTGGTGTTGAGGAAAGACTTCTAAACAGTAAATTGTGTACCAACTGCCTGGATTCTTCTGTACCCCCCTCGTTTTTACTCCTGGCCAATTATTTAAATGAATGCACCTGTGAAAACAGTTTCTTAAAGGCCATGGATGACGGATTGTCAGAGTTCTGGAAGACTAATGACTTGAAAGAGATGGGGAGTTGCAGAAATTGGAAAGTACCAAATTATGACAGCAGGTAGTACTTTATGACTCATTTGAAATAATCAAGCTTTGAAGGATAAGCCATCACTTTTAAGGTAGATGAAGTTCTCCAGTGGTTGTGTTTTCTTTGTGACAAAAATACAGGGAATATTTTAGTATGTCATGACAATGTTTCTGGTTCTGACATGAAAATGACATGTCAGAACCAGAAAATAAGTGACAGAAAATAAGTGTTTTCCATCATCCTGAATTTGGCATCACTGGGGTGTTCATAATGGGATGGCCTATCTATAAAGTCACAGTTCTGTTTAGTAAGTGAGTGTAGTGTAATTAATTTATCCTAGATTACCCCCACCTCCATCAGGGGCATTTTTTGGGGGTGGCTACTCACAAACAACGAGCAGCGTTTGTTGGAATTAACTTGGCTGTGTTGGTATCACGAGCCAGTGGCTGCTTCTGTTGTTCCATACTTAACTACAGGCAAAGGAAAAGCTTCAGAGGGTTTTGTGTGTGATGAAGGTGGTAAAAATTAATGTAGTAGTATTACAATCGTTTTCTGCTTCCTTTTAAATGAAACAACTGTTCAATGCTGTTTGGCAAAATAAATTTTGATTCCTTAAGTTTCTGAATTTTTTCCGTGTAGATTAAGCTGTTAGAATATTTGAGTGAATTCTGACAAAAGTGTATTTCAAGAACTTGCCATAGGGTAAGAAGTTTATCTTGGCTGTGTTTCCTTCCCTCCCCTCTGCCTCCTGTTGTTTTGGGTTTTTTACAAGAATGATGATGTGCTTGTCTTGTCAGAGATTGTCATCAATTGGGCCACGCATTAGCAATTAATACCCAGTCTATACACAGCTCTAAAAACATACACACAGCTCTTCTTTTTCTGCATTACTTCTAAAAAAAGGTGTCAAATTTCACTCGATTCTCAGATTTGGTAATCACATCTCTTGTTCTGTGTTGACAATGAAAGTCACCTGAATATGTAATGATGGGGTAACCTCAGTTGTTTTTACTGAAGTTTGGAGGTGTCACAGTTCATGAGACAGATGTCTTAAGCGTGTTCTTCACTTCCATCAGTCTCCCAGGCATTTTTGCCTGCATTAATTTCCAGTTGTTAGTCTGCCTGGCCAGAAATGTCTAAAGAAAACATTATTAAGAAAAACCACACCCTTGCCAAAAGCAATTTTAAGTGCAAGAAACATCTAAGTGAGGATCTTGATCCCGGGTGGTGCCATTCAATATGTGTTTCAGACCTACTTTGAAACACTAAAACTGTTGTTTTATAATTACCTACTAACAGGTATAAAATAAAAACTTCATTATGCTAATGATTTGTTGGCATAGGTGACACTCCAGGTTGTAATGGAACAGCCCTTAACCCTGGGATGGCTGATGTACCTGGACTTTAAAAATCCATGATTTTCTTTCAGTTACGGGGTAAAATGTTTACCTTTTTTAGAAGAAGAGCACTAAATGGTAAGTTGAATGTTTTCTGTAAGTTGTAGATGTTGTTCAGAGTCCTACCCTACAAGCAGAGTAACCCATAGGGTGGCAGTTTGAGTGCTCATTAAACTATTAGAAGGGCTTGGAGTTTTTTCATACCTGCTGCTGAAAATATTCTATACTTGCTTTTGATTTAGTGGGGTTTTCTTGCTGTTTATTTTTGAAAATTAGTGTGTTTTGTTCTAATTCATGCATAGGTAGTGATACAGTTTGTTGTTTGTGGTATTTAGTAAGAAAATGCTGGGTGTTTGAAATGAGGAAAGCAAAATTCTCCAATGTCCGGTTGTCCTGATCACTTTCCAGTCCATTGTATTTGGTGTCTCATGGAATAGGACCAAAACACAACTTTTGCTGTCTGGAAGGTTTAGGCATTTCAGATTTCTCGGCATGTTCTTACGTTTATTGCCCAACTTCAGTAGTGTTACAAAATTTAGGAAGGTAAATGAAGACTTGCTGCGAGCTCATACTTTAGAGACGCCTTGTACGTGCCCCTTCATCATCCTGAGGACTTCAGATGTAATCCCACAGTGCTTGTCTGTAGCCCATTTCACACTGGGGCCTCTTGGTGTTTTCTTGGCAATCTGGTGTTTGGTGAGGTTGAGCACGTTAAAATATGTTGATCTCAAAACTCTTGGGCTTTTGTGGACTTCAGCTGTGATATTACATTTTGTGATAGGAGTGTATTCCCTGGGCACTGCATGTGCTCCTTGGCAATGTCAGTACTGATGTTGAGCTATTTTACTTCAATTACCTGGTCACTTGTGGAAAACCTTGTCTGTAATAGTGTATCAAAGTGCACGAGTTCAGCAGTCTGTGAACAGCTGAGGGGCTGTTTGCATCTCCTCTCCTGTGCTTGGTGGGGTATCCTGTCCTGTGAGACTGGTGGTTACTGGTGATTCTTGTGCTTGTGAAAGTCAGGCAGATTGTAGCTTTTCTCTACAATTAAAAACTACTGGTGATTATTACTACTTAAAAAGTCACTTGGAAAAGTGGAGCCCAAAGAGTGTAGTATCTTCTAATGGCGAGATGAAATATGTTTTATTCTTGTGAATCATAAGAATGATTTTGCTTTAAAAAAATACTGATAGAAGGGAAGACATGAAGTAGTTGGGGTGTTTTTTTTTGAAGTGTACAATAAAAGTGAACAATGTCAGACCTACTTGAAAAGTTCTGTGACTAGGTTTCTGTTGAAAGGTTTACAGCAACTGGACTTTGACAACAGAGAGCAGTAAGCAAATGTACTTCATGTTCAGTGAATCTGCTGCAGAGTGAGTCTGTGTCACCTCCTGAAATGTGCTGGGGTTTTAATCACAAATTTGAGTGGTAATATTTTCTGTCAATTTGTAATATTTTTTTAATTTCAGGCATTAAGATCATTGTAGTATCAAAAGAAGTGTACTTGAAGTTAGCTTTTAAAGAAGATTGAAATTGAATGTTTTCCTTTCCTTTTACTTGTGTAAAATAAAACTAATGAAATAATTGTGACAGATGTAGGTGGCAATTTTTTGATTAAAATTAATGTGATGTAAAAATGCTGAGTTTTAAAGTGAACTGACTTGGTTTCCCACATGTTTTGTTTCTGGCAGGGTTTGTGGATGCACTTAGATGTTTGCAATGAGCACTGTGGCTGGCATGCCCCAGTGTTTTGGATACCAATGCATAGGACTCCGTAGTAATCGAATTTATCAGAAACGAACGTCATGAGCATAGTGATCCCATTGGGGGTTGACACAGCAGATACTTCTTATTTGGAAATGGCTGCAGGCTCAGAGTAAGTATGTCAACACCATTTGTAAGCTTTCTTACTTATTTTTTTACTTATTCTTGTTTTTAACTTAGTATTTTCTGAATATACTTGGAGGGAAGGTAGGAGTCTCCTTAGTTTGGATGAACCTGTATTTACTTAAATTAGCAACTGTCACTTTATTCTTAAATCAGCTTCTTCCTCCTCAGGGGGAGCAAAGGGGAGAAGCCAAACTTCTCTACGGATGCTTATCAGACTGAGAAATAGAGATGCTGCTGCTTTTGTTTTTCTTGCTTAGAATACTTGCCATTTCAGTTTCCTTTTTAACTATGTGTAAAAAATGGTTTTGATTTTGCTTGTTAGAAAGGTAAATTAATATGATGTGTTAAACTGTAAGACAGTGGTAGTAATTAAGACAAGGGTGCCTTTATGAAAATTGAAGGCCCAGCTTAATTGGTTAATGCCATGTCTTCACCAGGGTATTTGTAATTGGAAATCTACTAGAAATTTACTTGTTATTCATTTAGTAACTGTGTACAAAGGGTTGCAAAGAGCCAGTGAAATCATGGCTTCAATAAACTGCCTTTGTGTGAAATAAGTGTAATAAAATTCAAGGTTTGGGGGTTTGAGAGGGTGACTTGTGGGTTTTTTGTGTGTGTGTTTCGTGGGAGAGGTTTTTTGTGAATGTGGTTTAATGTGTCATGCTTTTTTACCCCCCTTTTCTGCTGTAGAGTGTTGATGGACTAAAGTTTGGGTACTGATGGGCTGGAGTTTAGGTGTTGGTGATCACTTACTTGCTTTTGCGTTAGTAGAGAACATAATGGGCAGGTTTTGGGGGGAAGAGAGATGGGTGTGAAAAGATAGTTACGTTTAGGATCAAGAGAGTTTGTGTACGGCACAGATGACCTCATATACTTTACATATGTATAGATGAAAAAAAATCAACATGAATTTCTTAGCAGAATTGTTAAATTAACCATTTGTATTGTATTGGGGTTTGGTTTTTTTCTTTTTATCATTTGAGATGGTGTTACTCTTCCTCTGAGCCTTATTAAAGGCTCCCTATTGTTGGTTGCCACAAACATACATTTACTTGCATTAGATACTGAGGAAAATGGGTTAGACTTTTATTTTACATACATGCCTGAGATTTTTGATAAATAAAAAATACTTGAACAGGTGTATTGTATGACACAAATTTCAATAGCTCACACAATCTTTGCTTGAGAGCATGTTCTGGGTAATATTAATCTGTTTAAGAAGCAAATGGTTTTCTTCCAAACTTTGAAGGAAAGTTTGAGCAAAATTCTTCAACAGTTCTTTAAAGACATATTTCTCTCCTGTGTTTCCAGTTATATAGAATCATATATGAGGCTATTCTAAGTTTGCACCATTTACATGAAGAGAACCAGGAATTTTCAACTCAGAGTTTCTTGTCACATTAAATTTTTTATGTTGTTCTCTTTATCTCTTCATATCATGAGCATTTGACTGCCTTGGTGCAGAACATTTTTTAACTTCAGTGAACCATTCACAGCTCTTTTCATTATCTTTCCTGTACTTCTCTTTTATGTTTAGAGGAGGTCATGATTCCTGAGGTTGCTGACATTCCTTGCAGACACATGCTGAAATTAAAATAAATAAATGTAGTTGTCAGTATAAACAAGATAGAGTTCACAGTGTGTTATTTGCTTGATGCTGTGGCAGAGCGACCCAGTTAGGAACTGCTTTTCTTCAGATGTTGAGTGACTGTTACCAACTAGATTAATTCTTGCCGTCTCTGCTGTACTTACAGTGAAATGTGTGTAGTAGTTGCATGATTGGCTTATGCTGATTCAAAAGCATCTCACTGTCTGAAGAAGTGTGACATGAAGGTGTGTCCCTGACATACCAGCTTACACAGCTGTAAACCTTTTTTATTTTACCAGTTTCTGTGTGATTTGCATCTTCCTTTGGTTTGGTTTGGGGGGTTTTTATGGTTTGGTTTTGTGCATTTTCTTCCAGAGAAGTAGCATGTTGGATATAGATTGTATTAATAACAGTCATAGATGGTCTTTGAGCAAGTTCTGGGGTTTTCCCAAGGGGAGGAGTTGGAATTTCTCTGCTGTGACTGGCGGGTCTGATGTTGCTTCATCAGTTGCTGAAGAGTGAGCAAACACAAGAATGGGGAAGTGACAAACCTGATTACACAGGAGAAGGAGCCCAGGGAAAGCCTCTTTGTCTGGTACCATCTCTGCTAAGATACTTTGCTTTATGCTTTGAACCAAGGCATAAACCTCTTAAAAAAGTGGATAGTTTGTGATTAATGGTTTTTCCCACATTATTTTAATAATTGTAGCAAGTAAGTATGTGGAGAATAAAAAGGCTTAAACATCTTAAAAATCAGTTGAAATAGTACATTTCTTATGTGTACTTAAGTGGTATCTCCACACAGATCTTCTTAGTGCCACTGTAGTCAGAACACAGATATTTTGCTTTAATTTGTAGATCTTACTAAAGATGAACATGTGTGACTTCTCACCAGGAAGGCCCTTGTAATGGTGAGCAGAACCAGCCATTTCAGAAGGTTCACAATGTACTTCCTGACTCGAGAGAGCACCAGAGTGCTTAGGGCATGCTATAGCTATGAGCTACACATGGTGAAACGCCAGCATGATACTGGTTTTCCAGTTTTAATATCGGTATGTTTTTTACAGAGATGGCCTGTATAATAACCCTCACAATCACAGTATATGGGTCACTGTGTTGACTTCAGCATCCAGCAGAAAAAGTGATGAGCCTTGTTCGTCTTACCTAGAGATGGTATCAGGCCAGCCTGTACTTGCAGGGCCTGCTACGAGGTGCTTGGGTGGCAGAACCAGCTCCCTGGTGGAGAGGCAGTGCTTGGTTCTTTGTTGTCTAGGTATTAAGCCCTGGCAGATGTGTTTGGTGAGCTGAAGTGTCTTGAAACAGAAAATACTGTTTTTCTTGCATTCCTTTATCTGAGCTGCCCTTCAGCCAGATCCTGCTCAGGTGTGCTGGTGCAAATGGAAAACAAACCCCAACTTGAAAATCAGACCTATTCAACTGGCTGTGTGGCAGATTGATGTTGCTGAGGGGTGTGTGGAAGCAAAATGTTCTGTTTGGAGTTCGGACACTTTTTCAGGAAGTGCTATTTAGCTGAGCTTTCATAGCCTAGAGCTTGGATACCCACGTGCCTTTGAACGTTTTGAGATTTTGTTTCCCATTTCAACCCCCTGTGTTTTTATAGACGTGATTAATGGCCCCAAATTCTGAGGATTGATTGTATATTGGGTATTAGTCAAAACCGGCACACTTTTTAAAAAATTATTCAATTGTCAGAAACAAAGCAGTACGTAAAAGGAATGGGGTGGGGAGGTCACGTTCAGAGCGGAATTGCTTCTACTCGTTGGCAGCTGATTCCCTTTATGGGTTAACTATGAGCTGGTAGGGGCGGCGTTTTGGTGAACCAACTGCTCTTGTGCCGCTTTTAATTTCTCACTGGTGCCATCTGCTGGCAGCGTGCGGAGATGACACAGAACATGGGTGGCTTCTCTTGCAGAATGAAAATTCTCTGAATTTTTTTAAAAAAAAAACCCACAGACATCCTTGATTTTTTTTTTAATTGATTTGATAAAATATGATGTTCCTGTTTTCAAGTTACAGGAGTGTCTTAAATCATTGCAGCCCAGGAACATTTTATTTTGCTCCTTTTGAATATTTTGCAGTTCTGAATTGCTAACAAGTGCTGAACAAATATATATGATATTTTAGCAAAATATTATTGTCAGTTTATTACAGTAATGTTCATTTATTTTAGGAAACAATATTAGCATTTTGGTCAAACTTCATATATATTGTAATACAAGCATTTCAGTTTCTTGATGAATACCAAAAGTAGCATAAATATATCTCTTAGACACTAAGACTGCACTTGTTTGAGGTGAAGCTGAAAAACATGGTATGATCAGAAGACTGACAGGCTTAGTACTTCAGTCTGTTACAGAACTGGCTTATGTACAAAAATACAAACAGGGAAAACCTTGTAGTGTTCTCACAGCTCTGAATACTTACACTTTTTCTTCCTGAAAACTTAGGGGTTTTTTTCTTGTCAGTAAGAATGCCAGTGGTGAGATTAGGGTGGATGTCTGGAGTGCAGTAGTTGTGCCTGGCTGCTTGGGCCCTGCTACTTCAGCCCCCCAAAAATTTGAAACCTGGCTTTGAAATTAAGTGCCAAGAGGCATTCCTTCACAAAATGTCCAGTTCTGAGATGCCCCTTTCAGAAGAGGAGTTTGAACTTTAATGAGCAACAGTGTAGAATGTGTGTTTTCAGTTTGAGGTCATGCCCATGGTGGGCAGGACAGGGGCAATAAGAAATGCAGTGACCTGTCTGCCAAAGTTACTTCTGTGGAGAAACGAGACTCATCCTGTGCCCCCTATAGGATCTGTATCACTTTTCTGTTGGCTGTAAAAGAAACCTGTGGTGGTTGATTCTGAGCCTCAGTGAGTGCTCTGCCACCTCCTTCCCCTAGTTCTTGGTCTCCTCCCACTTCCCCACCCCAGTGTAGTGGGTAAATGGAACAGCAGCAGTTATTCAGAGCTCTAGTGAGCATCTGTTGTAAATTAAAGTAATATCTGTGCCCCCCTGGGTAAGCTCATTCTGCTCTAAATTTTTATGTATGTTACCACTTCCTTAATAAAATACTGAAATGCCTTTCTGTATCACCTGATTTTTCTCCCACCATTCTTCTGGTTTTCCTTGTTCAGGTAAAGGTGTGCTTTTTCCTGATTAACCTTGTGCTCTGAATCTGTTTTATGAGTATTATATAGTTGGAGATAGATGTATGTATTTGCTTTTGAAAGCTTAATGCTTCTGCTTCCCACAACTCATGCCTCTAAATATTAAACTTTGTTCTCTTTAATTGGTGTATAAATTGCTGGGGTAGGTAGAAATGGGTTTAGGGAGGACAGTGTATTGCCTTGCCTCATATTTTGCAAGACATTTTTAGAGTATCTTTTCCATTCTTGTAGTCAGCTGATGGAACACACAACCTCTCCTTTTAGGACACTTCCATTCTGGCTTCTTTCACTGAACGTTCCTATGTTGAACTAGCTGGTATTTAGGTCATAGTAATACCTACTTTTAATGAAGGAAGTTCTCCTAAATTAACTGTGACATTGCTGAAGGATGGATTGTACCAGAATTGTCCCTGCCTGTCCTGTATCAGTCAGCCCTCCTGCTCTGGAAACCCGGTATGTCCCATCCAGACCAAGGCTGAGCACTGGACACAGTGGGTAAGAGTAACCAACTGCTGCTTGTCCCGTCCAGGAAATGGTGAAGAGCAGCGGTAGAAGCAAAGCAGTGGTCAAGATCTTCTTGTACTGGAGAAAGAAAACTTGATTTCTGCTCTAGCCATGATGGAAGATCACAGAATCAATTGGGTTGGAAAAGACCTCCGAGATCATCAAGTCCAACCCTTGGTTCCAACTCCAGTCCCTTTACTAGATCATGGCACTCAGTGCCACAGCCAATCTCAGTTTAAAAACCTCCAGGGATGGTGAATCCACCCCCTCTCTGGGCAGGCCATTCCAATGCCTGATTCCTCTCTCTGGAAAGAATTTTTTTCTGATCTCCAACTTCAATTTCCCCATGGCAGAGCTTGAGCCCATCGTGCCCCCTTGTCCTATTGCTGAGTGCCTGGGAGTCTTCTCCAGGCTAAACACCCCCAGCTCCCTCAGCCTCTCCCCGCAGGCCTTGTGCTCCAGTCCCTTCACCAGCCTCGTTGCTCTTCTCTGGACCTGCTCCAGCACCTCAGGTATCTAGTGCCTCATTCATAGGCATTTTGTTTGGCTTAATCATCAGAAGGATTGACTGAAGGACAGAAAAGGTGTATGGTTACTGCACAAATGTGTTATGTTGGTAAAGACAAATTGATTGGAAAGGCACAACTTTTTCATCTTTTGTGGTTTTTTTAGTTAGGGGTTTGATGAACCTGGCAAGTTCTGAGATGCTTCTGGAAGCTAATTCCATCAGACTCTGAAATAAAACATATTTTCAAGTTGTGAAGGGGCATAAGAGAGTAAATGAGGATTTTTCTGGGTTTGTAAGGTAACAAAGAGCAAGTATTGTCAGAGTTGGTTTGTCTCATGCTAGTCAGAAGTTGTATTTTTAATGTTAATACTTCACATTATTTGTGTGTTCACATGTTTGCTCACAAAAAAAGGGCATCTGATGACTGTTGGAGCCATTTAATCTCTTAAAAAATATTTTTTCCCCTGGTCTCTAGAAACTAAAGTCTTCACCTGGTAGTGCTTTTAACTGGAATTTCTTTTTAAACAATTTTATCATGTTATAATCTCGTAAGGGGAGAAGCTCGTAAGAAGAAACCATTAGTAAAATGCTTTCAAACAAATGTGGAAATACTGTATTTTGCTTTCAGGAGGTCAATAATAATGTTTTTACAAAAATTGTTACCAACAAATGCAAGTTGTTGGTGTCCTCTTGAATCAAACTGGTGTCACTTCATGGCATAACAAAGCCTCTGCTGAGTGTTTTAATGTCCAAGAAAAAAAATCAGTATCTTTTTTTTTTTCAGGAATACCAAATATATTTTAAAAATCAGCTCAAGGAATTGTAAGATACATGATGGGAAATAGACTTCATTCATGATAAAATTAGAAAAGTGATTTGTGATGGCAGTTGAGGCCACTTCAGTTGTTGATGTTGATATTTTGTTGTGCCTTTCAATGTAAAAGAAAACCCACTTTAGGTAACCTGGATTCATTTGTCCTGGTGTGATTGAATCCTGTGGTGCAATGCAAAAGCTGCAGATTCTCTCTGTCATGAGAGTGTGCTTGCATGCACACATGGATGTAACTGCTGAGGAAAGGTAACGAAGGGGGAATTCCTTGTGCTCAAATTGTGTCTATTCCTATTTTAGTATTCCTTTATCTTTCATATTGTGGTTTAATGTATATAAAACATAGTTTGTATTATGGAAGAAGGCACTGCTTTTGATTAGAAAACCTCTCATGAATTGTTATCGCTTTTTTTCTTTCTGTTTGAGGATAAATTGATAAAAACTGCTTTGTTTAGATAAGATTTGCCCTAGTTGGATTTCTGCTTGTGGAAGCAGCAGGTGCAGGTGGTGCCTGTCCCTGCCACTGTGTGTCACTGCAGGGCTCTGTCTGTGAGCAGTGCTTGCAATTACAGCTTCAGTCCTTGGTCACAACCCCTTTCTGCAGATTCTGTTACTGCTCAATGTGTTTGGGGGTTTTTTTCTGTTACCACTCTTGGTTTTTGGTTTTTTTGTTTGTTTTTGAGTGAGGGGATTATCAGGGGTTGCAAGTTTGTTCCCACCCCAAATGCTCCTTTGAACAGAATCAGCAGGGGATTAATTAGAAGTTGTACAGCAAGTACCTCCAATTTATTACTATAAATGACATACTAATTGGATCTGTTTGTCCTCTGTCTTTTGCCTTGCAGACCAGAATCTGTAGAAGCTAGCCCTGTGGTAGTTGAGAAATCGAACAGTTACCCGCACCAGCTGTACACCAGCAGCTCGCACTCACACAGCTACATTGGTTTGCCCTATGCAGTAAGTTTGTGCTGAGTATTCTGTGCAAAATGAATGCTGTGCAAATCTGCTGTGCATAGCTGGAAAAACTGATTTATGCTTGTATTTATGTATCTTACTTGGAACTGGGTGGGGTGACTAAAGATGGTTGATTAGAATACAGAACATGGTACACTTAACTGTAGAATATAATTGAGCAGTTACAAAATAAGATTTAATAATGACAGAAATAAAATTTTAACCTTTTATTAAAAGAAGTCTGTGAAGTTCTTCGCCCAAGTGAATTTTTACATGTGGGCTTGAATAATCCACCTGTGTACAAGCATTTATGAGTTGTCCTAACTATCTTTTAACAAAAATCCAGGACCATAACTATGGTGCTCGGCCTCCTCCAACGCCTCCAGCTTCTCCTCCGCCATCAGTGCTTATAAGCAAGAATGAAGTAGGCATATTCACCACTCCCAACTTCGATGAAACCTCCAGTGCTACCACCATCAGTACGTCAGAGGATGGAAGCTACGGAACTGATATTACCAGATGCATTTGTGGCTTTACACATGATGATGGATATATGATCTGTTGTGACAAATGCAGGTAACGAACATTAAAATAATTTAAAAGGTAAAAGTTACTTTGAACTGCACTGAAAGTGTAACTAAATGATGTTTTAATTATGTCAAGTCACAGGAAATTTCCTTCCATCACAAAAATGGTTGAAGGTTGAGGGGTTTTCTAATAGGAAAAGTAATTGATTAAGGCCAGTGAGTATTTTATACTTTATTCCCGTCTGTCATGACTGCTTCTTCTTTTGTTCATGCCTTGTTCATTGCTACTCTGATGAAAACATATATCTTTTTTCCTTCTGAAAAGAATGTGTCTTGTATTTCGTCCAAGTTATTTGTTACTATGATAAAATAAAGACCTAGGGATCATTTCATCTGCATGTGCTGAGTAATAAATGATCTTGGTGAGTTATGTGTTTGTAAACCAAGTAACTTGGAGGGTGCAAAAATAATATGAAAGAAACTTCTCAAATGCTGGTTTATCTGGGCATGATCTTTCTGATGAAAACTCTTCAAAGGATGTAGGTATAAGAATTTTAGTAACTATTAAAAGACTAACCTAGGTTCTTATTGGCGAAGCTGAAATTAAGTGTTTAAACTTCTGTCATTATGTGTAAGCACCTACTTGATCATAGTATAATAGAAGACTGCTATTAAATACTTGGAGTTTGAAAAATAAACATGACAGGAGATGACAAATCTCATGTTTCTGCTCAATATTAGCCTGTATTTTTGCATTCAGAATGCTAAATGAGTGCTGCTGAATTTACGAGGTCTTCATGTATTTATAAAATTACTGTTACAGCTAATTAAAACACTAATTTGCTATCCTTTTTTTCTGTCTGCTTGTATAACAAGCTTGTTAGTAATTTCTGAGGGTCCTTGATTCTGATAACCTTGCCCCTTATTTTGAAACCTACTGAAGTGTTCCCTCAGCAGTGCAGTTACAGGCAGTCACCAGTCAGAGTCTGCTTCCTTTGAAGAAACAATTGTCTGTGAGGAGTTGGAGAGAATTGTGTTAAATTCTCAATAATAAAAAATAATAATAAATTCATAATAATAATCTATTTTTGTATCCCTAGTCCTTCTAGCAATGAGGGGATGTGAGCATAAAGTCCTGTTTTAGGTTAGCCTTCAGCAAGCAGCCTCTCTTCCCTGACTCTGGGAATCAGTTAAAACTCTTTCTGTGCTGCACAACAGTACTACCAGTCATGCTGGGTGTATATACTGAAAACATACGTGTTCTCTTAAAATATGTAAGTAAGAAAACCTGTATCTTTGTGAATATATGGAAATATATAAAAGAAAATTAGAAAGTTAAATCCTTTAGTTTAAAAAGAGACCACTTGTTATGTAAAGCATAAGTGTTGTTGCTGAGGGTATTTGTCTCTATCTTGTCTTTTATTGTGATAATTTACCACTTTATTTCTGGTGTTAGAGGAAAAATTTCCAAGAGAGAAAATGAGTCAGCAAGCAGAGTAGTGGCAAAGATGGTGATTGAGATGTAGTTTTAGGCAGTACTCAGTCTGAGTACAGATCATGATGAGAAAAGTGTTCTTGTTTTCTCTCTGTGTTGTGCACACTATTTTTAAATGGTACTTAAATTTGGGGGTTTGTTTGTTGTTTGTTTTTTTAACAGTGTCTGGCAGCACATTGACTGCATGGGGATTGACAGACAGCATATTCCTGACATATATCTGTGTGAACGTTGTCAACCCAGGTGAGTACTGGTGTTTCTTTTGAACTCTGAAGTAGGTTGTGTAGATACAAAAAAGGAGCTGTTGGGGAAAAAACCTGGTTATTCTAAGGACCAACAGATCAAAGGCCATGTAGCATAGTCCTGGCAGTTGAGCCAAAGAGCTACAGTTCTGATGTGGGCAGTCTTAGCAGCCTCCATTCCTGTGTGCCCAGTAGTCATCGTCTCACTTCACTAGGGGCAGGGATAAACCCTTGAAACTCCTACCAAAATAGCAATGATTCCTGGATCCTTCCTCAGGCTGACTGATACACCGACAGTCCACTCCATATTTCATTCCATGGCTGTCCTACATGAAGAAGTCAGTAACAGTGTTCTCAGGTTATGGCCCTGTTCCGATTGGCTGCAGTGCTCACTTAGAGGATTTCTTGCTCTGGAGTGAGGATTTGTCTGTGCTCTCCCTCTCCCCACTGCTACCCCCCCATTCTCCCCAGCTTGAAGTCTCATGACATGACAGGGAGGGTGTTCTGGCTCAGGTAGGTGGGTTACACCTGTGTGTCATCACAGTTGCTGTACTGTCACATAGGATATCAAATGCCTCCTGTTACTTGTGTTGCAGACTGTTAATTGGACAGCAAAAAAGACATGTTCAGAACATTTCAATTACCAGTAAAGTTAATTACCAGTAAATTACTAAGATGTGGTTTGGACCTCGTCATAGAATATTTGTTCAGTATTGTATTGTGGTGCTTGTTCTGAAGAATCTGCAGGAAAATGGTGTAACTCCTGCTTATCTGTAATCCATGGACCAGCTGCCAATCTCTGTTCTGAGCTATCATGCTTTGTTTGGTTTTCAAGTGATTTACATTCGTGTGCGCACCGTCCCTTAAAATGGAATGGAACAGAGCACAAAGGATGTTTTTCTAAGTGTCTGAACATACAGTTAGTTTGCCATTTGTTCTGTAACAGTCAGTGGGATATGGTAAAGGTTTGTTTTAGTACTTGGATGCACTGACTTATTTCTAATTTCAGGAGTTTAGATAAAGAAAGGGCAGTGCTGTTGCAACGAAGGAAAAGGGAAAATATGTCAGGTGAGTAAAACTTTAAAGGTTTTTTCCTTAGTAAGGGTTATAAAATAAGTATAAATCAACTGTATCGACTTAAGACTCTGTACGTGGTTCCTGCAGCTTTGACAGCCTTCAGCATGTACACACAGTCCAGTAAATCAATGCCTTTTACTTGACTGTACTAAGATAATACTGTATCAGAATTGTTAATAGTTCCATGTGTATTATTAATGGTTGTCAGAACTACGTTTTTGTATCAGTGTGGAATAACTCAATCTGTGGAATATTTTGTAAAGTTTCATAATAAGGAACATTGCTTTTATAATTATACTACTTGGAGTAAGGTGCTGAAAACAACATGGAAAACAAACGGTCAAGTTTCTTTTGGGTTGAGAGGGTTTCTAAGTCTACTTTCTCTTTTGGAAAGAAGTTTTGAGAGGAAATCCTAATTCTGATTTGTGGGATGTAGATTCAGAGTGTGTTTTGGTACAGGTTTGGGTTTGTTTTGACAATGAGAAAAGTTGCTAAATTCAGGTAATACAGTGTAGGTAAATATGATGTTTTCAGGGGTGTTTTGTGTTTGAGAACTAGATGATGTATGTAGTGCAAGTACCCACTTCAGTCTATGTATTTTAGAAATTACCTCTCCTACCTGTTCACACAATTTCAAAACTCATGTGGCCTGAGTTGTCAGGAGTTCTGTCCAATGTTGGATTAACCAGAATGTGTTGTAGAAGTCCTGATTAACAGGTGCTATGCAGAAGTATTAATTTAGGAGGAAATCATCCTCCTAAACGTAACATGATTTACTTTCAAATCATGTCTCTGAAGTAGTGGAGTGTCTATGTGTGTTTTAAGATTTCTTTAAGTAGTACTGTGTAGATCAGGTCCTACTGCCCATTTCATATGCCTTCAGAAAATCTGAAGTGTGTGGCCTGGCCTAGGAGTGTGTATGTAGCTTAATTGTACTTCTTAGTACAGTTGACACTTCGTGTTGTCTGGTGCTAAACTTTCTAAAGTCCTTTAAAGGCATTAATGACTCATAAAACTAAACAATTTTTTTGTTTTGCTTGCTTTCATTTTAACAAAACCAAACTTCCTCTATAAAGTTTTGGTTAACTTGTTAGGTCAACAAAATTTAAATTCTAGCATTTTTTTTATTTTAAATTATTTTTGCTGATTCTATTAAAATTACTAAATGGTAAATCTAAAGTATCAAAACAGAGTTAAAAATAAAGACAGAATCTGGTCCTCTCTAGTCTAAAACTCATTCAAGGGGCAATATTGATCATTGTGATTTATAGTACATAATCTGAATGTATGTGCTTGCACCTTTAGCTTGACTAAACGCACTTCATGTTGGCTGCTGTTACACAGCTCAGTCGGACTTGAAAGTGCTTCTGGGTAAGAGCTGTCTCTCATGAGCCACTGGTAAAATGGCCAGTTTTCATAGATTGTTCCAATTGGGAAAAGCAAAAGTGGCATCAATTGGAATGCATCTTTTCAATATTTTCAACAGTAACAGAATTTAGTTGTAATTTACTTATTACTAAATTACAGGTATTTGATAAAAGGTAAGGTTGCATTACTTGGATGCTCTTTGAGTAAGTGTATATATAGGGCTTTTTAGATATGAGAATTCTTTACAGTGTAATGTTTTTTATTGTAAAGATATCTAAAGCATTGCTGGTTCAGCTGTGTTGCATCCAAAGGTGAATACAGCAGGGAGCAAGTAGTAGATGAAATGGTTTGTTTGAGGAAAGGAGCTTTTGGATGAACATTTCACATGATACAAAATTGCATGTCGTAAACTTTCATGGGAAACGGCATCACATCTTTTCCTGGCAGTATTTTTAGCCCATTGTTCTGGAGCCTGTGGTTGTCTGTGGTGGTGCTGATTTTGTTGTTCTGGTATAAAAGAACAGTTTTGATGCAGTTTACTGTGCGTTGGATTGGGTACTGTGATTCAGTGAAGTGAGCTCCTTTGTTAAGCTGAATGCTGGATGGTTTGGGTTTGGTCGATTTTTTTTTGTGGTTTGGTTGGGGTTTTGTTTTGTTTTGTTGTTTTTTGGGGTTTTTTTTAAGATACAGTATCTAGATGCATAACTCAAGGATGTTGGTTCAAACTGCCTAGTCTTGAAACTGATGGGAATGAGATCACTTGCTACTTATGGGTAAACGAATCTGGGCCCATAATGTGTTGTGAAATCTGGGGAGTTTGTATCTTGCCTTCCGACATGCAAACTCAAGATCTCTTACTGTGCTTTACTAAGGCTCTTCAAAGTGAAAGCAGGTTATGTAGGTTAGGAAGGAGTGTCTCAAAACAGCTCTGTAATTACATGTTCAGTTGAGGTAATTATTCTTTACAGTAGGTTAGAGCACAGTGTAGGCAACAATGTGAGATGTTGCTTCCCTAACGAAGACGGTGCTTTGTGGGGTTTGAGGCGAGGGGGACAGGTGTGTGTGCCTGTGATATCATGGTTCTGCAGACACTGACAATTTCAGGAAGGCCTGTCCATTTCTCAGCCTTGGGTTATTTTGCTATTCATCCTTCTTTGGTTAGACATTTTTCTTTCTATGTGCTTTTTATGCTAGTTCAGAACATACTCCCAGCAGAAGTGTAAACAAACCCAGAAAATATCAGTTCCTCATTTATAAAATACAGTTATGTACCTGATAAATTGCTCAAAAGAACAACCTAGATAATAAAATTTACTATGCATGGAAGAATCCTTAAGGATTGTTGTAAGCAAGAAAAATTCAGAGTAACCAGTAGCTGGAGTTCTTTATTTAGTAAAGGAGGTTTCAAGAATTAGGACTGTTGAGTGCACTGATTAAGACAACATCCTTCTGACCTCAGAAGGAATATTTTCTCTGCTTTCATAATAAGTATTTTTAAAGCCTGCATCTGTGCAGTTTGAGAAAAAGTTTTGCTTAGTGTGAAGTGTATTTATTAAAGTCAGAATATTTGGAAAGGCTGCTAAAATCCGAGAAGTCTGAACTGAGCACACGTGAGCAGCACTCTGGTATCTGTGTGCACCATCTCTCTTCCAATCCTCCCCGTCCTTCATGGCCTTTCATCCTGACAGAACTAGGGTAATCCTGTTGCAGGTGAGGGTATGTTTTTCATTTAAATGCTGATGTATGTTTGATTTCAGGCTTTGACCTTTCGGTCTGTGAGTACACAGCACAAAACAAAAGTATCTGTCAGTTTGTGTGTGATCATCCCTTTTGTCTCCCCCGAGTAGCAGAATGTTACTGAGTAGAAAAGGCTTTTGGCTAAACTGACATATTTACCCTAAAAAAGGCACTTGACACTGCAAATTGCAGCTGAAATAGTTGATTATGTCTTAGAGGTGATTAATTAATAGGGCTTCACAAGAAATGCTGGTCAGTCATTAATTTTAGTCCCTTCTGGAACAGAGTCATCTGAGGGAGTCTGAATGCCATATTTATTACAAGTAAAAGCTAAATATGAGTGAATGAGTTAACATTTATTTTTTTAACCTTTTTTGTTCTGACTTTAATTTTGCTTATAATGGAATACAATAATATAATTCCATTCAAAGAATGGAACTAATTTTGGTACCTTTTTCTTACCTGGCATTACAAATATCTGTTAATTACCAGTTGCTCATTGGTTCTTCATTTTCATGCTGTTGCAACTGTTGGTGAACTTTGCATGTGAGTGCTTGGAGCATTTGTCAGTGTGAATGTTGAGGTTTTGAAGGCAGGTGTAGAGTAACTAGTAAATGTTCTTTCTGCAGTATTTGATTGTTTACAGAATATTCTTTGTTTTAAAGATGGGGATACAAGTGCAACAGAGAGTGGTGATGAGGTTCCTGTGGAACTGTATACTGCTTTTCAACACACACCAACGACAATTACTTTAACTGCTACAAGAGTTACAAAAGTCAATGATAAGAAGAGGAAAAAAAGTGGAGAGAAAGAACAGAACATAGCAAAATGTAAAAAAGTAAGTCTGTCTGTGTTATAAATTATACCTGTGTGACACCTCTTACCAAGGGGCCCTGGTTGTAAAAATCAGGCTCTTTCAGTACCTGGTTTTAGCTTGAAATGTATTGCTCTGCAGTAAATGTCTTCCCTTGGTGGCTCCTCCTGCTTATTTCAAGTATATACATATATATTTGCTGTGAAAGCTCAGTTTTACAGTTGAAGTAGAATTTCACCGCAGGGATTGCGTTTACTGGACCATTTGATATAGTTCAGGATGGGGCAGAACAAGCTTTGGAATACCCAAAGAATTCTTTTAAAGTCTTCCTCTGTGGTTGTCCTGATGTGACTCCATCTCAGTTTATTTGAGTTGAAATCTTGTGGAAGTGACTGTCACAAAGTTAACTGGTAAACTACTTTGGTGAACAGGTTATTTGCCTTGTACTCTTCAGCTGCAAGTGTAAACAGTATCACATATGTGAAGACAAAATACATATGAAGAAGTCATGTGCATGGAACTTCCTAAGTCAGGTTGCTTTTTGTAGTTCAGTTTTATTGACTGGGATGAGAGTTCTGTCTCTTAAAACTTAGAGTCAGAATTAGTTACTGACGTCTCTGGAAATTCTTACTAAAATGTTTCCTTTTGAACGAGCAGTTCTGAACACAAATTTACTGCCATGTATTCTTCTGTTGCCTCTGATATTTTGGCTTGGGTTCTGAAATTCTGGAGAGTAAAGTTGTAGTGTGGGAGAACAGTTAGAAATACTTGGACTTCACTGTGTACTTAGGTTGGATGCTGAATTGGGTTTTAAAATGCATTTTTGTGATGTTACTTCTTATCTTCTTGAGATTTCAGTGTAGTTTGTTCTGTTGTTTTCATCTTGTGTGTTTTATTGAAAAGCTGTTAGTTTATTACTAGATTTTGAATTCCTTAAGAGATTTTATATTTATTCCAATGAATTTAAATATCTAATTTTATTATTCCAGGCATTTCGAGAAGGTTCCAGGAAATCTTCACGAGTAAAGGTAATGTGATTTTGTTTGGGTTTTGTTTCAAACCTTAAATGTACATTACTTAAATAATAAGAAGCATTAAGAGTGTAATTGGGGCTATATGTTAAACACTAAAATATTTTGTTCTTGATAACCAGTGTACCACAGATGTATCACAGTGATTTTTAATTAAGTTATGAACACTACATCTTTATGTCCTGTGAATTTAGCTGAAATAATGTGGTGCATTTTTTTATTCTGAGAATAGGTGGTTTTTAAGAGCCAGTGGATGAATTTGGGCTCATTTGTGCTATGCAGGGGATCAAACTTTGAGTGCACACCTTGTTCAAACTTAGTTAGCTCCAGCTTTGCATAACTCTTGAGCAGCAAAATTCTGAAATGGCTGTACTGCATTTGAAAGATAAATTAGCAGTTCTTCTCTGTCCTGCCCTCTGTGTGCGTTTATGGGACTCCACTGGTACTGGCAAAGTCTCAGGAATCCTGGTGGGATGTCTGCTTTGTAAGACTTAAGTGTTAGAGCAGTCTTTAAATTTTCTGTGAGATAAAAATATGCATGGCGTGAGAACAAGGTATTTCCTGTAGTTCATTCATGCTTGGGATATATAAAAACAAGTGGGATGCAATTTATGCTTCAGATGTCTGAGATGTGGCTTGCAAATAGTGAAGACAGAATTGGGGAATAAAAATCTCTGTTTTATCGTTTGTATGGTTTTTTTAAATATGGTTCCGTTCTGGTTCCATTTTAAGGTTCCACTGTGGGTTTTTTATGGTTTCCTTAGCATCACACCTTTTTAAATGCTATTTGTGTGTATGGTTTTCTTCATGCACAAAAGAAATGTAAACAGGTAACTTGAATTGCTGAACTACTTGTGTTTTATTAATGTTTAATAGTGTCTCTGCTCAGGTGGATAGAAAAGGGAGCGTTGGCTGGCTGCTGCTGTCCGTAAGGAGCTTTGGTTGGCTGCAGCCTGGCTGCTGCTTGTGAGGTCTGGAGGTACAATGGCACTTTCTTTAAAAGTGAAAGGATCTGAAGCACTGCTGAAGAAAATTGTGTAGTGAGGAGCAGAGAAGGAGGGGAAAATGATACGTGCAAAGTGTAACATGAGAGTCACAACCCTAATGTAGTAGGTGTAGGATGAGTGAAGTTTATAAGTTGTGCAGCAGGATAAAAGATACAGCATGACCCTTGAAGCTGAAAGGGGAAAATCATGTCTGTGTATTACAGGATAAAAGCTGGAGTTTTTATATTTGCATATGTTCACAAAAGTTGAGTGGGCAGGAGAGATCTGACCCTCGCACTCCCACACTCATAAATTCGTGATGCAGTGCAGTTGTGGGAGGAAAGAGTGTCACTCTCCATTCTCATCCCACTGAGAGCTACAATCTCTGTTGAGGAGGGAGTGTATGCCTGAACTTGGGTGATACTTAAGAAATGATAAAATTCTTGAAAGAACAAATGTAATGTGACTGAATTCAACTCAGATGTTTTTAAGTAATGCAGCGTTTTATACCAGACTTCCTAAAATGACCAAACCTTAAATCAATTCAGTCAGTACCTTTGCCCTTCATTTTATAGAATTATTTTTAAAAATTTTTTTTTTATAGCTTGCCTTCTAATATCTGCTCACTTACTTTGATTTTTAGGGCTCAGCTCCAGAGATTGATCCTACTGACAGTTCGAACTTTGGATGGGAAAACAAAATCAAGGCATGGATGGATCGTTATGAAGAAGCAAATAATAACCAGTACAGTGAAGGTGTCCAGAGGGAGGCACAAAAAATAGCTCTGAGATTAGGCAATGGAAATGACAAAAAAGAAGTCAGCACCAGCAATATGATTTTCAAACCTCCGGTAGAGGTAACGAGCTGTGCCATGTTGTTCTACTACATGCTGTGTTTGCCATGGAAAAGATACCCATTTAGATGTCTGGAAACAAAACAAGTAAAAAAACGCCAGGGACTTAACAATCATTTTTTGTTCCTTATCTCACCAGTTCTAAGCATCAGAATTTTAACAGATTTTTCAGAATTTTTCATTGATTTTTTTTTATACATTCTGTATCACCTCTGGTTAAGTTTACCGTGCGTATCATTTATCCTTAAAGTATCTGAAGTTTTAGTCTGAGCCTGAACACTGGGCTGTCCTTGGGCTGTTTTTTGTCATGTGGTCAACCTCGATGCTGTTTCTTTGTGAGGAGTATCAGAAGTAGTTAGAGTAGATAGAAGCATTGAAGCTGAATCTTTTTTTTCTGCCATGTGTATCAACATGCTCATTGTCTACATTTTTCTTGAGGTGTGCTAAGTGTTCTGAATGTTCATGAGTGATGTTTCTGATACTGATTTGGTTTTTTTACTCACATGATCCTGTAATTTCTAGTTCATGAAGAAACTGCAGTGTCTTTTCCTGGCCTTAACATCAGTTACTTGCAGGCTTAAAATCAGAGCCATATGAAAGACCTTAGCATTTTATGGCAGAAATCTCGAGGAGTAGTTACTGTAGCAGATTAATGGAAGCATCTTTGCTCCTGTTTCTTGAAGACCATCATGGCATATGGGACACCCTCCTTGGGGGAATATCCCTCCTCACAGAGACTTTTGCCTACATAGAGGCTACTTCCTTTTTGGTTGGTGATGACAGTTATGAGAGGTTTGAGTTCACTAATTGCCAGGATATGTACTGGTTTTTAATTAAAAGCAATCCTTCCATCTAAAGACATGAAAATAAATTTGGAAACTCTCTCAGGATTCTTTTTTTATGTTACTTTCCTTTTTTTTTTCCTTGAATGAATTGTGAATGTCATTTAATGTCTGCATGTTTTGTTTTGTTTGAGGGAAGAATTGGAGCCTTTTGAAAGTGTTGTGCAAAACAATGCAGCAATTCATCCCTGTCATGGTGCGAGTTGAGTGCACTGAGGGCTGTAGTGCTTGATCTGGGAGAACATGAATATGTTGGTTTTCAGCCATGTACTGCAGAACTAGGGCTAAAACATTCCTTTAGTCTAAACTTGTAACTTTAGACTAGTAGCATTGGTAGGGGTACAGAAAAGTTTGGTCACTTCAGTCTGGAGGTTTAATTACAAAAGGAGGGGTTTTAATTCATATAAAGTTGCATAGTAGTTGTGAAAGTATGATCTGCTGTTAACAATAATGGAAAAATGGTAGAAAGTGATACTTCATAAATGAATCTGTGTCTTTACAGAGTTACGTGCAAAAAAACAAGAAAATTTTAAAAGCTGCCAAAGACTTGCCTCCTGATGCACTTATTATTGAATACAGAGGGAAGTTCATGCTCAGAGAACAATTTGAAGCTAATGGATATTTCTTTAAAAGGTTTGTTTATTCCACAGGTTTTAGTAAAGTAACTGTTAAAATGGTGTTTTGCCAAGCTCTTGCCTCAAGTTCAAGTGGGTCTTAATTATCAGCAGTGTCTCACATTTTACTGTTTTCTGATTAAAAGCAGTGACAGCTGGAATCTGGTCTCCCCCTTTCTCTTCTGGATATCCTCACAAATCTGTTCAGGAGTTAGTTTCCTCTTTCTTTGTTCTTCCCTGGTTACAGGATTCCTACATTCTCAGTTGGGTAGTTTTATACCTTAAACAAGGGTTTGACAGGTGCTACCATCCTAAAATAATTGATAAATTAATGGCAAAGGCATTATCTTTCATGAGAGAAATAGATTTTAAGTCCATCAGGCTGAGAATGAAATTGGACAGAGGTCAACCTGGGGCCATTTTACTGCCAGAGTTCTCTGGTTGGTTGAGTTACTGAGCCCTGCATGACTGCTGTCCTCTCCTGTGTGTTGTTTTCAGTGCTGCTGTTAACCACACGGACACACCTGCTCGGGAATCTTTCAAGAGGCCTCTTGGAGGAGACAGAGTACACAGTTTTTTTTCAGGCACCAAAAGATAGAAGGGTTCCCTGGCACTGCCAGTAGCAGAACTTAAAGCATGTCTTTGAAAAGTATTTATATGCCCCCTTGCTTGGAGGATGGGGTGCCAGTGATGCTGCAGCTGTTAGGCAGGGACAGGGAGGGAGGGTATTACTTTCTTTTAGTTAGTTCTGTGACATACAAGTTCCTAACTGAGTTTCATTTTAGGACCTGTCACAAGAAAAGTTTAAGACACTTGAAAAATCTTAACCTTGTGTATTCTGTGTCTGGTGCTTGCCCCGTTACTGTTCTCTCTTTAGACCCTATGCAGAAGATACAGGGCTGTAACTCCAACTTGAGATACTCTGAGAACAAATTTGGAGAATTAAGATGAGGAAGCTGCAATACAAACATGTCACTCTTAGATTAACCACAAGTTTGATGTACTGTGTCAAACAGCATGTTTCAAAGCTGACTAGTGTGGAGAAAAGTGCTATTTAGCATCTTTAAAGATTATAAAACTCATTATAAAACAGGTTTTCGTGTA
This sequence comes from Hafferia zeledoni, assembly GCA_035583235.1. Classification (NCBI taxonomy): domain Eukaryota; kingdom Metazoa; phylum Chordata; class Aves; order Passeriformes; family Thamnophilidae; genus Hafferia; species Hafferia zeledoni. Next base: position 12,253,189 of record JAWWEV010000043.1, read on the forward strand.
TGTTTTTCAGGCCATACCCATTTGTTTTGTTTTATTCCAAATTCCATGGTCTGGAAATGTGTGTTGATGCAAGGACTTTTGGAAATGAGGCTCGATTCATCAGGCGTTCATGTACGCCAAATGCAGAGGTAAGCATATATGGAGAGCTAAATTATGTTTTATTTACTTAGGAGTCCCCTTTTCCTTGAGATTCCAGTAATCTGATAATTTGAGCAATCCCTACAGTTGCTACACAGAAAATAACTCATGATAACATAATAATATTCCCTTGCATATAGGTGAGACACGTAATTGAAGATGGAACTATTCATCTTTATATTTACTCCATCCATAACATTCCAAAGGGAGCAGAGATTACCATAGCATTCGATTTTGATTATGGAAATTGGTAAGTATTTGAGGATGCTGTGCTAACATAGATGTAATGCTTGTTAAGTTACCTTGCAATTCAGAATGGCTTTGGGTTTGTGTCTTTTACTTTCTTGTTTGCTTTAATAACACAAGACTCCTTAGGCACTGTACTTACAGTGAACAGTGTGTGTATGGGCAGAGTGTCTTCTGTATTTTTATTACTGCATTTCTGTGCTCTGCTCCTAAGACAGCTTGGATGCAGTGCTGTGCAGACATGCCTTCCCTACCTGACCTGAGCTGGGCATGACCACAGAGTACTACCTGAATTAATCAGCTTGGGGCCAGATTACCTCAGGATACCTTGCACTGTGTTAAGAATTGTTCTGCGTCCCTCTTTAATACCTTTATCAGTCACATAGACAGTGAGATCAGGTGCACCCTCAGCAGGTTTGCAGATGACTGGAGGCTGAGTGGTGCAGTTGACGCAACAGAAGGACAGGATGCTGTCCAGGGGGACGTGATAGACTTGAGAAGTGGGACCACAAGAACTTTTTGAAATTCAGCAAGTCCCTGCATGTGGTTTGGGGCAATCCTAGTACAAACTGGGAGAAGAGTTAGTGGAGAGCAGTCCTGCAGAGGACTTGCAGGTTCTCGTGACTGAAAAGCTGGACATGAGCCAGCAGCATATCCCTGCAGCCCAGAAAGCCAACCACAACCTGGGCAGCTCCAAAAGCAGTGTAACCAGCAGACTGAGGGAAGTGATTCTCCCTGTCTGCTCTGGGAGATGCCCCCTGGAGTACTGCATCCAGGTCAGAAAGTCATAGACCTGTTAGAGCACATTGAGAGGAGGCCACAAAGATGACCCAGAAGTCTGAACACCTCTCCTGTGAAGCCGAGGCTGAGAGAACTGGGGCTGTTCAGCCTGGAGAAGAGAAGGCTCAGGGTAGACCTCGTTGCAGCATTCCAGTACTTAAAGGGGACTTAAAAAAAAAAAAAAAAAAAGAGGGAGAGGGACTTTTTACATGAGCAGATAGTGATTGGACGAGGGAGAATGGTTTTCAACTGAAGGGTCGTAGAATGGTTTAGGTCAGAAAGGACATTCAAGATGATGCAGTTCCAGTCCCCCTGTCATGGGCTTGGCCACTGTCTTGGTTTGAGGGGAAAAAAAAAAACAAGATATTTACTCACAAGAGGAGGAGGGGATTTCCTCCTCAATAATCACGCCACTCTTTATCAAATTTAAG